>BRXU01000032.1:0-600000 GCA_030267565.1 Pleodorina starrii
ACTGGATTCCTCCCTTCCACCCCATCCACCCTTCCTTCCACTCCATCCACCCTTCCTTCCTTCACCCCCCCGCCACTCCTTTCTCTCCTTCCCTCCGCTGCGACATCCTTTTTCACCCCCCACCCCCCCCCCCACCCCCCCACCTCCAGCAGTGTGGTATTGGCCAGCTGAGACGACAGCGCCCGCGTAAGGCCCACGGGGATGACCAGGAACGTGCCGTACAGCGTGTACCGCTGCAGCGCCAGCCGCCGCAGCAGGTACGCCAGTACGGCCGCCGCCAGTACGGTGATGCCGCAGCCCTCCAACACCAGAAAGGCCATCAGAAGGTCGTTCACTTGGCTCGTGTTCTTCACGGCGATGTCTAGCAGGTCGTTAAGAATCTGGAGGGGGGGCGGGAAGAACGGGGAAAACGGGGGCGGGGAAAAGGGGGGCGGGGAAAACGGAGGCGGGCGGGGGGGGGGGAAGTATCCACGGGGGGTTAATTCATAAAGGAGATGCCGCACCGGTGGGACGGAAGCGGGGCCGGGGAAGGGGAGGGGGGAGTATCGAGGGGCGTCCGGGTGTCGTGGAGGGTTTGGTTGCGGGCGACTGGAGCCCTGGACGGAGTGCGTCTATGAGTGTGTGTGTGAGTGTGTATACCCCCCTTCACCAACGTCGCCTCCGTCCCTCCGCTGCGGAACCATACCTCCTGCATTACCCCACAGCATATGGCACTGCCCCCCTCCCTCCCCCCCTCCCTCCCTCCCTGCTGTCGCCCGGGCTCCGCCCAACCCCCTCCCCCCTCCCCCACCCCCCGGGGGGTTCTCGCTGCCGCGCACGTGCGCGCTCTCCCTCTCCCTCTCCCTCTCCCTCTCCCTCTCCCTCTCCTGCTCCCTCCTCCCCTAACCGCTCCCCTCGACCTACTCCCACTCCCCTCCTCCCTCTCCCTCTCCCCCTCTCCCTCTCTCCCTCTCCCTCTCCCTCTCCCCTCCCTCTCCCTCTCCCTCTCCCTCCTCTCCCTCTCCCCTCTCCTCTCTCCTCTCCCCTCTCCCTCTCCCTCTCCCTCTCCCTCCCCCTCCCTCTCCCCTCTCCCTCTCCCTCTCCTCTCCCTCCCCCTCTCCCTCTCCCTCTCCCTCTCCCTCCTCTCCCTCTCCCTCTCCCTCTCCCTCTCCCTCTCCCTCTCCCTCCCCCTCTCCCTTCCCTTCCCTCTCCTCTCCCGTTCCCTTAACTCCTCTACCCTCTCCCTCTCCCTCTCCCTCCCCCTCCCTCCCTGCCGCCACGCACCAGTCGGAAGCTGCCCGAGAGGTCGGGTGCGCTCTTGAGCAGGAACCTGCCCGAGGGGGTGGCGGCGATGTCCACTGCCGAGGTGGACCAGTTCATGTAGTTCTGGTACACGTCCTTACTGGCGGTATACACCTTGGTGGACATGTCCTGAGGGAGGGAGGGCGGGGGGGAGGGGGAGGGGAGGGGGAGGGGGGCAGGGGGAGGGGGGCAGGGGGGGAGGGGGGCAGGGGGAGGGGGGCAGGGGGGGAGGGGGGAAGGGGGGCGGGTGGGGTTAATTGGGGTGAATTGGGGCGGACCGAGGACAAGGGTAGAAAGGAAGGGCAGCGGAGCGGAACATACACACGCACACACACACGCCTGACCCCCAGGACCCCATCCGTCCGTAAGGCCCCCCCCAGGAACCGTAACCCCGCCCCACCAGGGCCACCCAAAACCATTTCCCCTCCCCACCCCTCCCCACCACCCACCCATATCGACATATTTCTGTACACGTCTTCTCCGGTCGTAGCATTCACAGTTTCCCAGGCCTGGCAGGAAGGGGGGGGAAGGGTTGGCACGAGGCACGGGGTGGTGTGTGTGTGTGGGGGGGGGGGGAAACGGGGCTGTCAAGTGTCGGGGGAAACGGTGTACGGCAATACACACAGAGCGGAGCGCCTGCCGCGACCAGGTTCAGCTCGCCGGTCGCCTCTGGTGGGTCACAGCGCTGCATCGGAAGAATGGAAATCACTTCGATCGCTTTCTCGCGAAATAATACTTTTTAAATCAACTCGGCTTTTCTAGGGGTTCACTTCGGCACCGGTGCACCGCACGCACGCACGCACGCACGCAGAGTTGCGGTACGCCCTGCCGCCGTACAGTATACCGTACAGCTTTCCGGAGCCCACCCCCCCAAAGCGCCGAAAGACCTCAAGGGGGGGAGGGCAGGGGCGCGGGGTTGAGCCCCGGCTGGAGAGTCGCAAGGCCAGGGGCCCCCCACCCCCCCCCCCCCCCCCCCCCCCCCCCCCCCCTCCCCCTCCCCCCCCCCTCCCCCTCCCCCCCCTTCCCCTCCTTCCCCTTCCCGGCTTTTCGAAAGGAGAAGAAGAGAATACCCAACGCCGGGGGTACCTCGAGCGTGTGGAAGTAGAAGAGTCGGCGAATGGTGCCCTTGTGCCAGTTGTGGTCCGCCACATAGTTGTTCAGGTCCTGAGGTACAAGAGGGGGAGGGGGAGGGAGGGGGGTTCGAGGGAGGGAGATTGAGGGAGGGAGGGTGGTGGGTGGTGACGGTGATACAGCGGGGGATTTAAGTGTACGTGTGTGTGGGGGGGGGGGGAGGGGTCGCGGCGGTCCCGACCGGTGCAGCAACCACACATCACGACACCCTAACATTGAGAGCCGCGTGTGGTGGTGGGGGGGAGGGGGCAATCAACCCCATCAGCCCTATCATGACCAAAACCCTAAGCCCTGAAACCCTAAACCCCCCCGCTCTCCGTGGCAGCATTCAAGTGGGACGTGCTTTGGTACAATGAAGTGCACCGCACATCAGACACATTCTCGTTGGTCCCCCAAACCCATCACCCTCGACCCACCCACCCACCTTGACTTGTACTGCCGAGTCGTACACCATGTTTGCAAACATCTGCGCGCGCCAAGTCAGTGCATGGGGGGGGGGCCCACAGTCGAATTCTTTATGAGCGAGATTTGCCAGCGGGGCAGCGGGGCACGGGCGCACCAGGTGCAGGCATAGTGGCTGGCGCGCTGCTGTGCAGAGTACAGTGCAGTACAGTGCAGTACGGTACAGTACAGCACAGTACAGCACAGCGAAGTACATCATGCTGTGCAGTGCTTGGTGGCGGTCGGCGGGGCAAGAGCTGAGCCCCCAGCTCCCGCACACAAGCACACTCACACACCGACAAATGCAGCCCAGAGCGGAATCACACCCACACGCCCCCGCGCGCCACCAAACGAACCGCCCCACCCACCCCCACCCACCCCCACCCCCACCCTCCCGGGTTCCGGCCCGCCTCCCTCACCGTCACATCTGATGCGTTGTACAGGTTGGGTTGCGCCTTGCCCTTGAATATCTGATCCATGGCCCGCAGACTGACCAGCACCTCGTGCATGTGCCGCATGGTACGACCCGCGGTCACCAGCTGGGTGAACGACAACTGCTGGCCCTGAGGAGGGGGAGGGAGGGGGGGAGGGAGAGGTGCGGGGGGGGGGGGGGTTATCCACGATAGGCCGGAGCCCGTAAACGGTATCAAATCAGAAAAATCCTTCCTGTCTGCAAAAGAAAAACGAGGTAAACTTGCAAGCAGCAAGGGCGTTAGGTACAAACCGAGAAATTGTAGCGAGCCCGAGCTGAGCCGCCACGTGACGAGGACGAGACGAGACGTAATGGTGGATGCTGGAAATTCGCTGAGGCTGTGAGGTGACACGTTGCTGAACTGGTCGAGAAAGTGCGACTGGGAAGCAAGGAACGCCCCAATCCCCGAAGCCCGCGAGGACCCAACTCACCTACGGCAGGCAAAGAGGAGGACGCAGAGCAAGGAAAGGGCGGGGGGGATGAAGGGGTTTGGGGGGTTTTAGGGTTTAGGGTTTTTTTAGGTTTCTTTTTCATTATCGGGCACACCCTCGCGCATACACCCACACCCACACACAGGACACAGCCCTACCCGCTCCCCTACCCTCTTTGCTGAATCAGCAAGGACCGACCGACCGACCCTGGCCTCGAGATTCCCCCTGTCAAAAGAAAATAAAACCCTAAAACCCTAAACACTCCGCCGCCACAGGATCTCGACGACGCTCCCATTCCATTCCACATGCCCCTGACGGACTCCCCTCCCTGGGCCCACCCCCCTCTCCCCCGGAGCCGCCTTCGTCCCTTCGCTGCGTTATCTTCTTCCTTATACCCCCCCACCTCCCCAGCCCCCACCCTCCCCCACCTTTATGCTGACCACCACCAGCGCAAAGCACACCGTATGTGCCAGTGCCAGTACCGCCATTGTGAGCAGCGCCCCCCACCGGAAGCGCCGCAACACCGCCTCCGCCTCCGAGCTGTCCATGAGCTTCACGAGGTTGCGGAAGCGCTTGCCGCGCTTGTACTCGGCACCGCTGCTGGTGCCTGGAGCAGCGGGGAGGGGCGGGAGGGGCGGGAGGGGCGGGGCGGGGGTGAGGGTGAGGGTGAGGGTGAGGGTGGGGGTGAGGGTGGGGTATGGGTGGGGTGGAGTGGGGTGGATAGGTGGCGTAGGGTGTGGGGGTGGGTGGGGGATCTATTAACGGGGGGGTCTGGAAAGCAGCTGCAGCCGAAGCGAGGGGCAGGCCCCAACGAGCCAGTCAGCCAGCGGGCCGGCCAGCCGGCCGGCAAGTTTGCGCCAGCAACCACCACCATCAGGCGCAAAGCTTCGATCCAACGATGGGCGGGCGGCAGAGGGTTGCAGCAGGTGTGTCTATCGGCTTGGTACGGGCCGATAGATCGATAGATCGCTATATAGATTCAAATAGATAGAAGCATAGATACATAGACAGACAGATGGCCCAGTCTCGCTGCTTGCCAACAGCCCCAGCTGCGGCTAAAGTCAGCACCAAACACCACCCAGCTAAGCCAGTCCAGCCTCTCTCCACCCCACCCCACCCCACCCCACCCCAGCCCAGCCCGCATAGCACACCCACCCGCCGAGTTGCCCGACATGACGCTCTGTCCGCCGTTGCTGGCGTTGTCGTCAAAGTCGCCCGCCAGCGGAGGATACGCGGGCTGCGGCGGCGCCAACATCCCCGCTTGCGGACCGTCCTTCGGCGGACTGTTGAACAACGAAAAGGGCGCCCGCCGCACAGCCCCGGCCAACAACCCCCCTCCTCCCCCTCCTCCTCCTCCACCTCCTCCTCCTCCTCCACCACCGCCGCCTTCCTCCGCCGCCCAGCCGGCGGGGCCGGAGCGCACCGCGCCGGCGGCGCCGCCGCCGCCGCCAAAGCCCACCGCCGCCGGCGCGCGCACGGGCGCCGGCCCCGCGCCGCCCCCGCGCTCCTCGCTGCCCTCCCCCTCGCTGCCCTCCCCCTCCTCCTCCTCCATATCGTCCTCCGTCCGCCGGCCCCCCAATCGGAAGCTGTCCGGGTTCTCCAATTTGGGTTTTTCGTTCTGGTAAAAGTCACCCTTGGTTCGCACCCACTCCTGGACGCGCTTCAGGTTCTTGGGGCTCGTCACCGGCTGAGCAGGGGCGGACAGGGGCGGACAGGGGCGGACAGGGGCACAGGAGCAGGAGCACACAGGAGCACAGGGGCAGGAGGGCTTCTTAGAGAGCGATGCGGAGGCGTGCGTGTGCAGGATGGGGTTATCCACGTATAGGCCGCAGGATGGGGGGGGGGAGGGGGGGGGTAAAGGTGAGGTGCGCAGGAGCAGGAGAGGCGGGGCAAGGTGGGCGGGTGGACGGACGGATGAAAACGTCCCGCCCCGCCCCGAGCCTCTCCTCCCCTCACCTCCCGCGCCTTCTCCCGCCCCTTCCGCAATTCCCCTTCCCACCCGCAATCCCCCCCACCCGGCGCCCCCCTCCCTCCCCACCTGCACCGCATCCGGGTCATTGCTAGCCTCGTCCTTGCTGCTGGCGCTGCACTTGACTCCCGCACTGCCCTCAATGGCCGAGTCGTCGTCGGCGGGGGTGGCGAGCGTGGAGGCGATGGCGATGGCGGCGGAGGGGGGCCCGCCGGGGTTGGAGGCGGCGCCGGTAGACTCGCTGGCGCGCTTGGCGGCGCCTGGGGGCGAGGGACAGACAGCGACGGGACCGGGAGACCCGTGGGTCGGTCGGTCGGTCGCGTGCGGGCCGGCGGGGATCCATGAAGTCTGGGCAAAGGCCACCGGCGGCCGGTCGAGTGATGCAGTCGGCAAGTCGGGAAGCCTTCCTAACCCCTCCCTCCCTACCCCCGCGTCTCTTATTCCCCTCCCCACCCGTCCTCCCCGACCCGGGGCACGTCCGCCAGCGCCGCCTCGCCTTGTCGCCTACCTCGCTGCGGCTCGTAATCATAATCATAATCATAATCGTTATTTTTATCGTAACGTAATCGTAATCGCAACCGCAGTTATAATTATAATCGTACCGGTACTCGTAAAGATGTCCCCGTTGCGGCAACCTGGCCCACCACCACCACCACCGCCCCACTCACCCGCCTCCCGCAGAATCACATCCCGCCGCGCCGACGCCACTCGACTGGCGGCGGCGCCGCCCAGCGTCGACACCACCCCCGGCAGCGGCAGGTCCATGTTCCCCATTCCCGCCAGCGCCATTGGCAGCGGTGGCGGCGGCGCCGCCGCCGCCGCCGCCGTCGCCGCGCTGGCGACGCCGTTACCGTTGATGGTTATGGAGCCGGTACCGGTTCCGTTACCGTTGCTGTCCGAGATAGCCAGGAGCTCCGCTGGTGACTTAACGGGTGTGCTGGGGGTGACGGGTCGTACACCCGCCGCCGCCGGCGAGCCCACGTGCCGATGGCTACCCGAGGCCAAGCCCGTGACGCTGGGTCGGGTGCCGCCGGCCGTCGCCGGCGGCGTCGCCAGCCGCGCGGCGGCGGCGGAGGTGGAGCTCTTCTCCAGCAGCCGCGAAGCCGACGCCGTCGACTGGCCCGACGCCAGCGCCCCCGCCGCCGCCGCGGCGGCGGCGGCGGTGGCGGAGCGCGCATTCATCGACCGCCCCGTCACAAACTCCTCCATCTCCCGAATCGACGGCGTGTCCGTCGGGTCCGTGGAGTCCATGCGCGCCAACGCTTTATCAGCCGCCGCCGCCGCCGCCGCGGCGGCGGCGGCGGCGCCGCCGCCGCCTTTGGCGGAGCCCGCTGCCGCCGCCGCCGCCGCCGGCGGCAGCACCAGCGGCGAGTCGAGCGGTATGCGACCGCCGTCGAGGCCGCTGGGCGGGCCGCTGCCGCCGCCGACGGCGGTGGCGGCGGCGCCGCTGTTGCTGCCGTTGGGCACCATTGGCATGACGTGCAGTCGCAGCAGTACGGTGAGGGGCTCCCCCGAGCCGGGTTTACCGACCACCTGGAGTGCCAGCTGAAGCGGATGGCCGTCCGAGTGGATGGCGCGGAGCACGTGCACCGGGCCGACCTGAGCGGGTGGTGGGGGTGGGGTTGGGGGTGGAGGGGTTATCCACCTATAGGCCGGAGCCCGTGCAAATGGTTACGTATCAGAAGGGGCGAGAGGGTTGAGAGCGGAGCGCGGCACAGGCCCTGGCTGCAGCAGCGAGCCAAGAGAGCCTTCGCCGGACTCCGCGAGCTGAGGCCTTCCCTTCCCTTCCCTCCCCTACCTCTTTCTCCTCCCCGCCTCGGTACGCTTCGCTTGCCCCCCAGTCCCAACCCCCACAACCTCCCACCGGCGGCACCTCGGGCTCCCCGCCCCCACCCTCCTTCCCCCCCAACCACCCCTCTCCCCCACCCACCCACCCCTCTCCCCCAACCCCCAAACCCCTCACCTTGACACTGGGGTCCTTGACCGTCTGCTTCAAACTGCTCTTCTTGTTCCTCGCCCCCGCACTCAGCAGATCGCCCACCTCCTCCCGCCCCGGCGGCAGCGGCACCAGCGCACTCAGCGCCTGACCCACCAAACTCTTGGTGCCCAGTCCAAACAACAGACCCGCGGGTCGCGTGTGCTCCTCCAAAACCGCCGTGATCCGACCCAGGGAATTCAGCTCCAACACTCCGCTAACGCTGTGAACCGGCCAAAGATCCACCGTCACAGCAGAGTCATCGACCCGTGGGTCGGTGCCCTTCGCCGGCGCCGCCGGCGCAGCCGCCGGCGCCTCCGGCGCCGTCGAGCCGTCAGGGGGGGAGCCGGGGCCGCCGCCGCCTCCGGCGGCGGAGGCGCCGTCGCCGGAGCTGCCGCCGGCGGGGACGCCGTCGGCGGTCTCCTCCTCGTCATCATCGGACAGGAGGGGGATGTGGACGGTCATGACGGCGGCGCGGACTTGTGCCGCGCGCTGCGCCGCCGCCAGCTCGGCGTTTGCGCGGGAGGCGGAGGAGCCGAAGCCGACGGGGGGCGCGGGAGGCACCACGGCGACGCGCCAGGAGCGGCCGGGGGCGCGGATGACCCTGCGAGGGCGCGGGCGCGGGCGGTTGGCGGTTAGCGGTTGGTGCGTTGGTTGGCTGGCGGGGGTGAGCTAGTGGGGGGTGAGGGGGGGAGGGGGAAGGGGGGCGGTACTTCGCCCGGTGCGCCGTGGGGGTCAACTCCGCCCCGGGAGGGAGTTGAGGGCAAAACAAGTGGAGGCGGCAGGGTGAGATAGGCGGGGGGTGAAAGGGAGGGGTAGAGGGAGTGGTAGAGGGAGGGGTAGACGGAGGGGTAAAGTGTGGGAAGGGTAAAGTACGGGGGGGGGCAAGCGGGTGGGGTGGGAGGGGGCCCAGAGTGCATGTGCGGGTGCTTCAAAATGCAGACCGACGCGCGGACGAGTGCGGGGCAGGCGGAAGGCCTCTGGACGGCCTTCAGGGCCCCCCCACCCCAGCCCACAGCCCCCCCCCCCCACACACACATACACACATACACACCCCCCGCCCACCTCTCCAACATCGCCGCGAACGCCGCCGCGTTGCCCTGCCCCTGCCCCGTCACTCGGCCCAGAGAGGAGCCCGGCCGCAGCAACAGCTGCTGCTCCACTCCGTCCACCAGCTCCCACAGGGCCCGACCAATCACCTGAAAACAGACGGGAGGGAGGGGGTGGGGGGATTATCCACGTTTAGGCCGGGGAAGGGGGGGAAGGGCCGAGGGGGCCGAGGGGGGGAAGGGTGTCCGCGGATAGGCCCGAGCCCGTGAACGGAGCCCGTGAAGTTGATGGGGTGCAATGAAGACATGATACCGCAGCCGGGGAGGGGAAGAGGACGAGAGGGTGGGGGAAAGGGTAAAGAGCCTAAGCGCCCCGGGACAGGGTGAAGAGGAGTTCTAAAAGCGAAATGCGGGAATCGAACTTCGCCGCGCCGAGCCTCTCCGAGAAGAAAACATCAAAATCGCAGCGGGATCGGAGGGGTCAAGAGGTGGGGCTGCCTGCCCCCTTCAACCCAGATCCAGATCAAAAACACAGGCACGGATGCGTGGCAAAAGCAGCCGAGGACACACCTCCCCCCCTCCTCCCCTCTCCCCTCCTCCCGCCCCCCTCTTAACGCCGCTCTTACGTGGCTGGCCTCGAACCCAAAGAGCTGCTGACAGGGTGTGTCCTTGCTGACGCCGGTGATGATCCCCTCCGAGTTGACGTGCAGCCGCAGCCGCCGCTCCGAAGTCGCCGTCTCCACATTTGAGCTGTGGCAGACCGAGGGAGGGGGGGGGAGGGGATGGGAGGGAGGGAGGGAGGGGCCGGGGGTGGGGGAGATGGGAGGGGGGGAAAGGTGAACCGCGACGATGGAGTCGAAGGGAGGGAGCGGGAGGGGAGGCATGTGTCGCGGGCGGGGGAGATGCCCGGCGGGGGCCGGTGTGTTGGGGTGGGGGAAGGAGCTCTGCGTTGGCAGCTGTGCGTTGGTATCTTCGCCACGCTATGCATCCCCCCCAGCCCCCCCTCCCCCGCCCGTGTCCGTTCGCCAACGTCGCCTCCCGTTCCACCGCTGCGGCCTCATCTCAAGCTTTCCCCCCTCCCCTCGCGACCCCCCACCCCACCCCCTACCCCTACCCCCCCAACCCCATCCCCCACCCCCCCTACCCCCCCACCCCCCCTACATCCCCCCCAACCCCCCCCAAGCCCACTCACTGCGCCATTCGTATGATGTGCAGGTGCTCCCCCACCAGCTCCGCACTGCTGACCGCCACGTGCATCATAAACTTCTGACCGTGTGCGTCGTGCATCTCCATGCTGGCACCCCGCCCCGTCTGGCGGGTGCAGCTCCACAGGTTGCGGGAGGTGGTGGAGGTGGAGGAGGCGGCGTCCTGGAGGGGGGGGGAGGGGGTATGTGTGTGTATGTGGGGGGGGGAGAAGGGGAGGGGGGGAGGGGAGGCAAGGAGGGGGGGCTCAGTCTCGGCTGTCGCCTCGTGTCGCCATAAAAACACGACGTGTGTGTGTATCAGGGAGGGGTCGGGAGAGAGAGAGGGGGGACAAGTATCGAGTACCGATCAACGCCCTGCCCTGCCCTGCGCTGCGCTGCGCTGCGCTGCGCTGCCCTGCCCTGCCCGGCCCCCCTCAGCCAGGCTCCCGCCTATCCGTGGATAACCAACCCAACCCCCCTCTCCTCTCCCTTCCTCCCCCCCTCCCCCCTTCCTTCCCCCCTCCTCCCCCTCCCCTCCTATCCCCCCCTCCCCTCCTATCGCCCCCCTCCCCTCCTATCGCCCCCCCCCTCCCCCTCCTCCTCCCCCCCCCCTCCTAACCCCCCCCCTCCCCACCTTGAGCAACTTCACGTGGGTGTCCTTCCAGGGGTGCGGCAAAAAGTCCTTCAGGTTGTAGCCCCCAATCAGGCCGTGTGCCGCCGCCACACCCGACAGAATGGCCAGTCCGTGCCCCGCGCCCTTGTGCCCCGCATCCGTGCGGTCCTTGAACGCATCCGAGTCGTTCAGCTGGCCGCCCGGTGCATTGGAGCCGCGCGGACAGAGCAAGGTGGTCAGCTGCGGTGAGGCGAATTTGATGGCGCCCTTGCGGTCCGTCACGAGCATCAGAAAGGGGTCGGGGGAGGCACGGCAGATGCGGACCTCGTACAGTACGGCATCGCCGAGATCTGTACGGCACACGTGTTGCGGCGGGGCGGGCGGGCGGGGGAAGGGAGGGAGGGAGGACGGGAGAAGGGCGGGATGGGGTTGAGGGAGGCAGGGGGGGCGGGGGGGCTCCTACCCGGCGACCCACGGAGGGGCTGGGATGGGAGGGGAGGGGGGGGGAGGGGCTGGGATGGGAGGGGAGGGGATGGGATGGGATGGGATGGGATGGGATGGGATGGGATGGGATGGGATGGGATGGGATGGGATGGGATGGGATGGGATGGGATGGGATGGGATGGGATGGGATGGGATGGGATGGGATGGGATGGGATGGGATGGGATGGGATGGGATGGGATGGGATGGGATGGGATGGGATGGGATGGGATGGGATGGGATGGGATGGGATGGGATGGGATGGGATGGGATGGGAGGGGGTGGACGGAGAAGGGCTCGGCGGCGGAGGCGGTTCGGCGGCGGCGGCGAAAGCGGTTCGGGGGCTTATTGATATACCGTATGATGATAAATATTGTGTTAGCCATTTTCCCGCTCACCCACCGAGTTTTCGTCCGGCTGCCTCGCAGGCGAGTGGGTGGCCATAGCGGTGGGACACGTGGCAGGGGGCCGCACTGCCCGCCTCCGTCCGGTGTACGATGCTGCAAGGTAGGAGCAGGTAGGGGGCAAGAGGCGGGCGGGGGCGCAAGGGTAGAGGTTTGATAAAACGTGGACATATGGGGGTACTGGGGTTGTGCTGTACGAGGTGCGAGCAGGTACCGTAAAAGGGACGGGTGGAGCGGGGCGGGGCGGGGGGCAAGGGGGCAGGGCGGTTGTTGTGTTTCCTGGCGGCCGAGGAAGGCAGCAACACCAGGTCGGGAGGGGCCGGGGCACGAGGTCCCCCACCCCCACCCCCAGCCCCGCCCCCACCCACCCACACCCACACCCACACACGCCCCCAGTCCCGCCCCCATCCCCGCCCACGCACGTGTGCAGTATGTTGACCGACTCCCCCACGGGCTGTGCGTTGTGTACGCTGGTGTCGTCTCCGTCGCTCAGCTCCCACCGGTCGATGGCTGAGGCCATAGACACCGAGGCCACGTGAGTTCGGAGCGCAGCCAGGTCGCCGTCACACACCAAAAAGTCCCCCAGGTGGGAGCCGATCACGTCGTGGGGAAGGTAGCTGCGGGGGGGGGGAAGGGGAGGGGGGGCGGGAGGGGGCGGGAGGGAGGGGAGGGGGAAGGGGAGGGGGTTTGGGGGGTTATCCACGTACCGGTATAGGCCGGAGCCCGTTAACGGTTTGGGGGGGGGTTTGCGATCCGTGCGATGCGAAAAGGGGGAGGAGGGGCCGGCGCTTCACCACCCGGGGGAAGCCGGGGGGAAGATGATGGGTGAAAAAGAGGCCTTTAGGAGCACCGAGGGGGTGCGTGGGTGGTGGTGTTTGTGGTGTGAGGGGGGTGGGGGGAGTCTGGGCCGGCGAGACCCCCACCCACCCATCCACCCACCCACCCACCCACCCACCCACCCACCCACCCACCCACCCTCCCCCCAAAACCGCACGTTTCAGTCTTTCCCCCCCCCTCCCCTCACCCCCCCTCCCCTCACCCCCACACATGCAAAAGCCCCGAAAGCCCCGGGATCCCCCCTCGCTCGCTCGTCCAGACGTCGCCCCACCCACCCACCCGAAGTTGGCCACAAACTGGGGGTCACATCCGGCAATGACGCCGTTGGGCGCAATCCAGAAGTACGACGCGTCCTTGGACACGTGAACCGGCTCCAGCAGCGCTATGAATGTCGAGTCCTCGCCCACACCTGATTGTTCCGCGGGCAGGTTCGGGACTTCCGGGGGGGTTAGGGGGGGCAGGGGGGCGGGAGGGGGAAGGGGGGCGGCGGAGGGGGGGGGCGGCGGAGGGGGGGCGGAGGAGGAGGGGGGAGGGGGGCGGAGGAGGGGGGGATGAGGAGGGGGGGCGGAGGAGGAGGGGGCGGAGGAGGTTGGGAGCGGAGGAGGAGGGGGCGGAGGAGGAGGGGGAGGAGGAGGTTGCGGCGGGAGGACGGGTTTATTGTTATATATTATTATTATATATTACCCCTTAAAAAGCCCTAAACTCCCCCACCCCCGCCTTGCTGCTCTGGCCGCCTCTCGACCCGTCCCAGACGCTCCACAAACCGCACTTTGCTGCCTCCGCAAATCGCCAGCCGCACGGAAGCGCGAGCAAGCGCCATTTCCCCCCCCCCAACCTCCGCATCCCCCCTCCCCAACCCTCCCCCTCCCCCTCCCCCCCTCCCCATCCCTCCCCATCCCCCCTCCCCATCCCTCCCCATCCCGCATTTCAGAAAAGCCCTTCCCCCGCCCTCCCACCCCCCCGTCCCCAAGCTACCATCAAACACCGCCCCACCACGCGCCCCACCCCCCCCCCTCCCCCACCCTCCCCCTTCCCCCGACCCCAACCCCTCCCCACCCCTCCCGGGAGCCTCCTCAGGCCCCGTACCGCTCCAGTTCTTGCGTGTTTCGGGTTTCGTGTGACACATGACGTCATACCGTAGGACTAACGTCATACCGTACGACTGCTTGCTTGCCAAGGCATAAATAGCACGGGCCCGCTTACTGCTTTCCACTCACTTCGTTTGGTTGATCCCCTTCAGCTGCACAACATACATCGCACCGCATCCCTGCCTTTGCCTGCCTTTGCCTGTATATCACTGCCTAACCATGCTGTCACCATGCCCTTCCCCTCGCCACTTGCCTGGGCTGCCGCCGCAACGCTGGTCATCTTCAGGTAAGCGCTCGTGTCCTGAGTGTTGATTTCGTGCTTACATGTCCCTTGCGCTGTTAGGCCGCGTTGTCTGGGCTTTCGGGCGGGGTACTAGGTTCACGCACGCGCATGCCAGCAACAGCGATTCCCTCCGCTCTCGCTCTCCGCTTCACTACTATCAGCCAACTACGTTTACCTCTTCGTCAGTAGTTCACAAATCAATAGCATTAGCCTACTACGTTTCATACGGTGGGCGGCGTGACAGCTCCGACACGCTGCCTTACACGAACGACTCCGACACGAGTTCGTTTGGGGCGCCGTCACGCTTGGTGTTCGGCGCAGCCACTGGTCGACTACCAGCACTAAATTGGTAACTATCGGAGTCCGTAAGCAGTTCGCTTTCGGGAAGCTTGACAGAGATCCAGTCGATCCTCAGACTACAACGTCCGCAGGCCCTTTTCTTTCTTTCTTGCAAATTCACTCTTCAAACTCCCCACCCACCCCCCACGCACCGGTCGCCTTGGTAATCGTAATCCGCAGCGGAAAGGCCATCCGCTCGTGGTGCATTCCCAGCACCGCCGCCGTGGTGGTGGAGTTGGGCCCTCCCTGCTCCGAAACCATCGCCACCGTCTGCCCCAGCCCCAGCATACTCTGCTCCACCAGAACCGCCAGGCACTGAGTCATGCGCTTGGAGCTCTGAGGGGCGAGCAGCATGGTGATCAACTTGCCTTCGAGCTCGCCTGGGGAAGAAAACACGGGGTGGGGAGGTGGGTGGGGGGTGGGGGGAAGGGGGGTGGGGGTTGGGGGTTGGGGGGAAGGGAAGGGATCAGGGGAGAAAGCCGCGCAGTGCAACATCCCGGCAAACCGACAGCTCAAAAGCTCGGCATCCCGACAGCTCATTCCCTACACACACTCAAACCATCGCCACATCCCAGCATCCCGACATCTCGGCATCCCCCCTCCCTCCCTCCCTCCCTCCCTCCCTTCTCACCCTTCTTGTAGCCAAACAGGTGGTGTAGCTGTTTGTTGGCCATCTGGATCTCGCCAATGGACGAGATCAGTACGACAGCGGTTGCCAGCTCGTCCATCCGACTGAGGGGCGTGCCTGGGGCGAGGCGCCCGGGGTGGGGGGAGGGGGGACGGGGTGGGGCAGTGGGTGGGATCGCGATGCGGCTGAGCCTTCCGAGGAGCGGTACAACGTACAACGGTACAAGGTAAACCCGCAAACACCCCCCCTGCTCCCTGGGATCCCGCCTTCCCTGGACCCCACACTCCCCCTCCCCCCTCCTCCCTCACCATCCGGCAGCAGTGGCCCCGCGCCGTCGTCGTTCTTCTCCTGCTCCAGTCGGTCCGCCTCCGTGTAATACTCCAGAGCGCCCCATGGGTCGTTCTTGACCGTCTCAAGAAACTTGCCGTACAGACGTACGAGTCGGTAGTTGTTGCCGTACGTCTCCAGCACCAGGTGGTACGCCGCTTGCGCCTTTACTCGGGGAGATGGGGGCGACAGCGGAGACGACAGAAAGGTAAACATGAGTAGGGTGTGGGGGCGGGGGGTGGCGCCGTCGGGCAGGCGTATGTGTGTGTGTGTCGGGGGGCCCGACGACACGGAGTGACTCATGTCCCACTTGCCTCCCTCCGTACGTCCGGGTTGCGTCCCATTGCGTCTCATTGCATTCCGTGCCGTTGTGCAGGGCAGGGGAGGGAAAGGCAGACGGCAGGGGAGGCGGCTGCGCCGTCCCTGGGTCCCCCACCCCCTGCCAGCCGACAGCCTCCCTCCCACACGTTCCCCCACCCCTCTCAACCCCCTTGGCGGCCGTACCCACCCCCACCCCCACCCCCGCCCCCCCGCACTCACCCGCGTCACGGACACCTCAATGACCGCCAGCGCTTTGCTCAAATAGGTAAACGACACGTTGTGCGCATCCAGAGCTTTCCTGTGCGGGTGTGTACATGTGTGTGTGTGGGGGGGGGGGCGTGTTGTTTGGGTGGGGGTTGGGGTGGGGGGAGACAAACGGGGGCATGGTGGGGTCAGGTAAAGTGGGGGAGGCTGTTTGTGTCGGCCCGGAGTTAACGCGAACTTCCGGAGATCACCGGGAGAGGTGAGGTGAGGTGAGGTGAGGGGCCGGGGGAGAGCATTTCCGTTTCACAAAACGACCGCGTGGGACTGCGACCAGTGCCAAGCCAAAAACCCGCCCCGTCCGCTCCATAGCCCCCTCAACACCCCTCGGGTCACAGCTCAACACTTCCGGCTGGCGGTCGCCTCGCTCCCCTTGCTCCCCCCGACCCCACATCCCGCCACCGCCCCACACATCCACCCATCCTCCACCAAACTCGAGCGTCTCACGCCTAAACCAGCCGCGTCTCTGGGCCCCCTCCGCCCACCCGCCCCCCAGACGCTGCGCTTTTGTCTTTATCCCCACCCTCCCACACACAGACCCAACACAGGCGCTGCGGTCTCTTCTTCACTGCCCCCCCCCCCTCCCGCCTCCCCCACCCCTACCCCCCCCCCGCCCCTCCGCCCCACCAGAAGTTGCACATGGCACTGAGCGCCTCTCTGTGCAGCCGCACCACCATCCGCTGCTTGCGCTGGTACTCCACAAACCTGAGCAGGGGGGAGAGGAACGGACCGCACCGCAACGGACCGGCAGCACACCAGAGGCGGAGGACGGGACTGTGAATGCGCGTGCGCGAGCGCGTGTGTGTTTGTGTGTTTGTGCGTGTGTGGGGGGTGGGTGGTTGGGTGGGGTCTGGGGTGATAAGAGGAGTGCAAAATGCGTCGGGGGTGATAGGGGAGTTCAAATCGCCCCTCCGCACTCTTCGCAACCCTGCTCTACTGGTCGCGGGTCCTACCCTACCCTACCCTACCCTAGCAGGTCCATGGTGGATCCCACCGCCCCGCCCGCATTGCTGCCGGCGGCCTTCTGTTGCGCTTGCTGCATGCGGACAAAGATGATGAAGCGGCTCATGAGACCGGGCTTGAGCTTGCGGGCAGCCTGGGTGAAGGGTGAAGGGGCGGATGGGGCGGGGAGAGGAGGGGAGGGCGAGTTGAGGCGAGGTCCGGGGCCGAGGGAGGTAGGCGGCGACGCCAAAAAGGGCGTCAAGACGCACGCGCAAGAGAACAAGGGCGGCGGTGGCGGCGGTGGCGGCGGCGGTGGCGGGATGGTGCGTGCGTGTGTGCGTGTGTGTGTGTGTGTGTGTGTGTGTGTGTGTGTGTGTGTGTGTGTGTGTGTGTGTGTGTGTGTGTGTGTGTGTGTGTGTGTGTGTGTCGTTACAGTATGTGTGTGTGTGTGTGTAACTGTTACATATCTGCCGGGCCGACACTGGCCGGGGGCGCTAACCCGCCCACATACGGGAGACCGCCGAAGCACTCCTCTGTTGAGGAGGGGCGTACCACCTTGTCTGCACACTGCACCGGGAAGTGCTAACCGCTGCGCCGTAATCGTCACAGGACAGCGTGTGTGTGTGTGGAGACATACGGACCGCAGAGCGGGGGGTGGGGTGGTGTGAGTAAAGTAAAACAGGGGGTAGTGGCGCGGAGAACAGCGCGGAGGGCGCGAGGGAGCGCGGCGAACCAAGCGCGGGGGTGGGGCCGACGACAGACACCCGGACACGGTTACTCAGGCCGGGCGAGGATCGTCCACCGCCTCCACGGGTGGCTGGGCAGGCGGAGGAGGGCGGCGAGGCGCGGCACGGCACGGGGCTCAATAGTAGCCAGGCAGCCACCGTTCAAGAGGCCCCCCTATTCTAGTATCTACTCCCCTCTGCCTTTGCCCGGGGCGGCCAGACCAGGGAGGGAGGGAGCCAGCCCGTAGGCCCGCCTCCCGGTCTACCAGTGAACCGCGGCGCCAACCAGCTCAAACCACACACGACCTCACACGTGGCCACACACCCGGTCAGCCACCCGCTCACCTCGACCTGTCTGCTGCCGCTCTGCGCCACCCCCAACACATCAATCATGAAGTTGGCTTGCAACAGCGACACAAAGGCGTTGCCCGGGAACAGGGCCAGACCCGCCTGGATCGGAACGGAACGGGGGATGTACAGGGGGTGGGGGTGGGGGTGGGGTGAGCGTGGTTTCGGAGCAAGCACGTCACATCAACAGCTGAGCAGAATACGACACGACACGACCTCTGCCCGCCAAGACCCCGGTTCGAATCCCTCCATCCACCGGGTGGTGGACAGGCGGTGTCGTTCATTGGGGGGCTTCATTGGTGTCGTAAACGACCGGGGGGTGGGTGGGTGGGTGGGTGGGTGGGTGGGTGGGTTTCGTAAGGAAAAAGAGGGTCATTCGTGATTCCCTCCTGCCCCCCGCCTTACCTTGATGTAGATCTGCGCCCGGGCCACCGCCGCCTTGTCCAGGAGGTTGCGGTCCACCCACACACGACAGCACCTGACCAGGGCGGGTGCGAGGCAGCGGGTGAGAGGGCGAGAGGGAGAGCGGGAGCGGGAGAGGGGGGAGAGGGGGGAGAGGGACTTTCCTTTGCGTGCACACAGCGAGCACTGTCTCACGTGTGTTGGTTGCACTGCAAACAAGGTTGCACTGCAAACAACCTTCCCCTGGACATAACCGTCAACTACATACGTACAGCCACGACCCGATCATGTAGTAGAGGGCCGGGGCGAGGGCGAGGGCCGTTGCGACGCCACGAATGAGCGGTGAACGAGCGGTTCCGGCTCCTGGGCCTGGCTGCCTCGAATCGCACCGAGCGCGAGTTGCTGCTTGGCGCCCGCCCACCTGCCTAAACGGGTATCTATCCGCGGCGGCTCGCAACAGAGTGCTGCTGCTGCTGCTGCTGCGGAGGCGGGGCTCACCAAGCAAGCGCAAGAGCAAGCGCAAGCGCAAGGGGGGGGGGTGAACCCACCTTGCAGCAATCTCTACGTCCCGTGGGTCGGCCCACAGGTCCACCACAATGTCCTGAAGAGGCACTCCCTTGGCGGCCGCAGTGCTGCGAGAGCAGGCGGACAGGCGAGCGGGGGGCGGGCGAGCGATTGGGGGCGCGCACACACATACACACATGCACACGCACAAGCGCATCGGAAACACACGGCGGGGGTGGCGGGGTGCGTCAGGCAAATGTTCACGGCCGGGAAACCACCACCACCGAACGGCCTTGACGTATAATCCCAAAGCAGCGCCGCTCCGCCTCCCCCTCCCCCGCTCCCGCGCCCTCCTCCCTCTCCGCCTCTCCCCCTCCCCCTCCCCCTTCCGCTTACCTGAGCGCCGCCGCGGCCGCCTTGGCCGTCCTGCGCATCATCCACCATGACATCCCAAACCCCGCCGCCAACATCGGCGCAATGCCTGCCAGCATGGAAATGGTCATGGCCTTGGCAAAGGCCTCCATGTCCGCCGCCTTGACTCCAGGGTGGAACTCCAGTATCATGAGGTTGATCACACACCACACGATGGCGATGGAGAAGCCGGCCTTGAGGTGGTTCACCCAGCCCACAAGACAGGGACTCTGTCGGATGGGGGGGCCGGGGGAGGGAGGGGGGGAGGGAGGGGGGTCAGGGAGTGAAATGCTCCATTATATAACATTGAGAGACTGCGAGCGGGGGGGGGGCCGGGGGAGCAGAAACCGCAGCGAACGGACGGAGGCCCAGCGGAGAGGGAGGGAGGGAGGAAGGGAGGGAGGGAAGGGGGTTAGAAGCATGGCGGTCTCGACAGGCAGGCTGACGGGCTGCCGGGACAGGATCCGGGAGGGAGGGAGGGAGGGAGGGAAGGGGGGAGGAGATATGTGAAGCCGCAGCGATGGAACAGGGGCGATGCGGGCGGGCGGGAGAGGGAGAGAGCGGGAGGGGGGAGGAGGAGGGGGCGGTGCAGTGGTGAAACAGCCCAAAGGGTGGGAATGGTGGGAATGGTGTTGGTGGTGGGTGGGTCTCTCCATTCTTGGAGGAACCGGGGGTCGGTCAGGTCAGACACACCGTGTGTGGGTTGGATGGCTCCCCAGCACTACACCGCGTGCGGCACCGGCGACAGGAGCGGGACATGCGGGCGTGCGTCCAGCTCTCTCACACGCCCGGCCCCTGCCCATCAACTCGCTGCTACCCTTCCTCATAACCCCATCACCCTCAGCCCCACATCCGCAGCCCCCCCTCCTCCCCCTCCCTCTCCTCCCTCTCCTCCTCTCCCCCTCCTCAGGCCGCTCACCCATCTCATGTACTGGTAGGTCATGGCCAGTGACAGGGCCAGGTAGACGCAGGCAGCCACACGGGGCCACCCCAGGAACACGTCCACCAGCGTCATGCACACCTGACAGGCAGGGAGGGAGGGGGTAATAAGGACAAGGAAGGGAGGGAGAGGGAAAGGGAGGTTATAAAGGCGTTAGACACCGCAGCGGTGGGACGAGGGCCGTAATCGTTTCCATTTTTATAACAATACATGTCGGCATTGTTTCCCCTTTATGTAGCACAGAGACGAACAATTGTTGGCCGAAGTCGCCGCCCATGACCCCCTCCCCCTCCCACCCCACCCCACCCCATCCCGCCTCACACACGCACGCAGCCGCACACGCAGCCGCAGCCGCACACGCACGCAGCCGCAGCCGCACTCCGCCGCACCTTGAGAGCAAAGCCCATGACCTCCGCCCCGCTGTGCCCCAACGCCATGGGTCGGCGGCTCTTTGGGTTCACCTCCACCTCCGCCATGTTGGTCAACAGAGCCATCGCCACAAACACAAGCAAGCTGCGGGCGGGGGGGCCGCGGGGGTGTGGGCGGGGAGTGTGCGGGGATGTGGGGGTGTGCGTGGGCGTGTGTGGGTGTGCGGGTGCAGCTCAGCGGGGTACGACACGGGTACGGCAGGCCGAGCCGCATACAAGGCGTATCAGGCGGCGCTGTCATCGACACGCAGGCGTGCAGACCCCACCCCACCCCACCACACACCACACCACACCACACCACACCACACAGGGCGAGAACTTTGCAGCCCAGTACGTCCGCGCACGTGGGACATTCTATTTTTTCCCTCTACCCCCGTCCCCGCCCCGGGCCCCCTCCTTAACTACGCATTTTTACATCCCTACTCCACGGACTCAGGCTAGGTATCCGTGGATCCCTCCCCGCCCCTCCGCCCCCCTCCACCTCACCCCCCTCCACCCCACCTGACCCCGGACACCACCGCATGCACCACGTGGGGTAGCGCCGCGCAACCTGCGGCAAGAGAGAGAGAGAGAGAGAGGGACACACAGAGGGGCACACACAGAGAGAGAGAGGCACAGCGCAAACACTGCTGGGAGCCGAGGATCGACCCCACGAGGCCAGCAGCGCGAGGGCGGACGCAGCTTCCCGGGGCAGCAGAGACAGCCGTCCTCCGTCCTTTACCCACCACCCACCACCCCCCCCCTCACCCCCCCCCCATGCCGCCAGGCTAGGGAGAGGCCGCCCACCTCCACCTCCACATCCGCACCACACGTCAAGTGTCCCAAACACGCGCGCTGGCACCCGCACCCGCCCCCAGCAAGCCGGCACCGGCTCGGACTCTCCCTCCCTCTCCTCTCCCTCCCTCGTCACTCACTGTATTCGGGGAACAGAGCCAGGTGCTTGTGCGGTTTGTCCGGCCCGTTGAGCTGGCAGGTGATCCCGACCTGAGGCGGTCACAGCGGCGACAACACCAGCAGCGGTGAGATGGGAGTGGCGGGGGTGGCGGCAGACAGACGCTAGTTGCAACGCTGGCTGGAACATAAACATTGGCGAATCACTATTTGCAGGAGGGGGGAATGGTCAGGATGCACACAAAGCGAGAGGCGGTTCCGGCGGGCCATCTCCAGCCGCGATGCCGGGGGAGGTTTCCTCCCCTCGCACCCGAGCTTCCGGCGCGGAGCCACATCAACCTCCCCCCCCTCCCCGCCACCGCCTGCCGACGTCGATGCGCGCGCATCCAGCCGATCCCTTCCTCCCTGCGCCTTCTCCGCAAATGCTCCCCCCACCCCCCACCCACCCCCAATGCACGCCCTCCCCGCCCTTCACACCAGCCCGCCTACCCGCCCAGCCGATCCCCAATCCCCATCGCCCTCAGCCCCTCCTCTCCGTCCCCCTACGGACCTCGCCCCCTCCCCCGCGTCCGTGGACAACCCCCACCGACCGACCTGCAGCAGATTGAGTGAGGCGATGTCGAAGGCCTGAAAGAACACGCTGGTGAAGAAGCGAAGAACCTGCCAGTGGAGGGGGTGGGGGGGGGTCAGGGAGTGATATGCTCCTATATATTAAAATGAGTCACTGCGGACGTTGTTGATCAAGCGGGGGTGGGGGGGAGAGAGAGGGGAGAGGGGAGAGAGCAAGAGGAGAGGGAGAGCGGGAGGGAGGCGGAGAGGAGGAGGGGGTGGGGGAGAGGCGGAAATGGAAATGAACGGCAGCGATGGGACCGGAGGCGCCATGGGGAATGCAGCCCCCCGTGAGGACGGAGGGATGGGTGGGCGGCGAGACCAGACATCGCCCCCTGGCCCACCCAGCCCACCCAGCCGTGCGAGCTAACCTGTCGCCCCTAACTCTTCACTCCCATCATGGACGCGGATTTGGATGTGGATGGTTGTGATGTGATGCGGTGTATGCATGGCAGCATGGGTGAATGGCACTGCCGGCATACTTTGGACCGCCGCTGCCGGCGGTTGATGTCCAGATGCAGCCTCCCCACCTCCCCTCCCGACCTCCCCTCACGGCAAGTAAGCATTCCGCTCCTGCCGGGATATTCCCCCCTCCTCGGATGCAGCTGCGGATGCGGCAGTGGCGAACTGCTCCGCCGGTCCCTCCGATCCAGGTGGCCCTCCACTCCCTTGCCCGTGCCCCCGCCTGACGAGCTGTGGCCAACCAACCAACCAACCAACCAATCTAAGCCCTCGCTGTGCCCCACCAGCTGGACAGCCCAAGCCCAGCCCAGCGCCAAATGAACACGTGGCGGCGCCTCCCCTTCCTCTCGCTCCGACACGCAGCAGCAGCAACAACAACAACAACAGCAGCAGGGTTACGAGCTCCTCGAGCCCCCCGCCGCGGCAATCAACAGACCCCCACCCGAGCTCCATCGCTCACCCCACTCCCCATCCCACTTCCTCCCACTCCCCTCCCACAGACAGCACCTTGCTTCCACCGCCGTGCAGCTCACCAGCAAACCCCGCCCGCTCCCTGCCCTCACCCTATCCTATTGTTCCAAACCCCGCCCGTCCTCCTTGCCGTCTGTCCACTCATCCGCCACCCGCCCCCTCACCCACCCGCCTCCCTGCCCACCAGCCGCCCCGGGCCCTGGGTCCGTTCGCTCACGTCTCCGCCGTTCCTCCCCTGCGGGATCATTGCCCATTACCCACCAGCCGCCTCCCGCCCACCCGCCCTGCAGCCCTCATCCCCACCCTTGTCCCTGCCATACCCTACCCCACATTCACTTCAATGTGCCACAACCCCACCCACCCCACACACCCGCCCCCACCCACCCACCCGCCCCACCGCCTTACCTTGATGGGCCACACCACGGGGAACTTCTGTTCTTTGAAGCACCAGGCCACCCACACGCACAGTCCAATGTTGGCTGCCAGCAGGGCCACCATGCCGTACAGCAGCGCCACGAAAGCGCCATAGCCCTGCGCATCGGGAGGACCCGCGACCAGCCAGTCAGTCAGCCAGTCGGACGGACAGACAGACAGACAGACCAGGCGACAGGAGGCGGCGCGAGGCGCTACGACGCTGTCAAAGGCAGGTCTGCCAAAGGTCAGCGCTGGAAATGAGGGAGTAAACAACGGCCCGAGATCGGGAAGCGGGGGTATCTGCATGCATGCGTGCTGCCCCGGCGGCGCGGCGGCGGTGAAGCGGTACTGCTGCGCCACCGCCACCTCGCCTTTTCACGCGCTGCTGCTCTTTTGCCACCGCCCTCACTGCTACCGCCGCCGCTACTGCCGTCGTCATGATTGCTGCATGGGTAGCCGCCCGTGTAGCTGCTACTGCTGCTCGTGCTGCTGCTGCTGCTGCTGCCAGCGCGCCACTGCGCATCGCCCCCCCCCAACCCCCCCCGCAGAGGCCTCAGGCCCGCGAGGCCGGGCTGGGAGGGCAGCCCGGCCCAGAAGGCCGCCCGCCCGCCCTCCAGCAGCAGCAGCAGCTGCAGCACCGGGGCAGCACCGCATTGAGGCGGCATTGAGGCGGCATTGAGGCGGCATGAGCCTGCTGGGAGGGGCCGCGAGAGCCGCTCTCCTCTACTTGGACCGGGCTGAGCCCTTCCTCCGCAACGCAACGCCAGTTGCGGCGCTCCCCGGGCAGGTAGCAGAAGGAGCCCCTGGGGCCCTCGGCGCCGGGCCGCCGCCAGCTGGCTGCGTTGGCCTGCACCTGTCTGCACCTGCCTGCCTGCCCCGCGGCCGTAGCCAGCCGGGCGCGCTGCTGGTCAGGTCGCTGCTGCCGGCGTCCACTCCGCCGCGTCCGCTTCACCGGTCAGCGACTCCGTGCCCTTTGCTGCTACTGCTGCAGCCATGCCGTGCCGTGCCGTGTCGGGTCGCCGTCATCGCTTGCTGCGCCGGCCATCCTTTTCGGCCTTCCCCGGCTGGATGGGGCGCACGGAGGCAGAGGACCCCGGAGCGGACCAAGCCTCCCGCTTTTGAGCCAGGCCGCCCTCCCGTGCCGAGACCCATCCCCGGCCCCTTCCGCTGGCCTGGCAACCCAAACCCTAAATCCCTAAAACCCCGACACGAACGCCCCATGCCCCCCCGCCGCCCCGTTCCCTCACTCTCCCCGGCCCCTCCCCGGCCGCGGAGGTGCTCCCCGCAACGTCCCCCCCCGCGCGCTCTCGTCTTTATTGACCCCACGCCTTCACCCGCCGCCGCCGCAGCAGCAGCAGTTGCGACCGCCGCCGCCGCCGCCGCTGCCCCGCCCTTCCTCACCAGGTCAGCCACCCAGTCAAACCCCAGCACGTTGACGATCTTCCACGGCATGCCATTCGGATTGATGTTCCAGCCCTGAGAGGGCTGGATGACGGTCGTGAAGACCTGCCAGCCGTCCAGAATGATCTTCAGGAGCACCCATCGGATCACGATCCGCGTCTCGCTGTTCTCCTTGCTGCAGGTGGGAGGCGCGGCGTGTCAGGGGGGCGTTGGGTGTTCGGCGGGGGTGTTGGGCGGGGGCACAGAGAGGAGAGGTGGTGGAAAGTGGGTCGGAGGAAAGAGTCGCCGCGAGCGGCGAGACGGCGGTCTGGGGCGCTAGCGCGGCGGTGGCAGGACTGCAGGGCAGGGCAGGGCAGGCGGTGTATTGAGATGCGGCGGTGCCGGTGCCGGTGCTGTTTGTTGATGCCGGCGGCGCTGCCTGGGCACCCACAGCGCGTTTGCGCCGCCATCGAGGGCGGCCGCGGCGGCGGCGATAGCGGTTTTGCTGCGGACAGTCCCCGCTGCCGCTGCTGTCGCTGCTGTGTGGCCCCTGCAGCTGCTCGGTCTGCTGCCGATCCAGGAGGGCCCTCCGGTTGCTGCTGCTGCAAGGAGATGCACCGCGGCTTCAGGGCGGGGTGGGAAACCACCCTTACTGGGGACTCTGAGGCTGGGTTCGCTGGTTTGGTCGGGGTCACGGCATGACTGCCAGGGTCCCGGTAGCCCTGCGCCTCGGCCCCAGCACGTCACCAAGACGCAGGGCCTTGGGTCGTTTATCCCTCGCCGACGCACGCAGACGGGGGAGACGGAACTCGCCTCAGCGTAAACAAGACTCCGAACACGGCATTTTCAAAGCTGGGCCGGCGGCTCGCGTCCAGCTCATCGCCCCCGCGGCCCAATCCGCCGTTGATGTTGGCTCCAATCCTGCAGTGCAGTGATGCACGATGTGTCAACATACCCTGGCTGTAGGCGGCGGTCACGGCAACGATGGTTGGGCTACAAGCTGGCGGGTGGGGGAGGGGTTTTGCAGTGGGGCTTCGGTGCTTGGTGGGGCGGAGGCCGACGCCGGGGAAGGGTAGCCACGAGAAAAGAGCAACACGAGTGCCAGGACACCCAAGTGGAGCTACCGTGCTTCTTGGTAGCGGAGGCCATAATTGAACTAAATCTCCAGCGATGCACAGGATTAGGTGCGAGTGCCCTGGCAGCTTGTGCGCCGGCGTTGCGGAACGGGCGCGTACCTAAACCGCTTAGAGTAGACGCTGCCATTTGCGCTGGGAGCCACGCTGGCAGCGTACATGTTCTTGGTAAGAGTAGTGAGTGAAGAGCTCAGCTAGACGTCAGTCAAGAAGTGGAGGACTGGTAAGTGTACATGGCCCTCCCGAAAACACCCAGCAGCTGGGAAAATGACGTCAAAGAAACATATGTAACTCCAGTGATGGCGAGCGCAGCACCAGGAGGAGCTGGCCGTGCGCTATCAAATTGCCCGAGTAGCTGAGTATCGCCCCAGCTTAAACCACTATGGCGATTACGTCCAAGCTGTTCCCAGTACAGAAAGATAGATGATATATCGCGACTTGCGGTTACGATGCAAGATAGACCAATACCGACGCTCTGACTGACGCTGTAAAAAAGGTTTGTTCCACGAGGAGTTAGAGGCGTAATTTTGTTCAAAGTGTAGATGGAAGACATATTTACAAACAGGCATCGGTTCATTGTGTGCGGCTTGCGTGATTCTTGCCAAGAATGTCGTACATACATGGATTGTGCTGGACGTGCGAAGGCAGATGGATTCCCGTTTGCCGATAGCCAGCCTAGACATATGGACGATGCAAAACCCATTGACACGGAGTATTTCCTTTAGCCTTCTTGCCAATTCTAACTTCTTGCGTCGTTTCTTTCAAAGGTCGGCAGTGTGCACCGCACTGACGTGCTACGCGGCATGCGGCCCATAAGCAGGCAAGCTAGGCCTGTAGAACATATATTGGGTGCCATCTATGGCCTGACTGTACTGATGGGTGTTCCACCGGGCGTCACCTGGTCACTCATCACTTGTGGCACTACGGCAAGCTTCCCGAAGCGCAGATTATGGAGTATTTCACACAGCAAATTGAACCGCATTACCTTTTTGCGCCGTGTAGCTCTAGCTCTGCCAGCCTCTCCACGTCCTTCAGGCTCGTGGCCCCACTGCTCACCGATGAATACGAGCCCGACATTGTTTTCCGATGTTATCAAAGAGTATGATAGAACACTCCAGCAACGAGGACTGTGGCATAAAAACTACAGCACTCAAGGTTGCACCGCCCCGTTGAGTTCAGTTACATTCGAAACCCCCGCGTAAATTATGAGGTTCTTCCCCACCCCACAGTGAAAATTTGTTAAAGTTTATTGCAGTGACTATGAGTGGCCTGTGCTGCCTACAGTTTGTCGTTTTAAGTTGGGGGCTGTGAAGTGGGCAAACGGAGAAGGTGCACGCTGTGATTCTTGGCGAGGGGAAACCCATTCATGCCTTCTCATGCAGGTTATGCTCACTGGCTTACACATGAAGTTTACGGACACTGGTGACGGGAAGGTTCACTGCGTCTGCAGCCGAACAGCCGGACAGCGAATCTGGGTGCTTGCGTGGCGCGGGCCGAGCGGTTGAAGATTGGTGGAGTACGGTACGGCAAATTGTGGTATAGCTTGAGACGGCTGGGATACAACTCGGCTAGCCGTCGCTGTCGTGTTATTCCGTAAGAGGGACCTTGATCCGGAACACAGAAGGGCACGATGTAGCCTAATACAATTCGGTGCGGTATGGCGCCAAAGAGCCGCTCTCCCGGAAGGCTTGAATGCGCTAAACGTTGCCGATGAAAACATTTGCTCTATGTAATTAAATGAGCGCCCCCGACGGATTGTGCAACATGTGGAATACGAAGAGCTTATAGGTCGTAATCAGGAGAGTCGATCGGGAAAATGTTTGCTTCATACGTCGGCGTTTTGGTGGCCGTTTCAAGAGAAGCCCTCGGCGTGGGGTTGTTTGGGGAGACCAACGCACCAACCCTCACATCGTCCGGTGTCTGCCTATGAGGGCCTGTGCGCCTGTCTGACTGTCAGCGCGATCGAGCTGAGCAAAGCATCAGAGCGAGCTAATAGATAGATAAATATACAACTGTAATTCGACAGGCCTGTTGCTGTCTTTTCGTGACAACCGATTTGCCCAGTGAGCTCTTGGAGGCACTTCCACCCTAGCCGGCGGGTCCACTGTTGCGGGAGACTCCAAACTCAGCAGGTGTCGCAAGCTCGCAACGACACCATCCTCAAGCAGTTGGGCAGGCAAGCAGTCATTTTTACTTGTTAAAGCTGCTATGCCTGAGTGACGTAAGGTGGCGTTTGACCAGCGTTGGACCGGCCAAGTCCTATGAGAAGCATCACACCGGCCGCACGCAAACTGTGCGTCTATAACAACTTGAGGAGTCATCACGTGTCAGAACGTCGGCATTGGCGCTTACGTGCTTGCCCGAGGAGGTCGGCCAGCGCAAGCCTCTTCACGCAGCTGAAACGCTTTTCGCCAGCCTTCGCTCTGTGCCGGGCAGGCCGACTAATCAGGACTGACAGTGCGTTTCCAATTGGGCTCTTGCCATGTCCTAACCAAATGCCAAAATTACGCGTGCAGTGCAGCCTTTCAGCGTGTAAAGTGTAGTGCTCGCAAGGTAAGTAAGACGAAAAAGTGTACGTACGTGGCTTGCCGTACACAAAAAACGAAAGGACCAGTGGAAACACAGGTCCGCCAAGTGACCAGGTCGCCACTTCATTGTAGTGGCTTTGACTCTGCGAATAACTGCTGCCAAATGCACCAGTTATGCACCTGGCCGGTCAGGACAAAAAATAGTCTGCCCAGGAGCGAGACAGGATACGTAGGTGGCCTTGCTGAACGAGCGAGTGCGGGCCGTTCCCACCTGTTCCTTTCCGAATGTCTCCCATCTCCCAAACCTTCCCCCCGGTGACAGCGAACGGCAGCGGTATGACCGCACCCAAACCAAAGGTGTAACCGATGAACAGGCGTCTTTCCTGCCCCTCATCAGAAAGCACTCGTCTGCTGGCTGCACCGGGGCCGATCCCCTTTTCGGCCTTCTTTTCGAAGAAGCCATAGAAACTGACAATCCTTGTCAGCAGCACGGATGGAACCTTTCAGCACCTTCAATGAAAACCGCATTTATTGCATAAAGCGATTTTTTTGTAGGATTGCACGCTGGGTGGGTGCATTTGGTGCGGCGCCGTGGTGAACCGCCGTGGTGGTCCGCGCGGGGCCTGTTAACCAATGGCGGTTTCAAATCGGGATGCGCGCTGCTGAAACAAAACATCTCATGACGATAACTCGTTGCGTATATTTTAGGAAGTACCAGATGGCCTGATTTCGCATCGGCAAGCCAGCGGTTCCGAAAGTCTGACTGAGAGCGGTCTGACTCGCCGTGACCGTAAGTGATTTCATTCGGAATCGCACTTTGATGGGACGCCGATTTGGACTGCATCTCAATACCCGAATATAATACACATTCCGATGGCTGATACACCATGAGGGCCTGCCACAATTGCAACACGACTCACACACCCCTTTGGAGGAAGGAAGCTGGCGAGCTTTTATGCAACGCTTGCGGCATATATTTCAAGTCTCGGGGAGTTCATCGGTGAGAGAAGCCTACCGAGATTTGCGCATTACAACTTCTGCCTTTATCATGCCGCGAACGGACAAGATGTCCATACTTCTGGCGTCTTCCTTTCGTAGGCCCGTCGACCTCATACGAGCGCAGCTTAATCAATCTTCCCGGCGCGGCTGTGTAAATAGCAGCTGGTCTGGCGGCGATGGCAGGTGTGAAGCTATGCTCGCGGGGTCGGTCCATGTCGGTCAGGGTTTGGCGCAGCTCGTTTCGAGCGGCATTGCAAGGCAGGCAATTCCAAACTCCGAGCCCGTTTCGCTTCCTGCACTTTCTTGTGCTTTCCTGCGTTTACCTCATGCTAGCCTCCACACCGTTCAAGTACGCTTCGAACTCCCCATCTGCAGCCGCGCCCGCGCGTTACCGGGCCAGGTAACGCGCAAGTCAGGCCGAAGGCGTCGGGAAAGAGTCCTATACGGCGATGAAGAAGCTGAGGCGCGCCAGGTGGGACGTGTGAGCGTCCCGTGCATTCCCTTGCGTCGCTCTCCCAGTCGCTGCCAACAAAATACTCTCCGGCTAACGTGACTCGTTTGTGCTGCGCGCAAGCGAGACAGGCCCTCATCATGGCAGCTCTAACGCAGCTGGCCGTAAGCGCAAGCGCAGACGTCGGAGGAGCGCCCCATCGAAATGCCATCTTCCCGCGCACGGGAAACCGCCTGAACACCCTGTTGTCTTGGATCCCGATTGCTACCATGCCGCGCAGTCTCGGTCACATCCCGCCGCGGCCGCCAAGGTCGCCCGACAAGGGGCCCAGTCGGACGCCGCGACTGCGGTGCACCAACAGCTGCTGGCGGCAACCACCAGGTACGGCAGCCGCCACGGTCTCCCCCCAGATGCAAACGCCCTCTACCCCCCTAAGTCCCGTGGTCAGCGAAGCACCAACGGACGCGCCCCGCTCTTACGCGGAACTTATAACTCGTGACAAACCTGTCATCTACGACAGGCAGATGCTTTCCGCGGCCTTGGCGGCACCCGCTCACTTCCCGTCCCCTCCCTGCTAGCGGCGGCAGAAACGATGAAGCCACAGCGATGCGGGGGCGGCGGTGCCGGCTGCCGGCTGCCCCAAAGGAGCCCCAAGTGACCACCTGATTCGCAACCTGACATCCCGTCCCCGTCCCCGCCCGTAACCGCAGACATGATGGCTGGCGCGACCTGCAGTCCGGCGGCGGCGCGCCGCTCGGCTATGGCTACGGCTACGGCCAGTGCCAATACTTGTCGCCCGATGAGGACACCCGACTGGAGCCCGAGAACGAGAACGGCGCCTTCGACGATGACGACGACGACGACGACGATGGCGACGGCGATGAAGAGCGCGTGCCCGGCGGCGGCGCGCGGCGCCCTGGAGGAGGGGCACCGCAGCCGGGAGGAGGCGGGGTGGAGTGCGGCGGCGTCAGCGACTACGGCGGCGGCGACGCGCCGGATTGGCCGCCTTGCCCGCTGAGTCCGGCGTTCAGCCTGGGTCCGGAGCTCAATGAAAACGACGATGCGGGGACTGTGGCGGCCTTCCTGCTCAAGATGCGGCGAGGGCGGGCGCGGAGTCAGCGGCAGCGCTCGCCGCTGCGGCAGCAGCAGGTGCAGCAGGCGCAGCAGCGGTCGTCGCTGCTGCTGCTGCAGCATTACCAGGAGGAGGAGGAGGAGGATGATTCCGGCCCTCCCGGAGAGCGACATACCTCAGCTGACTGGGAGGGGCAGCACCAGCAGCACCGCCCCCAGCAGCGGCAGCTGACAACGTCGAGCGGCAGCGACGGCGGCACTGAGGCTGCGCCTCTGCGAGATCTGGATCCGGAGGGGGAGGAGGCGGCGGAGGGCTGGCTGGCCGGCCCTGGCTCTCGCCCGCCTGGCGCCCGGGGCTCGCTGGGCGGCGGCGGGGCGGCGGTGACTGCCGAAGGCCGCCACATGCGCTGCGCCGAGCGGGCCGGGCCGTGGCAGGAGGCCGCTGCGCTGGTGCAGGCAAAGGCCCAGGAGGGCGCAGACGTGCGGGCCGCGGCGCACTTCGCGGCGGCCGCGGCGGCGGCGGCAGTGCAGGGGCCTGGCAGCCGCGCGCTGGCGTCCGCGCTTGCAGCGGCCGGCGACGGGGTGGTGTGGGGACGGCGGGGTGGCGTCGGTGGCGGTGGCGAGGTGTGGACCCGGAGCTTGACGGCGGAGGGAAAGGTGGGTTTTGTTTGGCCCCTTTGGATCCGAAGTTCTCCACAGAGGCCGCGGTCGTCGTCGTCGTTGTGGCCGCTCCCGCGTGCTCCGAAACCACGGAGCAATGGAGACCCAAATGGGGACACCAGTTCACCACCAAGCCCTTTTTTTACCCGTGCCAGCTGCCGTCTCCCCTCGACTTGAGCAACCCGCTTGACGCACTTTGCCGTTCGGGTGATCAATCGGACCCCGGATGCTTGCTCCGCAGGGCGGCGACGATTATGCACCTACAAGCGGCGGCACATGCGCGGGTCGCGGAAGCGCCGGGCGCTGCGAGGCCGAGGGCGGCAGCGGGCAGGGTGCCGAGGCTGCTGCTGCTGCGGCGGCGGCGGCGGCCAGTGGGGACGCGCGGGCGATGTTCCTCGCACGCGCCCAGGCAGCGGGAGACGCCGCCTCGCTCGGCGGCGGCGGCGCGGTCGGCCAGGCAGGGGGACTGGGGGGGTTTCAGTCGCATCCTGACGCGGCCCGGCTTGGGCTGTCGATGGGCCCCCTGCAGCAGCAGCAGCAGCACCTGCGGCTGCGCATCGCCGCTGGCGGCCTGGCGCCGCAGAGCGGCCGCAACGGCGAGGGAGGCCGCCGGCTTGACGGCGGCAGCAGGGGCGGGAGCGGAGGCGGCGGGATGGAAGACGACGGCGAGGCGGACGCTGCTGCTGGCGGCATGCACCCTGCACGCCAGCAGACCCAGCCCGGGCGGGTTCAGACGCGGCCGCTCGGGCCGGATGAGGAGCTCCTTCTCGTCCGAAGGCAGCAGCAGCAGCAGGGGCAGCAGCAGGGCTGGCCATCTACGGGGGGCGGCCGCGCGGGGGGCCCGGCGGCCGTCGCGTTGTCCCAGGTGCCGGGCGGCGGCGACGGCAGCGGCAGCGGCGGCGGCGGGGGCAGCCGGTCCGTGTCCGCGTGTCCGCCGCCTCCTCCGCGGGCTCCTCGGAACCACAAGGGCCCGCTACTGTGCTCCAACTGCGGCACCACGCAGACGCCGCTGTGGCGGAAGGACCGGGAGACGGGCTGCACGATGGTGGGTGCAACTGCGGATCCGGATCCGGAACCGGATCGGGATCGGGCGGCTCTGGGGGGAATGAGGGATGATGGACCCCAGGCGGAACCAGTCGGAACGACCGGACACGTCTGTCTCTGCCTGTCTGTCTCCTCTTTCCCTGGCTTCGCAAGCGGGGTTCAGGCGAGGATATCGACCGGGAGGCGCTCTTAGGTCGCGCGCGCTGCTGCTGATCCAGACCCAACGGATCAGACCGCTGCTTGCTGCTCGCGTCCTATTGCCAGAGAAGCCAGAGGCGAGAAAACTTAACCGCCTGCCCTCTTGCGTGTGTGTGTATGTGTGTGCCTGCGCGCTCGTGTTTCGTTCCCCCCCCCCCCCGCCTGTTCTCCCGCCCGAAGTGCAACGCCTGCGGCATCTACAAGCAGACCCACGGCTTCGACCGGCCCGTGGGCGGCCGCAACCAGACGCCGCAACCCATCGCCAAGCGCTGCGCATCGCTGCGCACGGCCCCGGTGAGAGGTGGTGGCAGCGGCGGCGGCAGCGGGCCGGTGGCTTCGGAGCCGCCAGGGCCTCCCCCTCCCCGTGCCACCCCGCGCGGGGCCGCCGTCGCCGTTGCCACCCCGGCCTGGGGGACCCAGGGCCTCGGCGGCGGAGCGGGTCGGTCCGGCCGGTCACAGCCGTCGGGCCCCGCGGCAACCTGGACCGCCTTCCCCGTCGCCGTCGCCGATGCAGCGGCAGCGGCAGCAGGAGTGGTCTGGGAGGCGCGGTCGCTGCAGGCGGGTTGCGACCGGCGCGAATCGACGTCTGCGGGGCTCCTCCTTGGTGCTGCGACGAGAATCGACCCACAGGGCCGTGACGCACCCGTTGCCCGCCGCGCCTGCCGCGAGGAGGTTTCGAAGCCGTCGGGCGCGGTGTGGCGGCAGCGGCCAGGTCCTCAGGGCGACCTCGACCCGACATCCGAGGAGCACGCGGACGCGGCGGCGCCGCCGCCACCGCCACCGCCGCTGGCGTCGACGTCAGCATCAGCTGGCGGGCGCGTTGTGGCGGAGCAGCGAGCCAAAGCCCGATCGAGCGGCGGCGTCGAGACGGGGTCTGGGGGAAGTCCTCAGCAGCAGCTGCTGCTGCAGCAGTCGCGGCCGGAAGGCTCGCGTCAAGCGGATGGGCAGTGGGAGGTTGAGGAGCGGCCGACAGCAGCCCGGCTGCCACTCGTCGGGCAGCAAGTGGTGGTGGTGGTGGGGGCGGGCGCGGCGGCGGAGGTGCGGCGCTGCGAATCGGACGACGAGTATGGCCGGTTTGGGCCGGAGCAGGGCGGGCCGGGCCCACGCGCGAGCGGGGGCCGCTGCGTCGTTGAGGGAGGTGGTGCAGCAGCGGCGATGACGGGCTCGGGCGGCGGCGGATCGGACTCGGCCTCGGCGCGCGCGTCGACGGCGTCGGGGCAGGCACTGCGGCGTGGGGTCCGATCGGCCGACGCGCCGGCGCCAGTGGGGGCGGAGGCGGCGACGGCGGCGGCAGACCGGCCGCCGCGGCCGCACAAGCGCTCATGTGAGTCGTCGCCGCCGACGGACGAGGACGGGGATGGGCCCCGGGCGCTGCAGCGGCCGCGGCTGCGCGGCGGGGCTGCCGCGCCGCTCAATGTCGAGGCGGTGGAGGCGTGGCGGCCGCCGCACGCGGCTCCGGAGGACGAGTCGCCGGGCGATTGCGGCCGCGACTGGCGCGTGCGTGAGGACGACGATGACGTGCGACAGCCGCCGCAGCCGCTCGATCAGGAGCGCCAGCTGCTGCTGATGCTGCTGCTGCAGCGGCAGAGGGAGCGGGAGCGCGGCGGTTCAGAGGACCACCACCAGCAACAACAAAAACAACAACAACAACTTCCGCAGCAGCAGCTGCAGCTTCTGCTGCAGCAGCTTCCGGCGCAGGCCCTCGCGACATTGCTGCAGAAGGTGCTGCTGCCGCCGGCGGGGGAGCCATGCGTGGGCGCGGGAGGCCCCGACCCGGCGGTGGAGGCGGCCGTCCCGTGGGATAGCAAGGCCGGCGGCGCGCCGATGCCCGCCGCGGCTGTGGCGGCGCTGCGGCAGCAGCCAGGCCTGCAGCACTCTCGGCAGCGGGAGCTGCCGCCGCCACACTTCGACGCCGACGTCGCCTCGCCGTCGCAGAGCCGGCGGTCACCTGTCACCGACGCCGTCACCGCCCCACAACAGGACACCAGTCCAGAGGCTGTGGGCGCTGCGCACGAGCGTCGACAGGGTGGCTGGCGAGTGCCGCCGCCGCCGCCGCACCTGCACGTCCACCCACAGCCGCCGGGGCACAGCCACGGCCACAGGCACAGCCACGGACACGGACACGCGCGCCACCACCACGTGCATGCCCATGCGCAGCAGCAGCCGATATCGCCGCGCATGCAGGCCCCCGCCGCCGCCACGGTCATTGTCTCGGGGCGCGGCGCCCAGCAGCCGCAGTGCGTGCGCATCCACGCCAAGCCGCTGTCGCCGCACCAGCTGCAGCAGCTGCCGCACCTGCGAGCGGCGGGAGTGTCACTGGGACACCGCGTGGTGCAGCCGCAGCTACACCACCACCACAGCCACCACCGCCAGCCGCAAGAGGACGAGCCGCAAGAGGTCCGGGGGCAGCTTGGACGGCCCGCGGCGGCGCTGGGGCTGCCGCGGACGGTCGCGGAGCAGCGAGGGCACGCGGGGGCGCCGTTTGTGGCGGCGGCGACGGCGGCGGTGGCGGCTGGTCAGCAGCCTTACACGGAGGCCGCAGTGACGGCGGCGGCGATGGCGCAGCGGCCGCGTCCCGCCTCGGGGTCATCCGGAGTGTACCGTCAGTCGGTGCAGCTGCGGGGGGTGGATCCCACGGCGGCGGTGGCGGGCGGCAGCGGCGGCGGCGGTGGCGAGCCGATCGCGGCGTTGGCGTTGGCGCGCGGGGGAGTGAGCTGCGCGGCGGCGGCGGCGCCGGCGGCGGCGGTGGGATGGATGTGACGTGGTGTTGACGTGACGCGACTTAAGAGAGGTGTGTGGTGAGGCGAGGTGAGGTGCGGGAGGAGGACGTGCGCTGGAGGGGAGGACGAGAAGGAGGAGGAGGAGAGGACAGGGTGCCGCCGTCACTGTTTTGATTTTACCCTGGTCGGTTGCGTTTTGTCGTTGTCGGGGTGTCCGTGCCCCCGGGTGCACTCTGGGTGCAAGGAGTGCAGCCAACCTCGCAGCAGGGTCGGTGTGACTGTGTGCGTGACTGTGACTGTGTGCGTGACTGTGACTGTGACTGTGACTGTGACTGTGACTGTGTGCGTGACTGTGTGCGTGACTGTGACTGTGACTGTGTGCGTGACTGTGACTGTGACTGTGACTGTCACACACTCATCGGGTTGTCGGTGGCACGTGGCTGTAGGCGGCGGCTCGACCGCATGGACCGGCGTTAGGAGGGATGGCGTTAGAGAGGCAGCGGGGCCGCGAGCACTCGCTGCGCCTCTTTTTCGTGGTGTGCAGCAGCAGCGAGTTGGGTGGGTGCGCTGGGTGGTTTGCTTGTTGCGTTTGTTAGATGCCATCAAAAGTTAGGACCCCTGCCCTGAAGGACCTCGGGCGCTTGCCAACCCCAACCCCAACCCTCCTAGTGGCGTGTGGTGTTTTGGTGCACTGTCCTAGATGGACCCCTGGGATCTGCACACGTGCGAACTGCGAAGGCAGGGGTGAGGGCAGGCGGGAGCGGACGTGTCAATGGTACAGCGACTCAGCGAGGCTGTGTTGGTTTTGAGGTGGCATTTGCTTGCATGATTTCAATTAGGAGGAGGACGATTTAGCGGTGGTGGTGGTGCGATGGGATAGGACGTACATATCCCCACGGCGTTTTAATTACCCCACGGCGGTCCACAATTTGGCAGTCGACGAGGGTCGGTGGCGGTGAGGCCTTGGCGGGGGGATGGGGGTGCTCATCCCATGATGACGTTTTGTAGTACGACTGCATGTGGTTTGGTGAGGTGGTCATTTATTTGGTTTGTTCTCCATTCTGTGACCACTGGGTTTCCCTGCAGTACGGTAGTAACGGCACGTTTGGCATGCCTTAAAGTAAAGTTGGGCGCACGGGCGATTTGACAGATGGATCTGCAACCGTGCAGGGTTGTTGGATCGAGTGCACAGCCAGCCTGTACAACGATCACCGCGCGCATGTCAATAATAATCGGGAATCGGGTTGATGCTGATGCTAACCTGTTTTTTTGCTCATGGGTGAAGTAGAGGTGGTGGAGCTTGACAGCAGCGGCGTCGCTGCGCCTCCCGCCCGCCCGCCGCATGACCGGGACAGGAGCATCGAGCGCGCGAGCTGGAGCTGTGTTTGGTGGTGAGGGGGGCGGGGCAGGGCGGAGGGGAGGGGGCCCCCACATGCGCGCACACCTTGTCACCGACGCACTTCCTTGAGGACGCCAGACCGCGATGCGACCGAAGCGTGGCATCAAGAGCTCATCAGCACGTCATTCACAATCTTTTGCAACAGAATTTGTCTGTCTCCGACGTTTTGGGGGACATCACATTCATTTCATTATCACGAGGGGCGCTATTTTTGTATGGAAGGACGGACCGGGCCCTCGCCTTTTGACCACCCGGTGAGTTTTGCCGCCTGGGTCGCCCCATACCGGTAATGCGGAGCCGAGCAAGCCCTCAAAAAATCAAAGGGCGGTGATTCCGGTTGTACTCCGGTTGTCTGTAATTTGTAACGAGTATTGAGTATGCCTTTGTACCTGGTAAGCTCCTTCATGGCGCCAGTAAGCTCCGAAACCAGGGTCTGCACCCACTCAGCAGGCCACAGCAGCTGGCGAAGCGGAAAGGTCGCAACAAATGACGCCTAGAACGCAGGAAACTGCGAAGGAGGAGGAGGAGGAGCCGCCATTCCGCCCCTTCGAGAAGCTCCTGAAGGACGGGTGGGTGGGTGGCTGATGCAGTGGGTGGGGGGTGAGGATGAAACCGCAGCGCAGGGTACCCGGAACGTATGCACATACGTACATACATACATACATACATACATACGCGGTGGGTGTTTGCTCGCTTCATGGGCGGCGGGCTGCATGCGTCCGCATGCGGCATGCGGACCAGGGTACGTGGGTTTGCGTACGTGTGTGGTGTGGCTATGACGCCTATCTGACTCGCTCGACGACGGCCAACGGACGCCGGACAACGAAGCCAGTGGCTCGTGACCCAGCCCACATACAAAAGGTGCATGTGTGTGTGCATGTGTAACTAAATATATCTATATATATGTGTGTGTGTGTTTCGGAAGCTCCCGCCGCACACCTGTCACCTCCCCCTTCACTACTGTATCTTCTGTCGTACTCCCCCCTGGCCTCCCTTCCGCTGTGCCGTTCCTCCCCCCCCCCCCCGCCCCGCCAGCCCCCCGGGTGACCACCTCTACCGCAAGGCCCGCAGCCGCAGCCGCAACGACGAGCCCGTCAAACCGGCCCCGCCGGCCCCCGAGGAGGAGGAGCAGGCGCTGAGGAGGGTGTGGCATGAGGAGTGGTTCGGCTTCCCCAAGTGGGAGCTGGTGCTGCTGACGCGCGCGGCGGTGGGTCGGAGGCTGTGGCGCGACATGAGCAACAACCGGCGCCGGGCGGCGTGCGAGCGCTTCACGCTGTGTGGTCCCTGGGTAGGTCACGAGTCGCGAGGGGGACGAAATGGGCGACCAAAGGGTGAGTGCCGTGCTGTACCTCTGCACTCTGCTCTGCACTCTGCTGATGCACCGTAAGGATAGCGCTGAAATGCTACTGCTGTCTGTACGACTGCTGCTGCTGACTGCTGCTGCTGCTGTGTGTGTGGGTGTGTGGGTGGGTGTGGGTGTGGGTGTGTGTGGGGGTGTGGGGGGGGGGTTGCAGCTGGGGTCCGCTGACGGCAGCTAGGCACTAAACCCGCCCTGGCTCTCGTCCAAGGTCCAGCCCTCCAACTCACACACCCTGGCGTGTCCGCCACCCACCCCGTCCTTGCAGCTCACCGCATAACACAACACACTCCAAATTGAAGGCCTCCATCCTCTCATCCCACCCACCCACCCTCCGTCGCTCCCCTTGCCCCCACCTCCACTCACCCTTATTACCGGTATTATTTCCAGCCATACGTACCGTATGTCGTTCTCTCACCCCACCCACCCACCCACCCACCCACCCACCCACCCTCCCCCCCAGGCCGCCAGCCAGGAGCCCGACGCCGCCTCCCTGGCCTCCCTCCGCACCACCTCAAGCAGCCCCCGCTTCGTGATGCTGCACCACCCCGCTCGCCGGGAGGCCTGGCTGGGCGCCTTCACCACCGGCCACGGCCTGGCGCGAGTGGACGAGCTCAGCAGCGACCGGCCGTACGACCCGGGCACCTGGGACTGCCACGGGGTGACCGAGCTGGGGGGGAAGATGAGCACGGGGGAGGTGTGCGCCCGGATCGTGGTACCCGCCACACGAGCCTTCGGGGCGGCCTACGTGGATTTGTATCTGGGGGAGGCGCTGTGGGGCGGAGGGGGAGGGAGGAGTGAGGTGTCACCGCAGGCGGTGGACAGCAGCGGGGACGCCAGCGGTGGTGGTGGGGGTGGTGGTGGTGGTGGTGGGGGTGGGGGTGGGGGGGGGGGTGGGGGGGGGGGTGGGGGTGGGGGTGGCGGTGGGGGTGGGGGTGGCGGTGGCGGTGGCGGTGGCGGTGGCGGTGGCGGTGGGGGTGGGGGTGGGGGTGGGGGTGGGGGTGGGGGTGGGGGTGGGGGTGGGGGTGGGGGTGGGGGTGGGGGTGGGGGTGGGGGTGGGGGTGGGGGTGGGGGTGGGGGTGGGGGTGGGGGTGGGGGTGGGGGTGGGGGTGGGGGTGGGGGTGGGGGTGGGGGTGGGGGTGGGGGTGGGGGTGGGGGTGGGGGTGGGGGTGGGGGTGGGGGTGGGGGTGGGGGTGGGGGTGGGGGTGGGGGTGGGGGTGGGGGTGGGGGTGGGGGTGGGGGTGGGGGTGGGGGTGGGGGTGGGGGTGGGGGTGGGGTTGTGGGGGGGGGTGGGTGTGGGGGGGGGGGGGGTGGGGGTGGGGGTGGGGGTGGGGGTGGGGGTGGGGGTGGAGGTGGTGGTGGGGGTGGGGGTGGAGGTGGTGGTGGAGGTGGTGGTCGTCGCTTCCTGAGTCACGCCTGGGGGATGCCGTTCATGCAGCTGCTGACGGTGGCGATTGTGGAGGGCTCGCCGCCGCGGCACTCGCCGGGGCCGTACTGGATCGGTGAGTGGGATGGGGGTGGGTGGATGGGGGCGCGGGAGGATATGGGAGGACGGAGGCGCGGGAGGGAACGGGAATGGGTGTTGGAGGGAGGGAGGGAGGGGTGCGCACTCCCCTCCCTTCGCTGCGGTATCTCCTCTTTTATCCCTCCCTTCCCGTACGTCCGCATCGCATCTCATCAGACTGATTCTTTACCTTCTTCGCTGCTGTCGGACACATCTGGCTGGCTGGCTGGGACCGTGCTGGGCCCCTCTTGCACGCCAACCGTGCCCTGTATGTTGGGCTTGCAACTCATGGCCTGGCCTGGACTACCGTACATGTCTCCGTACGTACGGACCTATCTACCTATCTAATCATGAAGACATCTTTTGCAAGAACCAGGTGCGTGTGTGTGTGTGTGTGCCGGTGCGCAGCAGCAGTAGCAGCCGGCTAGGCTGGGCTAGGCTACGTAGTCTACAAAATTGCGTTGGATTAAAGGATCGACGGGACGGAAGGAAGGAATCCTTCTAGATGCCTCGAGTGCTTCCGTCCCCACCAGCACGCACGCACGCACTGATGCACCCTTCGCTTATCATCAACCCGTCGCCACCGGCGCACACACACACACACACACACTCATACACACGCACATATACCCCATACACAACGATCAACGAAACAGTTGAATCACATTCACTAATTCCTGCTGCACCTCCACACACACACACACACCTGTGCGTATGTGTGTGCGTCCGGGTGCGCCCACAACTCTCAGCAGCTCAGCTGGGTCAGCAGTAGCCATTAGGCATTAGGACTTTGTGTTGAACTGCTGGTTAAGTATAAACGCAGCAGCCGCGACATGTTGACTGCTCATTTCACCTCACCGCTTCGCTCCGCCCCATCTCCGCCCCCGCTCCGCTCCACACCGGTCTGTCTGTCGGTCGGTCGGTCGCAGCACGTGCCTATCCGGGAGAGCGACCTGACGGACGCCATCCTGGCCAGTGGGGGAGTCACCCTGGCGGTGTGGCCCTGGCCCGCGCCGCTGCTCACCACCCGCGTGTGGTGCCTGTTCGAGATACTAAACGCCGTCAAGACCCGGGTGCGGGTGCGGGGGCGGGGGTGCGGGGGCACGCACGTATAATGTACATGTGTATATCGGTAGCTGGTGAGCTGCATGCGCCCCTGATCAGACAGACAGACAGACAGACAGGCAAGGGGCAGGATAATAATAAGTCATGCGCGAGTGGAGTTAATGGACGTCGGTCTAAGCGTGTGGCGATGGTGCAAACGGACGGTTTATACGTATGTGTTTGCGTGCTCGCGCGGCGGTGTCTGCGTACACGCAGGTGAAGTTGGAGCTCAAGCTGTGTGAGGGCGCCTACGGCCCCTTCCGACAGGCGCTCCTGGGCAAGTACAACGGCTTCACGTACACCAAAGTGAAGGACGACGCCAAGAAACACGGATTGTCGTACGTGCTGCCCGGAGCCGGCGAGCTGATCGAGGTACCGTACGTACGTGCGTGTGTGGGTGGGTGGGTGGACATGCTGTGCGTGCGGTGTGTGATTGGCTGGTGTTGTGCGTTGTGGTGGGGGTTTGGGGGAGTGGGGGTGGGAGGGGAAGGTGATGGGGCTGGCATGCATGCAGGCAGCAGCGAGGGGGTATGGGAAGCGGGGGGGGGGGAAATAGAGAACCAAGGCATATGTGATAATGTGAAATCAAAGACCCAGCTGCTCCATGGGACGTTGTTGTTGAGGAATGAAGCAAAAGGCTGGTGGCTGGTGGGGTCACGAGATAGAGGCTTAGAGGGGCGATGGAGCGAGGTGGCTAGCTACCGTAGATAGCGAGGTTGGAGGGCGGCCCAGATACAGCCAGCCAGCCAGCCAGCCAGGCACACGGATGGTTTGGTACACACGTACGCGTGATGAACGGAACGCACCCGCTCGCTCGCTAAATCCCGATCCCGATCCCGCCGTCTCTCACCCGCACGCGCGCCCGCCCGCCCGCAGGCGGTGGATGTGCGTCAGGCCACGGCGACAGTGCCCTCCGACAAGGACATGATCCTGCGCCTCATCCAGGCCGACATGGGCTTCGGTGACATGAACTGCCTGGTGCGGGGGATGCTGGGGGAGGGGCTGGCGGACGCGGCGGCGGGGGTGGTGGAGAGCAGCGTGGGGCAGGACCGACTGGCCTACGTGGGCTACGGAGGCGGCTGGGACTGACGTACCGCTACGGTATGTGCACCGTGTTATGTATGTATGTGTGTATGTATGTGTTGGCATGGTATGGTATGGTATGGCGGGTATATGGATACGATGGGGCTGCCGTTTGCTTACGTATGTACTGCTGTACGATAGATGGGACTTGTGTATGTACCGTTTATGTGTGTTTTGATTTGGGTGTAGGGGGGGCTTGGGGGTTCGGCCAGGAGCTGATTGATGGCAGTGAGGTGATTGGGGGTGCGGCTCAGGGAGGTGAGGCTCAGCGATACGGTACCCCACCATCGCATGGCGGCTTGCGCGAGCAGTCGCTGTGACCGCCCCCGAGAGCCTGTATGGGTGTACAAAAGAAGGCCTGTGTGGGGGGTAGGTAGGTAGGTAGGGTGGTTTCGTATTTGGGCAGTGACGGACTCATTGCCGTGCCCGCCACTGCTTCTGTCGATCAGTGGATCTGTTCCGGAGGCAGCGAGCTGGCGTGTGGGCAGGGCCCCCGCCTGGCCTGGCCTGGCCTCTGCCAAGTTTTCCGCGCACTTGACTGCAGCTTTTGAATTATTTTACTGGCGTGAGGGCGGGGGTGATGGGGCTGCCTCTCCCACACACGCACCACCTTTCTACCAGTAATGGAGTTAATAGTTCGCGCGGCCACATTCGAGTGCTTCGCAGCAGCAGGGGTCTGATATTGGTTTACGCGAGGTGGGGAAAATTTCGACTTGTCCAGATCGGAGCTGAGGGAAAGGCCTCAGGTCGTCAGGTGCTTCGGTCAAAACTAGTTTGTGTTTGTGGCTTTGCGCGTGGGTCATACGGTACCTCCCACGCACCCTTTCCCTATTGGGCGGCGTGCGTGGGTATGTGTACCGGTATATGTGTGTATAGAACTTGGCAATATAGGCGGTGCCGCCAACGCCGTCAACAACGGCACAGGTACCGTACATACAGAAAACGCGATGTTGCAGAGGATGGGCCGGTGGCGGGCGAGCTCCGTGTTCGAGCTGTGTGTGTGTCGTGTGTGGCGAAGACTTCGGGGAGTCCCCACCTCCGCCTCCGCCTCCCACACCCCCTATCCCCTCCCGCTTCGGGACGCTGCGGATGCCAAACCCCAACCACCTCCGCACTGCACCGCACCGCACCGCACTCGTCGACCGCAACCGCCGCCCTCATCTCCACCTCCACCCCCACCCCCCTCATCACTGTCAACCTTCCCACCCCCTCCGTCCTCATCATCCTCAGCCGCCGCGAAGCGCTCCAACGCCACACACGCGGAGGCGCCCGCACCCGCGCCAGGGGAACCCACCACTATCCATACCCCCCCCCCGCGGGGGAGGTGGGGGAGGGAGAGGTCGGAATGCGCAACTAACCTAAATGCGCCTTGTCCCGCGCAGCAGACCGCCAGCCAGCCAGCGGAGCGGAGCGTGGCGTCCATGTCCACTGCACTGCGAGGACGCGCTCCGCGGCCGCACCCTCCCCTTCACACGTACGACCGCGCTGATAACGTACGTAACCAACCGAATCGGCGATCAGCGAAACGGTGAAACAAAACCAGCGTGCAGCGTCCATCGTGCACACCAGCAAACGACACAGCGTCCCCCTCCCCCTCCACCCATCCACTCCCCTTACCGGCCGCCTTCCTCTTTGGACAGCACGGCCCCGCAACGCACCTCTTCCCCTCCCCCCTCCCTCTCCCCAAATCCCGCACGCGCCCTCCCACTCTGCCAGTCTCCCCGAGATAGCCACGGAGCCCTCCCTCCCCTCCACCGCACCCATCCCGCCCCCTTCCCGCCCCCCTCCCTCCTTGTACCCCCCAGCCACCCCCCCCCAGGCCCCCCTCCCGCTCAGTGCCTCCACAGTTTGAGCACCCGGTCCTTCCCCCCCGAAGCCACCGTGGAGCCGTCCGGGCTCCAGTCCACTGTGAACACCTCATCGCTGTGACCCGGGAGATCGACCTTGAGCTTGCGGCTGTGGAGGTCCCACACCTGGAAGGGTCAGGAGGAGAGGAAAAGGGGGAAGGGGGGTTATCCACGTATAGGCCGGAGCCCGTGAACGGGGGGAACGGGGGGAAAGGGGGGGAGGGGGGGGAGGGGGGGTGAGGCAGCGGGGGGGATAGAGCGTGATGGATTCCGTGGCAATCTGACGGGCTGGCTGGCAGATGCAGTAGAGAAGCCGTCATGAGATGAAAGGGGAGGGAGGGAGGTGCAAGGAGGGAGGGAGGGAGGGAGGAAGGAGGGGGACCCAGGATTGGCGACTTGGCGTGCCTTGGGAGAAAAGCCGGTTACGGTTAGGTTCGCCCGGGGCGGCGCGACGGCCGCCTGCGGGCACGATACCACCGAACCCAAATGAACACGGGACCGCACCCCCCCGAACCCGCCCCCCCCCACCCACCTTGATTGTTGAGTCCGCCCCCCCCTTAAAACCGCTTGCAAAAGCAAACAGCCCACAGGGACGCCCTCCCGCCCCCGCCCCCACCCCCGCCCCCGTTACCCCCCACCTTTATTGTGGAGTCCTTGCTGCCGCTAGCGAACATGCGGCTGTCCGCCGACCAGGCCACCTGGTACACCGGGCCCACGTGGCCCCTCAGGGTGGCCAGGAAGGTGCCCTTGAGGCCGTCCCACAGCTTCACGGACTTGTCGAACGAGGCGGACAGAATGTAGCGGCCGTCCGGGGAGAACACCACCTGGGCAGTGCAGTGCGGTGCAGTGCAGTGGGGAAAAGGAGGAGGGGGGGAAGGGGGGAACAGGCGGGAATTGGGAGTGGCGGGAGAGGTAAGGATTGCGATGCGTCGTGGGTAAGGGTTGCAGCAACCCAGGCCCCTTAGGAAGCCATCAAGAAGGTTTCAGAGTAATTAAAGCTAGTAACACCAAAGATAGGGTGGTATGAGGACGGACGCGGGCGGCGATGATGGCGCCTGAGGTGGCGCAGCAGAGCCACACGTCCAGCGCCGTGTTCCGAGCCACAGACCAAACCCTCCCAGCCCCATCCCCAGTCTCAGCCCTACACTCAGCTCCCCCCCCAGCCCCAGCCCCCACCCCCCCACCCTAACCGCCGCACAGGGCACAGCCCCCCCAAAACACACACACACACACACGTACCCAGCCCCAGCCCCCCGGCCCCCTCAGCCCCCCCACCTGGTTGATCAGCTGCACGTGTCCCGTCATTCGGGCGATTGGGTTCTTGCCGGTGGACGGCTCGTACAAACACAGTGTGAAGTCGTCACTGCCGGACACGAGCCGCTCGGGCCTGGGGGGTGAAGGAGAGGGGAGGGGTAGGGTGGGGTGGATGACAAGAGGTGGAGGGCGGGCGCGGGGCAAAGCAGGATCAACGGCGAGGAGGAAGACGGGGGAAGAGGGAGAGAGAGAGGGAGGGAGGGCATTCGGAACGATTGGGCAATAGGGGCATCGGGCTCCATCCTCCTCCGTGCCGGGGGAGTTATCCACGTATAGGCCGGAGCCCCGGGGGGGGGGGGTGAAGAGTGAGCCCGGGGGGGGGGGGGGCAACCGGCAAGAGCGACCAAACACACGCGCACACACACACCACCACCACCACCAGCCTCATGTCGCCCCGCTGCGCACCAACGCAACCTCGAACCGGCCCCCTCCCCCCTCACCTTTGGACGCTTCCCGCCCCCACCCGCCCCGAGGGAGACACAACCCACCCAACGCCGCCCGTAAAGGGTCCCCATGCGACCCGGTCGATCTCCAGGGAGGGAAGGCGCCCGCACCCACCCGCCCACGCACGTACATACGCTCTCTCGCTCACCCACTCATGCACACACCCCCCTCCCCCCACACACGCATTAGCTGCCACCCACTCGCTGTCACTCACTTGCCGGCAGTCGCCTCCGCGTACCGCTCCGCAGCCTTCTGCTGGGCGGCCTGAGGACGGGGGGGGGAGGGACGGGGGGTATATAGAACGGCCCGGGGACGGGGGAGGGCGAGGGAGGGAGTGGTGGGGGGGGGGTTGAGGGAGTCGTGGGAGGGGGGTTGTGGGGCGGGAAAGGCTAGCCGCAGGGATGGCACGGAGGCGGGGGGGGTGGATGTGGGAACGGGGTGTGGGAATGGGGGGGGGGAGCACCTCACGCAGGCCAAGCAACAACAAAACCGCAGCCCCTACCCCAACACACACACACACACACCACAAACACACACCTCGCGCCTGCCGCCCACAAATGCGCTCCCTTCCGCTGCCCTCCCGCTCCGCTGCTGATCCCCGACCACGAACCCGAGCCCCCCTTCCCCCCGCCAACGGTATCACTTTTTACCCCCCGCCAACCCCCCAGCCAGCCAGTGCCGCCCTCCCCCTCCCCCTCCCCACCTCGGGATCCTGCGGTGCCTTCCCCGTGTGGTCGTACGCCCCCGTCCTCAGCACGTACTCGGAGGACAGCGCCAGTGTGTTCACCCAGTGGCCGTGGCCCTTAAACACACGAACCTGAATGTGTGGGGGGGAGGGGGAGGGGGGGATAGGGTTTAGGAGTTAGCGAGAGAGCGAAGGGGGCGAGAAAGAGAGAAAGAGAGAAAGAGAGAGAGAGAGAGAGAGAGAGAGAGAGAGAGAGCGGGAAAACGAGAGACTGAAGCGCAGCGGAACGAACACTGTTGTGTCCACCTTTCCTCAAAGGCCAAATCCCCCCCCCAGCCGACCGGCCGGAGCGATGCGGTCACATCCCCTGCAGGAGCTCTTCCGCCCGGGATACCGCGGACTCGATCCACCAGACACCCACCCTCCCCTCCCCTCCCCTCCCCTCCCCTCCCCTACCGCCGACCCGACCAGCAGCCGCACCTACGCGGCCCCCCCCCGCCCCCCCCTCCCCCCTCTCCCACCAGCTTTCCATCCGTGTCGTCCCATGCGCTGATGGTGCAGTCTCTGGATGCCGAGTAGATCAGTCCCTCCCCGCCCCACTTGACAGCGGTCACAAGCTGGCTGTGGTTGGACAGACTCAGAAGGCAGCGCCGGGTCTGTGCGTCCCACACCTGGGGGGGAGGGGAGGGAGGAGGGGGGAGGAAGGGTTGCGGGTTGCGGGTTGGGGAGGGTTGTGAGATGTGCGCGGGGGCTGGGGGGTGAAAGAGAACGCTGGCCAGGGATGAGAGAACGCTGGCCCGGGCTGGGGGAGGGGGAGCGTTTGGTGAGCGCTGTGGCACCCGTACTGGCTGGCCCCAGCCCCCGCCTCCAGCCCAGCCCCCGCCCGAGCCCCTACATTTAGTCGGGTACCCGCACCCCCTTCCCTGGATCGCTGGCCTTCCCACTCCCCCCCCACTCCCCCCCACTTCCCCCCACTTCCCCCTACTCCACTCGGACCTCCGTCCCACCCCCCGGTCCACTCGGGTCACCCCAACCTTGGGCCAGCACGCAGCACACAGCGATCGCACACACGGACACACAGATACACGAAGAACGACGATGACGATGACGACGTCGTTGGACGTCAAGTGGACATCTCCCGCCCCGCCCCGCCCCGCCCCGCACAGGGGGAATGATTCCGCCGCGCCCGCCAGCCCCTGGCAGCTCTCCCGCGTAGCACACAGATCCGACTGAGATCCCGCAGTGCCGCCTTCGTACATACATGCCTGCCCACATTCCCAAACGCACCCCTTCAACGCGCACCGCATACACACCGCATACACACATACACACACACCTTGATTGTGTTGTCTTTGCTGCCGCTCACGAATTTCTGGCTGGGAAGGGCCTTATGCGCGGGCTGCCAGGCCTGGGGGTGGGTGGGTGGGTGGGTGGGTGGGGGGCAGTGCAGGGCAGGGCGGCGCAGGGCAGGGGAGGGGGAAGGCCGCGTGTGTGTTGGGGGGAGGGGGTGGAGGGGATAAGGTTCCATCCTCCTCGTATTTACTACAATAGTTTGGAGTTGGGCATCGTCATCGTCAACCCTAACTCCCGCTCCCCCCTTCTCCTCCTCCGCCGCTCCGGAAACACCCAGCGTTTCCAACCCCCAACCCCACCCCCAAGCCCCCCTGCTCCTGCTTGCACCCGCGATACACGGATACTCCTTTCCCAACCCCCCACCTACCCCTCTTCCCCCACCCCCCACCCCCCCACCCACCATCGACGTGATCCACTTTCCATGTCCGCTGCAGCTGCCCACCATCTTCCCCCCCACGGGGTCCCACAAGTGGATGAGGCCGTTCATGTCGCCACTGGCCACGTAGCGGCCGTCGGGGGACCAAGCCACCACCAACACCCAGTTCTTGTGGCCCTGAGAGGAGGGGGGTCGGGCGTGAGTGAGGTCGGGCGTGGGGGCGTGGCGGCGCGGGGGCGTGTGTGGGTATGTATGTATACGCGTGTGTGTATACGCGTATGTGTATACGCGCGTGTGTGTGTGTACACGCGTATTCATTCGTTCCAGCAGGGGGGGTCACAGGACAAGAAAGCAAAGGGGGGGTTACAAAGGGGGAAAGGAGAGCAGCGGTAATGCTCCGGCCGATGCCCAACCCAGCCCAGTCTGCGAGACAGCGGGCAGTAAGGCAGGTGCGGTGGCAGGCTGCTGCGGCTGTTGTCGAGGGCTGGTGCGTGTGTATGTGTGTGTTTGTGTGTATACGGTATGTGTGTTGGTTTGGTTGCGGGGTGGGTGGGGTGGGGTGGGGTGGGGTGGGGTGGGGTGGGGTGGGGTGGGGTGGGGTGGGGTGGGGTGGGGTGGGGTGGGGTGGGGTGGGGTGGGGTCATCTCCCGCATGGGGTGGAGCAGGGGAGTCAGCGTCCCTACGTGCCCGGATGTTGAATGTGCGCCAACAAACACCCCCTCCCCACCCCTCCACCCCCCCACACACACCCAATCACCCATACTTACCACCACCACCCCCACCCACCCACCCACCCGCTCACCCGCCCACCTTGCATTCGTGTTTCGGCAGCTGTGTGTTTAGGTCCCAGAACCTGACGGTGGTGTCGCCACTGCCGCTTGCCAGCCTGGAGCCGTCGGGGGAGAAGTTGACCGACAGTACGGCCTCCGAGTGACCGGGTATGGATGCCGTACACCGGGCGACTGGCCGTACACGGAACACGGCCTGCGCCCGCAGCGACACACGCGGACACAGAGGCAGAGGCACGCGGGCGGCCGTGTTGAGCAACCATGTTGCAATTCGAGCGGGAGGGAGCGAAAACACCACCTTCATCGTCATCCCCCGCGCCACTCACCCGCCAGCCAGCCATGTCCACACCTGGCGTCGGCCCCCTTCGGCCCCCCCCCCCCGGGCATCCACTTCCCTCGGGCCTTTCCACGCCCCTTGACAACCCGAACATCCCCCACGACCCCCATAATTCATCGCGCTGTGTCTCGCGCTCCTCCTTCGTTTTATATCCCCCCACTTCCGGGCCTACCCGTGGATACCCCCCACCCACCCATACACACACACGCATCCTGCCGTACCTGCGGCTGGTACACGATCCTCAGCGCCTTCTCCACACTGATCTTGTGCGCCCCCAAGTGGGTGCCCAACTCCCCCAGCAGCTCCTGAGGTGGGTTCGCGGTTAGTCGGGGTTGGGGGTTTGGGGGGGTTGGGGTGTGTTTGGCGGCAGGGGGGAGGGGGCGGGAGGTACGGGCGTGGGGGTGGGTACATGTCCCCTTGGGGGGGGGGGGATTGGGAGCCCCTTTCCCCGTGCCTTCGGCCTCCCCCGCTCGCCCCTACCCTTTCGCACCTGCTCCTCAATGTAGAACGAGTAGGGGAGCTTCTCGTCGTTGTTCAAAAGGCCGTTCAACAACACCTCCAGTTGCATGGGCGTGACGTTGTGGGGGATGTCCAGCTGCGGCCCTGCGCGGGTTGCCGGGTTGGGCCGTTGGCAGCATCATTGACCAAGGTGCGTGCTCTTGCTTTTCGGTCTTTCGGAGATGCCTTTTTCATAGCTCGATCTGTTGTGCGTTCGCTGGTGTCTGCCCTCGCGAGGACGAGGTTTCAAGCCGCCGGCATGCACGCAAGCAGGGTGTTGTTCGCTTTACCTGTGTCGTCGCCATTTGACGACTGAAATTGCACAATGACGCTGACGTCTGAAGGAGCTTCTTCTTTAGGTTGTGAACTCTGCTCGCGTCGAGCCATTTTGGTCGGCGGCTCTGCCATGGCGCTAGCTGAAATGACACAGTAGTGATACTGGAAGAAACGGCAGTATATAACACTCCTGCAGATGTAGTCTTAAACCGAAACACTTCGGCCAAGCGTCAGTTAACACCGTTGTTCGAGCTTGGGGTTTAATTCAGCGGAGCGCAAGAACACAAGTCCGCTGTCGCTGCCTTTCCCAACCTTATGTAACCAGTCGCATTACTAGCTCAGAACTCTACCAACCGAGTCCGTCTAGATTCTGGCTCGTCATGCCGTACGACGGTTTGCCTTCTCCGCGCGCGGTTTCAGACGAGTTGTTTCTGAAATCGCGTGAGACGATATGTAACTGAGAAGAATATTTGCTTAAATTTGTTCCTCTCCGTGATCTTTCTGGGATTCCGCCTGCTTGCTGTCAGCAGCAACCCCTTGCTCAGCTGCCACGTGAGGCTCGCTTGTCCAAGCGGAGCCAGCCCACGGCAGTTCCACCCACAGCAGCAGGACCCAAGCGGCTTGGACGCAACCAGTGCCGCGTGCCCCTCGGCTTCATTTTCAGCCGCCACGCCGTTGGGGCCCTGCGGGGCCCTCGTGCAAGGCCAGGCAAGGCCCTAGTATCAGACCGTTCCTGGCCGTTCACGACGGGTTACCGGAGTCTCAGCAGCCAGACTCTACGCCGCCATGGAATCACATACCTACGCTCACTCGGCACATTTGTTCAGCAGAACAAAGCTCATGTACATCCAAGAGGCACTTGCGCAGGCCTGCAACCCCGGGCCCCCCTTGCTGCTGCCGCCCTCCCCAGTCCCCACATGTACACGCAGTCAGCAGGGTCCATTCACCCGGCTTCCAACCAACCATGTAATGAGCCCCCCCATCTGAAGGATCCGCGTCTTACAGACGACCGCCGCCTGGTGCATGTCGCACCTGCCACTGCAGCGGCCAGAAGCTGGCCCCCATCTCCTCCTCGCACACCGCTGAACTCGTCCCGCCACACCAAGCCTCTTCCGAGGGGCTTCCGACGATGGAGGGTCCCACTCGTAATTCAGCCACCACACCATTCAAGCGGGAATGATATGAATACCTGTAAAGTCCGCCAGCGCCTAGCGTCTCTCGTCTGCGAGGAGGTGACCTCAGAGCTCCGCTCTGCCAGCCCCGCGTCCCGGTGCTCCAGGGGCGGCCTGAGGCAGCCGGGATGGCCCAGGGGCAACAGCGGGTTGGCACCTTGGCAGCACACGACGAATGGAGGAACGCCCGCCAAGAATGGAAACACCCACTCGCCCACAACGGAGCTGCCGCTCAGCCGGGCGCCCAAGATGGGCAGATGGGAGGGGGGAGTGTTCGTTGGCGTGTTGGCCGCGGGCCAGGGAGGGAATGTGGGCAGGGGCTCGGGCGTGAGCATAACCGGACAAGCCCCCACCACCACCCCACCCACCATCAACCTCGGGACGCGACACGATAAAGTTAACCTCCGAACGACCCCTCTGTCGCGAGCAAGAAAGCGGGGACCTGCCTTCCTCGTAGCAACGCTTGGGCCCCACTTGGGAGGAAGCCCCGAAAGAAAGAAATACAGAGCAACGAACGCCTGCCTGCGGGGTCGTGGGGTGAGATGGGGCGAAGGCGAGGTGGTAACGGGGACCCGCCGTGGTGAAGGCAGTACGGTATGCTGGGCATTCGGGGCAGGTTCTGGGGGGAGGGGGGAGGGGAAGCAAGTGTATAGCGCAGCGAAAAGTAAATGAGGCGGGGGTGTTGATGAGTGGGGGGGGGGTACTAGGTAGGCAGTGCGTACACTGCGCGACCGGGCGCGTGCAACGGCAGAGAGTTCATGTTCGTTCCGGTTTGGTGCACACTCGAATGCTGTCATGGTGACACATGCGTTTGGCGGGTTACCCTGTCAGCGCCATCCCCTGCCTCCGGCGCCTGCTCACTTCCAAAAGGTTGCGCGGCCCCCACGCCCTTTAGCTGCTTACATATGGCTGTATTTGTAAGATTTAATGAGATGTAACGCACCGGCTTATCCATGCCTCAATCCTTGGAACTGCTGCAACAAGGGTTTCGCACCGGACATTCCACATGCCGTTCGACGTCGGGCGAGGAAGCTGGGCAAGCTCTCTTTGCTGCGCGCATTGAACACAGCACAGGTTTTTTGGGCTACGTGTACCCAACGCTGACATCACGAGGCGAGTAAGGACACACGCAACGCCGCGAGCGAAGGAATAATCGCTGCGCAAAGGCATATGGCTCTTATGCAGCACATTTCAAGTAAATTGGAAAGTTTTCTACATTTTGATTTGTAAGTTTACTTTCGCGCACCTGTTATGTAACTGATTCCGTGGTCAATTTTCGTCGTGCAACTGGTATAAAAGGGTCCCCTTTCTCTCCAATTATGCATAATTGACGAACATTCGATCGCTTATCGAGCCTCAGTCTGCCAGTGGCAGTCCCCTAATACCCAGGTCACTGACCTGACACATCCTCCACTACCCCGGCCGAAGCGTCGGCCTCGGTATGGTTAAGGTCTGCGGTGCACTGCTCCAGTTTATTAGGGCTAGCAACAATAGCCGCTGTCTTTTGGACAGCGTGGATAAGCTGCTGTCAGACAAGCTCCTCCTCCTGAAGAATGGCCGCCCTGTCATCACGTACGTGTTCTTGGGCGTGATGCGTATGCGCATAGAGGGTGATGTTCGGTATTGACGGTCATTGGGGCGATTGTATTGAGTCTGGCGACCGGCGCTCGTTTTCCCAGACGGTTGGGTCGGTACCTTCGTGCCCAACGGCGCACTGCACATCGTCCTGGCCCGTAAGCTGATGAGAACCCAGCCAGAAGCAAATCCAAATGCAAATGGTTTTGGGTATGCAAGTCTGCGAGGGTCGCGTGTGAGGGTTGCGAAACCCTTGTCCGTTGATGGACTTGGCAGCACCGAAGAATCTTGCGACGCGCACCTGCAAACTGTGCAAGAAGTCTTAGATGATATTGATGACCTGAATTCTTGCATACGTAACGCTTGGTCCGAGTCAGCTCCATCTGGAATCCTCCCGAACCTAGTTGCTCACGCCTGCCACGCCCCTTCCCACGCAGGTGTCAATGCTGTTGCTCGGCATCCCCTCGACCAGCTGTCGCCGGACGAGGTTCGGCGCGCTGTGGACGCGTGCAAGTGCTACGCCAGTACGCATGGAGTCGGGGCGCTGCGCTTCAACACAGTCATGCTGCGGGTAAGCCCACCAGAAGACCTTCCCATCTTGATATGACAGACCCTGCAATTGAAAAAACCTGGACTAATAACAGTTGAAACGCTCACAACGTCGTCGTCCAACCAGACAACGTCCTCGCGATTTTTGCGTCGCTTTTTCGCCGATTTGCTGTTGCCTCCCTTTTTTGCATTCTGCGTTTTGCATTTTCACAGGAGCCTGCCAAGAAGGCCTTGCTGGCGTTTGAACGGGGCTGCGGCCCGCGTCCCGAACGCATCGCCGAGGTCGTCGCCATCGTCCCCTCCGCCAGCACCGCGGTTGAGGCGCTCGTGCGGCTTCAGGAGGACACGCCCCCCACCGCCGCCGCCGCCGCGCCGCCCAGCAGCCCCGAGGGCCTGGCCGCCCAGATCGAGAGCTGGAAGATCGTAAGTGATGCCAAACTACCATGCCAACCCAGTTCAACCCAACCCAACCAACCCAGTTGAACCCGATTCGCGCTGGTACACAGCTTTCCGCTGTCGAGCACAGGGCCCCTCCCGCGAGCCCCGACCCGCTCCTATCGGCATCCGCCTGCCTCGCATACCGGTAGCCGCCACTCCCTCGCTCCCGGAGAGGAGAGGATCTGAAGTTGCGGCAACCCGCCCCTCCGCGCTCTGTCAGTCCGCCCCCTCAGTCAGTCCCGGCATGTCCTGTTTAGTACGGTGCTTGAGTTCGTACACAGCGCTGCCGTACGCAGCGTACGCGATCCCATGCCCCCTGCCCGCCTGGCATCGGGCTGCCTTCCTTCGGGCTGCCTTCCGAAGCGGCCGCATCTCTCTGTTTTGGCCCATTCCTCCTCATTATACTCTTACCTCCCCACCGGCCCACCCACTAGTGACGCGATGTGTACTGCGCCTGCGGTGCTTCCAGCCGCCGTCCCCCCCCCGCATCCAGCCCCAGGCCCCCCCGCCCTACCCCCAGCCTACACCTGCCGCATCTTCAGCCACCCCTCCCCGCCTCAATCCCGCCCCGTGGCGCACCCTGGACCCCTTGCGGTCCCACCCCCCCTGCATCTCTTGCGTTACATCCCACCCTGCCCCAATCCGCAATCCTCCCTCCCTCCCTCCCCCCACCCCTGTCTCGCGGCAGTTGGACGGCGTCCAGCCGCTGACCTCCCCCGACGACAACACGCTGGCGGAGGTGGTGGTCAAATCCGACCTGCGGGTCGCTCAGCTGCTGGCGGAGCGGTACGGCATAACCGACGTCGCCAACCAACTCATCTGTGACACGTGAGTGCATCAACCTCTTGACATGGAATCTGGATCTATTGCACGGCAATTCGTACCGCCTTTGTACACCCGTGATCGTTTCTTCCGGGGGGGTGGGTGGCGAGGGGCACAGCATTGCGCCGTGTGTATGTGTGCGGGGGGGGGAGGGGCGGGGGCTGCGGGTTGACACGGTGTGTGTATGTCCTGCCGCCTCCCGGCTCCACCCCCTCGAGGCCCCCTTCCTCCCGGTATCCCAGTGTCCGGACACGGACGGGAGCGAGTCCGAGCCGCCATCACCACCACCAGGAGGAGAAGGAGTCCCCCCATGTTGCCCCCTTTCGCACCAAACCCGACCGAAGCCCCCCAAATACCCAGGACAGCGCCTCTCCCGTCTCCCCCTCCCTCCCTCTCAACCTCCTCCCTCCCTCCCCCCCTCCCCCCCGTCCCTTCAGATGGGCCTGCCACAACGCCCCGGAGCACCTCAACCACCGCCGCCTCATGCAGGTACGACATCTGTACGGCATGTGTCGTCGTAGTACAGGCTTGGGCGCTGGGCCGCCCCCGCCCGCCATGAACGAGTACCGGCTACCGTTGTTCCTACCGATGTCCATCGCGACTGTGTTTTTCTTTCCACAACCATCCCTATTCGTGGCGCCACAACACACGCCAACCCGCACATTCATGCACAGCCTGGTTCGGAGATGCGTCAACACCACGCCGCCTGTGTGTGAAGAGATGCTCCAATCGCCGCCCTCATCGGTTCGCCGTTGTGTGGCATCTCTGGCACCTCTGGCGTCTGGCCCCCCTGGCCCCCCTTGCTCCTGGCTCCTGGCGCCGCAAAGAGCAGGGCACCCAAGTGAGGCACCACACGAAATTTCCAACCCTACCCCACCCCTCCCCTCCCCCCGCCCGCCCGCCTCCGCCCGCCGCCATCTCCCCCCCTCTTCCCCTCGCTCCTAAATAAGGGTTTCCTGTACCTCAAACTGGACGGCAAGTACGACAACGAGTACGCCCACCCCATCGACATGGTGCCCATTGTGGATCTCAATCTGGGCAAGGTGAGATGAGAAGATGAGATCTCTTCCAAAAGAAGAAGAAGAAGAAGAAGAAGAAGAAAAAGAAAGGTCGCGGGCACTTGTAACTTTTCGCATTTGGTTGCATGACGTTCCGGGTAGTGCAGAGATGCATCTCTCGCCGCGGCTTTTTCTCCGGGTGGTCAGAACACAGGCGTGGTGTATGTACGTGCGTGTGGGTTTGTGCGTGTCTCGCGAGGGTGCGGAAAGTACTCGTGCACCTGCCCCTGCCCCTACACCTGCACCTGGGGTAATGGAACCGAAAGGATCCAGATATCCAATTTAGTCCGGGGAAGCCGCTTCCGCTCCGTCCGCCGACCCTTCCGACATCCCACCCTCACCACACCCACGCCGCCCACGCCGCCCGCCCCGCCCCGCCCGCCAGGTGGTTCACATCGACATGTACGACAAACCATCAACCGTCAACCGCCAATCCGTCAACTACCACCCCTCCCTGGTGGACGTGGCGGCCCGGCCGTGGCGCGACGACGTACGGCCTCTACACGTGGTGCAACCGCAGGTACGACAGCTTTCGTGTGTTCGTGTGTTTTCTTGTTCCTCCCCTCCCCTCCCCTCCCCGGGAGAGGGAGAGGGGGAGGGAGAGGGGGAGGGAGAGGGAGAGGGAGAGGGAGAGGGAGAGGGAGAGGGAGAGGGAGAGGGAGAGGGAGAGGGAGAGGGAGAGGGAGAGGGAGAGGGAGAGGGAGAGGGAGAGGGAGAGGGAGAGGGAGAGGGAGAGGGAGAGGGAGAGGGAGAGGGAGAGGGAGAGGGAGAGGGAGAGGGAGAGGGAGAGGGAGAGGGAGAGGGAGAGGGAGAGGGAGAGGGAGAGGGAGAGGGAGAGGGAGAGGGAGAGGGAGAGGGAGAGGGAGAGGGAGAGGGAGAGGGAGAGGGAGAGGGAGAGGGAGAGGGAGAGGGAGAGGGAGAGGGAGAGGGAGAGGGAGAGGGAGAGGGAGAGGGAGAGGGAGAGGGAGAGGGAGAGGGAGAGGGAGAGGGAGAGGGGGAGGGAGAGGGGGAGGGGGAGGGGGAGGGGGAGGGGGAGGGGGAGGGGGAGGGAGAGGGGGAACGGAGAAAGGAAGGGAGGGGGAGGGGGAGGGGGAACGGAGAAAGGAAGGGAGGGGGAGGGGGAGGGGGAACGGAGAAAGGAAGGGAGGGGGAGGGGGAGGGGGAACGGAGAAAGGAAGGGAGGGGGAGGGGGAGGGGGAACGGAGAAAGGAAGGGAGGGGGAGGGGGAGGGGGAACGGAGAAAGGAAGGGAGGGGCTTCTCTCTCTCTGCTTCTGATGGGTGTGGGCTCCCGAGAAAGAGAGACACCGCAGCGGTGCCTGTGCTGCTGATGGGTTGTGTGTGTGATTGCTTTTCGTTTTTGGGCGGCTAGGGATGTGTGTGTGTGAGTGTGTAGGAAAGGAGGGGGACAGGGGGGGCGTCCTCTCATCCGAGGGGATTATCGGCCGTCCTCTCATCCGAGATCCGAGATTGTACTGTACGTGGATCTTGTCGTGCAGGGCCCCAGCTTCTCGCTGTACGGCAACGAGCTGAGCTGGCAGCGGTGGCGCATGCGCATCGGATTCAACGGCCGCGAGGGCCTCGTACTGCACGGCGTGTCGTACAAGGACGGCGGCAGGGTGCGGCCGGTGCTGCACCGCGCGTCGCTGGTCGAGATGGCCGTACCGTACGGAGACCCAAAGTGAGGACAGCCCGCGAACGGAATGCCTTAACCCCCGTGGGGTGCGGGTTACGGGGGAGGGGTTTGCCGTCTTATATGCGCGCCACCACCGCCTCCAGATACCCATGCGCGGCGGCAACAAAGCGAATGTGTCATTACAAACACTGCCTTCGTTGAAACCATTTGGGTCGCATTCGGTTTGGAAACCACCTCCCTCCGTCTCATCTACCCGCCGTGTGCCCTGTTCCCCTTCCCTGACGAATCCCCCAACTGCCAACGGCCAACTACCACCAACCGCCACTCGACCAGCACCCCCTACATCCGCAAGTGCGCCTTCGATGTGGGCGACTACGGATTCGGACTGTGCGCCAACAGGTGGGTCGGTTGGTGAACCCCCCTCCTACCCCGGGGGGGCGGGAAACCGGGAGGGGCAGAGGGAGGGGGAGGGGGATGGGGCCCCTTAGGTTGACACACACCCCGCGGCTTGGGGGGTGGGGGGCGTGTGTGTGGGGGGGGGGGAGGGTGAGGTGGCTGGGGTGGGCCTGGTTTGATAGTTGCGGGGAGGGGAGGGAAGGGGAGGTGGGGCCTGGGGGATTTTCGCGCGCGAGTGTGTGTATGTGTGTGTATGTGTGTGTGCATATGTGTGTATGTGTGTGCCATACCCGCTGGTGTGCCGGTGCGAGGAACGGTGCATGACGGAACGGTGTGGGTTGAGAGCCTGAGACGGGGCTGTGGTGGAGGTGGAAGTGGGGGACTGGGGTGGGGGGCGGTGAGGCATCCGCGCGCGTGTGGGACGGCTGGCTGCCGCACACACTAAATTGCATCGCACCTCTTCCTCCTCCTCCTCCTTTCTCCCCCTCCCTTCCTCATTTCCCTTTCTCTTCCTTCCTACTCAAGCTGCCCTCGCTTCTCGTCTTTCCTCATCCCGGCCCCGGCCCCTGGGCCCACGTGTCACCCGTCACATCTCGCCCCCATGTCTCCCTCCCCCTCCCTCCCTCCCCCTCCCTCCCGCTCTTCCCCTCCCGCTCCCCTCTCTCCCTCCTCCCCCCCAGTCTGGAGCTGGGTTGCGACTGCCTGGGCCACATTCAGTATTTGGATGCGGTGGTTAACAACGCAAAGTGGGTCTCGGGCCCGGGAGGGGGGCCGAGGGAGGGGGGGCGAGTATGGGGGGCCGTTGGCGGGTGGTGGTGGGGGGGGGAAGTAGGGGACAGCAAGAGGGGGGGAGGGGGTAATGAAGAAGATACGGTACCTCAGCGGAGGACAAGGGACGTCTGTGGCAACTTTCCTCTTGTCCCAACCACCCTAACCGCTCCAACTGCCTGTCTGCTCCAACCACCATAACCACCTAACCGTTCCAGGGGCGAGGCGGTTGTGATTCGCAAGGCGGTGTGCATTCACGAGGAGGACGCGGGAATCATGTGGAAGGTGTGTGTGTGTGTATGGGGGGGGGGAGGGAGGGGGGAGGGGGAGGGGGAGGAAGTCGCGCTTCCAACCCCAGGGGTGTGTGCGTGTAACTCACCCCAACCGGGCATGTTACCCCTGAGGGGGGGAGCGCAAGGGGAGGGACCGGGGGCCTGGAAAACAGACACGCGAACTGACTGCAGCCTCCGTCCACACAACCACTCCGCGAAACACGAGTTGGCGCCAACTCACATCATTCAAAACCCTAAACTCCCTTACCGGCCCTGAGCCCCTGACACCGCCCTCCCCTCGCTCACCCCGTCCCCTCCTCCATTCCCCCTTCCCTCCCCCCCGCCCCGCCCCCGCGCACATTCCGCGTCCCCCCCCCGCGCCATCGCCCCAACAACGTCGTCATGTCGTACTGCATTGTACGACAGCACTGGGACTGCCGTACCAACCACGCCGAGGTACGGCGCTCCCGCCGACTGGTGGTGTCCATGGTGTCCACCTTTATGAACTACGAGTACGCGCTGTACTGGTACTTCTATCAGGACGGCTCCATTCATTTCGAGCTCAAGCTGACGGGCATTCTGTCCACCAGGCGAGTTACGTGAGGGGGAGGCGTGTGTGTGTGTATCGTGTATGTGTGTGTATAATGTACTGACAGGTTTGGACTGTGGGGAGTTTACTGCCTGGGACGAAACTGCCGTACCATGTCGCGCTGCACGGTACACGGTACTGTGTTCCTCCGCTGCGGTACCGTTTACCTCCCCCCTCCCCCTCCCCCTCCCCCTCCCCCTCCCCCCTCCCCCCCCTCCCCCTCTCCCCCCCCCTCCCCCCTCCCCCCTCCCCCTCCCCCCCTCCCCCCTCCCCCTCCCCCTCCCCTCCCCCTCCCCCCTCCCCCTCCCCCTCCCCCTCCCCCCCTCCCCCTCCCCCTCTCCCCCTCCCCCTCCCCCTCCCCCCCTCCCCCTCCCCCCTCCCCCTCCCCCCTCCCCCCCTCCCCCTCCCCCCCTCCCCCTCCCCCTCCCCTCTCACGTCCGCAGTGTGGCCCCCGCCGGAGAGTCCGACCCGCCCTTCGGGGTGCGAGTGGCCCCGGGGGTCAACGCCACCGTCCACCAGCACTTCTTCTGCATGCGACTCGACCTCGCAGTGGATGACACGGAGGGAGGCAGGTGGGTCCGGGGGTGAGGGGCGTGTTGGGGGCGTGTTTGGGGTGGGGTGGGGTGGGGGCAGGCCCACCCATCCCTGCCGGCCAGCCGGTCTGTGTGTGTTTAATCCCCTTGCCTCGCCCACCCACACTCCCTTCCTCCTTCAACCACCACCCGTCGCGAACTCGGCACTCTCCCCCGAGCGTTGAGTCCCTCTCGACTCGTCTCTCCCCCACCCCACTTCCTATACCCTCTCCTCGTCCACCCACCCGCATCACACACCCGACACCTCCGCTCCCCCCCTCCCCACCCCCTCCCCACACACCCAACAAAACACACACACACACCTACAACACACACTCCCTCCCTCCCTCCAGGGACCTGGTGGTTTCGGAGGTGGAGAGCGTTCCGCTGCCCCCGGGCGGCCCCGCCAATCCGCACTGCAACGGATTCCTAATGGAGGAGACCGAGCTTCTGTCCACCACCGCGGCGCAGCGCAACCACAACTTCAACACCGCGAGGTTCTGGTGAGTGGGTCGGTGGGTCGGTGGGGGTGTGGGTCGGTGGGTCGGTTCGGTCCGCGGTTGGGAGACAGCTGTGTTTGGGCGCCACGTCCACACCACACCACACCACACCACACCACACCACACCACACCACACCACACCACACCACACCACACCACACCACACCACACCACACCACACCACACCACACCACACCACACCACACCGAGGGAAACCACCCCCTACAACAAATTTGCAGCCGTTTGCTCGGTGTGTCGCAGGGGGCCGCCCCCTTAAAAGCACTACCCCACCCAAGCACCTCCACTCCTCCTGATGGCTACCTAGCTCCTAATCGGCCCCACACCACCCTCCGCCTACCCCCCACCCCACCCCACGCCCCACCACAGGTCTATCAAGAACCCCTTCAGCATCAACCCCATCTCCAAGCGCCCCGTGTCGTACCGCCTGCTGCCCGCCGCAAGTAGGTGCCTTACGCGTGCCGTACAGCTGCCGATCCAGGCGCTCCCTCCACCTCCTTCCGTGTCTGTCTGTCCTGAACCGGTCCGGACTGGCAATCGCACGCATTCACACGGGTTTCGGAGCCCCTCCCTCCTCTCGTATCACATCGCATCTCATTTCCGACTGGGCCTGCTGCCACTAGCCCTTCTGCTCCTCCGCCCGCCCGTGCGGGTCTATCTTGGCACAGTGTGGCCGGCGTGCGTGCGGTTGGTCCCCTGCCCCCACATACACACACATACACCTCACCACCGCAAACAATCTCCCCCTGTCGATCCCCCCCTTGACCGTCAACCCGCCTTTCCTCTGTGCAAACGCCTTGCGCCCCTTCCCCCCAACACACATACGCACACACCCGCTCCCCCGCTCCCCCCCTCTCTCTCTCTCTCCCTCCCTCAGGTCCCGCGCTGATGGCCCACCCCGCCAGCCTGGTCGCCCGTCGCGCTGTGTTCGCCCGGAGGCAGCTGTGGGTGACCCCCCACTCGGAGTCGCAGCGCTACCCGGCGGGGGAGCACGTGGTGCAGAGCAACCACTGCCTGGGCCTGGCGGAGTGGACGAAGAAGGTGTGCGTTGGTTGGGGCCATTGGTGTACAGGGGGGCGGTCTGAGAAGGGAGTGCGTGGGCGGTAAATATGGTACATGTGTTGGTAGATGGGAAGGTTGGAAGAGAGCAGGTTTACCGTAATCAAACAGAGCGGACTGGCTGATATAGATGCTTCGGGTAAGAGAGCGTAGCCCAAACCAGAAATCTGTGAAAGGCAGGAAACCGATGGGGACAGGGACGTTCATAAAATTATTTATTTGTTGTCGCCTCTGCCTTGGCAGCAAGCCTCTGCCTTGGCTACGGTACGGCTACTACATGGGTGTCAACATAAACATTTTGAGTAGTGTGATGTGGGGTCGTAGCTCAAATGGTAGAGCGCCTGCTTAGCATGAGGCTGAGCGCCGCAGAGAATGCGGGAGGTAGGGGGATCGATGCCCTCCGACTCCAGTATTGCATTAAAAGATTTATTTTAGGTTACCGCGCCCGCGCATCGCCGCACTTTTTCCACTCTCTGTCCTGACTCGGATATTTAAAACGAACCGTTTGCGGTTGCGTTTGACTTATTCCGAGGACGGACAGGCCCCACCTGGCGCAGGTCGTCCGATCCCCGGGAGCGCTCGGCTCCCCGCGTCGCCCGCGCTCAAACATTCCGTGCTCGGTTCGGCACTCGTGCATACCCCTACTCCTCCTCGTCCCCCACCCCCAAACCCACCTCCCTACTACCTCCCGTCCTCCCTCCCCCCCAGGACCAGTCCCTGCGCGGCGCCGACCCGGTCATCTGGTACTCGTTCGGTGTGACCCACGCCCCCCGAGTGGAGGACTTCCCGGTCATGCCCGTCGAGGTGCGTGAAGAAGGGGGGGGGGGGGTGGAGGGTGTCTGGAGGGGGCGTGAGGCGTCCGGGTCCTGTGGGGTCGGAGCGGGCGCGAGTGGTTACAGTAGCGGTTGAAGGCAGCGACAGCGGCAGCAGCTGCTACCTGCTACCTGGAGATGTGCGGAGCTGCGGATGCGTTGCCAACCCATCCCTCCATCCCTCCATCCCTCCATCCCTCCATCCCTCCATCCCTCCATCCCTCCATCCCTCCATCCCTCCATCCCTCCATCCCTCCATCCCTCCATCCCTCCATCCCGTCTTGGCCACTCTCGCCCCGGCCTACCATACACAGCTCGCGAACCCCTCGCCCCCCCGCTTTATCCGGGGGTGCCAGCCTGCCCACAGCCGCGGGGCTGTTCGCGTGTATCCGTGTCGCCCCTCCCACCCCGATCCCCTGACCCCCCTGACCCCTGGACCCCCCCCCCAGGTGTGCGGCTTCAGCCTCAAGCCCGACGGCTTCTTCACCAGCAACCCCGCCGTCGACCTGCCGCCCTGCCGCGACCCGGCCAGCAAGGAGGAGGGGGTTCCGCAGAATCAGAACCAGATCCAGCTTATCACGACGGGCGGCACCGCGGTGGGAGGCGCCGCCGGCAGCGCCTGCTGCCTGCCTGCCTCCAAGCTGTGACGTCGCTGCCGGCAGTACGGCATGAAAAGGCACGACGACCGCCCGACGACCGTCCGAGGAATGTCCGCCCGAGGAACAAAGAAGTGCTGCTTCGCTTCGCTTTGCTTTGCGCGACGAAGTTCCTCTACGCGCCGAAACCAATGTTGGGAAGCATCTTTTGACTGCGCCGTACGGCACCTCGGGGTGGCCTCGGTTTGTTTGTTCGCAGCGGATGAGTTGTACCAGTAGGAAGTGAAAATATGCCAAAGTGAGAGAAATTGATGCGGGAAAAGGAGAGATTTCGATTTGACTCCATTCTTTTTGCCGGATTGGCGCTCGTGGTCCGGGCGCAGCAGTTGATGTGGCCCGCACGAGAGGGATAATGTACGACACGATGTGTACCAATACGACACAACGAATACGGCGGTAGTAATTGCAAGCATACGACCGAGGCAGGTGCAGCCGCTTGCCCTTCGGCAACACTGCCCAGAGCGCTCGCGGCGGCCCTCTGCTGTGCATCTGATTGTGAGGCTTGCGGGCCTTTTGCTGGGTGGGTGGAGGGTCGCGGAGGTGGAGGCGCCGCCACTCCCTGACCACCGGTTTTCATTTGTTTGGGCGTCAAGAGCATGGTTGGGTTAACAAAAGGTCTTTTTGCCCCAATGGAACATACAGGGGAATCTGTACAAGAGCAGTCTTTTTAGGGTTGGTTTGTGGGTGTAGCGAAGGTTGTGTGCGCAAGGTTACGATCTGTACGACAGGTGGCCTCACATGCTTCTACCGTACCGATATCTGCCAAGTGCGGGCATAGCTTATTTTTGCATAAACTGGGTTGTTGTTCGGGTGTGGGGAGAACGAAGATGGCGAGGATGCGGATCAGCGGCCGAGCGCCATGTTAACTTCCTCACACATCGGTTGCCGCTTCTACCAGTTGACGATTGATGCATTTGAGGTTTCATTCGCGCCACACCGGCAGCGCTTCGCCGCAATCTCATTTTGCTAATGAAGTGTGAAGCTCGGGATAAGGCAGGGCGGATTGTTATCTGCTTGTATGGTTGTTGCTTTGGCGCGGGGCGTGCCTCACGGGGTGCTGGCGGCCTTGCGAGCGGATCTGTCCCGCAAGGACAGACTGCGTTCTGATGCGGGGCGGGCCTCTGCTTTCTGCAGTTGGGGGCCATGAATGTGGCAAACAAAAGGGGAGGAAGGGGTATACCGGTTTAAGGTAACAGAAAGGCGAAGCTGCTTAGCCGCTTGCTGGGGAACGGAAGGTGGTACAGTTGTGTAAGGACGCAGTCGATAGGACTGTGTTGTGTTGGTACTTGTAAGCACTGCCCGGGGGCTCCTGAGTCAACTCCTTGGCGGCAAAGCATGTCACAATCCGCATCAGAGGTGGGCCAGGTGTGCAGTACCGGCAAGTGCCCCACTCCCCCCCACCCGCTTCAGTCGCTGCCTTCTCCACAAATATCCCCAAGGTGCCGGACCGGCGCCTTCATCCTCATCATCCGGGGGGTCTGCAAGAAAATTGTACAGCCGGTTGCCGTGTGTGTGTCGCGGGTGCCGGCTGCTAAAGGCACCCCCACTCCTCCTCTTACCTACTATTAGCCCTAAGCCTCGCAGCGACCAACCGGCCCCCACCCTACTCTCCCTCCCCGCCTACCCCCCTCCACCCCCACCCCCACCTCCCACCCCGCAGGTCTATCAAGAACCCCTGCAGCATCAGTGCGTTGGGTGTGGCCATGGGGGTCCGTTGGGGGGGGGCATGAGAAGGGGGTGCGTGGGGCGGGGAATATGGTACATGTGTCGGTAGGGAAGGTTGGAAGAGAACAAGTTTGAACGGACAGAGTGGGCGGACTGACTGATAGATGCACCGGGTAAGAGAGTGCAGTCCGAACCAGACAGCTGCAAGGCATGCACCCGATAGGGCAGAGGGCACCGATTGTGGAATTAATGGCCGAGTATTGATGTGCAAGGTTGCAAGTTCGAGAAAGCTCGATCAGCTTTTAGGGCAGAGCTGATGAACGATCGAAATACTATATATTTTTGGGCGGGGCCCCAGCGCGAAGCGCCCAGGGGGGCCCCGCCCTGTAGGATTGCCCATGTCCGTGGGTTCTGGGTTCTGGGTTCTGGGTTCTGGGTTCTGGGATCTGGGATGGAAGTAATTGGACAAGTGCAGACTTTCGGCCAACGGAAAGGCTGCATAAGTAAAAGATTACATTCTTTATTGCACGGTAAATTTATTATTGGAACCCAACATCGCATGAGTACAAACCAGTTTGGCAGTCTCCATGGACCGAGGCCGAGGTCAAACCAACACCTCTCGGCCTATAATTAATTCCAGAAGATTCATCGTTCCTTAAAGTGGAATTCTGACATGACGGCGTGAAATGAATCTTCGTTTCGGCAAGCAACCAACTATGTTTGCATTGCGAACATTCTTCCCGCGACCACACCACAGCAGCTCTGCTAGCCGGTCCGATCGTCTTGACGCATATTACTATTACAAAGGTTGCAAGGAGCAAACCATGAGGGGCAAACTGTTGGTTGTTGGACGCCAAGCCGCCAATGCACGCACGATGCGGCGGCGCTCTTCTGCGGGCCGCCCGACAAGTCCAGTCGGCAACCTAGGGGACTTCTACAGTCCTGTCCTAATGTTAAAGTTGTCAAGCCTGCTCTACGATACGGTGGATACCTCGGTAGCGAAGCCTGTGCACTCTCGTCGGTAACTGCACGTCGTCGCGACCCTCGCAAACAGTTCCGCTGTCCTTCTATTGGCAAGTCAGCCTGCGTGATATGTGAATGATACACTCCACGTCTACTGTCATGTTACTTAAGCCAATGCGCTCGCGGGAAGAGTTGCACAGTGCCGAGACGGAGCGCGATGCTGAACATGGGTGGATTGCTCAAGCCGCAGGCATTTCGGATATAAAGCTCTGGCTGTCTATCAGCAGGACTTTCAGGACACTCTCACACTTGACGCCCTCGCCGCTCGCTTTGGAAATGATGCCGTATTTCGATCCATGCGCTCATGCACCCGGCGGGATGACGTGATTCGCGCGGCGCCGGCAGGCCTTGCTGACGACTCCGCAAGCAGGCATTTCGGGGATAAAGCTCTGGCTATATATCAGCAGGACTGTCCACACTTTCGCCTTCGCACTCAACTTAACCCGTACGGATTGAACGGGGCCCCGCCCTTTTTCCGGCTTCAAGGAAGCCGACACCAACCCCTTGTCATTGTGACCCCGCTTGGACATGGGGTCTTAGCTCAAGTGTAGAGCGCTCGCCCCGAGCCGTTTGGCACGATGTGCGGGAGGTAGGGGGATTGACGCCCTCAGATCCTACTTTCATACATATCTAAAATATTTATCATTATTATTTTTAATAAAATACCGGTATGTTCCCCTGGAGGTGCGTGCTGAAGGTGCGTGCTAAGGGCGGTGGAGGGTGTCTGCTCCGGAACCAACTCCTTTGCGGCAAAGCATGTGACAAACTGACAAGCCGCAACACGTCCGCCAGGTGTGCAGTACCGGCAAGTGCCCCACTCCCCGCCCCCCCCCCCGCTTCAGTCGCCGCCTTCTCCACAGACATCCCCAGGTGGCGGTGGCGGGGCGGGGGTCTCCGCAGACCCCATCATTCCCGGGCTCTGCGCGACCTTCAAGGTACAGCACCTGAGGGGGAACGCCGGCAGACTCGCCCCCCATGAGAACGGTGCCGTACCCGTAACAATGGCGCGGACACACCGAATGCCGATGTGACCCCGTCAGCACGTAACCCTGGCAACCCCGGGCGGGCGGGCGGGCGGGGCCTAATCCGCAAGGAGACAGGACACATCCGCGGGTCGTTTCGCTGTCCAATCAACGCAATGACATCCTCATACCGGTAGCAGCAGCGACTATTACAATTTCGTTTCTCCATGCCAATCCGTCGACAGTCTGCAGTCCGCGCCAAACGAGAGGGGACTCGCAAAGCAAACCACATCGCACTCACAGCTTTTCCTCTGCAGAGTTGTCCACCCCTGAAAAAAAATGCAGCTGCCGCGCGCAAATCAGCAGCCCCCGATGCTGAATTTCCCATAGCTCTAGCTTCGCCCGCACTCCCCTCAAATGAATGAATCGATCGTTGCTTCAAGTGCTTTTGCCCCAAAGGTCATCATCGTTGCAGAGCACGCTTACCAATCGCAAGCGCGCACAGATTCCCCTCCTAATCAATGTGCGTTTTTCGGCACGCGCGGGAGGGTGAGCCATTCCCCCTCCCGCTTGCGCCCTCCCCCCAATCACTGCACATTCTCCAGCAAACAAATAAGCAAACAAACAACAAGGCAATAAGGCAGCCCGGCCGGTATACAGAGAATAGGAATCATGGAATCATGAATCAGGAAATCAATCGGAAAACGTAAAACGCCCGTTGCGGGCTTCCCCTTTGGCCTCTTCCCGGCCGCCCCACCCCACAGCGGGACACAAGACCCCACCCTCACCTGCCCCGCTGCCGCAGCGGCGAAGCCCTCTCCTGCCCCGCCGCCTTGTCTCTCGCCTCGCTCGCTTCCCTCAAATCCATCGCTCTCACACCACCAACCTCTCGCCAAGCAGTGCTCGAAAGTCCATGCCGAAATGACGGAACAACAACAGGATTCCCCCTGCGCCCGTCCGTCCATCCCTCCTTGGTACACAGCCCAACGCAGCCTCCGAACGCCTGCTCATCGTCCCAAACGCGCTGCCACCCTCCCTCCCTCCCTGCTTACCTCTCTTGAAGGCAGCGACCACCCCCGCCTCCCGATGCGTCCCGACGATGGGCATCAGCGGCAGCACCGGTAACCGCATCGAAACCACCCGCCTCCTCCCCGCCCAATCATGCCAGTTAAGATAATGCCAGGACACCGTGCTATTCCCCCCTGTCGGCGTGCCATGCAACCGAATCAGCCCTGACCCGCCCCGATCAGTCCCCGCTCATCCAGACCACTCATCACCTTCGCTGCCCTGCCCTGCCCTGCCCTGTCCGGCCTCACACTCGCGCTGCGCTTCACACCCCGCCCCGCCCCGCCCCGCCGCGCCACGCTATGCCGCGTCGGATCAGAATCACTTGCCCCACCATTCCCACGCCGCCATCCCGCCATCCCGCCGGCCAGTCACGTTGCGCGCCTGCTGGGATGGCTGCGGTCGCGCGGTGGCGCTCCCCTGCGCTCCGCCGCTCTTCAGCGGTTCTGAAAGTTGAGGCGGGTAAGTCCGAAGTAGGACAGCGCTCGGAACGCCGCCGCAAAGGCGATGAGGATGAGTACGATCCAGCCGCGCATCGAGTAGCTGCAGAAAGAGGGAGGGGGAGGGAGGGAGAGGGAGGGAGGGACGGGCCAGGAAAGGAAAGGGTCAGTCGGGGGAAGAAGAGGAGGTTCGGGTCGGGTCGGGTTCGGGTCGTGGTCGGAAGGAGGAATGGCGAGGGGAGAGGGGCGGGAGATGCGACTGGGAATGGGAGGGCGCTGAGAGGGCGTTGGGATGGAGAGTACGTGTGTTGAAGGAAGGGATCAGTCACGGGTCGGGTTAGGGCCGGATAGGGGCCGATTGGCCTACCCTACAGCAACCCGGGAGGAGCGCCCTTCACCCTCATCGTCGCCCGCCCTGCATCATCAACCAGACAACAACGCATTGCATCACGGTGCCTGCTTGCCGCTGCCGCTGCTTTGGCTGCTAGGACGACGGCGGCGCTGGCGGGGATTTAGGGTTTTAAGGATTTGGGATTTCAGGGCCGACTTTTCTTCTCGAGCGAATTCCACGATCGGCTTGCGCCCTTCCTTTCTTCCTTCCAAGTCGCGAAGCACGGGTCGGTCAGTCCTCGTTTTCCTCCACATTCCCAGCACCGACCTCCTTTCCCCCCCTTTCCCCCCCTTCCCCCCCGTCCCCCCATCCAAGAACTCACTCGTAGCTGAACGTCTCCGCAACGTACTGCGCAACCGGCCTCGACTCGTCGGACCCCAGGGCCACATGCTCGTCCCATACGTTGCCCATCTGGGTTGTCGTACAGCCGTATATGATGTACGTGATGGGGTTGCCGTAATAGGCCCACAGGTACCAGGGCCCGATGTCCTGTTTGATCAAGCGGGAGAATGCCGAGGGGGAGGGAGAGGGAGACGGAACAGGGAATGTCGGGCGGACGCAAAGAAAAGGCGGGCACGCACGCACGCAAGCACGCGCAGTGCGGCATACAGCCATACACCCCGCCGCCATCACCCCGACCCGTCTGGTCGTCTCCGCCGTAGCACGCAGCCACCTGCTGCTGTTCCGCGCTAACCCTAAACCTCCTTCTGACCCTTCTGACCCTTCATGACGGTCAGGATCCCACTGTAGCTGTAACAACAAAAGATAAACAACAACAACAACAACAACAACAACAGCAACAGCAACGAGCCACTCGCCCGCGCTCGCACGCCGATGCCCCCTCCACCCCTTCCACCGCCCACCGCCCACCTTTCGGTAAATGAGGAAGCCGCAAAAGAGGTTCCACAGCAGGATGAGACCGGAGCCTCCGGCGATGGCGGCCGGCATGTTGGGCGCCACGTTGATGAAGCCCATGCCCATGTAGGTGCAGATGATCAGCGCCAGCCAAATGTACAGCCTGAGGTACGGCAGTACGGCACCGCGGCAGGAGCAGTACAGTACGGCAGAGTACCGGCAGTACAGTGTCCATCAGTTTCGGCACTGCCAGCCGTCGGGGTCGGGAGCAGGCCAACGGCTCGGCTAGCCCTGAGCTCTGCTGAGCCCTGCTGCCGCAGCTGCGAGGGGCGGTGGCGGCCGGTGAGGTGATATGCCGGAGACCAACACCACCATCCGATACCGATACGCACAGAATTGCGACTGCGACTGACAACGGCAATGGCGCTGCCGCGTGCAGCGATTTACGGTAGGGGGGGCGTGGTCGTACGGCTGTGCAAGTACGGGTACGGCTACACAGGCGTACGAGGACGCTGAGTGGTATGTTTGGGGTACCGCGTACTGGGCACTCACCAGAACCACAGCGCCTTCTCAGAGGTGAACTCAAAGTGTACGGTGGTGTACATGATCACAACGTACTGCAATGTACGGCAAGCGGGGGAGGGCGAGGGCGAGGGCGAAGGGGCGGATGGGGAAACAACAAGGTCAGAAGGGAGAGAGAGGCACGGCTTTCGTTTTGGGCGCGAGGGCCATTCGGGAGCGGAGGCTGAAGAATGGCAGCCGACCGGCGGGTGGGAGCGAATCACAGTCCTGAATCAGCCAGTCAGGTAGTCACCGGATAGCCCGATAGGCGGAGAGACAGGCAGACAGACGGACGGACAGACAGAAGGACGGAGTTGAGACGTGTGTGTGCGTGTGTCCGGGCGCGCTCTCCTTCCTCACCAGGACAGACTCGACGAATATGAAGGGCATCTCCGCCAGTGCCTGCACGCACGCAAACACGGCCGGGCGGTACATGCCGGAGGCCTTCTCTCGATAAAACACGGCGCGTTCCGCCATGACCTGGGGCATCACCTGGGGGAGGGAGGGAGGGAGGGAGGGAGGGAGGGGGAAGGAGGGAAGGGAGGGGAGGGAAGGGGAAGGAGGGAAGGGGGGGAGGGAAGGGGGGCTTACGGTAGTTTTCGCTGGAGTAAGGGGCCCGAGGGGGGTAGCAGAGGCTCCCGAAGTCAGTCGGGTCAAGCGGAGGGGAGAACAACGCAGCGCAACGCAATGCGACGCAGAGAGAGACCCACAATGCCCGGCCCCCCGCCCAACCACACACACACCCTTAACGGATTGCGAAGGCAGCAGGGGTCCCTCCCACTTCCTCTGCATCCCGGGCATTCCTTCCCCCCCCCCTCCCTTGGCCTTCCGCCCTCCTTTTCCGTTATCTGCACCCGAAGAGGTCTGCCCCCCCCCTTTAACCCCTTTCGACTGCACTGGTCCCACACGCACCATCATGAGGTTCGTCATGGGCAGGAAGAGTACGGCACAGAAGATCTGACCCATGATGTTCATAAGGCCCACAATCGAGTCCCTGCGCGCACACGCACACGCACCCGGGGGGAGAGAAGGGGAGGGAGGGGGGAGAGGTACAAGGAGTTAGAGCAGGAGGTCGGCAGGGAGGATTGGGGGTGGGGGGAAGTTCTCGAGGGGGCTGCGGCTCGTCCCATGACAAGCTCCATGACGTCATCAGTGAGCCCCCCACCACCTTCGTCACCGGCGGCGCCACGCGGCAGCGACACGCCCCAAAACCCCCCACACAACAGCGACACATCTGCAGGCTCACATAACTCATTCACTGTACCACAAACAACTAATAGCATTTTGGATCCCTGCGCTGCGATCCGTACGGGATACGACAGGTACGACACACGTACCGCTCCTGTCCCGTTCCCCAGTACAGCGAGCCGAGGATCCAGGCTAGCGCAAAGGCGATGATGAAGCGGGTGCCGTTGTAGGTCCGATTGCGCCACTGGGACACAAGGCCCCGTTGCAGCAGCAGCCACAGCTGAACCAGGGTGGGCTGGGCGTAGCTGCGACCCGCGCGGCTGTCGCCGCCCTCCTCCTCGACATCCCCCTCGGCATCCGAGCCGGCCGGCAGCGGCGGCTGCTGCTGCTGTGGGCGGCCGCCCGCCTCGACGTCGGGAACGGCGGCGGCGGCGGCGGCCGCCGCCGGCGCCTTGGCGGTCTCTGTCGTACGACTGTTGCCGGCGGCGGACGTCCCGCCGCCGCCGCAATGCTCCTCAATGAGCTGGTTGGCGGCCCTGACAGAGTACGGCAGAAAAGTACGGCGCGTTTAATACGGCAGGCTGCTGTAGTACGGCAGGCGGGAGGGGAGATGGTCAAGGTTTGGACAGCCAGCTAGCTGCGTCGGTGCACGCACCCCCCTCCCATCGCCTCCGTCCCATCGCTGCGGTATCTTCTTTACTACCCTCCCCTTCCTCTCTCCCCCTCCCCTCCCCTCCCTCCCCTCCCCCCTAGGTCCCACCTGGCCCTCTCACTGGTCGCAAACACCTCTGCGAAATCAACTCCCAGCTGCGTCTCCGCCGCCGGGGAGGTCACCTCCAGCATCCACTCGGCCGGGTTCATGTGCGCCATGTACCTGCCGTACGGTACGACACGAACACACGACACGACACGACAAGGGGCTCAAGACGTGGCCAGCGCTGAGTGAGCCAGCGAGTGAGTGGGTGAGGGAGGGAGCGAGAGGGGTCGGGGGGGAAGAGGGGAATTGTAGCAGCAGGAGGGGGGCCCGGTGGGTGGGTGAGTGGGTGAGGTCCGTGCTGCTGCTGCGATGCGTCGACATGGTCGGCGTGTCGGGCTGTGTTGGTGCCCCGATGGGCGGATGGGCCGAGCGGCAGGCGAATGGAGCGAGAGGCGGGCGGGCAGCTGGTTATCTCGGCGCACTCCTACCCCCCCCTCCCCGTGTGTGCGTGCGTAGCGACCCCTCCCCCTTTTCCTTCGTCACCTCCGCTCCACTGCTGCGGTGATTCATTCTCTGATTCAGCCGCCCTCCCCCGCCTTCCCTCTTTTACCCCCCCTGCCCCCCCCGGTGGCTCACCCTCCCACTCCAGGTATGGCACTGAGGTAGTCCACCAGGTCGGTCTGTCGCTTGCCCAGTGGGCCGAAATAAATGGTGCGGCCGCCGGGCTTGAGCAGCAGCAGCCTGAGGACCGGGGGAGGGGGTGGGAGGGGGGGAGGGAGAATGTATGTGTGGAGGGGCGTGGAGGACGGAAATCAAGTTTGGGGACGGATGAGGACGGATGGCCCTTGCCCCGTTCGGAGCTACTCCCACGATGAAGCGGTTCATTCACACACCGCCACACACCCACACAAACCCCTGCCCCCAACCCTCCCCCGGCCCTCCCCTCCCCTCCCCTCCCCTCCCCTCCCCTGGCCGCCGCTCACTCGTCGAAGCTGTCCATGATCTCCCGGTTGGGCTGGTGGATGGTGCACACCACCGTGCGGCCAGTGGCCACCGTGTTGCGAACAGCGCGCATCACCAGACCGGCGGCGCGGGCGTCAAGACCTGGGGGGGGGTTAGGGGTTAGGGGTTAGGGGCGGGGAGGGGGATCGAGGGTGTGTGCGTTAAGTGCGTAAATGCGGGGAATGGAGACTGGGGATTCAAGTCAAGGGAGGGTGGGGTGCTTGGGAGGCTGGCCCGCGTGTGACTGTGTGTGTCTGTGTGTGTCTTGTTGTGTGTGCGCAGCGAGCGCGTAGTATGTCGCGAAGAAGCCACAGTATGTTATAAAGAAGCCACAGCCCACAGCCCACAGCTCACGCTTGCTTGCTTACATGTATGGATGGATGGATGGAGGGAGGGAGTTAAGCCAAGTTTCCATTGGAACGACTGAAAGCAAAGCAAGTTTCCCGGACAAGGCTCGCGCACACAAACAACTAGTTCCCATCCCCCCTATTGTCCTTCGCCTCTCCAATCTCCCGCCCCCTACCTTCCTCTCCCACCCTCACCCGATGTAGGCTCGTCCATGAACACAATGGAGGGGTTGGCCACCAGCTCAACCTGGTTGAAGGAGGGGGGGAGCCAGGGGTGGGGAGGGGGGCCCAGGGGGGAAGGGGAGTGAGGGGATCAGCGGAGCAACCTGGGATGGTCCCAAGCGGCGAGCTGGCACAGGGGTTATCCATGTATAGGCCGGGGAAGGGGGGGATGAGGGGATGGATGAGAGGCAGCCAGCGGGTGCCGTACGTGATTGGAATCAGGATCTTAGGAAGGAAAGCAGCCGGAGGCAGCCGGAGGCAGCCTTTGACTGCGCTGCTCCTCCAATGCCGATGCCGGTGCTGCCGAGGCCGCCGGCCCAAAGGTTTGTTGGGTCTCCACTCCACTCCACTCCACTCCACTCCACTCCACTCCACTCCACTCCACTCCGCGGTCTGCCCCTCTGCCGCTCTGCCGCTCTGCCGCACTCACTCACCGCGATGGTCAGCCGCTTGCGGGCCTCCGTCGACAGCCCTCCGGCGGGGCCGCCCAAGCCGATGATGCGGTCGGCCAGCGAACTCAGCTCCACCACCTGACGTGGTGGAGGGAGGGGGGAGGGGGAGAGCGAAGGAGGGAGAGAGGGAGAGAGGGAGGGGGGAGGGGGGTGCGAGGAGGGAGAGAGGGAGGGGTGAGGGGGGAGGGGGGAGCGAGGGAGGGAGAGAGGGAGGGGGGAGCGAGGGAGGGAGAGAGGGAGGGGGGAGGGGGGAGCGAGGGAGGGAGAGAGGGAGAGAGGGAGGGGGGAGCGAGGGAGCGAGGGAGGAGAGAGGGAGGGGGGAGCGAGGGAGGGAGAGAGGGAGAGAGGGAGGGGGGAGCGAGGAGGGAGAGAGGGAGGGGGGAGGGGGGAGCGAGGAGGGAGAGAGGGAGGGGGGAGGGGGGAGCGAGGAGGGAGAGAGGGAGGGGGGAGGGGGGAGCGAGGAGGGAGAGAGGGAGAGAGGGAGGGGGGAGCGAGGAGGGAGAGAGGGAGGGGGGAGGGGGGAGCGAGGAGGGAGAGAGGGAGGGGGGAGGGGGGAGCGAGGAGGGAGAGAGGGAGGGGGGAGGGGGGAGCGAGGAGGGAGAGAGGGAGGGGGGAGGGGGGAGCGAGGAGGGAGAGAGGGAGGGGGGAGGGGGGAGCGAGGAGGGAGAGAGGGAGGGGGGAGGGGGGAGCGAGGAGGGGGAGGGGGAGGGGGGAGGGGGGAGCGAGGAGGGAGAGAGGGAGGGGGGAGGGGGGAGCGAGGAGGGAGAGAGGGAGGGGGGAGGGGGGAGCGAGGAGGGAGAGAGGGAGGGGGGAGCGAGGGAGCGAGGGAGGAGGAGGAGGAGGAGGTAAGGCACGCGAGGTGGGGAAGCGTGGTGGCAGGGCGAAAGAGCAGGAAGAAAGAGAACGAGGGAGAGAGGGGGGGGGGGAGACGGGTCCGGGGTTGCTGTTCTCCGTCCCCTTCCCCCCCCAATGTACGGTATCGTGTCGTACCTCCATCATTTGCCGCACAAAGGACCTGGCCTTGGCTGCCGGCAGCAGATCGGAGCTGACTCTCAGGCGGGCAGAGAACAACATCGCTTCTTCGACGGTGGCCTACAGCGGAAGGCGGGGGGGGGGGGGGGTAGGGAGTGATATGCTCCATGAGACAAGACGAGGGGGAAATTTGTCTGAGCGCGTCGCGATCTGGGCGCTGGTTGCAGCCACCAGCCCCCCTTAGAATCCGAAAGGTACAGAGGGGGCTAATTGGATTCCGCATGCCGCCAAGATCCTCTTACGAAGCACGAGGGGAGGGAAATGTGAGTGGGCGGGTATACAGCCCCACCGCACGGGCTGGGCACAAGTGCAAAACCCCAGTATACCTGCCTAGTTGTACGGTATACCGGTATAATTGCCCGCCCGCCTTGGTATCCGATCTCATCAGCTCTGCCTCTTAGCACTGCCCTACCTCCATCGCGCCCTCCCCCCTCACACACACACAAACAAAGTCTCCTCCCCCTCCCCCTACCCCACACCCTCTCTCTCCCGCCCCACCCCCTCTCTCCCACCTGCGGGTTGTGCACATCCAGCTGCTCCACATAGCCCATCAGCCGCGTGAAGGCGCTCTGACGTTTGACCGCTCCGTTGACCAGCTGCCGACCCGTGGTTCGCCCGCCGGTCTTACGCCCCGCCAGCACATCCATCAGGGTGGTCTTGCCGGCACCCGAGGCGCCCATCAGGCTGGGGGGGCGGGGGGGCCGGGAGCGGATGGTGGTGGTCATGTGCGTGTGTGTGTTTGGGGTGCGGTGACAGACAGCAAAAGAGGATCATCGGGTAAATGTGTTGTTTTGGGGGAAACTGTTGAGGTTGTCTCCTCTCCCGTCCCCTCTCCCCCCAAAAATACCTTGAGCCCTAAAGCCATCTAAACCCCCAAAGCCACCTAAAGCCCACCTACCTGGTGAGCACGCCCGGACGGAACACGCCGCTGACGCGGTCCAGCAGCTGCAGCTCCTTCTTGTCTGCAAAATGTCGTACAGCAGCCGGCGGTTGACCGTTAGCGGTTGGTGGTGGGCAGGGGACGCCGAGCCCGGCATCAAGGATTGATCAGTGCGCAAGGCAATGCGGCCGTGCGCCCACGCGGCAACAGCAGCAACAACGACCTGGCAGCAGAGATAGCCCCAGCCCCCCCCGGGCTGTATCCACGTGGCGCTGTTGCACCGTGTCAACACAATGCCCGCGGCGCCGCCCACCGAAGAGGCAGGCGCCTCGCCCATCTCTCTCCCATCTCTCTCTCTCTCTCCCACCTCCCTCGCCCTCTAACGCGCTCTCTCCCTCGCTCACCTCCGTTGGGTCGCACAAAGTAGCACACGTCTCGGAAAGCCATCACCACCGGCCGGAATGCCAACACCTGACCGCCGTCCGCCGCCGCCGCGGCGGCAGCGGCGGCGGCGCCGCCGCCGCCCGCGACGTCCCACGCCGCCGTAGCGGCGGCGGCACCGCCGCCGCCATTGACCGTGACGGCCACCGCCCCATTGGCGGCGCCGTTCCTCGATGCAGTGGACAGCTCCACTCCCGAGCTGCGCGGCGGCGACGGCGGCCGCGCCCTCAGCGACCCGTTGCCGCTGATGGCGGCGGCGGCGCCATTGGCGCCCAGCGCGGCGGCGGTTGGCGCCGGCGCCGGCGCGGACCAGGCTGCCTGCGGCGAGTGTGGGTGGGCGGCGAAGGCGGGCGACGTCACCAGAGGTGGCGCGGCTGTGGCGGCGGGAGAGCCGCCGACGGCAGATATGGGGGGGTGGTGGGGGTGGGGGTGGGGGTGATTGCGACGGTGGAGTCGAGATCCATCAGCTCTGCCGCCAAGTCATTAAGAACAGGCGGCCCGGGGGCAGCGGCGCCGCCGCCGCCACCGGCTCTGGATGTGTACGACGGCGTGTACGACAGTACGGCATCACCGCCATCGCCGCCGTCGGCAGCGGCAGAGGCAGCGGTCCCCACCTCCTGGCCGCCGTTGTTGCTGCCCCAGCTGCGCCCCGCCGCCGGCGCGCCGCTCCCGGCGGCGGCGGCGGCGGCGGCCGGAAGGGCCTTATTGTGGCTGACGTTGCCGTTGCCGTTGCCGTACTGGTCGAGGGTGCGGCTGTTGCGGTGGAGGGGGTCGTTGGGGTCGTCGTCATCGTGCTCGTATTCAGGTCCACCGCCGCGAGAGTGGAGGGCTGCTCCGGCGGGGAGAAATGGTCGGGCGGGAGAGGAGGGGGGGAAAGGGGGGCGGGAGGCGACACGGGGGAGGGACCAGAGGCGGGCAGAGGCGGGCAGGCAGGGCGTCAGCTAGCTTGGAGACGAGGAACGCGACCGAGAGCGGCGAAGACCCGTGGGTCGGTGCGTCCATTCCTCCGTCCGCGCGGATGGTGTGGCTGGGTGGGTGGGTGGGGGTTACGAACTTAGGCTCGTGAGAAGCGCTCGGGCCTGGCGTTACCGTACTTCGCCTACCCCCCCCCGCCCTGACAATCCGCCCGCCACATCCCTTTTTCCATGTGTATGAAACACACGGTAGGCCAGAGAACAGACCAGGACATGCGAGGTAACCGCCCCGGGCTCCGGCCTAACCGTGGATTACCCCCCTCCCCCTCCCCCGGTTCCATCCCTCCACCCCGCGGCCCCCTCTTCTCCCCCTCCTGGCCCCCCCCTCCGCACTCACGTCCCAGGTATGTGAGCGCCAGGACCTGCATTCCGATCTGCAGCAGGGAGATTCCGGCCACGGTGCCCAGACCCGCCCACACCCACTTGAAGTCGGTGGGGATGCCGCGCATGGCGAGGGCGGCCTGCAAGGGGGGGGGGGGGGGAGGGGGTGAGCAGGGAGGGAGCAGGGAGGGGAAGGGAGGGCGGGAGGGGTCAGGGGTTGGGTGAAGGTCCACTCCCCACGCGCACAGTCGCACACTCCGACCCACCCACCGGCATCATCGCTGCAGCACCACTTTTCTCCCCACCCGCATCTCCACCCCACCCCTACCCAGCCATGCACTCACTATGCCGATGGTGGGTCCATCTGGGTTGTCCGGGTCCGCGGGGGCCCACTGCGGTGAGCTCATCTCCGTCACCACCAGCGAACGGAAGTTCCAGGCCATCGGCGCGATCCAGTACACCCAGATCCACCAGCCGGGGATGAAGCCTGGGGGGATCCAGGATCCAGGATGCAGGGCGGGACCGAGTGAGATCCGGAACCGGCTCGGGAGGCGAGAGCTCTCAACAGAATCGGTCCGGAGGAGGTGGACGGGAATCGGCTCTCGTGGCTTTTCTTCGTCCTACACCCCTCCTCCGCCTGGGGCTCCGCTCTCAGCCAGCCTGCCCTCTACCCCCCGCCCCCACTCCCCCCCCCCGCCCCCCGCCCTACCTGGCGCAATGGGGAAACCGGACATGAGGGTACTGACCATCATAAACACCGCACCCAGGCCCTGAGGTGGGCGGTAGCGGTTTTAGGGTTTTAGGGTTTTATGGAGAACAGTCCGGATAGGCAAACAGACCCTGAGCGTACAGACCAGGTTGGAACAACTGGAAAGGAGTAGTAGGTGGTGAGGGGGGCGGAAAGAGGTATGGACCACAACACCCCACGCCTCCCATTCCTCCCCCACATCCAAAAACAACAAAACGATGGTCGCAAACGGTACCTCGATCGCCCGGACCCTTTAAAAACACTACCCCCCACCGTCCCGCTTTGAAAGCAAGGCCGCGCCCTCTCCCCCCTCTTTCGGCCTTTCCCCCTCGTTTCCCCTCCCGTGTTTTCCCGCTCTTTTACCCCCCCCCCACAAAGACAGCAAGGCAAACAACCACTCAACACCCTCTCTCCCCCCCCCTTCAGCTGACCTGTGTCGCCGACTCATTTCGCATCACCGCCGCCAGCAGTGTGAACGTGGTGACGCTGTTGAACCCAGCCAGCAGCATGTTGAGCAGGAACAGGAAGAACCTGGGAAGGGGGGGAAGGGGCAGGGGGAGGGGGAGGGCGGGAGGGGGTGTGATAAAGATGAAAAACTGCGGAGACGGAGGGAGGAAGGGAGGAAGGGGACCGGGACAGTGGCAGGGAGTCGAAAAAACTGCTGAAGTCGAAAAACTGCGGAGATTCCAGAGCCAGAGACGGGGGCAGGAAGGGAGGCAGGGGACCGGGACACCGACCGCGCACCTGCCGGCGTCCATGGCGAAGCCGCAGGAGAAGTAGACCATGAGGCTGTACGACACCGCCTGTACGACAACCTCTGGCAGGCGGCACAGCACGGTCGCCACGGCGTACGAGGTGGGCGAGAAGAAGCGCTGGTTTCGCTGCTTGTAAAACACGTTGAGCCGATAGCAGTAGATGGGCGCAAAGTTGAATCCGGTCTGTGGGGATGGGGGGGGGGTCGGAGCGCGAAGCAGGGAGGTTGGTGGGTTGGCGGGTTGGGCGCGGGAGGGGTTATCCACGTATTGGCCGGAGCCCGTGAACGGTATCGAATCAGAGAATCCGTCGGGGGCGTGGGCGGCGTGGGGGAGTGAGAAGGTGAACAGAAAACACGGCTTCCAAAGAAGAACAGAGGCTGACATCTGAGGGGAGAAACAAACGGGCCCGTGGAACGAGTGTACGCGTGTGGAAGAGGGAAAGATTGGAACAACGCCCGCGGCGCCGCCCACCGAGGAGGCAGGCGACTCACCCATTCGCCCTGTCGCTCACTCTTTAACGCGCGCTCGCCCACGCGTCGTTGGGTCGCACGAAGTAACACAACACCTGACCGCCGTCCACCCTCCTCCCCCTCCCCCGACCACCTCTGCTCAATCATCCCACCCACCCCACCCCATCCCTGCCCCACCCCAGCCCCTCACCATGAAGAGCGTCATGAGGCTGAAGAACATGACGGACATGAGCAGGTTGGCGTCATTGGACGAGTTGTGCTTGAGCTGTACGAATGCCGTAGACAGCAAGAAACCGGTCAGCAGCACCTGAGGGTGAGAAGCGGGCAGGAGGGGCGCGCACCCGAGGGCCGGAGGGGAGGTTATCCGCGTATAGGGGGAGCGGGAAAAGAGTAAAGGTGAGACCGGAGGGCGATAGGAATGAAACCGCAGGACGGGACGGGACGGGATGGGACGGAGGCGGCGGAAGCCCGGAGAGGGAGGGAGGGAGCGAGGGAGGGAGCGAGGGTGGGTGGATGGTGGAGGCTACACACGCCGCCTCCTTCGGCTTGTTCTAGCCCTGTGCCTTTGTCCCGGAGTTCCCTTAAGGATGGCCTGTCTCGTCTCGCCTTCGCGACAAGCTGCCACATCGGACGCACATTCGGACACACATACACACAGGCAGTCACCACCACCCCCTCTGCCCCCGCGTACACACACACACAGACACAACAAATACCTGGAAAAGCCCCGCTGCGAAAAAGGCCTTGTTGCGCAGGGCCAGCGTCACCTCGCGCCCCAGCACCGTCGGCCACATGCGTGTCGTACCGATGCCGTACGGATCTTTGCGCAGCACCAGCTCCTGCAGCGGGTGATTGTACGGCGGATCCGCCAGCCGGCCCGCCATCGCGCGGCCCTGCTCGCTCGCCTCAAACACCTGCGTACGGAAACGCGAAAATGGAAACCAATGTGTTGAAGATGTTGGGCGAATATGTCCGGGTTTCCCCCTCATCCCCCCACCGCCGTGGCCATTCGGATGCCACACAAACCCCGGGGCTGCGTCGGTCCCCCGGTGCGCCCCGAGCCAGACGCGCAGTCCTTCCCCCCAAACAGAGCCGCCTCCACCCACCCGCCGCATCTTCGGTCAAGTCCTAGGCCCCACGCCTCAACACAACCGTCTCACCCACCCCTGCACCCCTTCCAGCCACCCACCCGCCGCATCTTCTTGGGCGAAACCCATTTGCGTCCCGACCACATGGGGGGCGGCAGGGAGGGAGGCGGCGGCACCCGGTACCGCTCCTGGTCGGCGGGGCTGGCGACCACCTCCTGAGGGGGGGAGAGCGTGTGTGTGTGGAGGGGTGGGGGATGGTTAGGAAGAGGCACGTTGGCAAGTTGGGAGAAGCTAGGAATAAAGAGGGAGGGAGCGGGAGAGTCTAGGAGGGAGGAAAAAGGCTCTAGAGAGGGCCCACAGCACACGGCACACAGCACGCGGCATGGCGCAGCGCAAGTGGGATTCTCGGGCTCCCCGCAGCCCTCCGTTGTACAGCCAGCCCCAACCCCAACCCAACCCAAATCCTTGCCCCTCCCCTCCCCTCCTCATCCGCCCCTCCACGTTGGCCCCATCCGCCCCCACCTGCAGAAAGTCCGCCAGCGACTGTCCTGGCAGCGGCGCCAGTCCCATGGACCCGAACAGCGGCAGCAGCCCCTCCTTGGCTCCGTGGTACACCACCCGGCCCGCGGACAGCAGCATGACGTCATGGAAGCAGTCCACCACATCGGGGGAGGGCTGAAGCAGCGTGGTCAGGAGGGTCACCTGACGAAGGGGGGGGGAAGAGGGGGAGGGAGAGGGGAGAGGGAGTTGGAACGCGTTATTGGAACGCGTTATTGATTGCCGAGGACAGTGAACAGTCTGTTTGGATGCAACGGCGGTTAAGGAGATTGTGTCGAGGGGGAGGCAGGGGTACGGCAGTCCAAAGAGGCAGTACAGCTGACAGGGGATGACAGGACGTGGACGTGGTGCAAACAAGACGCCAATCGAGACACGGCACCGGAAGGGTGTTGACGATGTAGTGGGGGAGGGAGGGGTAAAGTAGGACAGCCCGAATTGGGGAAAGGAGGGGGGTCGAGAGAGGGGGGTCGGAGTGAGGGAGGGACGTGTTGTGCACGGAGGTGGTACGCAGACAGTGGCACGACACCCAGCCACCCACCTACCCACCTGACCCACCCACCCACCCACCCAGCCACCCACGTACGTTTGCGTGTTCGCACATGTTGCGCAGCGCTCGCACAATGGACAGCGCCGCCGCCGCGTCCAGACCGTTGGTGATCTCGTCCTGCACGAGTACGGCAACGAGTACGGCAAGCATGAAACCCATGAGGGCAAGGTAGACCAAGCATTAAACGGTCAAGGGCAAAGGTACATAACCACCACTCACCAGCAACATCACGTGGGACATCCCGACGGCCATCTCGCCTGGGGAGGGAAATATGCCGGCGGACGGGGTTGGGGTGTTGGGGAGAGGGTCAGAGGGTCAGTCCGAATCGATTGGTGTGTGTGTGTGTGTGTGGGGGGGGGTTGTTGCTGACAGGGTGCGGCGAAGAGGGGTAATGAAGAAGATACCGCAGCGGAGGGACGGAGACGGAGAGGGCGTTAGCAAAGAGGAGTGCGGCGCCGGGATCTCGCGGGGACGGGTTGGGCGCAACACAACGTCGAGGACGTGTGAGCGCAGGATGAAGACATCGGCGTGTGTTTGTTGTTGAAGACGCCCTCCCCCCGGGTAATGAAGAAGATACCGCAGCGGAGGGACGGAGACGGAGAGGGCGTTAGCAAAGAGGAGTGCGGCGCCGGGATCTCGCGGGGACGGGTTGGGCGCAACACAACGTCGAGGACGTGTGAGCGCAGGATGAAGACATCGGCGTGTGTTTGTTGTTGAAGACGCCCTCCCCCCGGTCAGCTTCCCGCGGCCACCGTCCCCGTGTCTCCGTGTCGGCTTCTCACGCTTTCGGGTTTCGTCCGTTCGAACCCCCGGTGACAATCACCTCCAGTGACAGTCACCTCCAGTGACAATCACCTCCAGTGACAATCACTGCCTTCGCCCAGTCCACCTGCGTCTCGCGCTTTTGGGTTTCGCTCATATACGAACCTCCTAACAAGAGCACCAGCGCGGGAGCGCCATTCCCTGCGCGCACCCTGCCGCCATCTGGGTTCCGGCCAGGGTGGCGGCAGATGCACCGATATACACACACGCCCCCACCCCATCGGATATGCTACCTTCGCCTCACCCCCTCCCCTCCCCGCCTCCCCTCACCCCCCCTCCCCCTGCCTCCCCGCCTCACCAATGGTGACCCTCCTCTTCTGCCCCCCGCTGATGCCCTTGAGCATCTCATCCCCCACCAGGGTGTCCATCACGTGATCGATACCCAGCATGCGGGCGTAGAGCTGCGGGGGGTCAGGGAGTGATAAGCGGGGGGGTGAAAGGGGGAAGAATGGGGGGAGAGGATGGAAGGCGTGAAGCGGGTGGTGGTGCTGGTGATACGGCGCGGTGCTGTGCGGGGACGAGGGCGCGGAGGCGGGGAGCAGCTGGAGGAGCGAGCTCAAGACACACATACAAACACACACCGCCACCCAAAAAGCCACCACCACCACCACCACCGCTACCCCGTCGCTCCGATTTCCACCATCTTCACTACCCCAAACACACACGCATACGCACACGCACATACACACCACCAGAACCCCACCCCCACCCCACCGCTGCCTGACAGCCCCCATTCCCCGCCCCCATTCCCCTTGCCCGTCCTGCCCTCCCACCCCCCCTTGCCAGCTCAGTCCGTAATCCAGCCCAGTCTCGAAAAGCCCCACTTCCAGCAGCAAACAAACAAACAAGCACACAGACCCACCTCCACAATCGCCGATGAGGCCAGCGGGTGCTTCACCAGCGCCATCAGGACCTCCAGCTCGGGGTCATCCGGGGAGATGCCCGCGGCCGCCTCGCGCTCCAAGATCAGAGCACGCAAGCCTGTTGTTGGGGGCCGGGGCCGGGGGGCGGGACCGGGAGGGCGCTAGGTTCAAAAAAAGGAGGGAGGTTTGGATTTGGGAGGGATGTGGAGTCGGGCGTGCGGCCATATTGGTTGGTCGGGTGATGGTGGTGGGAGTGAGTATAAGAAGGGGAGGGGGCGGGAGGCAGCAGCGCCCCCTGCCCCAACCCTCTCGCCCCTGCCCCCCCCCTAACCCCCTTCTCCCACCTTCCCCTCCCCCTCCCCGACTCACGCTCGCCCATGCCCTGTCCCTGGCACTCCGCCGCAAAGGTGAGTGTCTCCGCCACCGTGAGCTCCGGCAGGTGCACCTCCGTCTGGGCCACATAGCTGGCGGCCCGGGACACCTCGAAGGCACTGCCATCCGCAGGCAGGCCGTTGTAGCTCACACTGCCGTGAACCAACAGCCGACCGGCGCGAAGTGGCTTCGAGTCACCCGCCGCCGCCCCACCGCCGGCCATGCAGGACGCGGCGGCGGAGGGCGTGGCGCTGCGGCGGTGCGCTGGCGGCACCAACTGCCCCGCCAGGGCCTTGAGCAGTGTGCTGCGGCCGGCACCGGGGGGTCCAAGGAGGAGGCACATGCGGCCGGGGGGCAGGCAGCCGCTGCCGGCGTCAAGGATCACGGGGCGCTTGGGCGGGGCGGCGGCGGAGCCAGCGGCGGCGGGGCTCTTGGCGGCGGCGGGGGAAGAGGAGGAGGAGCGGCCGGTGAGGGCGGCAGCGGCGGTACGGAGGGCGTTGGTGATGGGCTGCGGGCGCGGAGGGAGGGTGAGGAGGGGAGAGGGGATGAAGAAGGGAGGTGAGCGAAAGAGGGAGAGGGAGGCGACGGGCGGGAGGAGGGGAGCCGCCAAGACGGGTGGGGTGCTGTGAGCGGGGGCGCAAGGCATGTTGCATGCGGCTGTGTTCGCCGGGTAGGGGGTAATACAAACGATACCGCAGCGGAGGGACGTAGGCGACGGGGTTAAGGCCGGGGCACACGGGAGAACGATGCTTGAATGGAAGCCCGGCAAGGGAGGGAGGTAAGGAGAGGAAAACGGAGAGGAGTACGCGCGCGTACGCTTCGTGTGGCTGTGTGGACTCGCGCTTAGAATCCGCTGTTGGGTTGCTGTTGGGTTGAAGCTACCAACGCCTCGGACTGGAGATTGCGGTACTTCGGCCGCATATTGTCAATACATAGTCGATGTAGCATGGAGTGGAAAGCTGATGCGCGGTATTGAATGTGCGGATGGTGGATAGGTGTGTGGGGCGGGTGGCGGCAGCGCGCGGGATCGACGGCTGCTGAACACCCTCAGTCGCGGTGACAGGCGGGGGGGCTGGTGGAAGGAGCAAATCGTGGTTACGGCCACCATTGTCTGTGCCGTTAAGATGTCGCCGGTGTTTTTGCAAGTAGGCAAGGCATGCAGGCATGTAGGGGGCCATCCAGCCACCCACGAGCCGCGACCCACCCGCCGCGGCGGCTCCAGCTCCACGAGAAGGTTGTTCCAGCGAACCTCCACACCGGGCATCGTGAGGCCAACCCTGGAGCCGGCGGATGGCAGAAAAGTAAGGAAAAGGTCAGGAGGGGGTTGGAGAAGGCACTGGGGCACCCCTCAGGTTGCGGAGAGGAGCAACGGGAGGCGGCAGGCGGGGGAGGACGCGCTGAGAGGTGCCGTACAGGATGGCCTCACCACAGTCTGTTGTCAAGTTACACTTTTTGAATTGTTGAAGGGGTAAAGGAGCAAGCCCCGCTGACATGGCGGACAGGGATGGCCAGAGAGTTTGGGCGCTTGGACTTACTTGCGCATGCGCTCGTTGACTTTGCCGATGAGCTTCAGGTGGTCGCGCTCGCCCTCCGTAACAGCGTCAAGAGTTTGATTAAGCTCAGCACGCGAAGTAATTCGTGGCATCTTCTTGGCCGGGGTCTCGCTTGCGTCCGTCATGGACGTCACATTTGGGGCTGCCGCTACGCGGGGCATATTTTGGCACTCTTCAGAGCCCCCCGAGCTGCTCATATTGCAATTGGATGTGACTTATGGCTTGCGGCGCTCAGGTGCCAAGCGCCTATATCAGGTTTGCGCTGCGAGGGTGCGGCCGCTTATAAAAGTACTTTTGTTAGGCAAGAGGCAACGTGGTGACTAATCTGGCACGTTCAATAAATAGAGAACGGTAGAATGTTAGCGCTGCTGAAGGCGTATAAAGCATGTTCAAAAAGCCTCTGAGAGCGTAAGCGAACACAGACCTGACGAAAATTATGCCCTATGAGCTACCTTCCGCAAACTCGCGTAATGATATCAACGATTACTATGCTTACGCACTTACCAACTCAATCACCCCAAAAACGAGCGTCCTGAAACATCCGCCCTGACGTTTCGTAACGGATTATTAACCCGACCAACGGTCGGATTCTCGCGGATGCTCCGCAATCGACTGAAACCCACTGTGTGCAACACGTAAGTTCACATCTAATATGGAATTAACACAGTTACCTCTTCATTGCGCCGCGGAGCCCAACGAGCTACGAGCCTGAGCTTCAAATTATGCTCAACCCGCCTTGCGCCCCGAGCGCCCGCCTAACTTACGTACCTGGAAAGTCAGCCGCTGCCGCCGCAATGATTTCATGTACCCGCTTTACCGGTGACTGAAGGATGATATGTTGATATCGCACTCGGGTCACATCCACATCGCACTCGGGTCACATCCACACCACGGAACACCCACCAATCGAACACCCTGCGGAGCCGGGTATAATGCATATGCAGACCACCTCCCTGACCATGACCACCAATGCCCCGGAACAGCTCCGGCAGAGGGCGTGCTAAGGTTCGGGCTCACCACAGGTCCTCCCCCTTCCCCACCAGCCCACTCCCACCGTGTCCCCCTCCAAACGCCCTTCCTCCCTTCACAAGTACGGCACCTCTGAAACCCGCGTCTCCCCAGGCAGCTCCCAGCACCCTTCCTCGTACTCGTCCACGTTGCCGCGCGGCACCGGCAGCGGCGCGCGGTAGCTGTAGCGTGACATAAAACCCCAGCCACTTCCACCGCCTCCACCGCCGCCGCCGCCGCCACCGTGGCCGCAGCTGCCGCTACCGTCCGCGGCGTCTGCGGGCCTATCTGCAGTCGTAACGCCCGATGTCGCGGCTATGCCTGCTGGAACCGGGACGCGACCGGATGCCGCACCCCCGGCCTCGTCCGGCCGTGTCCGCCGCGCGACGGAGCCGCAGCCGCCGATGTCAGCCAGGCCCGCGCTCGCGGATGTAGGTCCCGGGGGCCCATTGGCCTCCGTCGGGTTGCGACCCGCGACGGGGCTGCGGGCTGCGGGCGCTGCAGCGCCACCCGCGCCTTTGCCGCTCTCACCCTCACCCTTGCCCTCGCTCTCGCCACGGCGGCCCCCGCCCCCCTGCTCCTCCTCCTGCCCCTCCTCTCCGTCGCTCCCCGACCCGCTCGCTTCACTCCCCGCCGCCGCGCCGCTGATGTTGGACCCGCCACTACTGCCGTCGTCGCGGTGGTCGAGCCGCTGGTTGCCGACAACACCACCTGGCCTGGCGGCGGCGGCAGCGGCGGCGGCGGCGGCGGCGGCAGGGCCGCTGCTCACGACGGCACCACCCCCCTCAGCAGCGGCGCCGCAGCCGGCGTCACTGACTGCGTCGCGGGGGCCGGGGCTGCTGAGGGGGGTGGTGCTGCCGCCCGCGCAGGCGCCTGGCGGCAGCGACCTGCCAGCCGCCGTCGCTGTCGGCGGTGCGGCGACCCAGATGGCGCTGTCGGCGGCAGCCGTACGGTCCGCTGCGTCGTCGTCGTACCGAGCCGAGTCGGGCGACGCCGCCGTCGCCGGCGCGCCGGCCTCTTGCCTGGCCGCCGCCGCCGCCGCCGCCGGCACCACCTCACACCGGCCTAGGTCAGGCTCCTGCGACAACGCCGCCGTCATTGCCGCGGCCCCGGCGGCAGCTCGCGTTGTCACCGGACTGGACGCCGCCGGTGCCACCACGGCGGCAGCTGCCGCTGCCGCTGCCGCAGCGGCCGTCGGCGACGACTGCGTCGACGCCGCTGGCGTTGAGGGTGGCTGCTGCTGCTGCTGCAGGGTCCTCGCCCGCGGCCCCGGCCCCGGCCCCGGGCCGAGCCGCACGGGCGCTCTGCACATGGGGCAGGAGTTGCTGAAGCCCAGCAGCCAGCGCCGGATGCACCTACGGGGGGCCGGAGGCGCGGGGGCGGAGACGCGGGACCGGAGGCGCGGGGGCGGGCGAAAACACAAGTGGTGGTGTTGGAAAGCAGCGTCGACAGGGAGAGGTGGGATGGGGGTGAGAAAGAGGAGCTGCCGCGAAGTACCCGAGGTGACACGGGCCAATGGCATCCCCAAGGCACGCCGTTACCGTCCGTCGTACTCTCCGACACGCTGCGGGGGGTGGGGTAGCTTCGAGGGCCTCCCCGGGTATGACTGCGCGGCCCCGCCCCCTATTTACGACGCAGTTACGAAGGGACCTCCGCCCGCCGGACCGCCCGCAGTTCCCGCCGCCGCCTTTCCCGCCGGTGTCCGTACGACATACGATGTACGACATGCCGTACCTGTCGTGGAAGAAGTGGTGGCACGGCAGCAGCGCCACAAACTGCTCCTCCGCAAACGCCTCACTGCACACGACGCACTCGGACAGACCCGTCACGTGCCACGGAACCATGGGTCGCTGGTCCAGAGGCGCACCAGCCGCCGCCGCCACCGCCGCCACCGCTGGCCCCAGCTCCGAGCCCACCGCCGCCGCCGCCGCCGGCGCAGTCGCCTCTGCCCCCGCCGCAGCCGTCGCCTCCGCCGGCCCCGAGCCCGCCGCCGGCGTAGTCGCGCCTGTCGCCGCCGCCGCCGCCCGCCCCTCAGGATCCGAGGACAGCGGCGGCGGCGGCGGCAGTTCCGGCCCCGCCACTGGAGGCGGCCGTGCCGTTACGCACTGAGGCCCCGCCTCCTCGAGCCTCTCTCCGGTCCAATCTTCCGCCGTTGACGCAGCCGTTGGTGCCGGGGTGGCGACCGGCTCCACCACAACCGCCTCCACGGCTTCCCTTGGCTGCTGCCTGGCTGGCTGGCCTTGCCCCCAGCAAGGCTGGAGATCCTCCAGGGAGATCCGCAGCTCCGCAGCGGCCCACACGTCCTGTAGCGCTGCCGCAGGGGTGGCGGCGCCGCCGCTGGCGGGCGCTGCCTCGACGGAAGCCGGCTTCGGCGCCGCGGCTGTACTGCAAGTTGCCATACGGAGACCGGCTCTTTCCGCGGCGGCGGCGGCGGCGGCGGCGACAGCCGCATGCCCTGGCGCTGTCGAAGGGGCGGCGGTGGCGGCGCTTGCCGCCTCTGCCACCTCCGCCGCCTCGCCGCCCTCAGGTCGACCGCCGGAGTTCTCGGTCGGAGCGGCGTGAACCGCCAACCGCTCTCCGGGCTCTCCGGTCGTGGTGTCCGCCGTGCGGCGAGCGCCAACACCGCCTGCCCGCTCCGGAACCGCCTCCGCCTCCGACTGCGCCACCGCCACCATCCTTGCCTCTGCCTCCTCATCAGCCTTTACCTCCACCTCCGCCCCTGCCTCTGCCTCCGCCTCCTCACTCGCCCTCACCTCCACCTCCGCCTCTCCCTCTGCCTCCACCTCCGCCTCCTCACCAGCCCTCACCTCCGCCTCCACCTCCTCCTCCACCTCCGCCTCCGCCTCCCCCAGGTGCCGCAGGGCCGCTCTGGCCACCGATGCCGTGTATCGGGCCAGTGGCAGCAGGTCCACCTGCTCGGGAGTGAGAACCGAGTGGCCACCGGCGGCGGCGGCGGCGGCACCAGCCGCGAAAGCTGCTGCTGCTGCTGCTGCTGCTGCTGCTGCTGCTGCTGCTGCTGCGCCGGCGGTGGCGCCGGGAGGCAGCAGCTCCGCCGCACCGATGATGGCGGCGGCGGCCGGGGCCAGGCGGCGGCGCACAATGTCCTCGGTGTCCTCCAGAATCAGCTCCAGGGCGGCAGCGTCGTTGCCTGATCAGGAAAGGACAGGAGACGCGGGTGCAGGAGACGCGGGTGCAGGGTTTAGGACTTTCAGTGCAGGGTGCGACTGACCCACGGGTCGTTGCAGACCTTCCCACCCGCCCTCAGTCGTAAGTCCTCAGTCCTCAGCCCAGGTCCCGCCCGCCATCACGCGCAGTACCGTAACATTAACAGCGTCCCTCCAACCTCGGCCCCTTGCAGCCGTCAAAACCCACAGAGGGCCACTACCTCGTTCCCCGGCTACACCTCTAAACACCCAAACGCCCAAACCCTCCCCGCTCCTCAGTTCCCCCCCAGACCCCAGACCCCTTTCGTCTGATGACGACCCACACACCAACCAATCAAAAGCAAAGCGACCAAGCAAGCGACTCCCCATCCTCCCCATCCCCCATCCCACCGCCCCAACACGCACATCTCCCCCCACCCACCCGCCGCCTCCATCTCCCGGAGCGCCCGCCTCCGCGCCCTCTCCACCGCAAAGGTAACGGTGGAGCGCTTCTGAGCCAGCCGCCGCTCGGCCCGGTAGGCCAGGCGGGCGGCCTTCTCCGCGGCGACGCCTGAGAGGGGAAGGGAGGGGTGGGGGGAGCGGGGCGGCAGTGGCGGTGGCGGGGGGCGTGGAGGTCTCGATGGGAGCGGCAGCAGCGGTGGAGGCAGGACGAAGGGGAGAAGGAGGCGGACTTGGAGCCGGAAGTGGAAGGAGGGGTCAGGGAGTGCGTAACACACCTGGTGGTTGTGTGTGTGTATATGCGTATGTGTGTGTTGTGTGACCCGATGCAGGAGACGGGCCCCCCCCCCCAACACACCCACGTACACACTGTACGGCAGTCTCCCAGGCCACAGCCACAGACACAGGTGGAGGGCTGAGCTGGGCGGGAGCTCCCGCCAGACACCAACCCACTAACCAACCAACCAACTATGTTCACCAATTCATTCGGGCCCTCCCCTTTTCTCTCTCCTCCCAGAGTCCCCGTCCTCTGGGTGGAGTGCGGTCAGAGGACGCGGCAGGGGCGCTCATGAGAGACGATGGCCCCAACGCGCACAATCACTGAACCCCAGTTCAAACCCAACCCCAGTCGCAGCAGGGTCGCAAGAGGCGCACCTCCCAGCAGCCAGGCCTCGCAGCCGCGTCGGTCACACTCGTCCACCGGGGCGTTGTCCAGGTACGACAGCCGAGGCAGCGCCGAAACCAGGATCCGTCGCAGGTTGGGGATCTGGATCCGGAGGAAGCGGAAGGCGGGACGCGGGAGGGGGGGCGAACAGCAGCGGGGAGTGGCGCCGGCCGGCCGGAGGGGGAGCAGGGGGAGGAACGGAGAGAGAGAGAGGAGAAGAGAAGAGCCTCAGTCACAACGTTGATACTCCGAGTTCCCGCCGTGCCGCCGCCGAAGGGGGGGGCCATGGGTGGGGCCCCACGCCCTCCCTCCCCTCGAGCAACGACGTTGGTCGGGGCAGGGGTGGGCGGAACGGCGGCCAGCCTCTTACGCCCTTCTGCCCGCCCCCTCCGCCCCGCTCGCCCACTCGTCTTCTCACGCCCCCACCCCTCTGGACACGCCTCCGGCACGCAACCCGGTGCCACGACTCCCATCCGCCCATCCGCCCGCCTGCCCGCCCTGCCTTCCTGCCTCCCTCCCTCCTTGCCTGCCTCCACGTCCCTCCCGCGCCCCATTCGCCACCTCCCCCATTTCCCTCCTCCGGCCCCGCAGACCCCCGAAGCAACGATGTCAACCCCTGAACTCCCACATCCCCCTCCCGCAACCCCTCCCCTCTCCTTCCCCCCTCCCCCACCTTCTGCAGCCCCGTGTTCATGACGTACAGCACTCTCAGCCCCTGGAGCTGACACAGACAGTCCAGCACCCGCCGGCCCTCACCGCCACCGTCACCGCCACCCCCCGGCTCCGTCCCCAGCCCCAGCCCCAGTCCCAGTCCGGGGTTTTCTGACAGGTCCAGAACCTCCAGGGAGGGGCAGCGGGAGGACAGACAGGACAGACTGGCGGCGGAGTTGAGGCCTGAGGGGGTTTCGGATGGGTGGGTGGGTGGGTGGGTGGGTGGGTGGGTAGGGGAGAGGGGGCAGTCAAACACACACACGCACGAACCCCACCCGCGTCCCTGCCCGGCTCCCATTCGGCCCCCCCCATTCCCACCTGTGTTTGCTGCGTGCAGTGTCCTGAGCGCGGGTGAGGGCGGCAGTCCCTCCAAGCTACCCAGCGCATTGTTGGACAGGTGCAGCGTGTGCAGCGCAGTGAGGGGGGCGAGACCCTCCAGGGAGCGCAGGTCGTTGGTCTGAAGGTACAGAGCCTGTGGGGTGTGGGTGGGGTTTATTCATTGCCGTGCCGGGGACCACGCAGCAAAAGCACAGGGAGGAGGGGTTCCTTGGGTCTGAAGGTACAGAGCCTGCGTGTATATTGTGCTGTGTGTACATGTGCGTGATTATTTTGGTGGTGGCGGTGTAGTGGTGAAGTGGTGGTGGTGGTGGCGGTGTAGTGGTGAAGTGGTGGTGGTGGTGGCGGTGTAGTGGTGAAGTGGTGGTGGTGGTGGCGGTGTAGTGGTGAAGTGGTGGTGGTGGTGGCGGTGTAGTGGTGAAGTGGTGGTGGTGGTGGCGGTGTAGTGGTGAAGTGGTGGTGGTGGTGGCGGTGTAGTGGTGAAGTGGTGAAGTGGTGAAGTGGTGGTGTAATAACGCAAGATGCCTCTGCGGAGTACACTACTGCGGTGTCGGGCTCCGTAACACCAACACCCGGTATGTATGTATGGTCTCCCCGGGGAGAACCCAACGCTCATCTGTAACCTGCCCCACCCCGCCCCACCTCGCCCCATCCACCGCCCACACGTCGATCTTTCTTGCTTCCATTTCCACAACACCCCCCGCCCCCCCTGCCCTAGTCCTCCACCTCGCACACCACCTTCCCTCCCCTCCTCTTTGCCTCTCCCTCTACTCCTCCCTCTCCTTCTCCTTCCTCCTCTGCGCCATCTCACCCCTCCAGCCCAGCCACGCTCTCCGCCCTCGCACCCAGCCCACACCCCTCCCTGCCGCCGCTGCCGCGCCCTTCCCCTTCCCCCCCAGCTGCCGTTCACCGGCTGATACCCCCCTGCTGCCGCACCGTCACCCAGCGCCCCCCTCCCCCGCTGCCGTGCAAGCCCCCTGGGTCGCTCCTTCCCCCTGGCTGCCCTCCAGCCCTCCCCATCCCACCGCTTCGCCCTCCAGCCGCCCTTTCCCCCTTGATTCTTTCACCCCCTCCCTTCCCCCCCGCCCCCCACTGGCCACCTGCAGCCCGGTCATGGCCTCCAGCCCCTCCACCCGGGACAGGCAGTTGTTGGACAGATGGAGCACCCGGCAAGACACGAATTCCTGAAGGGCGGGAGGAGCAGATGGAGCAGGAGCAGGGGCAGGAGCAGAGGCAGATGGAGCAGGAGGTTGCGGGTAAAGGGGAAGGGCAGAGAAAGCAGTCCGAAAACGCCGTGGGGAAAGGTTGGGATAGGACCCAGGCCCGCCCCAGGGTCGGCCAAGTCACGAGGCTGGAAGCCCTACGTGGTGTCCCCACCTGGGGGGCCAGATCGGGCCAGATCGGGCCAGATCGAGCCAGATCGGGCCAGATCGGGACGGATCGGGCCAGATCGGGCCAGATCGGGCCAGATCGGGCCAGATCGGGACGGATCGGGACGGATCGGGACAGATCGGGCCAGATCGAGCCAGATCGGGACAGATCGAGCCAGATCGAGCCAGATCGGGACAGATACTGCGGCCCTCCTTCGCGAGTTGTTTCTTTCCGCACGGCGGCGGCTGCTTGATTCGGGCGCAACCCCACAGGGCCCTCCGCCCTCTGCATCGGCCGACACCTCCCCCCCGCCCACAGACCGGCCCACCCCGGCCCCTTGGCTGCGGTCTCTTTCTCCCGTTACCCTCCATCCCCGATTTCACTCCCAGTTCGCTCTCACCCCGCCCCCCTGCCTCCGTCCCTCCGCGGCAACGTCTTCATTATGACCCTCCTTCCCGATCCCCAACCCCCCGGCCCCCGATCCCCGATCCCCCCGGCCCCCGATCCCCGATCCCCGATCCCCGATCCCCGATCCCCCCGGCCCCAAGGGCTTCCGACATGCCGCCGTGTGTGTGTGTGTTGTTCGCAGCGCTGCCCGCCTCGCCTGCAGGTTCTCTATGCGCCGGAACTTGAGATCTTGGAGGTAGAGGGTGGTGTTGCAGGCGGGCGTGAGGTAGTGCCCGCGGGTACGACACAGCTGGTGCAGCACACGGGGGGACATGAGGCGGGCTCCGTGGTCGTCCAGATCGTCCTCCGCCGGGTCAATCTCACCGGCCCATGGGTCGCCGCCGCGGGCTGGCGAGGCGGAGAAGTGGTGGCGGTCGTGGTGGCGGTGGCGTAGCAGTGGCGGGGCGAAGGGGCCGCCGGGCAACAGGGAGGAGGAAAGGGGGGAGGGGGAGGGCGGGAGCGGCGTGGCCCGTGCGTGTGTGTGTGTGTTTTGGAGAGGGAAAGGGAGTGGGGGCGGGAGGGAGTTGGGGTTGGAGGTGGGTGGGAGGGGGTAGGGAGATGGAGGGGGGGAGTGGGAGCGGTGGCGAAGGAGGGAGGGGGAGGTTGGGGTTTGGGGGATGTGGGTGGCGGGCGTCGTGGAGGGTTGGCGTGGCGGAGGGCTGCTTCGAGGGGCTTTGCGGGATCGGGGAGGGGGGCGGGGGCCCGGATGTTGGAGGACGCAGGTTTTGGGGGCGGGGCGGGGAGGGTGAGGTGGGTGTCGATTTGGGAGACGCAGCGGTTTGCACGGTGCGAACCTTGACGCGACGCGGTCGCCAAGTTCGGCACAGGCACCGGTTCTCACCTGTTTGTCCAGCCAAAGCCATGATCGCGCCCTGATAAGAAAGAATAGCTCCTACTGCGTAGTATTTTCAACTGGGGCGTATTTCCGGTGCCAGAGCCCTAAAGCAGTGGCGGAGCGCTGGGCTAGGCTCTACCACCCATTTCGGGGCAGTCAAAGGGCAAGGCAACGCAAATGACTATTATAATTTGTGTTTGATGCAAGACTGTCGTCCTGTACTCCCTTAAGCAAAGCTCGCCAGTTGCGAACGTCTATCTAGCTCACTGGTCGTCAGCAAATCAGGGAAAAGCATTCAGGTCAGACGAATTTCCTTCTTGTCCAGCATCGTAAAATTTTTAACATGCGTTTTGCACAAAAGCGTCTTTACAGATTGTGAGAAGGTGGTTGTTGGTTATCGGTTGCCCACCGCGCTGCCCGCTACGTAGGATCGCTAGGTACCGCAGGAGGCAGGACGCTACCCAGTGGCCCAGCCCTCCGCCCTCCTACACCGCAACTGATAATGACCGTAATGGTCAGGGTGGGTAATGTGGGTCGCGTGACCGTCTGGCTATTGAGTTTGCCAAGCGTGACACCCTGACAAGCATGTGCAGATATTACGGGACGTCGGTTGCGAGGAACGTGCGCAATTTGAACAAAAACCAGAGAAATTCAGGTATTGAGGGGGCTGTTCCACCCGCGCAGAGGACGCAAGGCATCAGCCGTAAAACAGCAGCTGCCCCGCCCGCGGAGCCCGTGCTCTATAACGCGCAATCCCTAGTCAGGCCAGTCGCTTCCTTCGTTTGCTTCGGTCATTGTACGTGCAATTGGGACCGTCGCGTGTGGGGATAAGTCGGCAGAATTGGCAGCACTCCAGGGGCATGTTCGGGTGGCACATGGAGCCTCCGCCCGGCGGCGAGGTCACTGCACCCTGGGAAGCAGCCGCGACTTAAGACCGGCTTTAGATCGTGCAGTGTTGCAGTGGAGCCCACCAGAGGCACATGCTGTTAACTCCATGGACCATTCCCAGGTCAGAAGATTCAGCCGCGCCCACCGAGCCCCTTCCATGTCCAAACAACCGCAGCTGTGTCCTTGGCGACTGAGGTGACGCTAAGCTGCGTTAGGTTGTCGTGCTGGTAACGCCTACCGACAGAGGTGACGCCAGAGCCCGGTAGCCAGAGCTATATCCCGGGTAGGGGCTAGGCCTGCGTGAAGTTTGCCGACTGAGGTGACGCTAAGCTGCGTTAGGTTGTCGTGCTGAACCCTGGCAGGAAGTAGGCGTCAGTTGAGGCGGGACCAGATCGCTTATGTTTTTGCGTAGTGCGTGGCTGTCCGTCGTGTTCCTCGCCCGCCCAACGTGAGCTGGCTGGGTGACGCGCAGGTGCTATATCCCGAGCCACGTGTGGGGACCATTGCTGACGATGTCCGTCTGATGTGGTGACGCCCGAGCCAGAGCCCAGCTGCCAGAGCCAGTGCTAGATCCCGGGAATCGTTGAATGCGATGTGTCCGTAGTGGGGTGATCCGCGGATGCTCATGCCGTCTTGTTGTTTGGCAGATCCGTGGTTAGGTGAGCGTGTTGGCGACCCGCTGCTGCATCGTTGGTTGTTTGTGGCTGGGCACTTCTCCAGGTGTTTCCTGCTTGCGTGCAGACTTGGTGTTCACCGTACGTTTGGCATTTTATCTTCGTGTCTCGGCCCTACCGACAGGACGCTTGGATTGTCGTGCGGTCATGGCTGGAACTGCTTCGCACCTGATTTCATGTGCACCCCTTCATTTCCAGCTTTGCTTTCTGCGTTGCACGCTGGAAGGGGGGGGAAGTCCGGGGTAGGCACATGGTTCGTTCGTGTGCAGTCATGTGATCCGACATCCTGGTTACGGCCCACCCACCAGTTGATGAAGGCCTAACGACAATCTTCGCCCTGAGATAGGATCGAGAATTTTAACATGTGGTGAGGCCCCGAGTTTGCGGTAGGGAATGAATGTGGATGCTTGACATACATTATGTCAGTTACTTGTGGGCAACGGCAATAGTAACGCGTACGGATGATTTCTAATGTGCCGTTCTTCGAACAACGAAGAACGGCCGTTCACGGCCTAGCGCACCAGCGAGGACAAACCTTTCCGGTCCCAGGCTGGGTAATTGGTACAGCTTAGCAGGCAAAGCTTTAGCTGCCGGTTGTGGGCTGTCAAGTCTTTTTCTCGCCCGAACTCGGTTGCCTTCGCAGCGGTTGTTAAAGTCAGCAAAGCGCCCGGCCCCTCCATGGGCCGTATTGACTGCTTCGACTTCTCTTCGTATATGAGTGTTGCTCACTCACAACACTCCCCCGTGAGCGACACTCCATAAGTCCTCACGTTCTCCCCCAGGCTGCCTCGTCCCGGTCTCCCAGCCCTGGTCAACAGCCAGCGGGAATCGAACCGGCGACCTCTCGGTCAGCCGCGCACATGCGATCGGGGCTCATAACCTGTTAAAGTCAGCAAAGCGCCCGGCCCCTCCATGGGCCGTATTGACTGCTTCGACTTCTCTTCGTATATGAGTGTTGCTCACTCACAACAGCGGTCGTGCCGGAGGCATACAACTTTCACCCATAAACTTGATGTAAACAAAAGTTGTATATATTGCTGGAGATGGAGCAGGACTTGGATGCCGGCGACCCTGCTTCTCTTGATAGCGAGGACCAGCCCGACATACATCAGGGCTTAACGGATGAAATTTCAATATTTCTGGGAGCAAGCTTTTCGCAGAAGCCGCAGCCGCCTTCGGAGTCCCTCTCGACTAGGCGTGCACCTGTGCTGCTCCGCCTTATGCGCAAGGCGCCAGCAGGCCTTACCGCAAATCTACAAGGACTACGAAATGCTGAAAGTGACGAGGAGGATGCGGAGGCAACAGATGTGGTCTCCGGCACCGGTCCAACCGTTAAGCGCACCAGCAGCTTTTTGCAGGCGGCCCCGACGCTGACACATGAGCAGCAGGTAATGCGGCTATAATTCATTGCACTTTATGCTGAGACATGAGAGCTGTGGAGGCGTTCACGCACTGTACGCGAACCGTCCGCACGACTCGCCATGTCGGCCGTTCGCGCGTTTCGGGAGGGCCTGCGGCTGTCGAAGGAGCAGAACATCCGCCCTGCCAATACTGACCTTGGGTTGATAATTCTGGTGTTCAGAATTGATGTCGCCGGCAGGTTGTGTCGGCTGGGCTGGGTCGGATTATATTGCGGTCGGGCAGTCGGATTACGCACGCGCAGCGGCACGAAGTCCCTCCTCTTGGCGTAAGGGAAAGGGCTGTGCTGTTGAGCTTCGGCGAAAAGGCCACCGCGCATAAGAACGAGTAAATCATCAGTCACACGTCGTGCACCAATGCGGATGGGGGCGCGTGCGGAAGTGATTGGTGGCAGCTGCTGGCTTTCGCGCCTGCTTTCGCTTTCGCGCGCACGTTGCCATATCTGCCATGCCTGTCAGAACGTACATCTCCAACCCAATTCTCACCCTTTCCCTCTCCGGTCCTCTGCTCTGCCCCGGTTCGGTCCGATCTGGCCGGTTCCGCTCGGGCCCCTCCTCCCTCGCAGTGCCGTATCTTCCGTTACCCGCTCCCGCGCCCTTCTACCGACTCAGACGGCTGGGTACCGCCGACCTCACCCTCTCGCACCGCACCCTCCAATTCCGGCTCGTCATCCCGGGGCCTGGACGGGTCGTCGGGGCTATCCACCGTACACTCGACGTACAGCATCGCGCGACGCACTTCCTCCTGCCGAGTCAGCGAAGGCATGTCATCCGTCTCCACCGAGCCCTTGCAGCAGCAGCAGCAGCACCAGGAGGCACAAGGCCCCCTGTCGCTATCGCCGCCGCCGCCGCAACAGCAACAGCAGCCGCAACAGCACGCGCAGCCAGCAGCCGTGTCTCAGCTTTCGCTGGTGCTAGAGCAGCTGCTGCAGTCGCATGTATTCTCACAACCCCAGCAGCAGCAGTCGCTGCACACGCACCAATCGCTGCATCCCCAGCAATCGCTGCATCCCCAGCAGTCGCTGCAGCAGCAGCAGTCGCTGCATCCACAGCAGTCGCTGCATCCACAGCAGTCGCTGCAGCAGCACCAGTCGCTGCATCCCCAGCAATCGCTGCAGCAGCAGCAGTCGCTGCATCCCCAGCAGTCGCTGCACACGCACCAATCGCTGCAGCAGCAGCAGTCGCTGCAGCCCCACCAATCGCTGCAGCGGACGGCATCACAGGGCGTCCCGCGCCTCGCCCGCCAGTACCAACCGCTTGTACCGTCGAGCCACCTGTCCACCCCTCTGGAGTTTGACCGGACCTCGAGCGACGTGCCTTACGGCATGAAAGTCTCCGCAATGCGGCAAGACGCGCGCGCGGCTTCGCCCGGCGCTCGCAGCTCCTCGGGCACCCCCACGGGCCGTCCTGGGCTGGCGTCCAACACACCTCGGCTGTCACAAGGCTACGTGGGGGGCTCACCAGCACTCAGCACCGCTGCCACCGCCGGCGTTGGCGTCGGAGGGGCCGGTAGCGGTGCCAGCCCCTTCGGCGCAATCAGCAGCATAGCGGCTGCCGCCGCCGCGGCTGCCAGCGGCGGCGGCAGCGGCGGCGGCGCCGCCGCAACTGTCACCTCCGCCATCTCCGCCCCCGTTCCTATCCCCAGCTCGTCGGTGTCGTACAACCTCGGCGGCAGCGGCAGCGTCCGCAGCCCACTGGCGTCGCCGCTGTCCGCCCCTTCGCTGCCCGGCGGCTGCAGGCCCGGCCTCTTCCGCACCGCCTTCGTCGTCGCGCCTTACTCCCCCGGGGCTCCCGGCTCACCCATGCCGCCCACCGCCGCGCCGCTGACCCAACATCACAGCCTCAGCCGTAGCCTCAGCCTCTCGCAGCAAAGCGTGCCGTTAAGCGCCGCCGCCGTTGCTGCCTCGGCCGCCGCCGCCGCCGCCGCGCCCGGCGAGCCCGGCAACGGCGGCAGCAGCGGCGGCGGCGGATTAGCCTGGACCTCCTCCCGGCGCCTCGCGGCACAGGCAGCCGCCGCCGGCGCGCTCCCCACCGGCATCAAGGGCGGCGGCAGCGGTCCTCTTCCGCGCCTGTTGTTGCCTAGCGCCTCAGCGCGCTCGTTTTCGGGGTCGCCGCGGCCAGGGCTGGGCTCCTGGCTTTCGGCCGGGGCTGCCAGCGGCGGCGGCGGCGGCGGCGGTGAGGACCCTCTTGGCGGCGGCGGCGGCGGCGATGTCCGCGGCGGCGAGGCCGACGAGTTGGGCCTTGCGCGGCGTACGGCCAGCGCCACCGGCGCCGTTGCGGTTCGGTTCCTCGCCCTTGCCTCCGACAGCAGCGTGCGTTTCGGCGGCGGCAGAGGCGCCTTCAGCACCGGGGTCGTCACATTGGATGACGCCAGCGACGACGACACCGGAGAAGAGGGTGGCGGCGGCGGCGGTGGCGGCGGCGGCGGCGGAGGTGGGGGGGCGCAGGGCGGCGGCGGCGCTGCCGCCGCCGCGGCCGCGTCGTCGTCGTCCGGCTCTGTGCCTGTCCCTGACGGCGGGGGGCTCAGCGCCAGCGCCAGCGGGGGGCTCGCCAGCCTCCGCAGCGGCAACATCGGGCAGCTGTTGAGCGCCTTCTCGGAGGAGGGTCCGCTGAGCGCGGCGGCCCGGCAGCTGGCGGCGCTGCACCGGGCGCGGGAGAGGGCGCGGACGCGCAAGTCCATGAAGAGTGAGTGGCGGTGTCCGAAGGGGAGGGCCTCCGCCATATCCACTCGCCCTATCCACCAAAGGAAGGGAAGCGGGGGGCCGTCAGCTCGGGCTGGCTGGGGGTAGTGTGTGTGCGGGGGGCCGCCTCTGCTCCATCACTCCACCAGCACCACCACCAGCACCACCACCAGCCCCACCAGCAGCAGCAGCTCCACGGTAGGGTAACCCCGCCGGGCGCCACTTCCCGCCCGGTCACCGTTCATTCGTCCCCTTGCCCACCCCCACTTGCCTTCGCCCACACCCATCCCGCCGGTCCCCGGCGCCGCGTGCTCCGCTGCGGTCTTGTTTACCCGCCCGCACACGTCTGCCCGCCTTGCATGGATCCAACCCTTCTCCGGGCCCCGCCTCACACCGCCTCACCCCGCCTCACTCCGCCTCTCACAGAAGGGCAGCAGGACGCTGACAAGGGGGCCGGATCCCGCCGGCGGCGCACCAAGGACCCGCTTGGTAACTAACGAAGTAACTGACTACCTACATAACTAGATGCGGCCACAGGCCCTGGCACTGGGGCGCTGGGGCACTGCACGCCAGCTCCTGCGACCCCCGCCGCGCTAGCTTCCCCTGTAGGGACGCGCAGCACGCCCGCGCAGTCGCCACTGGTGCCGAACCGCAGCAACCTGTGCGCGGGGGGCCTGCGGGGGCAGCAGCAGCAGCAGCAGCAGCAGCACAAGCGGCAAATGCGGCAACGGAAGGAGCGGCGGCAGCGGCTTCGGCAGCGGCAGCAGCTTCGCCATAGGCAACGGAAGGGGCCGCGCAAGGGGCTTTTGCAGCGTCAGCAGCTTGAGCAGCTGGTGGGTGTGCCCCTGCTGGCTGGCTGGCTGGCTGGCTGGCTGGCTCCCCCCGCAGTTGCGTCACCCTCGCACGTTAAGGGGCTTGGGCCGGCGCGTTGGGGCCCTCCGAGGGTCGCGACAGCCGGCTGCGCCATGCGTTCCCCAGCGTAGGAGGGCCACGTGCGCGCACAGGGGCGGACTGAATAAGGCCGCCGTCACCGCTGCCGCCACCGCCGCCGCCACCGCCGCCGCCACCGCCGCTGCCGCCGTCACCGCCGCCGCCACCACCACCGCCACCGCCACCGCCACCGCCACCGCCACCGCCACCGCCACCGCCACCGCCACCGCCACCGCCACCGCCACCGCCACCGCCACCGCCACCGCCACCGCCACCGCCACCGCCACCGCCACCGCCACCGCCACCGCCACCGCCACCGCCACCGCCACCGCCACCGCCACCGCCACCGCCACCGCCACCGCCGCCGCCACCGCCACCGCCACCGCCGCCGCCGCCGTGCCCATATTCTGTGTTCGTCGTCCCTTCTTGCTTGCATCTAAGTTTCGTCGGGCGACTCCATCGAGCGGCGCTGCCTTGAGCAGCGCTCGCTCGTAGGGCGGACGCAGTCGTGTGGGGTGTGCAGGAAGGGGAGGGGATGTAGGTGGCTCGGCACGCTTGAATCTTGGACCGTGTTTACCTAAAGGGTTTACAATGACGACCCATGGGTCGGTGACGTCGAGAGTGGTCATGTCGGAAGCCATCGGAAGGCTTCTAACATCTAACATCTTGATGCATTAGGCGGGGTGGTGAAGGGTGGATGCCATGCAAACATGGGGCCTCGCCGCCGTATCCCCCATCCTCGATCGACCAGCGTCGGACGGCAAGCGCGTCGGCGGTCACACGCTTGAGGAGTACGGAGCCGTCGTACAGTTCGGAGTACGACACGATGACCTCCGCGAGGCGGCTGCCCGACGCAGATGGGTCGTCCCTCGTCCGCGGTGTGAGGGGTGGCAGCGGGCCGCTAGTACGGCACTTTGCTGTACCTAAAACCCCTTTTGAACGTACGTCACATACAACCCACCGGCTGCAATCCATGTTCATTACCGTACTGTGTGCACCGGCTGTGGTTGTGTCGGCACCGGCTGTGACCGGACTCAGCAATTCTCTTACCAAGACGTACCGGTACCAGGACGTATCGGGACGTACCCCATCACCCCGTGTGGGGTACGTCCCGATGTGCCGATGTGCGTGCTCGGTTGGGATACGGTACCCCACTCCTGTGGAATGGCTAACACAGCTTATTAGTGATTATGATTTCTATCAATCAATATTGTTGAACGAACCTCCTTCATCCTCCTACATATAGGGCCCGCGGGCTGTTACGGGGATCACCGGGGCCCGGGTCGTTAGCTCGTTACCCCTCCCACACACCCCCGGGGCCGGATCATGCTTCATGCTTCTGTGTTGTGATTCATGCTTGGACCGGAGCCCGTGATTCCGGGGGGTGGGGTGGGGTGGGGTGGGGTCCGTGCGCCGGGACAGCGAATGCAGCCACATACAGAGGGGGCCAGGAGCGAGCTCCAGCCGTGAGGGGCAGGAGCGTGAACGTGTCGGGGCGGGTCGGGACAAGGGTTGGGGGCTCACTTCGACACCCAACCATGGAGGATGACTTGTAGCGAGACGTGACGTGACGTGACAGCTGCGGCTGTGTGACTGCGTTTTGCGGCCCACAGCGGTCCACGGCCCTCTACTGGACAGAGCAGTCAGAGCTGCTGCGGGTGATTCGTGCCTTTCTTTGGCAATTGGATTCTTCTTTGCCTCCTGTTGCCGTACCGTGTTTGGTTTATGTACGAATCGCACGAATTGTTGTTTGTTATTGTTGTTTGTTGTTTGTTGTTGTTGTTGTTTGTTATTGTTGTTGTTGTGGCTGTTGTTGTTGGTTGTTGTTGCTAGTCAGGTACGTGCGGGGCGGCACGGGTCACGTGAAAGAGACCTTGACGGGTACGCCAAAACGCTGACATCCGGGAGTGGGGGGGGGGAAGGCGGAGGGTCATGGTCTGGGGCTGCGGGCGGCGTGAGGGCGGCCGCAGCGGGGGTTCCACACCGGTGCATCGGCAAAACGTCGCCGTGGAAAAGTAAGGGCGTGGCTGTACCCTTGAGCGGGGGGGAGGGCGTTAGGCGTTATACTGGGCACGTACACGCAGCCAATACTAATGATACGCCCGGCCGGGAGCCGAGGCGTGGGTTACGGGAGCACAGGGGGTGGGGTGACGGATTTCCCCGGTCCCAGTCCCAGTATGGCCTTGTCGTGCTGTTTCTGTGAGTGGTTTGTGTCGGCGGTTTAGCCGACCTCAACAATGTGTGTGTTTAACACATGGTTGGGGGTGCGTGGCCCTCTCACGAACAAAAAACCCATACGAGCCGAGGGCCCAAGAGGACTAAACGCCTAAAGACATGACAGTAAAAAGCCGCACATGCAGGAGAAGATGTATACTGAGTGCTGGCTGGGGTCCGAGGGGTCCCATGTACCCTGGCGTTTGCGCTTCGTGGAAGGGGGGTGTCGGGTATAAGGAATTAGTATATCAGGCCGCATAAGGTGAGGCGTTTCTCATCCGCGATTTCCGGGAGCAGCCGTTTGCTTGGGCAGGCGTGTGCCGGCCACGTAGATAGTCAGGTCGGGTGTCCGTGGGGCCGGCGAGCATCCATTACAACGTAGCAGCCTCCATTGGATCCCCGGGCTGCTAGCGTACGTACTGGTAATGGATGGTTTGGACAGCCTGGTTGTGCCGCTGTATGTACAAGGCTCGCATTCGGGGGTGAAGGCAGCCTCCGCGCGAGGATGCATGTGCACCCCGGAGTCGAGATGGTAGGTTGCACAGCAGGGGGCAATGTCCCGACGCCGCAGGGCAGCCAGGCGCCAATGGTTTCTTGAGTCGGCTCGCAAAGCTTGGCGTTCCATAGTACCTGGCCGTACATGTACGTAGTCGAAGCACCGTTTGACGTGCTTGTGTCGGCCCGCCTTGCGCTGTGGGGTTCGAATGCTGGTGCTTATTATGTCGAGGTCGGGCAGGGCGTTGGTGACGTATTTGATGTAATCTGTTTCGTTCATGTATCCCGAGTAGTGCGTCTCCGGACGGTCTCTATCTAAAGCAAGGTCGAGGATGGAGGATGAATTCCCGCAGGGTCGTCCCGCCCCACCTCTTTCCCTCCATCCCCAGCAGCAACCCATCCACAGCCAAGCAAAAGAACATTCTACACAAGTAGCTGCTCCCTAAGCCCCTATCACCATCACTGCGACCCACCACAGGTCCACAGACCCACACCACATGCACACACTGCAGCACCCCGAAATCATGCACTGGTGATACCCTGCTGATTGCTCGTGTTCCGATAACGTTTCGACACCCAGCCAGCCAGTCACGGATGCATACGACATCGCTGACACCGCACCACAACCCTGTCTTGTTTCGCTTCTTGGTGGTGCTCATCCCGAACTTCCACTTCGACACCGGTTTCTTCCCGCTGCGCCCCTTTTGCGTGTCTTTGGGCTCTGTGCTCTCTGCTGGGTTGCAAATGTGGAAGCGGGTGGGTTGGGACACCAAGGGGGCACTAAGTAAGGGGGCGGGGATGGGGGGCCCGAAAACCCTCAAGCCATCCCTGGAGTGCGCTGAGGCACAGGTTGGGGGCGGCTGGATGGCTAGCTCGTCCATGCTGCCAGCCCCTCGTAACGGAGCCGTACTCGCGCCGTGGAGGAGCATTAACGGCAGCTGATGGCTGCTGCATCTAGCTGTGCGCGCCGCACCTAAGCTGTGGTGCCCATCCCAGCTTTAGCCACTGCGGTGCGTGTGAGTATGCATGACCCGTGGGTCAGTCGGGGTCGCGACCCCCGGGCCCGCGGCGAACTTGTTCGTCAGCTGTGACCTGACACGTCAACACATGCAGCAGAATGGTGTTGTAGAAGTGTATCTGGCGTCAACACATGTAGGATATTGCTGCAAACCTACAGGAATTTATTTGCTTTCAAGAGTACGACCCCGCCGAGTACGACCCCGCCGATTCCAGTGACGGACACTCCGAGGCAGCAGTCTTGACGGCGGCGCGCTGGCGCGCTTATACACATTGCGCGCCGACTGCCAACACGTCGTGTGTCCAATTACGTACGACGGACAACAGGAAGATCCAGGTGGCTTCAGGAGCCGACAGACGTCCGTCAAAGTCGTCCATTATATCACTCTTGGAACCTTTCAGCTGCCGCCAGGGTTCAAAAGCCCTGCCTTGGACAGACCTTGGACATACACGAATGAATGGCCCGACCATGCCCGAACAACACGACCCGGGGGTCGCCACATCGGGCCACTTCCTAAGATGCAACGTAATAAAAAATATCATCCTGACTGCACTGCGCGGCACTGCATTGCACTGCATGATTTCGTTACCTCGTGAATACAGATGTACAAGTTGGTTTTTGGGCGGGGCCCCAGCGCGGGTGGGCTGGCGGGGTTCGGGTGGGCTGGCGGAAGGGAGGCGCGGTGCGATGCATGTTGCGAAGGTTGGGAGGTCTCGCACACACTCCATTCGCTCCAACATCAATGTTGCGATGTTGCGCGGCCCGAAACGAGTCCCGCAAATGTGCCCCGAAGCCGCATGTACGACAGATGCCGTACACATAGTCGATGGGGAGAAGGTGGGGCCAGACCCCCCTTAACCCCCGTCAATCAATACTGCCAGACCCCCATGACAACCCTACCAAGTGCGCGGAAAATCAGTTGCGCGACCACCCTCGAGTGTGGGGTTGAGAAGGCGGCGATCAACTAGACCGGGCTCACTGCAACGGCGCGTCATTTGGCCTTTGGATGCGCGCCCTCATGTTTTTGCACAGATGCGTAGTTTCTCCTTTCTTGTGTTTTGTGCGTTGTGGTGGTGGTGGTGCAGCCGGGAGGTGAGCGGGTGGAGTGCGGACGACCCGGCCACGGGCCCATGACCAGAGGCGTTGCGCCAACGCCAACAACAAACAACCGTTACAACTAACCTCTACGGTTTGCCAGAGGAGGTGCTTGCTTGCTCACACAAAAGCCGACATTGTGCGTGTACATTGTGCGGCATCTCGTCCCGAGCGTGAAGCAACCTCCGCAAGGGGGGGTGGGGGGGGGGGGTGGACCGCACAACCAACATGAACTGCCTGCCGAAATGCTGAAGATGCTGCATGGCTAACGCTACTTTTACAGTCCAACACGGCTTCGCAACGCCGGATGCACCCCACGATCTAACTGCACACTTGCGTATGCGATGCCATCCTGCCAACCCCCTCTTCGCCCAGCTGCTGCTGCTGCTGCCGCCGCAACGATCGTGCGGTGGGGGGCGGTGGCGCGTCTCTGCGCCAATGGCCGCCCCCCAGCCCCCACACACAAAGCAGCCTCCTTTCAGCTGCTGCAGCCGGCCGTCCACCAGCTATATTCAGCCGGCCAGCGCATGATGTACCCCTTCGGCACCACTCCGGCACCAAGGCCCAGACCGCGCCCCTCAGAAAACAGCGCTACACACGCCACACAAGGACTGCCATGCTGAGAACAGCAGCACTCCAAACCCACATCAATTTACCACCATCGCGACAGAGGGCCCGCGGGCCCCCTCTCTCCCGTCCCTCCCGCTCCAAGACACCACTGGACCCCACATCAAAACCCAAAGCCAAACCCGGCGGAGGGAAGGCGCGTGTGTCTGAACTGTGTGCACACATGTGGTGTTCGTGTTTGTGAGCATTGAGGCATTTACTGCCCCGCCTTCCCCAAACCTATTTACCCAGTAAGCGCCGCACCGCATGACTGCACTTGTGCCTTTGCGGCAGCCGTATTCGGCACAGGGCCCAAACGGGGCAGGGCCGGGCAGCGCTAGGGCAGGGCAGGGCAGGTGGATCGGTTCCTGAAGCTCACCTTTGGTCCTGAATCAGGTCCTCTTAAGCCCGCCGCAAATCGCCTTCCCCCCCAGTCATGGGTGCCAACCGTGCACCCGCACTCCTCGAGCCCTGCGACGAGTCCTCCCAACAATATTTGTACATGTAGTACAGCACACGGGGCCCAGCAACCACCAACCGGCCCGTGCACGGCCACACAGACACCCGAGCAAAGCCGCCGCATCCTGCCCGAAAACTCGAAGTCGCTACACGTCGTACGTGCCGAGACGGGTTGCGGAGGCCTACACGGTCCGCGGAGCCTTCAGGGGTGTTGGGCAGGCGGTAGCCCCCAACACCCAACACCCAAACACCCTGGGGGCTACCGCCTGAACAACCGCTTGACGTCCACTCATACTTGGTTGGACCAATTCACAACACTGGAGCACCAACTGACGCCTGAGGCCAAAGCCCGTGCCGCCCGCTCCCCCTAGCAACCGCCATTACGCACCCCCCGCAACTTCAGCCGACCCGACCCAAGCAACGCCGCCTCCGGGACTCCACCTTGTCGCCTCCAGTCCCCCCCTGCGAGTGAGTCGCCGAACGAAGGCCAACGGCCCCCAAACCCCCAGTAGCAATTACCCCTCCCCCTCCCCCTCCCCGCGCAGCTGCGGTTCGCTGCGATTCCTTCTTTCTTGCCCCATCCCCCGTTAACGCCGTCTCCGTCTCCGCTGCGGTATCTTCTTCATTACCCCCGCAGAGGCCCCCCTGGACCACCAGCCGAGAGCCACAAGGCTCACACGGCCGGTCGGGCAGCGCCGCGCATGGCGCTGCACCACGTCGCGCGGCAAAGGAAGCCTGGTGATTCGTGCAGCCCTGGCTCCCTCCGCTCCCCTCGTGGGGAAGCCAGCGATCCCGCCCGTCCGCCCCTCGTGGCCCCTCGTGGTCCCGGCGCAGCGCCCTCCGCTCATATCCGCTCGTGCCAGAGGCAGCGGTCCGCCTGGCAGCCGGGGCCGCCCTGGGCCATCAGGATGTCGCGGACCTCCACCGGAGGGTCCAAACCGAACTTCTGGGCCCGCTCCCACCTGCGGTTGCGGTTGCGGTTGTGGTTGAAGGTTGCGGTTGTGATTGTGGTTGTGATTGTGGTTGTGGTTGTGGTTGTGGTTGCGTAGGCGAGTACGCCATCCAACACATCCGTCCAGCCACGGATGAAGGGCGTGAGGGATGGAGCGGTCGCGGCGGCGGCAAGGATTGCAGGAAATGAGCAGCCGGGCGGGTTGGGGGCTGGTGTGTCTCGAGGGACGGCAGGTGTTAAGGGCGGGGCCTTGTGTGGGGTTGCTCCCGTGCCGGCCGATCTTACGTTTTGTGATTCACAGATGCGCTCCACGCAGGCTGAAAGGACGAATTTGCGGGTCAGTGTCACGGCTCCCGTAACCCTCCCGTCCCGCGCGCTCCCCCGCGAACAGGTGCCTCACCGTTCCAGCCTGCTAACGCCAGCGCATGGTCCAAACTTGGTTTGCAGATCGAACCTCCGCAGCTTCTGCTCGTCTTCGCTCAAATCGGCTGTTTACCCCGATGGCCAGATGGGCAGGAACGGACACACAGTCCACGTCATCGTCTTGGGCGTATGACACAAGGTAGCTATGATACAGCATCTTGCTCGAATGGCCAAGAGTGTTGCCTCAAGCAAATGGCTTCCTCTCAACGTGAAGCGGAAAGGCCCGCCATTCGCCGCTCACTCACCTCGCGTGACAGCGCCATCGCCTTGGCTCCTTGCAAGTACTTCTGGGTCCGGCTTTTCATCCTCTTCCCGCCGACGTTTACCTTGCCGGGTCTTTGAGCTGGGTGCCGAAGCTGGGGTTTTCGCCTGCCGATAGTGTGATGTAAGCTTGGTGTCCTTCTTGCTGCTCATCATGTTAAGTACCTCGAAATCAGTTGCTAACCCTAAGAAATGAACTGCCTCGGAAGGCGGAAAGCAAACTCTCTCGTTCTTGCCTGTGCAAACTGCTTCCCCTGACAGCAATTTGTAATCGATTGTATGCTGTACAAATACAGCTGTTAGAGCGCTTTGATATAACACTAATTGGCCGACGGTTAGTAGGCCCACGCCCCGAAACCTAGATACACAAGTTCCTTCCAGTGATCACACGCCGATTTGGTCCTTTCAAGATATGATAGTATGTAATTGATGAAACTGAGGTACCCCTCAGTTCATCACTAAGGGAAACTCGCGCTGCCTGCTGCACAGCCGCGAGAGACCAAGCGTGAATATGCGCTCGTTCAGAAAATGCCATACACAGCAATCCGTACTCCATTCTTGTCGTGACGTGCTGTGCACGCCGCACCACAAGGCGAGCCCCGTCACGCATACAAGGCACGAAACACGAGATGCCGAACCAGCGCCGACACGAATCCACCTCTCAATACCAGGCTTCAAGAATCACGCAGCCGAGTTGCCGCGTAGGCCTGCAAGCACACCCACGGCCCATCCGCCATTGCTCGATGCACCTTCGTCCTCCCCGCGCACCTCATAAATGATTTGTTATGCCCCCCGGGTACACGCCGTCCTGCCACTGAGGCAGTAGCCACTAACCAGTGGCGGCGGCGGCTCACATGTCACAGCTGCTTCTTCCGGTGACTCCCGCCCCACCCCTCGGCCGGTCCTCCACCCTCTCCCCCTCCCCGTTCCCCTCGCGCCACCGCATCGCAACGAACTGTGCACTGCGGTCCGCTGTTCGCAAGCAAGGCAAGCAAGGCAACGCGCTCGCACGCGAAAGCGCCCAACTACTCGCCCGGACGCCATCAATACGAGCTTACGTTTCGCATGATAACAAACGGCGGCTCAGTGGCAACTTGCTGCGCCTCCGCACGCGTGCGGCGCATGTCCCCATCGGTCCATTGCACATCTTACATTTTCACCCCCGGCCCCCCCCTCTACACATGCACCGGCTGGCTCTATCTTCCGAAAAACCCTTTCTTGGGAGGGCCTGGCAAACTGGCACCCACTGTTATGTGCTGTCCGTAATTACGGATGTAATAACCGTTACCTAGACTAGGTGTTAGGACGTCACTGTACTTGTCTTACTTCCTGACGACTACATCCTTACTCCGGTTAGTCCCGTTAAGGCGGACATTGGTCTTCAAGTGCCAACTAACGATTACCTTCGGGTTATAGCTTGTTCACTTCCACATACATGTGACATTACGTTACATTGGTATCGAGACCATGACGTTCCTTGCATATTCTTGAGCACTTGTTCTCAACTAGCTGTTTTTAATCAACGTTCTGGGCGTAGTTTGTTTGTGGCTCGTTTTAGTGGGTCGCTTCCCGGCGAGTACGGCCTGCAACAGCGCTACTGGAATGTCCGGCAATCCGTCCGAGCGCAGTGTATATAATACGCCGGACGGTTCTGTTCACAACTTTCATTCACTTTCAGCGTCCTCGTTGCCTTATCCGCGTCGTCGCCGTCGCGTTCACCTTCCCCTCCGCCGCCAATGGCTGACCCGAATCCGCCTCCTCCTGCGGCGGTTATCCCGCCTCCTCCTCCGGCTAACGACGGTGAGAATAACAACAACAATGGCGCTAACACCAACGCCAACGCCAACAACACCAACAACAACAACAACGGCGGAGACGTTGTCATGGGAGATGTGGTGGGCGCCAACGTCGTCATGCGCTACCCTCCGTGCTGCGACGAAATCAACGTGACGCCTGAGGCCGCAGAGTCCGAGGGCATGTCAAATTCGGCCTTCGTCACCGCGGTCGTCTCGCGGTTGACCAGCCTCATGATGTTGACGGGCTGGGCGATCACCTCGCCCCGCACTTTGGCTTGGCTGCACATCAAGCTGAAGCCGCTGAAGCTCGCCGACCGTCTCCGGACCGACGTGGCGAAGCTCTCCCCGGCGGTCATTCCTTCGTGGGCCTGGCTTACGGAGTGGCTACTGCTCAACCTGGAAGCGTCCACGGAACAGCCTTACTTCGTCTCGGTGGGCGTGGTCCTTACCCTCCAGACCACCCATTTCTCGACTCTGGAGAATTTGATCACGTGCGTTGCGGCCGCTCGGCGGCGGCTGGGCGACTGCTCGGACCGCTTCTGGATCAACGTCGTCCTTCACAAGCTGCCCCCTCAGATGCGCAATGTTATGATGTTCCGCGTAGAGGGCAACCGTTTCGTCGAATGGCTCAACTGGGACGACTTCCTCGTGTCCTTGCGCATCAACGCCTTGATGTAAAAGCCACGGTCCTTTTCCGCGATTAAAAACGTACGAACGGACGAACGTGTACGATTTGGGATCGTGTGTTGCTTCAGGCGAAGCACATGCGCCTTACTGGTCCTCCTACCTCGGCTCATTGGGCCTTTTGCTAATACTGAGGTTATCAATTCGGTGGCTTATCGCCTGGATTTGCCAGGATTTGCCCCTAGTGTTCGTGTTCATGACGTGTTTCACGTCTCAGTCCTGAAACCCTACTTTGACGGGGGTCGGGTTCCGTTGCCTCCACCTCCTGATGTGTTGGACAGGATTGGACGGCGTGATCAATCGGCATTTCCTGCTTCGGTGGAAATGTCAGAGTCCTATGTACGACTCTTGTGAGCTTGAAGCTAACCCACCTACTGCGCGGATCTCCTGCGTTAATACTGGGGAACTAGAGCGCCTACTCCTGTCCCTTCGTCCCAGGACACCTCGGACAGTGTTCCTGATCCCTCTCCCGTACCTCCACCTCCTGAGGTGCGCACTCGGTTGAGTCGCTTGGTGGTCGGCCGCGGGACCTCCTTCTTCTGCCATCTCGTTACAAACCTGTCAGTGAGGCCATTACTGCCTTTACTCTTACAAGGCACGCCGTGGCGGCGGGTTTGAAACGGTGCTGTTGAGGACGAGCAGCATTTGGATGGGGGAGACTGTAATGTGCAGTCCGTTATTACGGATGTAAGAACCGTTTCTTAGACGGTTACTCAGTCATTACTCGTCCTTGAGGTGTGAGGACGTTACTGTACTTAGTCGTACTTCCTGACGACTATATCCTTACTCCGGTTAGTCCCGTTAAGGCGGACATTGGTCTTCAAGTGCCAACTAACCGATTACCTTCGGGGTATATCTTATTCGCTTCCTTCCGCACACGTGTGACATCACTCTACGTTACACCCACCATTTCATCACTACCTCCTGCTCCTACCACTGCCATGTGTGGTACGTCAACAAAAACATGCGCGCCGGGGACGCGAGTTCACATTCGTTTCCCCCCTAGAGGCAGCCTCCGTGTCACGCCCACGCCCATTCGTAATGACATCCGCCTCCCGGCTCGTCGGGCCCGCGTCGCCCCCCCCCTCCCCACACACATCGACCTAGGGGCACGACGGATGCCGTTGATACCACGACGACGGCAGCATGGCATACGTTCCTCTCCCCTCCCTTCCCGACACACAAACGCCGCCGCACTGCCTGCATGCACGCACGTGCTCGTTCCCTCCGAAAGGAAACCAGAGCAACCCCACCACCCCAGACCCCACACCATCATCCCTTGCAGCATCCCGACATGTCCGAAAGACCCGCGGGCCCGCGCGAATCCCGAATGTCCTTCCCTTCAGTAAGAACCCCAACCCAGTACGGATAAGCACATGCACGCACGCACGCCGCAAAGGACCCCCCGGCACCAGCAGCCCCGCGCTGGGCAGCAGCCAGTCAGTCAGCCGGTCAGTCAGTCAGTCAGTCAGTCAGTCAGGCGGTCAGGAGCCCAAGCGAATGTGCAGCCGCGCGGGCAGAAGGGCCCGGACCCGGGACCGACCATGTCCACCCTCCCTCCCTCCCTGCAGGCTGCAGCACCTTGCCCGCCCGGCTATTCCCGGGGCCTTCGGGTTTGATGACGGAGGCAAACGACGGATCGGCCCTGCAGCTCATCATGACGATCTGCAGCCGATCACGATTACGACGATAATCATGACGACGACAACGATGACGACGCGGAAGAAGTCAAGCGGAGGGAAGCGGCGCGGCGCGAAGCGGAGCGACGAAGCGGAGCCGCCCACTCAGAATTCTCTCACACACACACACACACTGACTCGCTCGTTTCTCCCTCCCCTGCCGGGAACCCCACCACCTACGCGTTGCCGCCAGTGACGGCCAGCGCCCCCCGCCCCGCCCCGCCCCGCGACTCCAGGACCCCTCCCTGCTGCTGCTGCCCCTCCCCTCCCCTTACCCTACCCCTGCTGCTCCCCCGGGCCCCCAAGCCGCCACCAGCTCAGCTTCTGCCTGCACGCCTCCGTGGCAGGATCCACCACCGGTGTGTAGTTGCCGTACGCCATGCTGAGCTGGATCTGTTGGTCGGCGGTTGCAAGAGTACGGCAGCACAAAAATGAGCACAGTGGGGTCAGTGTTTCTGCCGACGCTTCGAAAAAGGAACCCGATGCCCTCTGCCCCTTTGCCCTTTTGCCCCTTCCAATCAGGCATTTGCGTACGTTTGGGCCGCGTCAGCGATGCTGCCTCTCGGAAACACCCCCACCTAGCCCCACCCAGCCCCACCCCCGCGCTGTCGCGCGCTTTGTCGGTTGGGGGTTGGTCCGGCCTCCGGCAGCGATGCGGTCGCAGCTCCTCAGTTTCGGTCAGGTACCATCCGGCATATGTCGGTAATAAGCATTGCTGCAGGGTCTGGGTTCGCTCCTCGCGTCGCCTCCGTCCATCCCATCACTGCGACATCGCCTTTACTAGATTATTACTCAACCCCACCCCAGCCCCAGCCAAGCCAAGTCCAACCTTAGCCCCAGTTCCCTGGCCCCCTCCATCCGCCACAGAGCCAATCCCCCAAGCCAGGTGCGCCCCCTACCAACCGCCCCAACCGCCAACGCACAACCCACCATCTTGTACAGGTAGACGTTGTGGCCGTACATGGACGACGTCTTGGTCTTCTTGCCGTACAGCGCTCCCCGTGCATGCGCACTGGACGAGCTGCTCTCCAGATGGGGCCGGTGGATGAGGAAGGCGGTCGGGTGAACCCGCAGCTCGTACCCCTCGTACGACAGTGTACGAATGTGGCTGATCTTGTTCTTGCCGTACCCACGGAACCGCGCGTCCGCCCAGGAGGAACCCAGACGGTCCACGAATACCCACGGCTCGTAGCGGCCAGACCACTCCACCACGTACGGCTCTGTCGTACTGAACCACTTGCCGTAATCGGTGTTTTTGTGGCCCGTGGAGCCCCAATCGAACCGGAGGATCTGAGGGGGCGGGGGCGGGGGTGGGGGTGCGGAGATCGGATGCGAGGTTGCGGAGAGCGGAGGAGGGGAAGAGGAAAGGGGTGGTGTGGTGTGGGGTGGGTGTATCAGGAGGCGGATGATGATGAACGACGACGTCGCCTTTCAGAGGCAGCGCGTTCACGTCCATCGCCGCACGCTACAAGCCCTCTCACACCATCCCCACTCCATCCCTTCACCACATACACATACACATACACATAGACACGCACATACACACCCAACCCCCTTACTGCCTTCCTCCCCTCCTCTCCCACTCCCCCGCTCCTGTACCTTGCCGTGCTGGTAGTACGGCCGTAGTTTCGCCTTGCTCCCCGCCGCCGTCAGCTTCTCCGCACGCTCCACCTGCAAGCTCACCGAGCCGCCGCGCGTCGTGAAGGCGGGCAGCACCCAGGCGGCCCTATGATGCTGCGACCCACGGGTCACTCTCCCCCTCGCCGCCGCCGCCGTCGCCGCCGTCAGGTTCAGCGCCGCCAGTACCTCCCTCGGCACTCCCTCCACCCTCGACATCCCCGTCGAAACCACCACCGCGCCGCCACCCGCCTCGCCCGCCGCCCCCGCCTCGCCAACCTCGCCTGCCGCAGCAGCAGCTGCAGCCGCAGCAGCAGCAGCAGCTGCGTTCGCTGCTTGGGCCTCCCGCACGTACGCCGCCGCCCTGTCCGGATCCAGCAGCTCCGTTCGGAGGCTGCTGGAGACGATGAGGTCTACGTCGATCAGCCCGATGAGCGGCGTGCGGGCCATCAAGCGGGCGTAGTTTCGGAGCGTGTTGACCGGGTACAGCACCAGCGACTTGCCTGCGGGGGAGGTGCCGTATCGTACCGCACCGTTACAAATGAGGGGGCGGCGGTTGGGGGGGTGTTAAGAGGGAGGGCGACAGCGTGGGAGGGGGCCGGTTTTGCAGCGTGCCGGTTGTGGAGCGTCCAGTCGCGCCTCTGAAGCATCAGCGGGATGGGCTCAAGTCACGACCGCGTGGGCCTTGAAGGGGCCAGAACTCCCTCCCAACCCCTTCAGCCCCCCCCCCACACACAGACACATGCACGCACGCCCCGGCTCTGTCGTGGTCTCTCCATCACCCCCCATCACATCCTGCCACCCCCCATCACCTTCCACCCCCATCTTTCCCCCCTCAAAAGTCAAACCACACCCACCGTCCCTGTACGGCTCCGCCAGCAACATGAGGTCCAACTTGCAGGGCTGCGCCGCGTCCAGTTTGGCGTGGAAGGCCGCCACCTGCGCCACCGCCCGCGCCAGCGCCGCAGACGACACGTCCGCCAGGCCGCCGCCCCGGCGCTGCGTGAGTCGCTGCAGCAGCACCGGCATGTGCATGACGGCCGCGATGGGGCCCCCCCAGGAGCGGCACATGGCCTTGAGCTGCCACTTGCGGTTCCAGGAAAGCTGCGTGGTGATGGTCAGCGGCACATCGGCGGCCTTGCGAGACCACCACATGCCCACAACCTGCATGGCAGGCAGCCCCCGCCATGGGGGGTTATCGGGGTATAGGCCGGAGCCCGTAAACGGTAGCGCATCATGCAGCGGGGGGTTATCCACGTATAGGCCGGAGCCCGTGCGGGGGGGGCAGGGCAGAGGAGGGGAGGGGAGGGGAGGGGAGGGGAGAATGGGTATGGGCTGCGGCGGCAGGCAGGCGGGCGGAAGCAGCCCCGCAGCAGCGGTGGACGGGCTGACTGACTGTCAGACAGGCTGACAGACGAAAGGGGAGGCGAGAGTGGGGTGCCCCGGCAGGCAGGCAGCTTACACAGACAGACAGACAGGCAGGCAGGCAGGCAGGCAGACCCGTGTGTGACTAGCCGGTAAAGGAGGGTAGGGACGGGCAAGGGGGCACGGGCAAGGCAGCAGTTCGAGCGGATGGGCCCGTGGGGAAGGAAGGAAGGCGGGTAAGGGGGGAGGGTAGGTGGGGTATGTTACCTTGAAGTAGGTTGGTCGGTCGGCCATAGCGGCTGCCCAGGAGGTGCCCCGCGTGTCATTGGGCTGGTGGGAGTTGAGGCAGGACGTAAGCTCCTCGGGGCTACCAGGAAGGTCGTACGACATGTACGACACGGCGCCGGGTTGCGAGGTGGTGGTTGAGAAGGTGTTGTTGCTGCTGCGATTTGGGTCGGGGCTGGCGCTGGGATTTTGATTTGGGTTGTTGTTAGTTTTGGTGGTGTTGGTGGTGTTGGTGTTGGGGTTGACAAAGCCCGTGGTGGCGGCGGATTGCTGGAGCTGCCGCAGATCCATCCCAGTCAGCAGGAGCTGAGGGCCGCTGCCGCCGCCGCTGCTGCTGCTGCTGCTGCTGCTGCTGCGGCCACTTCCGCTTCCGCTGCCACTCCGTGAGATGCGTCTGCCGCTCCTGAAGGCGCTTCTGCCACTGCTGCTGCTGATGCTTGCACCTCTGGAGGTGTGGCCGGCAGCGGCGGAGGTCAGGAGGGGCGGCTGCAGCAGCAGCACCACCAGCAGGAGCGCTAGGAGTGGCAGGCGAGGAAGTGTTTGGGGCGGCAGCCACGGGTGGCGGCAGCCGGCCGGGTGCAAGGAGCCCGGCCGCAACGTCGGGGGTGGGGTCGGTGGCTCCAGCCGCGGCTTCTGGGACGCAGGTGGGGACCGCGCCTTTGATGACGAGGGTTCGCAATCGCTGCATCGTCGCGCGTGCCGCTGCTGCTGCTGTTTGTGCTCTCCCGGGGCTTGGACGGAAAGACTGTAGGGCTGGGCGGACAGGCCGCCGCTTAGCTGGGACCATCGGGCGACGCAAGGTGCGTCGGGACCGTGCTGTGGCCCGCTGCGGTCAAAGCTTGTCGACGCGCGCTCGCCATCAGGCCTCTCTGCTGCGTACCCGCAGATGCCGCAGCAGCTGCCTGCAGCACAACCGCCACATGGCGTGCGTGCGCAACCGGCGATTGACGCCACGCACCGCATACACCAGTGGCTGAGCCACCAGCGATATTGAAAACTGTATATTACTGACACACGAAACCAGAGCGGCGCAATTGCTGTCAGCAGCCCAGCAGCTCAAGCACGCATCGGAGACATCCACGCAAAGTGTGGCAGGTCATTCAACAACAGCCAATGAAATAACGCTGCTCTTGGGGAAGTGTTCGCGCCTATTTTTTAGATTGTTGAGCACAGCAGCTTTCCTTGACAGATAACCAAGTACTCTGCCCTGAAATCCCCGTGTTAACCAGCAATTGATAGAAGATTCGTAGTCAGATTATATTTATGTACAATTACATAAAAGTTCAACGCAGGTGTGTATTTAACAGAAATAAGGTAGATTGTCACACCTACGGGAATGATTTGTGATTGATGAGTATCAGGTACAGGTGCGTAAGATATGAAGCGCCTGTGTCCACGCTTAGACACTGGTTACGTGTGACAGGTAAGAGGGTATGCGGAAGCCTTGTCCGACTATCCACCTTCCGTACGAATTGTCGACGGAGCCAGTCGGAGTGACGAGCGAGGTTTACAGGAGTTCCATTACCCTTTTGTCTTTAACACGACACCGCAGGTAGTCTTTGTTTTGTCGTGTTTTTGGAGACAAAGCTGCTAGAGCTTCTTGAGACTGAGCCTGCGGCCTCCGCTGGGGGGCTTCGCAGAAAGCCCCCCAGCGCAAGGCTGCGACGACGCATAAGGATAGTTCAAGATTATGTTGGACTTTGAAAGTAATATGTCGGGCGGTGTAGATTACCATAATCCTATGACAATTACTCAACCTCGACCACGCGCAGCCCACACGCCGTTCGATGACCGCCAAGTATGGCCTTCCTTGGCCCTCCCGCTGCTAGGTCAAATGGCCTACACGAATTTTCTTAACATATTTTTTCACGGCAAATCTGTCTCTCCTTGAGAGCTTTAGCATCCTCGTCTCGCGTAACACCCACCGGTCGCGTCCGACAGACGGCATTCGGAACTTCTGTCGGTGAACACGCTCAACTTTAGTTACAACTGGTAATCTTTTCTTTCCCTTCCTCGGGGCGGACGTGATCGCCCCGCCACCACACCGCCCTGTCAGTCAAACTCTTCGTATACAACCACAAGCGCCTGTGCGCCCCACCTGCCGACTTCTTCCTCAATAGCTTGGCCCCCTGGAGCGCCCTCATCGAACCAGCATCGCTTCACGTCGCTTCTCCCCCTTGCCTGCGGGTTCATCCGGTAGCCTGTGCGCCACCGCGGCCACCGAGACACAACCCTCGCGCCGCCGTCAGGACAACAACGGCCACCCACCCATCTGAGTGCCGTCCGGCTTCTCTGCCTCCACCGGTTCCCACGCTAACAACCCCCACACAACCCCCCATCCTCCTGGGTCAGTTCGCCTGGGTCGCCTGAAATACACCGCTGCGGCTCGTCTTTCTTCATCTCCCCTCATCCCACCCCACTCCCCAATCCTTCACAACTTCCCGCAACAAGCTGCTCTTCGTCGCACGACCTAGGTCGCCGCCAACCATCCCGCTCCGCCGCCCCCCTTTTCCTTCGCCGCTTTCGACTCATTGCAAGTCCTCGACTCTTCCCCTAAACTCCTCCTCCACCCCACCCGTCCACACCCCACTCCCAACCGCCCTCACCCCCACCTACACCCGCACCGCCCCCACCACCGCCCCCACCACGCCCGCCTGTTGCTGCTGCGGCGCCGGCGGCGGCGCCTTTGCGCCCATGAGCCTCTTGAACATGACATTGTCCGCCAGCGCCGCCTGCACGTCCCGCACCATGGCGCGCAGGCTCAGCCGCGTCGCCGCGGGCGTGCGCCCCTCCGCCACCCGGAGCAGCCCGTCACAGTCCAGCCCCGGCAGCGCATCCGTCCGAAAGGCGCTCTCCGACATGGCGGGAATGTCCAGCTGCCGACACAGCGCCGTGTACTGCGAAAACACGTCAGCGAGGCTCAGCGCCAGACCGGCGTCCCCAGCCAGGATGCTGGCAGGAGTCCGCGACGGCGGCGCGGCGGCGGCTCGGCCGCCGCAGCTGCCCGGCGTGGCGGCGCCGGGGCCGGTCACGCCGCGCACGCGGTTGACCGACGGCGTCGCGGCGGCGGCGGCGCCGCCGCCGGGCCTGCCGGCCTTGCTCGGCGTCGGCCCGTCGAAGCAGGCGCCGGGGTTGGCGGCGGCCGCCGCCGCCAGACCGCCGCCGCCTTGGTTGCCGATCTCTCGGAATGCCACGGCGTCGGCGAACTTGGGCCGGGAGCCCGTGAAGAGCGCCCCGCCGGGCTGGAAGCCGCCGCCGCCGGGGGTGGCGGCGGCGCCGTCGGCGCCTGCCGCCGCGGCCTTGGCTCCCACCGCCGTGGCCAGCGCCAGCAGCACCAGCTGCTGCTGCGGCGGCAGGCCCTTGATCTTGGCCACCACTGCCGGCTGTCCGTTGCCCTGGCTGGACAGGCGCTGCAGGGCGGCATGCACCTCCCGGATACCCACGGAGGCGCGGGCGGTGGCGGGGTTGGATCGGTTAGCCTCCAGCAGCACATCCAGGGCGGTGCGACAGGCCTGGGGGGAGAAGGGGGATCAGGGAGTGATATGCTCCATTATATAAGACGAGTCACTGCGGACGGGGGGGGGCGTTGAATGTGGTTGCAGCAATCATCCCCCTAGACAGCCAGGAAGAGTGCGGGGCTGGGTGTGTGTGTGGGGGGGGGGAGAGATGAACGTGTGAGGGCCGCGGGTGGAGGAGCAGGAGCAGCGCCAAAGTAGCTCCGGAACAGGGGAGGTCGATGGAGTGACAGGGCAGGGTATTGGGCGGCGATTGCCGAAGCCGGGGCGAGCGCAAAAAGAGGATTTGGGTTGATGGAGAAGACAGGGCACCCGTGTCTTACGGTGTCTTGCAATCTGTCAAGGTGGCCATGGGCGAGCGAGCAAGCGAGCGGTGGCTCACCGAAGCCGGATGAGCCCGCCGGCCGTTGCGGCCCCGCACTCGCACTTCCTCCGAAAGGGTTTACCTGCCCTTCTACCCGGGCCCCCCACAGCTCCGCCTCCCTTCCACCCTCCCTTCCTTCCGTCCCGCATGCGCCCTGATCCATCCGCCCTGATCCGCTCCCTCGGGCCCACCTTGAGCGCCTGTCGCAGGTCCCCGCTGCTGCTGCTGACGCTCTTGGCCACCATGTCCAGAGCCGCGTCGTCGAAGCAGCGGCGGCCCCGCGGGTGACAGCCCAGCTGAGCAGACAGGATGGCCAGAACCTGGGAGAGAGGGGGGCGGAGAGGAGGGGAGAAGGGGAGGGTGGTTGGAGGCAGCGGCGGCAATGGCAGGAAGGGGGGGGGGTGCGGGCTAAGGAGCGGGAGGGCGAGCGGAGCGTAGGACGGGGGCTGGCGAACAACGCGGTTGGATTGTCGACCGACCAGCGCCATCTCAAGACACGACACGGTAGACACACGAACGACGGCGATCCAACCCGTCCCAAGGCCTCACACACACGCACACGCGCGCACACAGAACCGAGTACGCGGTCACGGAGGAACGCGCGGTGGCGTTTGCGCGTGCTGTTCCGCCGTTGGCGTGCCGCGTACAAGCCTTGATCCTGCCCCGCGGCCCCGAAGAACGTCCGCCTCCCCTCAGTTACCGCTTCTGGATCACCCCCAGTGGACCACCCCTCAATATGGTGAAACCCTGAATCAATTAATTCCCGCCCAATCCCGTCACCGGATCTCTCCACCGGATCCCCCAACGCACACACACACACACCTGCGGCCTGCTGTATGCTGTGAACACCATGTGTCTCGGCGCCATGCCCCGGGCCCTCAGCAGCGGCATCATCCGCTCGGTGAGGTCAAGATTGTTGGCCACCGCCAGGAGAACAACCGCCAGGCCTGTACGGACAGAGGGGTGTGTGTGTGTGTGCGGGCAAGAAAAGGGGGGGGAGGTAGGGGGGCATAACTCTGAAGATGAGGACGCGGCGGTGGTGGTACGGAGGTGACGTTGGCGGACGTTGGCAAACGGGGGAAGGAAAAGTGTTAAGGGGATGTGATAAGTGTAAACCGCACCAGTTGAAAAGGAACTCGAGCCAAGGAACCAGAAGTGAAATGTATGCAGCGAAGTGTGGCGGACGGAGGGTGCGAGAATGCGGGAGGGCGGGCGAACATGTCATGTGCAGGTGACGGCACGCATGCGCCCCTGACACCGGGTGTGTGGATCCCTAGGGCTTTTGCCGGCCGAGCCTGGACGACCGGCCCACCTAAACCCACCCCTGTCCTCTCACCGCTGTCCCCGCCGCCGTCCCTAGCTCCTCCGCTGTCACCTTCCCAGTCCCAACCCACCCAGCCCACCCACTTCAGGGCCCACACAAGGCTCCCCACGCAAGGCCCGCAAAGCCCCTGTCCCTAGCTCCTCCCCTGCCAGCTCCCCAGTCCCCACCCACCCGGCAACCAGTACCAACGACACATCGCACCCTCCACCCACCCGGCGCGCTCGGCAATTGGAACAGCCTAGCCAGCTCCTCCCCGCCGTCCCGCCGCCGCATCAGCCGATCCACCTCATCCAACACAACCACCAACACCCGCCGCCGCGGCGCCGCCTGCTCGACCGCATCGGCGGCGCCGCCGCTGCGGCCGCGCTTGGCCCCCCTGGAGCCCTTGCCGGCGGCGCCCTTGCGGGCCGCAGCGGCCGGGCGGACGACGGACAGGTCGGCGAGGGCGGCCAGCAGGCTGTCGTACGCCGCGTTGGTGTCGGAGGGCGTGGGCACGTCCGGGAGGTCGCCTTTACCTGGACGTGGATTCGGATTTGGGTTACGAAATAGGCTTACGCAAGGTTTCTGGGAAGAGTTCCTTGGTGACGGGAATGGCGTAGGTATGGTTGCTGTGCTGTCTTCAGAAGGCTCCATCGCGGGCCCCGTGTTGAAAAGCCGTCTTCAAAAAGCTGGTTTTTCCATAGGTTGGCGGCGACGGTTGGACGCTCTCGCAGCCCATGCATGTGTACTAATGCGCTGCTGCACACACTCGCACAGTTAACATCAGCCATTTCGAGGCTCGGCGGCCAGCCATTGCGGCCTACAACTGCACCCACGCGCCAGTGCACCGCATCGCGCACATTCCCTTTCCCCAGTGTCCCTTCCACTGCGCTTCCCAACCTATTTCCAACCCTGCGTAACGCGGCGCTGCGGACTGCAGCAGCTCTGCCGTTACGCACCGTAGCCACCCCCAAGCCCGGCGCTCTTCGCCCGACCCAGTTCGTCCTTTATTGGGGGTCCCAAATCAACGGGCCCTCAACACGGGTAAGCCCGCCCAATCCAATTACCCGCCACCCTTTGCCCAGGCCCAGTCCTACCCGACTCAGCAGCCGCTGCCCGGAGCAGCTCGTTTTGCAGCCTGCCGTACAGCTGAGCCGGGTCGTCCAGCGACATGCAGTTCAGCGTGGCGCAGCAAAAGGACACACCGCCAACGGCAGCCGTGGAGGCGGAGGCCGCGGCGGCGAGGCCGGGCAGCGCAGCCAGCAGGCGCGACACCGTGTACGTCTTGCCGGTGCCTGACAGCAGCGGGAACACGGGACGGAGTAACAGGCGGTGGGGTTTTAGGGTTTTTGGGCTTTATGTTTTATGTAGAGGGCGGTGAAAGGGCCACCAGAGAATGTGGGTCGCGGGGGATCAGCTCTGGTGCGCCATGTTCGTACTTTATCAGGGGAATGCGCACATGCAACGGCGTGACCCTCACGGTCAACAACCTCAATATTGAGCGGACTGATCACGCAACGGGGACCCAGCGCCGCGCACAACCCCACCCCACCTGGCAGACCGCTGATGTACACCGCGCTGCCGCGCCCTGTGGAGCAGCACTCCGAAACCATGCCGTACAACTCCTTGAACTGCCCGGCGCGGCCCGCCGGCTCGGTCGCGCCTGCGCCCCCGCCGATGGCGGCGGCCGCCGTGCCTTCGGGCGCAGCAGCCGCTGCAGAGGCCGCTGCGCAGCTCGCCAGTGTGCCGGCGAGGGCGCCCGGCATCAGCAGGCGACGGATCTGGATGATCTCCGAGTCGCTCAGGGCGCCCTCCGGCTTAGTGGCCACCGCCGCTGCCGGTGCCCCAGCAGCGGCCTTGGGGCTGCTGGGGACCGGGCGCGGTGCAATGATGCCCCGTGGCGACCCCATTGCAGGTGCGGCGGTGACCACGCCCGTCACCGCTGTGGGCTGTGCTGAGTTCAGCACCCCAAGCGCGCGCCGCTGGGGCGACGGGCACAGCGGCAGCTGCGCACGGGGGCTCAGTGGTGCGGCGGGCGGTGCTGATGCTGGCACTGGCACCGGCGGTGGCGCGGGGGATGGCGGGGCCGCCGTGGCGGCGCCAGGCGCGACGGGGCCGCCTTGCGGCTGCAGCTGCAGCTGGTGCGTTGCGACGGCCGGCGGGTCGGCCGGCGCGAGGGCAGGCCGCGGCACGGCCGGCGGCGGCGGCTCGGGTACAGCTGCTGCGCCCAAGGGCGGCGGGCTGCCGCCGCCTGCCGCGGGCTCGGATGCAGGCGCTGGTGTAGGTGCGACTGCGGTGGCGGCGGCAACTGTGGCAGCCTTGGAGTGACGGCCGCTGCGCCTGGGGCGCTTCGCGGGGGGCTCCGCCTGGGGCTCGGCCTCGCTCTTGGGGGCCGGCTGGGCCGGCTCTGCGGGAGGCGCAGTGCCCTCCTGCGCTGCGGGCTCGGCTGCGGCCACCGACTTGCGCGGGCGGCCCCGCGACCGCTTCGCGGGTGCCGCCTCCTGAGGGTCGGGCTGCGGGTCCTCCTGCTCGCGGGTGCGCTTGCCGCCCCCGGCGGCCTTGGCCTGGGTTTCGTCAACACCCTTGGTACTGGCCCGCGGCTTGCTGGCAGGATCAGGAGCTGCGGGTTTGGCGTCCGCGGCCTGGGCTTTCGCGCTGGAAACGCGCGCGGACGTGCGTCGCCCTTTGGGAAGCTCCTGGGTCTCGGTCGCAACCGGAGTTGCTGCGGTTGCTGCCGCTGCAGCAGCGCTTTTGCGGCGTGTAGTGGTCATGTTGGATGTTGGCGATGGTGGGGGCCCAAGCGCGGCTGCCAAGAAGCTGACGACCGAATGTCTGAAGTGGGCTTCCGAAACGTCTGTTGCTTGAGGAGATAGTCAAACTCCTGGAATCTTAATTCGGATTTCGAGGTTTATATTAGCCAAACGTTCCTGGCAAAACTCGTCCGGCTCAGCTCGCGCCTTTCAGGAGTTTGAAGGAGTTTTAAGGTATGATCGCATTTACTATAATAGTATAACCCTGGTCACCGTCCCGTCGCATTCGTTTGGAGCAAGATTTGCAAGAGCATGTGGGGCAAAGGAAAGACGTCCACCGTACGGCTCAAAAAACGACAGCCACCGTACGACGCCTAAATCCAGCGTGGCATGACCACAGCATGGGTCACAAAAATACTTATTGCCGCGCAACTCTTTGTTTTGCAGACTATCCTTATCCTGTGAATCGTTGTGCAAGTCATTATGAAGGGCTCTCAGCACTCGTCATCGGCCAAGAGGATTCAGAAGGAGCTGGCAGAGATAAGCCTGGACCCGCCCTGCAACTGCTCTGCCGGTCCCAAAGGAGATAACATTTACGAGTGGGTGTCGACAATTGTTGGCCCTTCAGGTTGGTACCAAGGTTCAATGTGCTTAGATTGTGAGCGAGCCGGAACCAATTTTACGTCCCATACGCGCAGGCTCGCCCTACGCCGGTGGCGTATTCTTTCTGGACATCACGTTCCCCCATGACTATCCGTTTAAGCCGCCAAAGGTGAGGGGCTCGGCGACGACAGCTAGGGCCCTCGGAACAGCAGCTCCTTGGGCGCACATGTCTGCTGGACAAGTGGTTTATTTCAGAAGTCGTGATCGCCGCTTTGGTATCCGGACCGATGGTAAGGAAAGGTGTAATTCCCCCGACCTTGTGCAGATTGTCTTCCGCACCCGGATTTACCACTGCAACGTCAACAGCCAAGGGCAAATTTGCTTGGACATCTTGAAAGATCAGGTGAGTAAAGAGGCTGGGCGAACTCCATGAATGTACGCGGTAGTGGGTGCGAGTACGTCGAAGCGCACACAGGGCCTAGTGTTACACTCCAAAGCGGCACGCATGCCCCGCGCCTCTTGCACGTCTGACAAGTCATTGGGTATGGGGTCAGAGTTTGAGGCTCCTTAATTGTTCTGGCGCCCCTTGTGTGGTTGAAATACTTACCTGACTCCCCACGCGAACCCCTCGACAGTGGAGCCCCGCGCTCACGATCTCCAAGGTGCTCCTCTCCGTCTGCTCGCTCCTTACGGACTGCAACCCCAGTGAGTCCCAAGCCGGCTTGGCTGTGCAGTACCGTGCGGTGATGGCTTGCCCCCATCGCACCCATGCGTCAGGAATTTACGTGCGACCACCGCACCCGTGCCGTTCTTATTACCCGTGCCCCCGTCGCACCCGTGCGATTTTCTCCCGCTGGAGTTGGGAAACATGTGCGATAGGAGCTATTAGTACTGGGGCAGTGGTGCTGCCGACCTTAAAGAGGGAGATACGGTTCCCATGGCCATGCTTTCCCTGTATGGCAAAGCTCGCATCCCCACCCCGACCACGCTGTTGGCCGTCTCCTTGCATCCCCTGCTGTCCGACGAAACGCCTCGAATCTGTCGTTAAGGTTGGGTACGAGGTGCCTTCATGTGCATGTATGGTAGGTGTGCGCTTGACGTCTGCCTCTCAAATGGTGTTCTCGCAGACGATCCATTGGTCGGCAGCATCGCCCAGCAGTACCTAACGGACCGGGAGGCGCACGACCGCACCGCGGCGGAGTGGACCAAGCGCTACGCCCAGGGCTAAGGGCGAGGGGTTTCTGAGGCGCAGGAGGGACGGCTTGCCGGCTGTATTTTAAACGATTCCTGGGATTGCTGTAATGTATATATGTTCGGCTGCCTAATGCGGGGTGAGGGCTACTTGGGGAGCAGGGGCTCAGGCCTGCTAGCTTATGACCAGGGCCGCAGGGCTGCTAGCTTATGACTACGGGGCAGACACGTGCGTTAAAAGGCAGGATTGGCTGTGCGTTGGCTGTTTGATGGAGATGTTGGGCGGGGGGCCAAGGGGATGCTTTACCGTGAGAAAATGGCTGTCGCATCCACTGCGTCTCACCGTTGGCACAGTTGGGTCCTTCATCAAAGGGCAGGGCCCGAAGCCCCGAACGGGTATGCAGGCTTTTATGTGTGACTTTGCCAATTCGTTTTATTTCCTGTGAGACGACTACCGCGTACCGAACTTGAGGGCTACTGTATGCGTCGTCGGGGGAGGTTGCTGTACACTGTCAATGCCGTAGTGTCTTGGGGTGTCTAGGAGGTATGTTGTTATCCGTCGAGGGTCTAGTTGCACTATTCGGCATGTACCCTCTGCCCGAGCACCAGGATATGGCATTCGCACAGCTTCATTAGGAAGCGAATGGAGATCACTTTGTGTCTCGTTTGGTTGCAGCCAGATGTAACAATGCCTTTTCGATCCCATACACACTTGCAAGCGGCGTTTCACACGCGAGAACCATTGGCCACCGCAGAACAGCCCCTCCGCCCCTGCACTCGCATGTCGCCGCCGCCGTGGGGCGCTCCTGTTCCATTCTCAACGCCGTGGGACGCTCCAGTTCCATTCTCAACGCCAACAACCAATCGCCTTTCCCAGTCCCAATCTCAACACTCGCGCACACCGCACAGCCCTAGGGCCTCCAAACACACATCCACACACACATCCTCCGTTCACGAATGACACGCAGCCGACACCGGTCTCACGGACCTGCGTGCCTGCGCCGCCCGCCAACTTCCCCCTCTGCCCCCCTTCCGCGTCGGTCCCTCACCCCTCCTTCCTTCCTTCCTCCCTCACCCCCCTTTCGCTGCGGTTCCACCGTTACCAACCGCCCTCCCACCATCCCCTCCCTCGCGGCGCCCTCTGCCCTTCCCTCCCTCACTGCGCGATACCCGCGATGGAGTCGATGATGACCCGGTATCCCTCCAGCACCGGCCTGTGCTCGCGGACCGCCTCGCACAGCAGCGCCATGTCGTTGGGGTCCAGGTTGGGCTGCTTGGCCAGCCACAGCAGCAGGTGGAAGTCGGAGAGGCGCTCCACGTAGGGGCGAGAGGCCAGGCGCTTGAGGTGCTCCCGGAGCTCGGTCTTGCCCTGGGGAAGCAGCGGCGCAGGCGGGGTGCACCGCACAGCAGGACAAGAAGAGAGGACCAGAAAGGAGGACGAACAGGAGGGGAGGGGGCAAGAATGAAATCGCAGCGATGGAACGTAGGAGGGGAGGGAAGGGAAGGACCCCTGCGCGGATCCCAGTCCAGCCCAGCCCACCGGGGACCCCCCCCCCAGCCCCACCTGCGGCGTGAGTCGGTTCTCCACGGGGAAGGAGGTGGTGAGGCGGCCCTCGTGGTCCATGATGCGAACGGGGCACAGGAAGAAGTCGTTGTCCACCTCGTCCGTGTCCTTGTCTGTTGAGAGGTGGGTTGGGGGTGGGAGGGAGGGAGGCGGCAACAAGGCGTGAACGGTTAATAATGGGGTAGGTAACCGAAATCTTCCGCCGTCTGCAAGAGGACAGCGGGGCGAGTACAAGCGAGGCGGCTGCGGCATTTATATATACTGAGCGGTTGTAGCAATACGAGAGGCTTCGGACGGTTGGCGAGGTAGGGGAGGGAAAGGGAGAATGGGAGGTTGGACTCGTCCGGAATGAACCAGAACGGGCTGGACTGCGTATCTGGGCTGTGTTTGTTGTGTCACCGCCGCCCCTGGGCTGGGCTATGTGAGCGTCCGGGCACCCAGCCCAGCCTCGCCCGGCCCAGCCCAACCCCGCCCCCTGCCCGCTGGCTCCCTCCCTCCCTCCCTCCCTCCCTCACTGTTGAGCATGACCGGCTCCTTCATGTCGGGCTCCTTTGGGTTCACCATTCGGGACACGCCGTCCACCGGATCACGAGGCAGCACCCAGCCCTCGCGGACCAGCCGGACAGCCAGGTCGCTGAAAGCGAGGTGGGGGGAGAGGGGGGGTCGGGAGGGGGGGATTGGGTAGGTGGGGGAGGGGTAAGAGTACGACAGCTCAAAGAGGCTCGGGAGGGAGGGAGCAGGGGAGGGATGAGGGTTTTGTGGGAAAGGAGTTGGGAGATGGGAATGAGCAGAACGAGAATGCGGAGAGGGGATGGACGGGTAGGGTGGGTTGGGGGTTCGGAAGGGCGGCGGAAGGATGGTCGCGGAGGGTCGCGGGAGGGAGATGCGCAGCGCAAAGGCGCCGGGAGGGCGGAGGATGCCAGCTGTACGACGAGGACGGGGGAATGGGCAATTGGTGGCCGCTGCACGGCCGCCGGGGGGATGTGAGTCGGGGTCGGAGTCGGGGTGGTCCCGCCCGGGTGGGTGCGGAGTTGTCGGCTTTCGGCACGACTTGCCGATGGACAAGGCTGACGAATGCACGAGGTCCGTCCGGTGGAGAGGAGGGGGAGGGGGAGGAGGGCTTTGGCAGCGCAACGAAACGATTGGCAACGCCACGCTCCGCCCCCTCCGCCTCCACCGCCTCCGAAACCTGCTAATCTCGCCGGCGCCTGCGCTGCCCCCTAGCCTTCCGCTCCTGCACTTAGCGGTCAGCCGCTGCACCTGCCACCCACAAACCCCTCCCTTCCCGCCCCGCCCCGGCCCCTCACCGCTCTCCCCCCTCTCCCCACCTTCCCCGTCGCCTCCGTTCCTTCAACTGCGGTTATTCGTTTTTATTACCTCGCCTCTCTCCCCCTTCCCAATCAGGCGGCCCCGAACCAGCAAGCCCCCTCACCCCACCCCGCCCACCTGCATTGGAACGCCTCAAAGTGCACCTGGGGCCCGGTCTCCGGCTCCTCCACCAGGGTAACCAGGGCGGTGGTGCAGTGCTCGCCGATCTCGTCCTGGAGGGGGGGAGGCGGGGGCGGAAGGGCGGGTTGGGGGGAGCAGGGAATGGGGGCAGGGGAAGAGCGGGGGGTTTAGAGTGAAATGATTCGTTGGATCTGGATCTGGAAGGGCGGAAGGCACGACGGTAAAGAGCAGGTAAAGACAGGGACAGTCCGGATACTAACCACCCCAGCCCTAGCCCAAGCCCCAGCCCCCCCTCCGGTCCAAATCAGCCCTGCAGCGGCCATATTGCCCGCCCCCAAACCCGTCTGCCCCTGGAGACTGCTGCCGCCCCCTCTTCTCGGTTCCCTCCCCCACCCCCCCTATCCTCCCGCACTGCACTGCACTGCACTGCATTGCACCCCCCCCCCACCTGCACTGCCGCCATCATGACCAGCTCATCTGTGTTGATGAGGTAATCGCCCTCCGCGGCCGCCTTCTGGGCCTTGACGCTCTGACAGAAGATGAAGCCAACCTGCGGGGGAGGGGAGGGGAGAGGGGAGGGGGGAGTTTCGGAGCTGGGAATGTTTTGGAGCGGGGGGGTTATCCACGTATAGGCCGGAGCCCGGGGGGGGGGTCCCTCGCCCTCCCGCCCTCCCGCTCCCCACTTCTCCACCCCTCACTCACCCCCTACTTTCCTCCCCCTATACTGCCCCGGTATCTTCTTCATTAACCCTTCCACCCCCACCATATACACTCTCTCATCCCCAGAACCTCTCCCCCCAAACACACGCACACCCCACCTTGCGGTATCCCAGCATCTGCGCGATCAGGTCCACCTGCGCCTCCTCCGCGCTGTGTCGCGACATGGTCAGCTTCTCCGCACTCCCCTCCTGAGGCGGCTCGTAGATGAAGTCCACCTTGACCTCCCGCTGATCCTCATCCACGGTGCCGTACAACAACCCGCCGCGCTTGATGGAGAAGTTGAAGGCGCCTGATGCGGGCCGAGGGGTGGGTGGTGGGGTTGGGGGGAGGGGGTTTTAATAAGGTGTGCGGTGCGCGGGTGGTAGGGTGTGGGCCAAGTACGTGAGGGGCGGTCTGACGTGCGGTCCGTTGCGGGGCCCCCTCCCCCTCCATCTCTCGTCTGGCTCGTCTGGTTCCGTCCATTTAACCCGGGTGGCCGAAAACCGCTGTGATACCGCATACCGTATTACCCCTCCCCCCCCCGCCCCCCGCCCCGGCCGGGTCCGCCTCAGCGCCTCGCCCGGGTCTCATTGGCTCAGGGGCGGCCCTGAGACCCTACATAGGGCCGACCAGAGGACCCCTGCCCTAATAACCCCACCCTAACCCCGGGCTGCCCTGGCCCCCCACCCCACCCCTTGCCCCCCACCCACCCGCCCACCCACCTACCCACCCCTTAACCCACCCCCCTCTCCCCACACACCCCCCCACCCCCGTACCCTGCAGGTAGGACTGGAACACGTTGGCTGCGTTGCGGTCGAAGCTGATGGCGGAGACGTGCGGCTTCTCCTGCCGCTCGATGCGCACCACCCTGGCCATCACGTCGTTCAGGGTCATGTGCACACCGAAGGGCTTGGCTGGGGGGCGGGCGGGCGGGCGGGCGGGGTGAGAGGGAGGAGGAGGAGGAGGAGGAGCGGAGGATTTGGCGGGGAGCGGCCGGGCGGGCGGGGACGAGGGAGGGGGGCGAGATGCTCCTATGGTAGTTGGCATTAGGTGAGGGCTGTGCGGCGGGTGTATGGGGCCATGGAAGAAAAGGCGCGGGCGGGGTGGGGGGGGGCGCAAAGGAGGGGCCTACGAACGACAGCAGTGTGAGGGGGGGGGCAATCCAGCTCGGAAGTCGGGCCCGCCGGTGGAGCGGGACGGTGCGGAGAAACCGGGGCGTTGTGTTTGGGCGCAGTACGACACAATATATGACTCGAAATGCCTGAGTTCGATGCCGGGATTCGATGCCGAGCAGAGGGCCCTCTCACGCAGGGTAGAATGCTGCGGTGCGCCATCCATCGCGATGCGGACATCGCCGTTGCCGGACCCAACCCCCCCCCCCCCCAAAGTGGGGCTCCGACCCGCGGGTCGCTCTCACCTGCCGGCTTCACCGCGGGCTCCACCTGCCTCTCGAAGCTGTACAGCAAATACACCATGTCGCCGTGGGACACGCCCTGGGACCTGCCGTACAGTGTGTATGTGTGTAATGTTAAGGGGAGGAAAGAGTGACAGGGATGTGGGATGGCTGCGGGTGGCTGTAATCCCCTCCTCGCTTCCTCTGCACGCGGCCCCGCCTCTACGTAGTCCACCACATTTACCCCGCGCCCACCCTCCCACATTCCCTCGCCCGCCCCCTCGCCCCCTTCCCTTCGACCACACGGGGGTTATTGTTGCCTGCCGTACGTTTGCCCATCCCTCCCTCCGGACCCGCATCCAGCCACCCCACCCATCACCCCACCACCCCCACCCCGAGCCCGAGCCCCGGCTCTCCAAAGTGTCACGTGTCACGTTCAACAACTGCGTGTCCCTCAGTTCGCCACCGCTTGTTTCCAGCCGGCCACCGCTCTGCTTCACTTTGCTTGCTTTCCGCATCCCACCCCCCGACCCCCCAGCCCCCAGCCCGTGTACCGCCGCGGTATCTCCTCCTCCTACTGCTCCCAATGAGTTCCCGGCCCCGCTGAGCCCCGTTGAGCTGCCTCCCTCCCTCCCACTCCCACCCTCACTCTCACTTGAGCGATGCGTCGTTAATCGCCAGGTCTCTGAAGCTGTACGGCTCTTTGCTGGTCAGCAGTCCCGGCTGTTTGGACAGCAACATGTCATCCAGGGGGATGGCCAGTTTGGAATGGATGGCGGACTTGAGGACGGACAGGGTGGCGCCGTCGTCCACCTGCAGGGGGGGAAGGGGAAGGGGGGGAGGGGAGGGGTGGAGAGGGAGGGGTGAAGGGGGAAGGGATGGGAAGGGAGGGGCGAGGGAGGGGTGAGGAGAGGGGAGGTTATAAGAGTGCAATTGGAGCTTGATACTGGTCCTGGTGAGGGGAGGGGGAGGGCGTTGGAAGCGGCGGCGCGGGGGATGAAAGGGAGGTCGGGGGAGGACACCGGGGGGGCCCGGATGTTGGGTGGAAGGGTGGTGGGGATGGCGGGGATAGGAGGACGGGACCTGGGCCGGGGATGGGGCGGGGAAAGATGGGGGCCGGTGCGCGAACAAGAACACGAGGCATGGCTGCATTGCTGCGGTGTGGGGAAGGAAGGAAGGAACCCGGAAACCCGGATTGCACGCTTCCGCTTCTGCTTCCGCTGGCAGCAGCGGTGGCAACAGCGGTGGCAACAGCGGTGGCAACAGCGGTGGCAGCCGCTGTCCTGCCACTGCCCCCGCGGAGGATGGCGCCGGCGCTGACCTGCCTCTACCCCCCTACCCCACCACCGCCCTCCGGCCCTCGTCTCCCGTGTCCCCTCACCATCTCGCGCCGGTCCAGTCGACCCTTGGGTCCCCACCCGGGCCTTGACACGGACGAACTCCCCCCCCGCCCTTCCCGCCAGTGCTCTCCCCTCTCTCACTCCCCAAGACACCCCCCTGGCCACCCAGCACCACACAGGGCTCACCTCTATCCGCTCGAGACCATCCCTGGACCTCAGCCGCAGCAACATCCTGCCGCCTTCTCCACCTCCTGTCGCCTCCTGCTGCTGCTGCTGCCACTGCCGCGGGGCGTCAACGAGGCTGCCCCTCTACTGAGAAGTCCCTGCAGACCGACGTTCTTACAGGTAGCCGGTCAGCTCAGCCGCCCGTCGCACCTACACGCCTGGCCTGGCGAAGCCCCCTAGCCTCTACAGCCTGCGACCCGACAAAGAGGGTGCTGGGCCTCTTCAAGAAACACAAGACGGCCAACGCCCGCCGCTGCTGCTGCAACCCAAATTTGGAGTTAATTCCGCCTGGTCTGGCTTGGCTTGGCTTGGCTTGGCTTGGCTTGGCTTGGCTTGGCTTGTCCAGCTGCTTCTTCCCAGACTCCTTCACACAGGGCGCACAGGTCGCGCTCAGTCGCGGCTCTCGGTGTGCCTGTGCAGCTGCTGTTGAAGTGTTGATGCTGCCGCAGATGCCGCTGCCGAGACGTGCTCCGCTCCGCTCCACTCCTCCGCTGCTTCGACTAGAATTCGCCTTTGACCGTCCGACCTTCGAATTGAGTGACGGGCCGGTTGGGTTCAGCCGGAGGTCAGCGCGGGAAGGAGTGCGGAGAGGAATGCGGGGGCGTTAGAGTAGGAGCAGGAGCAGGAGCCAGCCGGGGATTAGGAGTAGGAGTAGGAGTAGGGTAGGCCAGGTCGAGGGGCGGGACGACGGGTGATCCCGGCCGGCCACGCCAGGGTCCGGCGCGAAGGCCCGGGTGGGCCTTTTGGCCTCTGGTGGCACCCCTTCCTTCCAAACGAGCGCAATGCGCACAATGCAGGTGAGCCGGCCTTGCTGCGCTGCAGAGCCGCGGACCCACCGCCCCCCCCCCAGCAATGCCCTGGCGCACACGCAGGCCTGGGCGCATGACGCATTGTGCACCCGTCTTTCCCCCCTCCCCTTCCCCCCTTTGCACGGACCGAGATGCCACGCGATGTGATACGATACGATGCGATATGATACAACGCGATACGATGTGCTTCAATCGGTCACTCCCTCCGCATTCCTCCCCCACCCCGCCCCCGGGACGTCAGGCTTCAACTGCGTGTCTGCAAGCCGGCCAGCCTACGCAGCCGAGTGCAGTGCAGTGCACCCGCCGCTTCAACCGCGACATACACAGGCCACCTGGCAGGACAGGGCCGTCGCTGCGGCGCAGCCGGGCTGTCGGGCCACGGGGCCCTGGCCCCGGGCCGCGGTGTAAGCGCGGCCGCACCAGCCCGCGCGGCTCTGACCCCGCTTGCAGGTGGCCCGGCGCGGTTGGGCCAGCCGGCTTTAAGCAGTACCTGTCACGTTTCATCATCCGTCCCTCCCGCATGGGAAGCGCGTGGGGTGATTGCGGTGTTGTGGCCACGTGTGTGGCGCGTGATGTTATGGCCAGGTAGCCGATGCGCCCGATAGTGAGCCAGCCAGGTGTTGGGGGTGCGGTGCGTGCAAGGCCGCCCGGACGCCCCACCCCAGCACCCCTTATCCTTGGAAGAGCTTATGTGAAGGCTTCATGCCGGACCTGCTCCCCAAGAAGGTGATAAATTGGAAAGACTGTTCGGAAGCATTTCAAGATGCAGGCTAGCCCCGGTCATTGTAAGCCGAGCCGACCTCGGGTTGGCCCTGCCCCAAGACGCGGCATCGCAGCAAGAGGTTTTTGCGACGGTATACAACAGCTAGGTACATAAAGATAAAGCTGTATCTAAGATCACGTGTGGTCATCGTGGCCCCGCTTCAGAGGTGTGAAATGGAGGTTGGAGATCTCCAGGTCGACGTCCAAAAGGTGAACCGCGTGGATTAGATTGTGCCTACCTAGTAGTACTGAATTTGTTAGATGTGGCGCCCTTCTCCCTCAGTGCTCCCGGTGGTCACTTTGGCTCTCCGACAGCTGTCGCAGAAGGCTGGCAATGAAAGGCGTGACAGCCCAAAGTGGTGGTTTCAACGTTATAGATCGAATATACATTAGCTATTAGTCGCCCCGTGAGAACTGCGCCACGAATGGGAGTGTCTAGAGCGTTGCCCGTACGACGCTGCCCACTGCTGCCCATACAACTTGATCGTCACGTGCCTGCATTCTCATACGGCACTTTGCCATTCGCTTGCTGACAGCATAACGGCATGGATCATGGGGCATCGTGATGTGTGGGGTCGCGTAACAGACTATCGACGGGTAAGACGGGTACTAGGCAGCGGTGTTGGAACCGTTGGCAGTTGAACACGCCTGGACGGCCAGACAGCTTCCGCGAAACGCTGCGGCACACAAGTACCAGCACGGGCACAATCTTCTTGTGCATGCTGCTTGGAGGCGGCATCGCATCGCACGTGCAGCTGCACACGCCGCGCGTTCCCGCTGCAGACACGGGGCTATGCCACTGAGGCTGGCAGCAGCAGAGCACGACCCCGCAGTCCTCCACAGAAAGGATGCGGGTAGGGGTTATCCACGTATAGGCCGGAGCCCGTCAACGGGTAGGGGGAGCTGCCCATTACGTCCCATCAAGTGCCGCGTCCTTATGCCGCGTACAGCACGCTTGCCACTTCAGTGCGCTTGGCCGGCCGGCCGACCATGTTTTGCCCACTCTGCGCGCCCGATACGATACGGTACACCGGTGGTACTGCTGGTGGGGCATCATGCGCCTGGGAGCCCCGCAAGCCCCCCCCTCCAAAACCGGACACAGAGCGGCGCTGATCGGGTCGACCTCCTCGCATGCACGCGACACAACCTTATAATATGACAACACGAATCACCAATGATGCCAACGAGTCCGATGCCGAATTCGGGGCCCGGCGCGGGCGTGGCTGCCCTTGGCTGCTGGAGCCCGCTTCTCCGGCTCCCTCCGCGCACGGCCCGCCCATCTCCCGCAAGCCTACAACGCTCCCCAGCCAACAACGTCCCTGCCATATGCTGCCGGGCCGCCCCCTCCCCCCTCCGGGTCCTCGCCGCCAGCACCTTCCAGCTCCATCAATTCCGCCCCCATCTCATCCGTTTCGGAATCGGAAACACACACACATGCACACACCCAACGATGCGCCGCGAAATAAAACTACCATACATGACGCCTCATCGCATTGTTAAGAGGTCAGGTCGCGCCGTCGAGTTGATCACACGCTGGCAAAGTGTGTCAGTGTCGCGCAACGCAAATCGCCGATCGCCCGCCGCCACTTGGGGCCTCAAAAGGGATGAATGTCAGCCCTTCGCTTATCGTCGTGTCCAGGACAGTGCCGTCATGCATCCCCGCATCATGCCGCACGCCCTCCTCTTGACCGCCACCTTCGCCCGGTCTTCCGCCGCATCCCCCACTGCCCAACGTGCGATGAGGTCTCATTCGGCCGAGGCTGAGGTAGCGCCCCTTCCTCGGCGGCGCTCCTTCGCGGCCGGCCCAACCCAGTACTCCCACGCGCAGGCCGTGCAGACGGGCCCCTACACCCCCACGCGTCCAGACGTCATGACAGTACCACGTCAACAGCTTGCTGCACGACCCACTCTGCACTCGAGTCACCACAAAGTCAAGAGTCAGGCAACAGCATGCTCGTGCTCGCGCGCGGCCTCGATTCGAGGCGAGATTGTCAGCGGCCACCAACGCCACATCCGGTGGCAGCAGAGCAGTGCAGAATGCGAGAAGGCACGTGCAGGTGCAGGCGCAGTTGGTACCGCCACCCACACGCACACTGGGATCACACGGCATCTCCCGAAGTTGAAGCACGAGACCGCGCAAGCACGCAACAAGGGAGCGACACAACCCTGCCGAGCGGGCGGGCGGGGGGGCGGGCAAAGCATCTCTTCGCTACGCGAGAAACACCTTTTCTTCTCCTTCTGCCGGGCGCGCTGGTCCGGGGGCGCGGCCCACAGCGAACCCCTCGGCCGTCACTCCAGACTCCACCCGGCCAGGCTCCCAACAGCACCGGACAGCGCCTCCCTCCCGGGTTCGATAACCCACGTTCCGCTGACACCGCCACCGCCCGCACCCGACGAGTATGCGTCCCGCTGCTCGCAGCCAACCACCGCACCGCACCACCCCGGGCTCGGCTGCCCCGCCTGCCCGCCACCCCTTCGCACTCCCCCCTCGCACGATTCCATCAGGCCACCGGATATCCCCCCGGCAGCACACAGCAGCACAAAGCCCGTCGGTCGGGCCGGGTCGGGTGGGTACCCCTTGCCCGCATCTACGGGTGGCCCCGACCTGGGGCTTATAGGACGACAGGGCCCTATCCAGGGCGCGCCCCCCCCTGGGTGCATGCGACAGCAGCTCTGCCGGCCAGAGATGAGGCCGATCTGCAGCTCTGCACCCCTTTTCTCTTGCCGCTACCGCGGCCGCCGCGCGAGCCTCGCGACCGGCGCTCCGCTCCGCGCACACACACAGCATCCGGCATGACTGCCGGCACCCCTGACTTCTGGCGCAACCAACCGCCAGCCCAGGAGCCCCAGGAAGGAAAGAGGAAAACAGGCCACATGGCCCCCCAGCCAAGACGCAGCGCGCACACGCGCGAGGCAGACGGCCTGGGCGTGGAGGCCGCTGCCGTTGCTGGACTGCTGGTCGCATCCCGTGCAACGCGGCCCGTGCAGCGCTCAGGAACGGCTCCCTTCGCTCCGGGGACGACTCTCCGAGCTCTGTAGCGCCTGACAGTCGAGAGGGCGCCAATGGCCCCCCGACTGGGCTCCCGCCGGGGTTGATAGAGGAGAGCCACAGCGCCGCAGCCAAGGGACCGAGGCGACACATCCGCAACTTGGGGTTTACCGTCGCGTCCTCGCTGCGCGCCGCCCTCCTCCGCCTCTTCAGCCTCTGCTTCCACCCCCTCCTCTTCCTCTTCCTCTTCCGCCGCTCCCTCCATCTCCATCTCAGCTGTTGGACGCGTAGCCGCCCGTGTCATCGGGCCCACCGTTGCTGTAAAAGGCCGAGGTGGTCACCGCCCCGGGGCCGAACGCCGCGCGGCTCGGCTGCGACTGCAGCTGCTGCTGGGGCGCGACGGAGCCGCCGGCGGCAGCGTCGTACGGCTCGACGCCCTGCTTGGTGGCATCTGCGCGGGTTGGATTGACACGCGGGAGCGGGAGAAGGGCCACACGGGAGGTCCTCCGAGTTAATAGGCTCAACTCAACCTTCGACCCGCCCAACGGCCCCGCGCCGCCTCGCCTCCGCCCGGCCCGCATCTCCGCGTTCGCCTGCGTCAGCCCCAGCCACGCCACGTTGCCCCCCTTGCGTCGCCTCGCCTTCGCTTCCCCCATTTTCCCTTATACTCATTATCCCAACTTACACACACCACACTTGCCCCCTTCCCTTCCCTACCCTCCTCTCCCCACCCCAGCCGCCCCCGCCTGCTCTTTATACCTCCCCTCCCTAGTCCTTACACTCCGCTTGTCATCTTGCCCATTTGGACCGCCCCACTCTACCCCACCCGCCCCCTCTCCTCCCCTCTTCTCCCTTCTTCCCCGCCCCCCCGGTAGTCCTCAGGTAATATCCCAGGTAACTGCGTTGCGTTCCCTCGTCCCGGGCCGTTTTCTGTTACTCCCCCCCAGTCCACCCGGCACCCACCCAGTCCCGCCAGCTCCTGGTCCACCGGCACCCTCAGCCGCTTGACCGCCTTGAACACGTAGAAGAAGGCGCCCATCATGACACCCACCCAGGCGCAGATGACCACAGCCTCGATGGCCTGACACAGAAGCACCTGGCCGTGACCGCCGTAAAAGATGCCGTACCTGGCGGCACAAGATGCCGTACGGCACGGGAAAGCGGAGGATGAGATGCCGCCGCCGCGTGGGGGATGTGGGATGTGTGTGTGGGCGGCCGCAGGGCCGCATGGTGGTGGCGGTGGTGGTTATTTGTTACGCTGGAATCAAGACTGTCGGCCCAGGTTTAGCGGCAGGCGCATGCAAGGCACGGGCACGCGCCATGCAAATTCATAAGGCGCAGAAACGCCGGAAGCGGCCAGAGCTCAGGTCCGCCGCTATGACGCCACCCAACTCACTTCCCGGCCGCCTTCACGTTGCCGCCAAAGCCGTACTTGCCGTACACGTCCCGCACGTACTCCGGCTTGGCCAGCAGGCCGGGGAAGATGAGGCCCCACAGGCCACACGACAGGTGCAGCGACACAGCGCTGACCGGGTCGTCTGAAGTCAGGGGGGGTAGAGGGGGGGAGGGGGCCGGGGAGGGAGGTGGAGTTTCGAATGCAATGGGGTCGTTGGGGAGGTGGAGGCGGACGGATCGGATGATAGGGAGCAGGGGGCGAGAGGAACACACACAAACTTGCCCTGAAGCCGTGTGGCGCCGTTGGCGTCGGAGGAAGCTCAGGAGGCAACTGACACTACCTTCCACGCAAAGAGCTCCCGTCCCTCCTCGCCCCCCAGCCAAGCCAGATTGCCTGCCCAAGACCCGTAATCCCCCGCCAACCCTATCTTCACCACCCACCCACCCACCCCCCCAGCCACCCACCCACCCGCACATCCACCCACCAATCTTAAACTTGTGCAGCACCAGGTAGTCCGACCCGATGAACACCAGCGCCGCCCCGATGCCGCACAGCACCGCCGCCCAGGGCTCCACCACCGCACAGCCCGCCGTGATGGCCACCAGTCCCCCCAGGCAGCCGTTGCACACCAGCACCGTGTCCCAGGTGGAGGACTTGAGGTAGCGCCAAAAGAGGGTGGCCAGGCCGGCGGAGGCGGCGGAGAGGGTGGTGGTCACCGCAACGCGGGAGACGACCACGGCGGCGCTCTGAGTGCGGGACAGGGACAGGGGGGAGGGGGGAAGAGGAGGGATATGCTCCTTTATATAGGGAGAGGGAAGGGGGGAGGGCGGAAGAGGAGGGGAGGAGGGGAGGAGGAGGGGCGGGGAAGGAGGGAGGAAGGGAGGGAGGGGGAGGGATCTCGCGTATCTCTCAATGCGCAAAAAAGGAGGGATGGTGAAAGGGGGCGTAGAGGGTGTAAGGGGGCAAGGAGGGGGTTTGAGAGAGAGAGTGATTGCAGCTGGCTGGCTGGCTGGCTCTCACCCACCGGCTCACTCAACCACCCACCCACCCACCGCGGTCGCGATCGTCAGGTTGGCCCCCGGCGCGAAGCCGTAGTATCCAAACCACATCAGAAAGGTGCCCATCACCACCAGCGTCGCCGAGTGGCCCTTCATCTCGTTGACCTTGCCGGACGCGTCGAAGCGGCCGATGCGCGGTCCGATGATCTGAGCAGCCGAGGAAGTTGGGGGGGCCCGGGGGCCGGAGGGGGGGCCCGGGGTTGGGAAGGGCCGCCGTGCGAGAGCGGGGTGCGGTGGGGGCCGGGAGAAGGCGAGTGACGCTTCTCCGGGGGCGCGTCTGGGCTTTGGGGGCATGTGGGTGCAGGCCAGAGTGCGACTGGCAGACCCGGCAGAGCGCGGAGGGCCGGGGCCCCTAGTCCACCGCGCCTGCTAGCTACCGGCTAAAACCGAAAGTGCTTGCCAGCTGCTGGTAAGAAAAACCTGCTGGTAGGGGGGGCCAATTGTAACAGTCCAAAGAGGCATCTGACAGCTTGGGGGGGGCTAATGCTTGGGGGGCCAATCGGGTGATGACATGGGCAGTCGCCTGCCGCGCCGCCGCCTGCTGCTGAGACGGTGCTGCTCCCAGGCACGCACTCGTGCTCACCACACCCGATACTCACCCACGCGCCCATGAGCGCCGCCATACCGCCGGTCAGGTGCACCACCCCCGCCCCCGCAAAATCGATGGCGCCCGTCCGGAGGATGAGCGCGTAGCCGCTCCGAGACCTGCCGGGGAATGGCGTACGACAGAGGGCATCACCCGTGCCGTACCGCGACGGGAACAAGGCAGCGCGCGCGAAACTGAACCGCCCAATCGGCAGAGGTCCATGTCTGACCCGGTGCGACCAGCGGGTGGGCGTCCCAACCACAATGGATGCTTGCTTGCAGTTCAGGACGGCGACGACGGCGCACCCCCCCCACGGCCGGCTGACCTCGCTCGGGTACTTCGCTCCGGGTTCTTTCCACAACCCCCCTCCCGGCGCCTTGACGCGACCCCCACCGCGATCACAGCGCGTGGCACCCATCCGTCGGGAGGGCCCCCTCCGCGGACCCATTTGAGACCACCGTGTCCTCCCGCCACGACACCCTCAAACCCCCTTCCCGTCACCTCCGGCCTGAAACGTGGATAACACCCCCCAACATCACCCGGCTTCTTTCTCCCTCTGACGAACGCGCCCATTCCCCGGTGTTCCCACGCCCGCAAGCAACCCACACGCCCGCCCGCACACCCGCACCCCCCCCTCACGCACACACACACCCGCCCTGCACGCACGTGTTCATGGCTGACAGCCAGCCGTCGGGCGACCACACCCAGTGCGCCGCCACTGGGTACACGAAGGCCGAGATGAAGAAGCTGTAGGCCAGGTAGGCGCCAAAGGTGCAGCGCTCCGCCACTGCGCCCGAGACAATGGTGGTGGCGATGGCGCAGAGGGACCACTGAAACAGCCAAGAGTGCCAGCCCTGCGTGGTGTGCGTCCAGGGGAGGTGGGGATGCTTAGGATTGGGGGGCGGGGTGAAAGGAGGGGAGGAGCAGCGGGCGGGCGGGGGAGGGGACGCGGGGTGGTGCCGGCGAGCGGAGGGCCAAAGGGCGACGCCGCCACCCAGCAAAGGGGTCGCAAAGCGCCGGTGGGGAGTGGCGCTTCGTGAAGAAACCCGGGCTCGACCCGGCCTGCATGCCCGGCCTGGCAAGCACACGGGATGACTGAGGCAGCCGCCATGGGGGTGATGGAGGGGCGGGAAGAGCCATCAGGGGGCAGTGCCACTTCGCTGGTGCCGCGCTGCCGGGCACGAGCCGACCCGTTGCGAACGGCAGGCGGCAGGCCCAGCCCCCCCTCGCCCCCACTCGCCGCCTGCCGTATCCCGGCACGGCCCGCCCGCCACCGGTGCCACAGGATCTGCCGTCATGACCCAAACCACGGGGTGTGCCAGCCGGGGAGTTGCGCCCGCCCTCACCTGCGTGGGAAAGCTGTCAAACTCCGCCGCCTCCGGATCCGCGGACACCCGCGTGGTGTAGGAAAGCGCGAAATTCCTGCATGGAGAGTCCAGGGAGGACCGACAGCCCCACCCGCCGTGTGGTACATGCCGCGCGTGAGCGCAGGATGCAAGAAATGGGTGCCCTCTCGCGGCCACCCGGCAGTCTGCTGCGTCATCGAGGGGGCGCTACTGCACGAGGGCGGCGCGGCCGGGTGCCGGGCACCGCACGAGGGGTGTCGTACGCAACGATTTCATCCCGCCGGCGAGGGACAGGCGCTGCTGCGCGTCCATCGCTCATACCCTTATGGCCAATCCAACTTTAGCACGGGTACTCCCCTCTGGTGACACGGGCCCGCCACAGGATAGGCAGGGATGTGGGATGTGAGCGCCCGCCACCAGCAGGGCGGCGCCCATGCCATGCAAGCACGGACGGCTGGACCCACCAGTTGCCGATGAACCCGTTAGATGTCCGGTTAAGCTTGTGGCCATAGGCAAAAGCATAGCCGAACAGGTAGAAGCCGAGGGCTCCGGTGCAAGCGTCGAGGATATTTTTCATGAGTACGTTCATGCTGTTCTTCGAGCGGATTGCGCCAGCGCACAGCTGCGATTGCGGCGCACATGTTGCGGCGTTTTTAGCCACCAGCGCGAACAGCAGTAGTGCTGAGCCTTATCTATACCGGCACGCCTTAGACCGCGGACGCGCGCATGCCGCCGTCCGACCAGGTACTCACCAGCGCAAAACCAAGCTGCATGGGCCCAAACACCAAGTACGCGCTGAAGAGTACATACGCCACATCCAAGCTTAATGACACTTCCGCTTTGGCCGTCTGTCCAACTGTCTCGCTGAGTGCCTGCTGCTCCTGCGCCAGATACCTAAGCACGCATGACGCTGCCGACACGCTGCAATCATAGGCGCTGCAGATAGTTGTGGCGATTTTGTCATCTTGGACCAAATTGAAGACCTCTTGCTGCTGCTCTCCGGTGCACGAGTAAATAAAGGTAATTCCTCCGTCCATTGTTAAATATGTAAGAGGGCTCGCCCGGCCTTAACTACAACAAGAAGGATAGAATGCCAAGCAAATTAAAACGGACGGTGCACCATAGTCTCATGATTGCATTTGTTCGCCACACGGTAAGTAAAGACAGTGCAGCTTTAACCTCAGTGGGCTAGGGGGACAGCAGCGGCAACAGTAGCTAGAGGAGTATAAGAAGCGGTTAGGTACGGCCAAAATAGGCGTACAGCAGAAACAGTCGGCTTTATCCCTGCTATTGTCCTGTGGCCCAACACCTTGTTCGCTTAGACCCACGGACGGCAAAGGACGGTTCTAAGCGGACGGCTGCCCTCTTGCCAACAATTATGAGCTCATCGGAAGTCCCGGACCCGTCAACGACAGCTGAATTCGAGGAGAAAGTAAAGAAGGATCGAGAGCGACTGAATCGCGACTTTGATCCGTACCTACAAGACGGCTTTAGCATCTACAAAACCAACCCACGGCGGCAGGAGGCTTACGACCGCTGTGCACCCCAGGTGGTCCAATTCTTGAAGTGCGTCGAGCAGGAGGGACCGACATGGTTTTGGCGCTGCAACGCGCTCCATATTGAGCTCCAACGGTGCTACAACGATGCCAAACCCGAGACCCCTTCCCTGCTGTCGCATCACGTCGAGGACTTCAAGAATACGGCGGCCGCGCGATGGGAACAGCTGAAGTGGTGGTATGAGAGCATTACAGGCTCCAAGGGGGATAGCTGACCACGGCGGTAGGGCCGGGGGAGGCGTGCGTGTCTTGTTCATGTGTTTTGAGAGGGGTGAGCGATGTGTGTGTGTGTGCGGGAGGGGTGGGGGTGTCGGAGCGGACACTTTCCCCGATCAGGTTTGGCGGAAATAGAGCGGTGAATGCGTAGTGAGGCTGTCAACCCTACGACAACCAGGGACGCCTCGATCTAGAGGGACCTCCGTACGGCCTCTGTGTGTGTGGGGGGGCGTTCGCCATGCAACCCTTTCCTTCCTTCGTGCTGTATCAGACGCACACGCCGCTCCCCCGGACTCCTGCCTGATGGGTGTGGGTGGATCAGGGTGGGGGTGAACGCGTGAACCAGGGTGTGTGGGTGGAGCGGTGGACTCGGGACGGGCCCGGGAAGTGGATTGTGGGGCAGTAGGCTTCGGACTGGACGGAGAAGCTGTCCTTCAACCGAGAAGAGCGGGCCAGGCGCTTTCTGGGACTGAGAAAGACGAATAGGGTGCTTCGGTGGCGCTTTGGGGAGGGGGGTGGGCGGTGGGCGGTACAAGCCACCAGGACTGGTGCATCGTGCGGCGGATGACGGCGTCGTGCTCTCTGCCATGCACGATAATGGGAGGAGGGGGGAACGCTGATGCTGTCTTGGGGTATGCCACGTTGTTGTCGTCATTTGTGGTGTGGTATGACGCTCGCGCCGTACCATATCGGAGTCGGCTGTTGGGGTCGAGCGACCGCCCCCCCCTGGAGTCTGACCCCGGCCTGCAGCAGCATGGCACGGATGTGGCCGTCACCGCAGGCGTATCGTACTGCTGCCGTACATGTGCTGCAGTGCGAGGCGTTTGTTGGCAGGTATCGCCTGGGCGCGGGTGCAGCAGAGGGCATTGGCTGGCAACGAACGGCTGTTTTTGCTGCGCTGCGGCGTTGTGTGGTTGTCAGAGCCCCAGGTGGGCGACACGGTCAAATGCCACCGAGTGCTGGCCTGGCCCATATGTCTGTCATGGCTGCAGTAACCGGACCCCCCGATTTCACACATTGCAAGCACACCAACTCGCTGTGCTGTGCTGTGCTGTGCTGTGCTGTGCGGTCCAGGCGGGGTCGCGGCTCGGACTCATTCTACAACACAGCTTTGAGTTCTCACTTCTCAGTACCGCAGGCGGCCGGTTTAAAAGGTCGTTCGCAGCATCCGGGGGGACCCGGGGATATGCCCATCGGAGTGGGTTGTACACAGCGACCCACAGACCTCCTCTACGCCGCCGTGGGTGTCCCCGGCTCCCCCCCCCCAGTGCCAGCGCCAGTTCCGACACCCCGACACCCGCTCCCATCTGTCCACACAGCGGCTCCACGACGACCCGCGGGCGGTGGCTGTGGCCATTGTGGTGGTAGTGGTGGTGACGGTGTCAGCACATGATGCTGGCTAGATCCACACACCGCCAACCCCCTCCCCTGCCCCCTTTTCGTTGGGTTGCGAGAGCGAGACCGAACGGACCCCCTCCCTCCCTCCCGCAGACACCGCAAACAGCGCGCCGCCACTGAGCCTGGCCTCGTCCTCATCGCCACCACATCACAGACCCCGTGTCTGCTGCTGCTGCTGCTGCTGCCGCACGCTCCCAACGACCGGTCGCCAGCGCCGGGGTGCACGGATCTCCCCCCGCAAGCAAGTACAGCAGTACGCGCGACAAAGGAAGAACCCCCCCTCGAGGACCACAACACGCACGGCACCAGATATGATACTTTTGAAAAGATCCAGAGAAAGCGAAGGAGGCGGACTTGATCATTTGCGCATGGAAAGCACCGCCCAGCAGCCAGGGTTCCTGGCACCCGCCTCCCGACAACCCAAAAATACACACACACACACACACACAAAAGCACACACAAACGCGCTCAGTGCGCGCCACGTGTCGCACCATACGAGCTTATACGCCTCGCGCTCCCTCCTCCCCTCCGTAAAAAACGAGCAGCGAATAATCGCGGGATTGCGGAGGCAAGGAGGGACGAACGCACTCGCAGTCCCGAGCTCCCACCCTTCATTCCCGCCGGGACTGGGCGCCGCCCTTAATCTAAAACACCCCCGCGCGCAGCCCTTTGATTAGCGTCGCGGCGCCCCCGCTGTGGCGAATATAGCGCTTCGCGACACGCCACAGCGCAAAACGACGGACATTCCTTGGTTGATTCCGCGCACGCGCCCCACCAACGCCGCATCCCCAGCTGCATGGCCTCAGGTAACCCGGGGGCACCCGCCGCGCTCCGGGAGCCCCGGAAGCCTACGCGGCGACCACCTACCTGGCTACTACCGGTACCGGTACGTTCGCTTCACGCCCCGCAGGAAGACGACGCCGACCCCTTTGCCAGATCACTCCGGGGGCCCTGAGCCACCGGCCGGCTCCCACACCCCAGCCCCTTTTGGTGTTCAGAGATAAGCGACAGCCGAAAGCCCATAGCAGAGAGCAGAGAGACAAGATCGTGAAAAGTAAGCAATGCAGCACCTCCCCCTCCCTTCCCCGCCCCGACCACCTGCTCCTACTACACACAGGGTGCACACGACAACGTCGCTCCAATGTTGTTACCATCCCATCCCATCCCATCCCAGCTCCTCCCCTAGCTACACTTCCCGCTGACTTAAGCCCAGCCAGGACAGCCCTCCTGCTCCTCACGCACACAAGAAACCCCCCACCGCCGCTGACCGCGCACCGGCACCCCAAAGCGCAACCCCCACTCGGCACGCACCCTCCCCTCCCCTCCCCCGGCGGCGGCACGTAATCCGCGCGCTGCCCACGCGCAGTGGCCCGACGGCCCCCCACCGCGACCGCATCCGCCTTCCACCCCCGCCGGCCGGGTCGGGGCCCCGGGTCTCAGCAGAGGGAGCCGTAGCCAAAGGCCCTGCGGCCCACCGTGTCCAGATCGTACGACATGACGCAATTGTCCAGACCCACCCACAGCCGGTCACCGCCGGCGGCAAAGCTCATGCCCGAAATGTCGTTGCCCTGGGAGGGGAGGGAAGGGAAGGGGGGCAGGCGGGGGGAATTGAAGAGTGAATTTGCAGAATGAAACAAGAAGCCCTGCGGACGTTGTAGTCTGAAGGTCGACTGGATCCCAGGCAGGCGGGGGGGGGAGCAGGCGGAGGATGGGGGGCGGGAGGGCGAGGCGGGGCCGCCGACACGGGATGCGACGTAGCGCGGGGAAGCGACTTTGGATGCGAGCCACAGCAGCGCAGGTGGGTTGGTGGGTGGGTGGGTGGGGTGGTCCAGCTCCCAGACGTGCAACAGCCAAGGCAGGGGCAGCCGAGACGGGGAACTCAGGGACAGCAATCACAGCCGATCGCAACAGCGTTGGGGGGGCGGGCGGGAGGGCAGAACCCCGCTCCGGAACCGGGGAACGTTGCCTGTACCACTGCCCCCCTTGCCCCTCCACAACCCGCAACCCGTACCCAACCACCACCAACCAACAACCACCCACCCAACCACACACCTACCCTCCCAACGAACCCAACCAACCGCTCACCTGGCCGCAGCCGGCGTTTAGGTTTTGTACGGCGGACCACTGCCGTACATCCACGATGTGCGCCATGTCCTCGTGCTCCGCAAACGCCATCAGGTCCATCACACCACCCGGGGAGAACTTGACATTGCTGGTGGGGGGGGCAGCAGGGTGGGGCCGGAGGGCGGAGGGAGGGTAGGGCAGGGGAGGTTACCGTACATGATGGGAGGAGATCCAGGTGGGGTGACGGTGGGGGTGGTGGGGGTGCTGGTGCTGGTGGGGTCTTAGGGGCCGGTCAGGACAAGCGCGCACGCCGGCGGACGCCCCCCCCCAGCTCCCCACCTACACAGCCGTATCCCCTTCCCCATGAGCGCAACGCCTACACGTAGCTCTGCTTGCCTGGCTGGCTGCCTGCACCGCCCCCCTAGCCCCCTAGCCCGAGCATATCACTCCCTGACCCCCCCTAGCCCCCCCCCGCCCCCTCCCACACACACCGGCAGGCGGTGGTTAGGCGGTACTTGTGCACCGCCGCGGCTGCCCGGATGTCCCACACCGCCAGAGTGCCATCCTGGTGGGCTGAGGCCAGGAAGGTGCCGCTGGGGGACCAGGCGGTGCTGCTGCCTGAGGGAGGGGCGGAAGGGGGGCGGGAGGGGGGCGGGAGGGGGTGTGTGAAGAGTGATTTTGCAAAGAAATAAAACAGAAGCCCTGCGGTCAGGGGGGAGGAAAGGGGGGCGGAAAGGGGCGGGGGCAAGAGTGCAATGAGAAACTGACATAGGGTAGGGCGGCGCGGGGGTGGAGGGTGAGGGTTGGGGGGTGAGGAGTGGCCCCGACGACACGTCGTTGCTCGCGCCTGCAGCCCGCAAGCCTTGCCGGCTCTCCTTCGGGGGGTGCGACTGGTCAGGACGGACCTTCGTCAGGGCGAGATGTTCATCGCGCCCTCACGCTCCCGCACCGGCCCCCCACACCGTCGGCGTGTGTGGTGACACGGGTTGCTGCTGGGCCCTGGGTCCGTTCGCCAACGTCACACTCCGTTTCCACCGCTGCAATATCTCCCCCCTCTCTTTTTCTCTTTCTCTTTCTCTCATCTTCACTGCCCCACACGCCGCACCGCCACCGCCGCCGCCTCCTCAATCCTCACCCGTGTCGATCGCCTCCTGGAACGAGTGCACCCGCGTGTACGACGACTCCCGTACGGCATACACCATGGTGTCGCCGCAGTCCCCCACGCACGACAGGAAGCGGCCGTCGGGCGACAGCGCGCAGTAGTTGATGGGCACGGGCGTCCTGTGCAGGGCGGCATGACACCGGGCGGAGGGCCGCAGGGCCGGGCGGGCAGGGTGGGCGGGAGAGAGAAACGAACAATCCGGGCTGGCTCTCTTCAGGAGGAGAGAGAGAGGGCCTGCATTTCGTTTTTCTTGAGAGGGAGGGAGGAGGCGGCCCGGCCGGGGTTAGCTGGAGAAGAGAGGGCAAGGACCTCCCGTATACACAATATATATACAACATATATACGTGTGAGCGCGTCCCGGGAAAGGGGGCAGGCGGGAGGCTAGTTGGCGGTGCAGGCTCGAGGCCCGGGTGCCTGGAGGCCCCGGAGTCCCGGCGTGCCAGTCGAAGCGGTGGTGGCCTGGTGGTCGTAGTTTCGGAGCTCCCGGGACAGACATGGCTCGTCCCTCGCCAGCTTTTCCTCCCGACTCGCGCTGCTGCTTGCTGCTGACCCAGTCGAGACCCCTGTAACGAGCTGCTGCTAAGGCTGCTGCTGCTGCTGCTGCCAGCTGCTGCCTGCCTGTCGGGCCTGGCCCCAACCGCCTCCGTCCTCCCGCTGCGGTTTCCTCACGAGTCTTCCACGGTTCATCTGCCGGCCCCGCCCCACCTGAATGACGTGGTGGGCACCAGCGAGTGTGGCCCGATGTTGAAGACCTTGACCACGTACTCTGAGGCCGGGGGGCAGGGGGGGCACAAGGAGGGGCCAGGTGAAGCATCATGCAGCAGCCGCGGCATCAGCAGGAGGAGAAGATGAAGCTAAGACGCACAGGTGGTAAGCAGTCAGCAGCGGCTGTGTTACAAGTCACAAGCTCGCCGTAAGGGGCGGGGGCATTCGTAAAGGCGGGCTGTGGGTTGTTGTCGGCGGACAGGCTACCCCGGGGTTCCCCGGGGTCCGGCCATCAATAACGGCGGATCCGTGACAAGGGTATTGTCTTATGTGTGTGATGGGCCCCGGAGAGTGCGACGCCATTGCGGTGTCTTCCCACAAGGCGGGCGGCGAGCCAGGGGCGGGGCGCTTGCCGGAGGAGTCCATGGAGGACTTCCCCCCGGCCCCGAGAACCTCTTCACGCCCTGCAGCCGTAGCCGCGCCATACACCACATTTTCAGACCCCGTGCCCGTCCCCCTCAGCCCCTTCGCCCCCTCGCGCCGTCTCCTGCTTACGACCCCTCCCCACCCCTCCCCTCCCCTACCCCGAACACACCGCTCACCGTTGTTGCAGGCGTACAGCACCAACTGCCCTGCAGCAGCCACGTCAGCAACAAAGAGCGAGCCACCCGCCCGCCCGCGGGTGGGTGGGTGGGTTCAGACACAGGGCCAGCAATGACGCCGTCAGTTATAGTCGCAGGGGAGCCGCCAAATCCGCGTCCGCAGACACGCGTCCGCGAGGGCGACAAGACGACGGGGCGCTCCTCCGTCCCTTACGGTCCCCCAAATGTGCCCCGTCCCTTACGGCGCTTCCCCCTTTTCTTTGATGCTGACAAAGAGAGCTACACCGAACTGAACCCCCGTCTCCTTCCCCCTCGCGGGTGAGTGGGCCGGACAGTGGTCTCCAACACGCCGAAAGAGCAGCGGCTGGCAATCGAACCATTCCCCCACCCGCTCTTTCCCCCGGCCTTCGCATCACGGCCGCGTTGCCGCCCGCCCGTGTCCGCATATGACCACAAACCCGTGTCGTACCAGCGAGCTTCGCCACGTGTACGGCATTATTGACCGACCCTGCGATCCCAACGGAGGCAGCGGTACGGAGGCAGCGTGACGTCGTCTTCGGTCCGGTTCGCAGGTGGTGGTGGAGGGAGAGCGGTAGATGGGGAGAGAGAGCGGGCGGGGGGAGTAATCTCGACGGGCGCCCACTGCTGCTGGAAGGCGATACAGTGTAACAAAGCCGATCGTGGAGAAGGACGGCAGCCCAAAGTAGCCCTTAGGGACGAACAGATACCAAGGGGCGGGATTCACAGCAGCGAGCCGAGGTACCGCAGTGTCACCCCCCCTCCCCCTCCCCCTACCCGCCCCGGGGAGTGCCGACGAGCCGCGGCCAAAGAGCCCCCGCACTCACCCGCCCAGCACCTGCACCAGCACCAGCACCCGCACCCGCACCCGCACCCCCCCTCACCTCCGAGGGGATCTCGATGCAGCAGCCGCTTTTCCCGGAGGTCCTTCACACACAGCTGCGGGTGCGGGGGGGTGCGGGGGGGTAACTAAAACGGCCCGGGACGAGGGGGGTGCGGGTGTGCGGGTGTGTATGTGTGTGGGGGTAAATAAACATAGGAACCGCAGAGAAGGAACGGGTGCGGGTGCGGGTGCAGGCGCTGGGGGAGGGATGGAGGTGGAGAGGGGGGATGGTTGGTTTGGGGTTGCAACGCGTCCAGTGGCACTGGTTGGGGCGGTACCCCTCTGGTACACTGGTTTGAGACGACGATGGCAGTCCCCTAGAGGTGGACCGTAAGAGCGCTCAAAGCCGGGACCTGCTCCCACCTCATACCCCCTAACGCCCTAAGTCTTGCCGGGTTCAGGGTCCGCTCGTTAACGCCGTCTTCGTCCCTCCGCTGCGGCATCGTTTTCCTTGCCCCAACCCCCCGCCCGCCCCCTTCCCCCCAAGGGGCCCGCCAGGGGAGCCGCTCAATGGCACCCACCGCCCCCTCCCCACCAACCCCTTATCAGCCCCTGCCCGCACGCACCTGGCTAGCAGGCCCCCCCGCGGCCAGCATGCCGTACGCGTACGTCATGCTGTTGGGGCACCAGTCCAGGGAGAGCACCGCCGTGACCTGCAGCCCGGATCGCGGCAACGGAAGATCGCGCCAACGGGAGATCACGGCAACGGGAGATCACGGCAACGGAAGATCGCGGCAACGGAAGATCGCGGCAACGGAAGATCGCGGCAAGGAAGATCGCGGCAAGGAAGATCGCGGCAAGGAAGATCGCGGCAACAGCAACCGAAACCCACACGTCACGCGCAGCGACCCATATATAACCCAGCCAGAAGAGCCAGACACAGTCAAGTACGGCGATACCCCGGGAGTACGGCCATGAGTCAGCAACACCTGGCTCAGCATACAATCAAGCACGGGGTACTCCAGCAGCGGGCCGCGGAGGCGGCTTCACGCGCTGCATGGTCCCCATGAGCACACGGCCGGGGGGGGGGAGGGGTCCCCCTCCCGCCCTCATCCTCGCATCCGCAATCCCTGTTGTCCCCCCCTGTAGCGGCATTCCCTTCCCTTCCCTTCCCAACTGCTCCTCTTCCGGAGGCCACTGGAGGTCACTGGATGCGCGCGACGCCAAGCGGGACACCGAGCGAGCCAACCGCGCAACCCCAACCGCGCAAGCCCGAGTCCAGCGCCAGGCGGGTGTTGAGGGGAGGGCGAGGGCGAGGGGGGAAGCAGCAAGGCGGGCGGCTTCCACGGGAGGAGTCAGCCACCGCGCCTAGACCCCCCCACATATGCCTCCGCCCCCCCTTCCATTCGGGTTGCCGCCGGGAGGTGGAGGGAGGGCAGGGGGGCGGGGCCAGGGGGACGCCTGGCGCTGGCGCAGCGGCGGCGTAGGGCCCTTATGGGGCAGCCCGGGCGGGCGCACTGGCAGAGCGCGCGGCAGGCCGGGGCGTACCTCCCGTGTGGCTTCGTTGTAGTGGAGGACGCTCGAGTCGCACACGTAGAGCAGCTCATCGGAGGTGTCGCCCGCCGCCACCAGGTCTCGGAGCTGCCAGTGGTGGATGGTGGTGCAGATGTCTAGGGGAGGGGGGGTTTGAGGCAGCGGGGGCGGGGAACGGCAGGGTTCGCTGCGCGCACGTCCATTGACGTGTCGCCATCGCCAGCGCTTTTTTGGGCAGGGTGCGCAGAGCTGGCCCCGTGTACCGACCATGGCGCTCGTGTGATGTCGTAAATGTGGATTCCGTAAGGCTCCCCATGCCGCCCAGCCTTGCAGCTGCCTCACGAAAGCGCGTCCGGACGATGGGGCCAAACCTAGTCGTGCCCTGGGCCCCTCCCCTTGCGGATGCTGAACATTAACCCGGTCAAAGGCACACTGTGCAACGTTTGGGTGAGGTCTGTTGATTATGGCCGTTGGTGCTAAAGTTACGTGACAACGAAAGCTTATCGCACAGCTGGGTGTCAGTGTGCCACCAAATATTTTTTGTAATCTTAGCACTATCTGAAGATCTACCGTGCTGGCAACGTGGCAAGAGACGCGAGGATACGAGCGGAATGGCCGTATGAAATGCACAGCATTCCATCTGCAACCCACACCTGTTGCCGACAACTGCAGGCTGTTTGCTTCTACAGTATATAATCTACATTTAGCACATTGTTTGGCACGCCGGTCAGCTCCAGTAAAGCCTTGCCCCAGAATATTAGCTCTGGGTTCGCCCACGAGAACCGCATCGTGAGGCTTCGTTCCCAGCTAGGCTTTGTGAGTCTAAAATCCAACGGTTGAATTGCATCTGTAAACGCTTGGGGCCCTTGCGGTGGTTACCAGCCGCCGAGTCAGGGTTCGCCCCGCCCTCTTCCTACGTACCCTGAGCCGACGATAGCCTTGCGGGAATTTTTATTAAAGCTGGTGTTGTTGAGGTCCCGGGAGCGGAGCTGGGCTCAGCCCGAGCTCCGGCCTCGGGGACGGGCTTATGGAGGACGGGCCCAAACTCCTCCCTCAGTGGCTTCGTGGTAGCTCGTCAGCTCTTCACCACAGAGGTGCGAGAGTAGTCTGGCCAACACCTGGCAATCGGCGCCAGTTGTGTAACCGGATTGCTCCAAACCGTTGCCCGCATGGCGGAATTTCGCACTGAACTGCGTTTTGGTCGGCTTGCTGTCTTTCATGTTGTATTCACCTTGAATATCACGCGCGTGCACGCGTTCCCGGCGAAATGCGGCCCGCAGGCGAAACCTCCTCCGACGCGAGCAAGCGCGGCAGGCCCGCTGGTGGCGCGGACAGCGCAGCGCGCCCCGGTGCTCAGGGCGATCCGTGGCTCTCACGGGGCGGCTCGGGCGTCTCTCTGAACGGAATCGGAGTTGGCAGCGGCGCAGCGGCATCTGGAAAGGGTGCACCGGACTTCAGCCGCGGTCCCGACCGGGGCAGCCTCTCGGAACGGTCCTGGAAGCCCCGCGATAACGGCTTCTCGGGCCCCGCCAGCAGTCGTTCAGGCTATGTCCCCGCGGGGCTGAAACCCGTCGGCAGCCGTGAAGACAGGGATGGCATCTCGCTCAAGCCCGCCGGGGGGTACGGCAGCGTCGGACGAGCGTACGGCAGGCCTAGCGACTCGGGTGGCGGCGGCGGCGGCGGACGCTCAGATCGTGGCGCGGACGGCTGGCAGTTGGGTCGTACGGCGTCGGGCGGGGCTGGGGGCGGTCGGAGAGACGATGACTCCAGGTCGCCCCTGCGGATGGGCGCAACCGCCAATGGAGGCGGCGGTGCGGGGATAGCGACGGCGCCCCAGAAGGTGCGTGTGCCGCCGAGCGCCGAAACCACGCGCGCCTCAGCAGGCCACCCAATCCAGCGTGCCGTGCCTCTGGGGCCGTGGAGGGCCTTAGGGCCATCGCCACGCCTGAGGGCCTTTGCCTGAGGCCCGTCGCCGCGCCTGCCCTCCCTACCCCACACCGGCGCACCGTTTCCGAACTAGGTCTCCAGCTCCTCGCGTTTCAGGGTCTCGGGGGCCATTTCATTGCGTTTGAAGCCGAGGAGCCCCGGGTAACACGCGATTTGGCGTGTGTCACCCTCCCTCGGTTCCACCAGGGACGAAGGGACGAAGGCCCCTCCCTCCGCTTCCCCTTCGCCGCCCCTCCCTGGCGCTTGCTGTGTCCCTGTCCCTGCGTTCCCGCCTGCCACCACAATGTGTGCGCTACTCCCTCCCCTTCCCTTCCCTCTCCTGCCCTCCTCCAGGCGTCGTTTGAGGCGGACTTCCCCTCGTTGCGCCCCGCGCCCGCGCCCTTGCCCTCCCCTGCGCCTGCCTCCAGCGGCTCACCCGGCGGCCCTCAGCCAGCCCTCTCCGGCGGCACGCTGTCTGCCGCCACCTCGGCGCCTCTCCTGGGCTCATCCTCATCGCCCCTCCTGGACACCGCCAGCTCCGCCGTCGTACTGCCGCCGTACCGGCAGACCTTTCTTTCCTCTCGTACAAGCTCGAACTGGACATCCAAGCTGGCGGAGGCGCCGGCGGCACCCAGCCCGGGCCCAAACCCAACCGGCCAATCGGTGTCGGCTTCCGGTGTCACAGCTGAAGATGGCGCTCAGACGCCGCCGGCGGCGGCCACGCCGTCGCCGTCGCAACCACCACCGCCCTCGGCGCAAGCGGCAGCGTCGGTGGCAGCGCCCCAGGTGGGCGCGGCGTCGGCGCCTGCGGCGCCGGTGCCTGTGGTGCCGCCGCGGCCCTCTGGGGTGTGGGGTACGACAGCCTCGGCGGCGGCGGTGGCGGCGGCGGCGGCCGATTCCAGCTATCCCGGCGGCGCCGCCGTCAGTGTTCCTGCCGCGAGCCGCGCGCGCTCGGATCATTTGGCCACACGGCAGTGGAAGCAGCTGGTGCCCGTCATCAGCGCGGGTTCGGGCAAGTCGAAAACGGGCGGCTTGGGCGGCGTCGGGGTATCGGGGCTGGGGATGGCGGCGGGCGGGGGCCCGGGCGGCGGCGGGGGCGGCATCAGGCCAGCCGGCGGCGGCCCCAAGCCCGTGGTGCCCACACCGGGAATGTTCAAGATGCCGGCGGGGAAGCGCGACGATACGGTCCTGGCGCCCGGGGGGGCTGCGGCGGCGGTGGCGGCGGCGGGGACGAGGGTGCTGACCAGCAACACGGTGATTCTCTCGAAGAAGGCCTCCCAGCCGTTGGATCGGCCGCTGGCATTGGCGCGCAGTGCCTCGGCGTCGTCTGCAGTGGCGTCGGCGTTGGCCGCGGGGGCGACGGCGACGCCGGCAGCGGGCCTGAAGGCCGTCGACGGCGCTGCCTGGGCGTCTCCAGCGCCGGCTGGTGCTGCGGCCGTGGTGATCGCCGTGGCCGAGGTGTTGGGTCCCGAGGAGACAGACCTGGAGCCCGCGCTGAGCGCCGCGGCAGCGGCAGCGACGGACGGGCGACCACGGCCGGTCTCGACCGGCCTTTTGTCACAGGAGCAACCCCAGCCCCACCAACCGTACTCACAAGCCGAGGCGCAGCCGCAGGTGCGGGCAGCGACAGCGGCACCAGCAGCGGCAGTGGCAGTGACCCGGGTGCGGAACCCGGCGCTGCAGGTTTCGGAGGAGGAGGAGGCGTTCCTGAGGTCCCTCGGCTGGACGGGTTTTGATGAGGAAGACGGGGAGGATGGAGAGGACATGGGCCTGACGGAGGAGGAGATTGCGGCGTTCAGGGCGCAGCAGCAGCGCCAGCAGCAGCAGGTGGCGGCGGCGGGGCGGGGGCCGCTGATGGCCGTCGGCGGCGCGGCGCCCAAGGCCGTGCCGGCGGCGGCGGCGCGGCGGCGAGGCAAGCCGCTGATCGTGGCGGCGAGCTACGGCAGCGACCCCGTCTCGAGCTCCACTGACTCGGACTCGGAATGCGAATGATGCAAATATGTGACGTGGTGTGATGTGTTCGATATGCGGATGTGGTGTGGTGCGATGTGTGCGCGAGTCCGCAAGGGGTATGTAGTTCGGAGGGCGGTTGGGAGGGCTGGGAAGGCGGGCCGCCCGAAATAGAGGACCCAGAGATTTCCTGACATGGTATGGTATGGGGGGCAGGTCGCGGATGCTGGTTTGGAAACACTCGCAATCGCAAGATGGCGTCTGTGTCGTGGTGGTGGTGGCAGTACCGGTAGCAGCAGTGGTGACGGTGGTGGTAGGGGTCGTGTTGTTTTCGGTTTGTCGCCGCAGGACTCTCTCCCAAGCATGCAGGCGGAAGAGGCGTGCGCAGGAGCTGCGGCTCACCGGTGGCCGGCCGGGGGCGCTCCCCGAACTGCGGCCTGACAGGAGGGGCAAGGGCGCGAGAGGGGGGGTGGTAGGGCTGCAGACGGCCGGGCACTGGAGCGTCCGTGTGCATGGAGTGCGGGGGAAAGGGGTTTACATCGCTTGTGGGGTGCATCGCGGGACTACCTGCCTAGGGGCGCACTGAGCGCGTGCTTGGATGGTCGCTATTTGAGGCGCACGATTGGGCTTCGAAGAACAGCACACCGCGAGAGAGAGGCGGGGCTGGTTTGGATGACGGTGAGGGTACATGGGTGCTTCAAAGGGTGCTCCTTCCCCGAGTAAGGAGACACGAGGAGCACCTGCAGCAGGAAGGGGCCGGGCGGTCCCATCTTTTAATCTGTGAAAAGCCATGGCAGGCGCGACTCGCCACCGCCGTTGGATGGGGCCCACGGCCCTGCACGTTTCGCAAGTACTTTGCCCTGGCGGGTGCAAGGCCACACCTTGCTGAACGCATGACGCACCGCCGCGTCTTTTCATGTGTCGGCGCCTGCGGCGAGCCAATCTGGTGCCTGTGGTGGGTTTCCTAATGGTGACGTCCTTCCGCCGGCCGGGTTGGGCCGCTCGGCTTTCGCTTTTGCTGCATTGGATCAGAGGCGCCGTCGTTCCGCCGTCGGGCACGCTCCCAAGTGTGGCTCCACGACCGACCCACGGGTCTCGTTTTGCCGTTCCGGACCCTCGGGGGTTCCGGGGCGTGGCGTAGCGCAGTGGCATGCCGCAGCTGTGCATGCAACAACGGCAAAGTCGCGCAAGGGATCACGCATAAATCTCTCGAAGCACTGCTCGGTTACCGCATGTTTGCGGGAGTGTGTCGGGATCTGGGTCAGCGGCACCCTGGGCCCAGAGCCAAGGCTCGGCCCACGAGTGTGTTGGTTTGCCAGGGGCTTGCTGGGTTGCTGCAGGCCATCGGCGCCTGCCTGCAAGCGCGGGCGTGCAATCCTGGCGCGTGTATGCGCGTGTGTGCGCGGGTCCGCCTCCCAATGAGGGCAGTGCCATTCCTGGACCCGCACACCGCAGTCCCCCTTCCTTGCATGGTAGTGTCGGCCACACGCTCTCGCTGCGGACGATGCGGTCCGTCCCCAGGCGGCCAGGCGGGGGGGCCCGGCCTCTTTCCGGCTGCAGGCGGCGATGGCACACTGGCCATTAGGGTGTATGGCTGTTACAGCTGCGCTCAAGCGCACCTTTTACCCACTGGAGCAAAACGCTCGCATCGCAGGTGTCGGCGTGTGGGGGGTTTTAGAGTTTTACAGTAGCGGGAGATGGCCGTCCTCGGCTTGCTGTCGGGGCGTCCCGAGGGCCGGCTCCGGAGGACTCTCAAAAAGGTGGTCTCTGTCGGGAGCAGCAGTGCGAGCTCGTCTCCCTTTCTCCTACTCGCGGTGCTGCAGTACTTTCACGCGACTGGCGGCTCCTAAAACAAACATCCAAGCCAGGCCGAGGCGTGCTCACCCACCGGCGTGCGTGCTCGCAGACATGGGGAGCCCATCGCACGTTTTTCTTACCGCGCCGCTTGTGTTTGTTGGCGAGGGAGGAGGGCCGTGCCGGGGTAGTGAAGTGAGCGGGGCCGGGCGGCCAGGCTGGCTATTCGATCCAGAGATTCCAGCAGAAAATGGAACCGTGCTCGGGCGTCCTTGCTGCTGTGCAGCTTACAGCAATCGCTAAGCCGCAAGCCTTCCGGTGTCCGGCGGCGGGGCTCCGGTGCCCGATTTGATGGCCGGTTGAATCCCTAAGCGCCCGTTGAGCATTCGTGTCGTCGGCCCGCTTCCAAACCATGTGCGCTCAGGTCTTCCCGAGCCACGTGCCCCCTCCAGCTGCCCGGGAACGTTGAGCCCAAAACGGATGTCTGGGGTCCGGCGCTGGGGGGCGCTGTCAGCACTGCTGCCGTACTGGTGTGATTCAACTTCCCAACCGTCGACGCTGCGTCAGCACAGTTGCGACACGGGGGACGTGCCCACCAGCTTCGACCCCAGTGCAGCCACGTGCAATCAATTAAATTAGAAAAAATGACGTAATGCAAAGCAATCTTCGACCCCCCCTTGTCAGGCGGTAAGTATTTGCCAGCACCCCGGGGGTAGCCTACTGGCCACCCTGACCGTAATTTACGGCCAGGTGCGTCATGCCTGTCTCGACTTCGCACAGCCTCTCTCACCCTCTCTCTCATTAACTCTCCTCATTGATCAGTTTTACGCGTCCGGCACATCGCTCACCAACGATCACCCATTCCGGGGGGGGCCGCACCGCAGCGCCGCCATCGCGCAGCGAACCCGCTCAGCAACTCCACTCGACACGACACGCCGCCACTCGCCAGCGCGCCTACCTAGATCGCCCTCCTCTCTGCAAACGCCCACACGAGTTGGGCGCACGCGCCACGACTGCACGCCAACGAGCCTTCGGGTCCCTCGGCTGGGTTCGTGCCGACTCTGCAGCAGTTGTGTTCCAGCAGTTCGAGCTGCGAACCACCCGCCTGGGTCAAACCGCGGCGGCTGCGCCGCGCTCGGTTGGTGCCCCTCGGCAATGCGGCAAGCGCCGAGAGCTCAAGCTCCACCGCAACGCCCGACCCGGCCTCACCGCCTGGTTGGGCACCTAGTTATCGCTGTTCCCCCTTGCGAACATGGTCAGCAGCCGCAGCACCTCCGTGTACATCCACACCAGGGTCATCATCAGGGAGAACGCCCCGTACCACTCAAACCTGCGGCGCGGGAGGGGGGTCAGGGAGTGATGTGCTCCTTTATATAACAATGAGTGACTGCGGACGTTGTTGATCAAGCGGGAGGGAGAGGGTGCTGGGGGCATCCATCAAGGCGGGGGCAGGTAGGGGACACCGCAGCGGAGGGGATTAGGCGACCGAGAACCCATAGGTAGGGATAGACGGCCAGGGCCAGGGCTAAGACTGCCAGGCGGGACATCAGATACACACAGACGCTGCGATCAACTGTGCGGTGCAGGCGCATTGCAGAAGCTGAGACGGGCGGCTGCGTGCGCCTTGTCAACGACCCGACCCCCCCCCTAGCCGCGCCTCCCACCTGAACCCCCGCACGGTACCCGTACCGACACCTCCCCGCCCATCCCACAACCCCGCGCCCGCATCCATTCCCCCCGCGCACCCCTCCCCAAGCCAAGCCGCCTGCCGCCGGCCCAGCTCCCTTCCACCCCACACCCCAACACCCGCACCACGCACTCCACTCACCATTTGGGCATGCGCGCCCGCGACGCGGAGCGGATCATGTCGAAGTCCAGCAGCAGATTTGCGGCCGCCAGGGAGGCCGCCACCAGGCCCAGCCCGATGCCCAGCGGCCCCGCCGACAGCATGCTGGGCAGCTTCACGCCGAACAGCGACATCACCCAGCCCAACAGCATCGCCGCAAAGTAGCCGCCAGTCACCATCAGCACGCCGTCGCGGAACTTGTCCGTCACGCGGATGAGCCGGGCCTGGACGCAGGGCGGGGTGTGCCGGGGGCGAGGGGAGGGAGGCGCGGGGAGGGAGGCGGGGTGTGCCGGGGGCCAGGGACGGAGGGAGGCGCGGGGAAGTTGTCCAAGGGGGCCCGCAGGTCCGGTGTGCGAGGAAAGGAGAGGTGAGGGCGGCGACGGGCGGAGAGGTACAACAGTGATGAATTGCGGCATGCTTCTGCGTGCTGGGTTGCACCTGCATCACGGACGGTATGTCGTTTTCTTTGACTGGAAGGGTTGCTGGTGACGTGCAAGTAACGAGCGCAGGATTGCCGCCCGCACGCAAGCATGGAAACACCCCACCCCCGCGGCGCACGGGCCGCCCCCACATCCCCAGGTCTGTGCTCGCCACCGCGCCCAACTGGCTTCCCAACCACTCCACCACCCAAGCACTGCACACCTGGAAGGCCACCAGCAGCGATGCGGCCGTGCCGAAGGTGAGCATCAGCGCGTTCAGCACGATTCCCGGGTACAGCATCTGTGGCAGCGAGCAGGCAGCAGCCATAGCCGGGGCCTTATCACGAGCGAAAGCAACGGGGCAACGAAGAAGTGGAACCGGTGGCAGCCATATCCGGGGACCCAAGCGAAGTGTAGGGGCTCGGGCGCGCACACGCACGGCTTTAGGGGGGCCGAAAAGAGGCGGGCGCACCCACACCCACCTCCAGGAAGACCGACATGCCCGCCATGGCGACGCCCTGGGCCGCCGAGAACACCAGCGAGGTGCCCATGGACCACTGCGGCTTGAACATTGTCGCAAATGCGGAGATGAGCGCAACGACGCCCGCGCCCTTGCTGGCAGCCAGCATGGCGGCCGCGTTGCCAGAGGCGATCTGCAGCCGTGAGGACGGGGATGGCGCAGCGAGCGGCGGGACAGCGACCCGCGGGTCACTACGTGAGGCGGTTGCGGTCGCTCACACGGCCAGGCTTAGGGTGGCCAGCCGGGCGGGAGGGCGGATGCCGGCCGGGGTCTGTTGCCCCGAGGATAGAGCGACGTGCTGCTGCTGCTGCCGTCCAGGGGGTGATGGCAGCTTGCGGGGCCGTGCAACCCACTCGCGACCTGCCTGATCTCGCATCAACGCCTTTGCACCGTTTGGCGCCCCTTCATGTGCATCTCCTGTATCAGACGACCCTGTGATCAGCTGGCCTCGCCGGCCAAACTGCCTCGTACGGCCGTTGGCCAAGCGGTTGCCAACCCTGAGCTACTGCAGACCGGGCCCGGGGCCAGCGCTGTCCTCGTTACCTGAACCCAGGTGGCCACAGCGGACGCCACAGCCACCGCCAGCAGCAGCCCCGTCTTTTGGACAGCGCCATCCACAGTCATGGGAGGCCCGCCGCGTCGGGATTCGGACAGGGCTTCATCCACTTTCCCAAAAGTGAACGCGGGGTTCGATGAAGTGCTGGTCATGATGCGCGCCACAACCGCACCGCGGGCAGGAATGGGTCCTACATGGACTTGCCGCCCTGGCGCCTGGGGAATGGGCGTGGGCAGCCTGACGGCCGGCCTGGTGGCTACATCACGTCGCCCTAACGAAACACAGAGGGAAAGGCAAGGGAAGGGAGGGCAGCGGCGCTATAAGACGGCATAATCCAAGCGTGCTCGGCTCGTGTTAATTACCCGCGTTGCTCGCGAACATATCTCACCGGCGAAGGTGCCGGCGCCGATCGGCTTGACGACAAGCATAATCGCTGAATATCTGAACACCTGTTGCGGGACAGCGCAAGCCTGTGACAGAGATATATAACTCGTCTTCTGCTGAAGGTAAGGAGCCTGAGGAGCGTTGTGACTCCGCCTGTCAATCTGCAAGCCTCAGTGTGCAGAGAAGAATTTAAATTTACTGGAGGACTGTACCGTGATATATTATAATACCTGGGCAAAGGTCACAGTTGTATCAAAACTTTGGAAACAAGAAGGTGGAACGGAAACCACCGTACAGCCAGCTGACCGCTACAAGGTGCGTCTACTTCTCGACAAGTATACATGACTTTATAGGAAGAACGATAAGGGCGTCAATTGTCCATACTGAATTTTAATGCTTGACGGCAAAGACAGCAGTAGAAAGGCCAAGGTTCTCGTGCCCTGCCGTTAAGTCTTGCATTGCCGAATGAACCGGCTTGAGGTGCTGCGATGAGTTATCAGTCTAACGACGTCGTTGAGGCACTTGTGCGCGAGTATCTCGTGCGAGCCGGGTGCACCGGCGCGCTAGAGGCATTCAATCGGGAGAAGGTCCGTATTCACGCAGAAGCGCCTCAGCTTCCGCCCACAGATCGTCTTGGCATGGGATCGCAGCGACTGGAATGTGACTAACGGACGGTCGATACGGGGCACACATGCGTGCAGCCGAAGCACGCCAAATCCATTACCAAGCGGGATATACTCCGCAAATCGCTCGGTCTCGACAAGGCGGCTGCATACTACAAGAAGCAAAACCCCACTGCGGACGGCCTTCCGTCTACGCTCGAAGTCTGGGTCATACACCAAATGGCCAAGGTTTTCAGCGCCGCTCCGGAACAAGCAGGGGCTGGCCCTACACAGATGCTGGTGAGTCAGGTGTTGGTCCCGGGGGCTTGATACGAACTATTTGCATCCCGCATAGTTGGGTTTTGCGTTTTCCTTGGTCTGTGGCACGGTCCAGGGCAAACTTGGTTCACACAAAAGCGCAGGTTTGCCGTGCTAGTCCGTCGTTTCCTCCTCCCTTCCGCCATTCGTACGACGAGGCATGACCAACGTTCATTATGGCTCCCCAAGTGCGCATCACCGTTACCCGCACCCCCCCCCCCTCACGGACACGCAGGCTCCTCGGCCAGCGCCGATGCGCTCCGGTGCCCGGGCGGCCACGGAGCCCGATGAGGTGTCCGTTCCGATGGCCGCCCCAGGCCCCCCACGCAGGCAAGTATGGGACTGAAGTGCTACTCATGATCATGCAGCGTACGCCGGCGCTCACGCGGGGGAGCCGTGGGCGCTGTGCTGATTGCTTGACACAAGATGAGGGTTGACACAAAATCTTGGAACGTTTGGTGTTGCGCCGAAAGTGGTGCGAATGCACAAAGCAGCAACAGCAGCGACCGCGATGGCGCGATGGCGGCCTTTACACCGGGATTTGGGTAGCGGGCCAGTTTCACGCCCATCAAAACCGCGCCAGCCGCTGCAGCCTTTCAAGCGGAATGGATACAGCACCAAGGGCAAAGCAGCAGAGTCTGCCATGGGGGCCGCTCCGCTGGTGCCGGCTGCTAACACCTGACACGCTCACACCTGACACGCCCCGGCACAAGGAAACCCAATAGCTGCCCTGACCCATTCCTTCCTGCCCCCCACGGTTTCCTCCGCTGCCCATCCGCCACAACCCCAAACCCTGCGAGCGCAGGCCAGCTTCGGGCAGCGGCATGGTCCCCGCCGCCGGCCCCGGCCCCGCTGCTGCCGCCGCCTCCGCTTCGCCAGGTGCTGTGCCGGCCTGGCGCCACAGGGGGTTGGATCCGCTGCGCAAGGGGTCGGGCAGGTCGCGGTCCAAACGGAGCCTGGCCGCGAAGGCACTGGCCGCGCCGCCAACGGCCAGTCGCTCGCGGCGCTCGCTGGCGCGGCCGCCCTCGATCATGATGCCGCGCCTCGCGCCGGCGCCGCAAGCCACGAAGCCGCCGCCGACCGCCAGCGGCACGCCGCCGCAGCAACAGCTGGGGCTGCCGCACCTGCCGCCAGTCCGCGGCGCGGCCAAACGCCGGCCGCCCTCCCACACTAATCCGCAGCACCCACCGCACGCGCACCCGCACGCGCACCCGCATGCACACCCGCATGCACTCGCAGCCTCGGCCGCAGTGGCGACGGGGCCCGCCGCCTGCGGCCCCGGCGCTGCTATGATGCACCACGCACATGGTCACGGCCACGGCCACAGCCACGCCCCCGCGACCGCCGCTGTAGCCAGCGGCGCCAGCCCCTCAACCCGCAACAGCAGTTACACCCCGCACAAGGCAGCACATCCTGCCGGCGTCAGCTCCCGCGCCGCGGCCGTCAGCACCCATGGCTACCCTAACCCATTCACCAACACCCATGCTTCCACGCCGGGCGCCGCCAGCTCCTATTGCAACCCCGCAGCCGCCGCCACCCCTCCCGCCACGACCGCCGCCGTTGAGTCTGACCTACGGGGCCCTCGCTGGATGGCGACGGCGATGGCCTCCTCCCCGGGTCAAGGTGTGTGTGTGGAGCGGAGCGGATTGGAGTGCGGAGGCGTGGCGGCATGGCGACGGGCGGCGCGGGAGTGGCGGCGGCTGCGGGGCATCCATACCCCGTCACCCCTGTCTCCAACAGCAACCACCTAGCCCCCCCCACCGCCACCAGTGTCTCGGCAGCGGTGTTTCGGCAGCCCCAGATGAGCACGTGCGCGTGCTTCATCTCAGCTGCCTTTGCCGCGGGATCCGGCTACCTCGTCCTTGTATCGTGGACGACGGGTGTCGAGGTGCCCTGGCTTAAACCATCTCTATTGCCGAGCACGACGCGAGCAGATGGGCCATGTTTAGGAGAAGCATGTCTCGGGCGCTCTTCTGAAGAGTGCAAGGCCCGGTTGCGGTCGGTCTGTCGGGCCTACCGGCTGTGGTTATGGGCCTGCGGGTCCACTGGAGCAACCTGGCCGCCATCTGACTGCCGTTGTCCTGAAGGAAACGCGCCTTGCTGCAAGGTTGCGGAGCACGCCGTGTGGGCTCACCCGTTACCTGCAATCGTGTCGCCGCATGACCACCACCACCACCACAATTACGGTACCCTGGCGCACTATAGCACGAGCCCCCTGTTGGTCGAAACCCCAATCTTTCGCGCCTCGCTTGCCTGCTTCTCTCCTGCCTGCCGGTCGGCGCCTCGCCCCCTCGCCCGCTTTCTCCCTCATAGGAGGTCCTGGCCGGCCCGCGCCAGTACGGCAGGGCTTTGGTTCCGGAGAGGGCTCGGCTCCGAGGCCGGCGGCGCCCGCCCCCGCTGCGCGGCGAGGCAGCACTGCCAGGTATGGCGGCTGTCCATGGGACTCAGCACCACCACAGCCTTCCAAGCTGTTTGTTTCGCCTACGAGATGTTCGCTGCATCGACATTGGCGACACGAGGCCTTTTGCATATCGTTTCACTCTCCTGCCTTTTATGCCAGACAGCGCCTTCCGATGACCTCAGTACCCGATCTCCGCAACGCCAACTGCCCAACTGGCACACACACTCACCCACAGAATCGCCCGAGTCCTTTTCAGTTTGGTTACGTAGCATATTCACCCCTGATTTGCGCCTCGCGTCCTTTCCCCCTACCTCCCAGCTATAACAACGACTCGGACGAGGAGCCAGAGATCATCCAGCCGGCGGCGACCCGCGGGTCGGTGGGAGCACCCGTGCGCGCGTCGCAAGCCAGTCCCATGCACCACTCCGCCTCCGCCTCCACCGTAAACCTGCGCTCCTCCGCGCCGGGGCTGGGTCCCGCTGTGCCGCCCAGCCAGCCCATGGCGCGCGCCAACAGCGGCGCCAGCACCCCCACTGGTGCGTTCACGCCCCAGCGCGCGCCCGCGGCCAACCGCCCGCCGGTGGCTGGGTTGCGGCCGGGCGGCGGCGCAACCCGGCCGCTGGGCGGCGGGGAGATGGTGATGGAGGACGTGGACGACCTCAACTTTGACGACGAGGGCGGCGGCGGCGGGCCGGCAGCAGTGGCGGGCGGATTTGGCACGATGCGGATCTCGGGGCCCGCCACTCGGAAGCCGGTGAGTCGCCCCATCTCGTGTGTGCGTGCGCTTCCGCACCACCCGCCTGCGCGCTTGGCCTGTATGAACAGGTTTCATACCGGCAAAGCCCCATCATTGCCCAAAATGAGCGCAACTGCTCATATAGTACAGGGTCTTTCCGTTGTAGGAGCTGTGCTGTGCTGTGCTGGCCCGCGTGTGTGAAAACTCCTTCCTCCCCGGTGCCGTGCGGCGCAGGGAGCCGCCATCTCTCCGGAGGTGCTGCGCCAGATTAAGCAGCTGCTGTGGGGCGGCATGGGCCAGCCGCCGCCGTCCTGGAAGCAGGGCTTTTTCTTCAACCGCAACCCGGGGCTGCAGTTCGGTCTGCTACAGAAGCAGGGCGGGCCGTGCGGCGTGCTGGCGGGCGTGCAGGCGCTCGTCCTGGCGGCGCTGCACTCGCCGGTGGGGTAACGTCTGTGGGGTAATGGAGACGAAACTGCCGCGATAGGCGGGGAAGGTTGGCCTGGCTCGGATCTGCGTTGCGCGCCGGCTAGGGAGCGAGAGGTCGGAGCGTTCTTGCAGGGGCCAGCAGCGTGGTCAGTTACGTGGGGTCAGCAGAAGGACTCATTCGGTCTAGCTTGACTTGCGGCCGGCGCCCAAGCCGTCGTCTCTTTGCCCGTTTCCACCGCCTCCTCGGCAATGGATGCCTGACCCTCCTGATCTTGATCCTGACACCGCGCCGCCGCCCACCTACCCTTACCTTCCCACTTCCAGGCCAGCGGCTTCAGCACCTCCCCTCGCGCCCCCGAGCAGCAGTCCGCCCTCGCGACTGCCATCACCGAGTCGCTGTGGCAGGCGCGCATGGGCCCCACGGCGGCGCTGGTGCTGCCGGAGGGTGAGGCGGGCGGCGCTGCGGGGCGGCTGGGCTACGACCAGCTCAGTCGTGCGGTGGCGCAGCACACGGCGTCATCCAAGGAGGCGCTGCTGGTGGGTTTCGGAGCCGGGCCGGTTGTGTTCGGTTGGGTTGGCAGCGGTTTGGGATTGGCCGAGTAGCGCATCGAGGGCGGGCCAGGGCGCGGCCCGAGCAGCTGCCTGGGAAGCGGGTAGGTTGCGTGATGCCGTCTTTCCGCAGCGCTGCAGCCTCCGTTCCCCTAAACAATTCATCCGCCGCTACTGGACGGGTTCCGGCCCCGGCCCCACATTTTGTCGCTCGTTTTGCCTTGTCCTGTCGGCGGCGCGCCACTCAGCGGACGTATATAGCTCCAGCCTTTTGACTCTCCCCTGCCTGTGCGTGCACGCCAGTGCCCCAAACCCTCTGTTTTCCGCCTCCCTCCTTCCGGGCCGGCCGCTTGTTGTCCTCTCCGCCCAGGACCTGGTCCGCGGCTCGCTGTCAGTCCTGATGTCGGAGGACGGCTGGGGCGTGGTGCTGTTCCTCATGAGTCTGGTGCTCAGCCGCGGAGTTGACAACGTCCGGGTACGTGGGGCCCCTGACTGGATAGATGGTGGGGGGGGCGAGGATATTTGGACGGACGTTGCGGGCGGCTGTGTGTCCACGTTGCGCCGAGCACGGACATGCACACGCGACGGAGGGAGGGAGGCTGATGGATTGAGCCTCGCTGGGTTCAGCGGCCAGGGCCTTTTAGGAAGGGAGCGGTTACAAGGCCCGAGCTGGGGTCCACTGAGTCAATCAAGCGGCCGGCGGGTCAGTAGCTCATGAGGAAAGGGGGGTTTGGAAGCCCTGGAGGCCCGGAGAGCACGAGGTAATCCTTCGCGGGGGGGGGGTGCGCACTCTGCGAGATCGGGGGCTCGGTTGAGCAGCAGTGCACGCGACCATGTCTGATCGGGCGGTCCGACGTGCGACCAGCTCTGCTCTGCTCTGCTCTGCAGCGTGGCACGGCACGCAGAAGTGTGACCTCTAGCCGTCGTCCCCGTTCCTTGGCACGAACGAACAATACAAGAAGTAACCCACTCCGGCATCCGCATCCGCTCCGACCCCGTGCACGGGCACCGGACCACAGGCGGACATGGACGAGCCGAACAACAGCCTGATGGGCATGCACGGCTACTGCACCCAGGAGCTCGTCAACATGATCATACTGGGTGAGCCAGGCGGGTGGGAGGGACAGGGAAGGTGTGGTGTTGGGAAGTCGAGGACGGAAAGCTAAGGAGCACTATGAACATGCGGACGTGCCATGTGGGCGATGTACGGCATCCCGGGCGGAAGGCAGGGCTTACTTCTGGGGACGACGTCCCTACAATGCCGCGCCTCCAACCGCCAACCGCCACTCCGAGCACCCCAGGGGCACTCTGGCGACGCAGCCGCCGGTACTGCACGCACCTTAGTCCTTGAACAAAAGGAGTGAGGTGTGTCGTGTGTGGGTGGCGGCCAACGGCGCTCCGTGTCCCGCCTCCTCAACATCGCCTGGACCCCTGCCTCTGTCCCACAACCACGCACCCATGGCCCATCCCATCTCCCAGGTGTGGCCAACTCGAACGTGTTTGATGGCAACAAGCAGCTGGACGGAGCTACGACGCTCAAGGGCATCAGCAGGCGCTGCCGCGTGGGCCTCCTCACGCTGTTCGAGTGGTACATGTGAGTCGAGTCCCCTGGCGCGGCGGTCGCCGGCCCCTCACTGAGGCGGTGGCGCCGTTGTGCCCGCGCCCGCGAAACGGGCACCCCGCCGTATGCTTTCTGGTTCCTGGAAGAAAAAGGGGCTGGCCTAAGGCGCGAGCGGAGAGGGGGTGCGGGTGCAGGGTACGGCGGCGAAGCGGGGGTACTCGGAGTACTGTTTTTGCTTGAGCGTGCTGTGGGGGCGAATTGCGGTAAAGGACATGTCAAGATGAAGCGGTGCTGCTGCGCCTGGATTGCTCAGGCACATCTCTGTCGCCACCACGGCCACGTCCGGCCTGGAGGCCGGTCTGGACAACAACAACTAAACAGCGCTCGAAACGCGCACGTGCCAACAAACCAGCGTCTCCTTACCAGTCCTTCACCGCACGTTACGAAGCCTCCTCCCCTCTCATGCCTCCATTGTTGGCTTGCGAGAAACGACGCTGATGCTGCTCCCCATGCGTTCTCCCCATACTGCTGATGCCGCTGCCCGTGCCGTGTCAGGTACGTGGAGGTGGGTCCCTCTCTGAAGAACCCCACGCTGCCGGTGTGGGTCATTTGCTCCGAGAGCCACTTCACGGTGCTGTTCGCCCAGGACGCGAGGGCGCTCCAGAACCAGCTGCCCTTCGACCTCTACTACTACGACGAGCTGGCGAACCAGGTCGGTGGGGGGCGGCCGAGGCGAGGGACATGCAGCAGACGGCCTGGAATGGCTGGGGAAACAAGAGGGGAGTATGCTGCGCATTTTAACAGGCGGATGGAGGGGCAGAGATGGTGGGTTTGGGTGGCTATGGCTGGCCGACTTGCTGGCCGGGTCGCAGGCTGACGGGGCTCCCGAAGAAGGTGTCGGCGCAGGGCGCGTTCCCTAGCACGCGTGCCAGTACTCCGTGGCGTGCGCGCCCTCAGCTACTGCTGCTGCTGCAGGGTCTGCATCGTCTGCTTATTGAGGGGGGCTGCTGCTGTACTTTCCCCCTCTTGCCGTAGTGCGGGGTACCAGCCATGCATCTCCTTTCCTCGCGCCTCATGCTGCCCGCCGCTCGCGCCCTGCCCCGGATCGTGATGTCCTCTCATCTCGTCGTGCACCTCGCCATCTCGACCCGCCCGCCCGCCCGGCCGACCGCAGGAGAGCCTCATCAAGCTGTCCATCGCCAAGGACCCGCGGGGCGGCTGGTCGGCGCGTGTGGGCTCCTCGTTCGGCGACCGCGGCAAATGCGAAGGGCAGAACATACCGCCGCTCGAGTGTGTCATTGAGACGCGCTGGCCGGGAGTCAAGGTCAACTGGAACGGGCACGAACCCATCCTGTGAGAGGGCCGGGCCGGGCCGGTCTGCACCTCGTACGTGCACGCGCACGTGCATGTGCATGGCTGAACTGCGGGCGAGGGGTTATTAAAACGGCCCGGGACGAGGCAACGCAACGCAGTTACCTGGGATATTACCTGAGGATTACCTGATATCTCCAGCAGAAGTAAAACGAGCGCGCGGCCGCGTCGAGAGAACGCTGCACCTCCCTCGCCTCGCCGTGAGAGCACGCGGGCAGTCGGCGATGTCCTGCATACCCGTCTCATGACGGCTGTACAGACAGTAGCGAGCGCATAATTATACCGCATAGACCATTAGCGGCGGCGGCGGCGGCCGATCGATGGCGCCGCGGGTGTGTGGCTCCGTTGGTGCACCACCCACCATTGCGCGTCGTGACCGCAGTCGGGGCTAGCACCTTGACCCGCCGCATGTGATTGAGCGTGTCAAGTCGGGTCGCGGCGGTGGCACGGTGAAAGCCCCGCACACCGCGGCCGGCGAGGTGCGACAGACGTTTCAGTAGGCCGGGCCCTGCTGGCTAACTTGAGTATCGAAATGTACATATGGTGGAGACCGGCGGAGGTGACGGCTGTGGCGGATGAGTCTTTGGGCCCGGTTCATTTGGGGCCTATTCACTCCTGGCGGGCCAATGCGTGCGCATATGTATGTATATGTGTTTGCCTGTGTCTATGTATGCGCCTTCACGAGGCCAAGTGGCTTGTAGGGGCGACCGTGCGCTCATGGGGGAATGGGGCAACATTTCTGGGGTAGCCCCGGTCACACGTCGCTCGGTGACCTATATTATATTGTTAGGGACTGGATGGACTGGCCGCATCACGTGTGACGCCTTGCAACGCAGCGTTTGGGTCGGGACGGTTGGTGGGTTCGGGTCCGGGTCCCGTAGCCGATGGCTGGGCCTACCTGGATCCTCCTCCCGAGAGGTGCGCCTTTGGTGGTGCTCTGCTTGAACAGGCTTCGGTTGCACACCAAGTGCCTGGCGCTGTAAATGGACACCGGTGATTCCATCCGTCGAGCGAGGGGAAGGAATCGCTTGATTGTAACCACCTTACCATAGCTTCGTCAAGGTTTTAGCCCGTGGCCGGGGGGTTCTGAGCCGTCCCCTCGGGGCTCGCATGTCCCCGTCTGCGTGGCTTGTGCTGTCTGGTCTGGCTGCGCTTTCCTTTTGTCCTGATCGTCTCCGCTGGTGCAGTGCACGAAGGGCCAGCGGGTCCGCTGGCTCTACCCCTCCGTGGTTCCGGAGCCCACCGTAACAGCCACCGCAACAACGCCTAGGCCGGCCGCCATGTCTCAAGTTCCACTGCTTGCATGCGGGTCGGCTATCTACGGTAGCTGTTGAAGGAAGGGACCGCAGCTGCAGGCGGCGTAAGTGCACGACGTCCGCGATTGCTACCCGCTGGGGGTGGTCTGCTCCAGGGAACGAAGGCACGCACGTGAAGGCTGCGTGCGTTGATCGTCAAGACATACCAACGCTGGGTGGTACCTGGTGATACCGCCAAGTAGAGCAGCGGCAGCGTCTCAAGCCGCGGACCACAGGCCGTGGAATGGGCCGTCATTTTCGATAGACCGAACAACGGTAACCGTCCGTTAACAGCGCAATCATTGGTGCGAGGAGCGGACAGGGCAAGCAACGAAAGCATGGAGATTGGAGATGCAGACCGCGAGGGAACACCGCCAAACGAATCAAAGCTCTGGGAGGCGCCGCGCGCAAGAAAATCAGAACCAATCACTCGGCACCTCGCTCCTCGGCTGGCCACCACACGCGCCCCCATCCAAATAATTCCACATTCACACAGTCTCTTTCAGGACTCAACAGAATCCCAACGCAGCTGCCAATGCTCTTCCCCGCAACAATAATAACACAATACAAATAGTATTGCATAGTGCACGCAGTCCTTCGCTGTTGGCGCAAAATATCAGCTGCTTCATTGCCTCCAGGCGGGCGCTCCGCACAGTTATAGGACAGTTACAGGACAGTGGCAGTGCAGTGACGGGCCGCCCTTCAGTTCTCATTCTCCCTCCTGCTGGTGGTGGCATAATCCTAACGCTCGCACTCGCGGGACATTCGCGGGTAGCTAGGTCGCCACCCCCCTGCTTCCGCCCTAGGCCACTTCCATCCTGGCTGTCAGCAGCAAAGGCTTACGGTACCCCGCGGAAGCCCAAGGGCCAGAGGCTTACACGGGCGCCGCGGCCACTTTTGTCCTCCACCGCCGCCGCGGCCGCCGCCGCAGCTGCTACTGCTCATCGCCATCGCTGCTGCTACTGCTGCTGCTGCCCAAGTGCCCGTCGGCGTGGTGTTGCTGGTGCTGTAGCTGCTGCCTCGACGGCGGCAGCGGCTGTAGCTTCTCCCGCCGCGATCCGCCAAAGTGCGCCTCCGCATCGCGCTGCGATCTGCAGCACCAGGTCGCCGTGACCCGCTGTACGGCATGGTCGTACTGCTGCCACATGAGCGCATCGGCGAAGCCCGACAGTACCGTCGCGGGGCGCGGCACGTGCAGTACTCGTACGGCATCGTATGGCGGCGACAGTAGCAGGTCCTGCAGCTCCCGATCCGTACGGGCGCTGTCCAACAGAATCTCCGTACCGCTACTGCTGCTGCTACTGCCATTGTCGCTGTTGTCACTACCGCTGTTCCTCATGCTACCAAGAGCATCGTTATCCTTCGTGCTTCTTCTTCTGCTTCCGCTGCTGCTGCTGCTGCCACCGGCCGAAGGATTCTCAGATTGGTCAACGACTCGAAGGACGGTTGGGGTGGCCGACTGGGGTTAGCCACGCAGCAGGAGCCAGCAGAGGAGGGGCGTCGATGTGCCATGCAGCGATGCGGACCCGGGGCGCGGAGGGCAGGCAGGGCGGAAGGCAGGAAGGGAGAGAAGGGGTAAGAGAGTGTCAGAGGGCGTGTCCTCAGAGGGTGAGGCGGCCTAAGCCCCCGAGACAGCTTCATCGCGGAGGGTGTGTTTGCCACTTCGGTCCACTTCGGCCACCTCGGCCTGCACGTGATCCCCCGATGGGACCTGCCCCTCCCCCTCCGCCTCCCCCTCCCCGCTGCGCAGAGCCTTCGCGGCCCGCCTCCCGAGCCCCCGCACTTCTCCTGGGAAGGCCCCCCATACCCACATTCACAATCTCACATGCGCACCCGCTGTCACCCACCATCTCCACCTCCGCAGCCCCTGCACCCCCCCCCAGGGGGCCGCCACCTACCCGCAGATCCCCGGCCGTCCTGGGGTTGCGAAGGAAGGACACCTCCCGCACATCGGCCACACGGAACCAGCCACCACCGCCCCCGGACCCGGCGTCACCGGTTGCCGCTGCCGCTGCCGTTGCCGCTGACGCCAGGCTGGGGTGCGGCCGCGGGTCAGGTACCCGGAGTTCCCCACGCGTGAGCAGCTTGGCACGAAACACCTGGGGAGGGCGGAGAGGGAGGGGAGTAGGGAAGGAGGGGGATGTTGTTTTGCACCAGCACCAGATACGGCCTCGTTTATTGGTGCACGGAAAACGGGGTCGCGGTAGTGCGGGGTACGTGCGCGCTCGGGCCCTAGGTGCCAGGGCGGGGTGCGGTGCGTGTCGGCGCTTCCCAACCCACCCCAACCCAACCCACCCCGCCACGGCATCCCACCCGCACTTCCGGACTTCTCGCCCCTACCGCCTACCCTCCCCCTCCTCCAACCTCCGGGAAGATCCTCGGGGCCTCCCCCCGCCCTCTCCCAACCCCTCTCCCCTCTCTCCCCCCATCCTCTGGCTCACGTGGCTGAGCGGGCAGGGGAAGGGAAACACCGTGTCCCTCTCGCTGGTGATACGACACGCGGTGGTGGCGAACCAGTTCTTGGCGCAGTAGCACTGAAACTGCGGGGCGGTGTAGCAGTAGCAGCAACAGTAGCAACACAAGTCGCAACAACAGTAGCATCATTCGCAGCAACAGTAGCAGCATCAAGAGGTTGTGTAGCCTCCGTGCGCTCTCCGCAGTGCCAAATACCCTCCGACGCTCCCTCCCCTGTCTCCCTTCCCTCCTCCCGCCAATCATATTTAGTCCCAGCCCCACCTGCGGCAGTACCAGAGTGCGGTTGAGCGCCATTGCGAGCGCCAGTGCCCAGTAGGCCTGTTGCAGCTGGGAGGAGAGGGCGGACAGCGCAAAGGCCACCATATCGCCGCTGCGGGAGGCGGGCCACTGGTTGTAGCCGGGGGGCATCTGGGAGGGGGGGGGAGGGAGAGGGGGGAGGGGGCGCGCGGAGGCAGGCAGACGGGAGGCGTTAAGGAGGGGATGGCGGCCAAAGTGTAGGGACGGGAGCGCAGTGTGTCGGTGGAGGGTTGCCAAGACGAGGCGGTGACCCGGTGGGTGAGGTGAAGAGCGCCAGAGGGGAGCAGAGGAGATTCGGTGCGCAGATCGGATCAGATCGGATTGGATCAGCAGAGAGAGGGCTTCTTGACCACAGGTGGGATATAGACCATACGCTTTGTTGACTGCCCCGTGAACTTGCTGCTGCTGCTATTGTTGCTGCTACTTCTTCCTCATGGCATTGTATTGGACACCGTATTAAGTATTGTTTTCCGTCGCACGCTCCGCACGCACATGATCGCACTACCCCCCCTTCCCCCCCAAACACCCACACACGGCCGCCCCCCGCCCCCCACCCCCCTCCCGCCCGCACCTCCACATGCTGCAGCTCGAACGTGATGATGCGCTGCGGGTCGTAGTGGTGGGGCGGGTCCACGAAGGCCATCGCGTCCCTCATGCACTGCCTCTTGCTTTCCAGGCTCTTGCCGCCCCACACCCAATGCACCTCGTACAGCGGGTGCTGCCGGACCTTTTTTTCGGGGGGTGGGAGGTGGGGGGTGTCCACGTATAGCGGTATAGGCCGGAGAGCTTAAACGGTAATGAAGGGGGGAGGCTTGGGCGGCGAGGCCAGCGGGTGCATACCGGCGGAGGGGGGGAGTGGCTGCAGCCTGCAGGCATTAGCCCAAATACAGTGGCACCTCCAGCGGGCTTTGTCATCCGCTTCCACTTTCGTCATCATCTACCCCCATCCCCAGTTCCCCACCTCAGCTCCCCAAGCGCCCACCCACCCGCCCCCCACCCAGCCCTCCACGGCGGCATCATCTTGACGACCTCCCACCCCCCCACCCCTCTCAACCCCCCACTCCCCCCCTGTCGACCTGCCCACCTGGTGCAGCCGCGACGTTGCGAAGGCGTAGGTGTGTGAGAAGGACGACACGGGCAAGCAGCTCACCACCACCCCCTCCGCCTCGGCGCCCGGAACCCCGGGAGCACCCGCCGCCAGGTACGTGTGCCGCAGCGCCGCAGACCCCGACTGCTGCAGCAGCGGCGCCCCCAGCCGCTTGGCTTCGTGCGAGCCCCGCAGGGGCCGCTGCTTGCCCGCGGATTCAAAAGGGGCCGCGGCTATGGTTGCAGTTGCGGCTTGGACATCGTAACCCAGCGGCAGGGTTACGATTCCCAGCGGCAGCATATTTCCTCGCACCAACAGGTTCAGCCCCTGTTGGTCGTCCCCGGGGAAGCTGGCTGTGAGCAGGGCGGGCGAGCAGGGCGGGAGATGATACCGATGACGACACAGTTGTGCGTCGATGCCATTCCTGATTGTTGGTTAGCGTGCCAGCGACAAACCGAACAAACAGACAAACAAACGTCGGGTTGCAGGCGCGCGGAAGCAGCGGAAGGACAGGCCCCTTCATCGGATCCAAGCCGGATCCAGCCCGGCACCTGAAATCTGGAACCTGGAACCTCACCGTCCCGAATGGCCAGCCAGCCGCGCATCAGCCTCAGCCCCTGCTCGGAGCCGCTCACCCAATAGACACCTGCGGGGGGGAGGGGGAGGGGGACGGGGAAGAGGGGGGAGCCGGGTTGTTGTGGTAGTGGCTGTTGCAGTGGTTGCTCCAGACTCGGGAATCCAAGTGTAGCCAACGGTCCATGTCCAGCTGCTGACGCTTCGTGCACTGCACCGCACAGCACGCGTGTTGTCGCCCTGCCGTCTGCCCTGCCCTGCCGCCGCGTAGGGCAGCCTTCCACCGCAGGTCCCTCATCCCATCAAACCCCCAAATCCACGCCCCCCTGCAACCTCCCTGCGTTGTACGGCACCCCGCGGACCGATCCCACCCCACCCACCAGACCCCTGCGGACCGCCGTATCTCCCCCCTCCCGCCATCACGGTACGGCAGGTACGGCATATACGACTACCTGTATTGAGGCTGTAGCTTGGGTCGCACGAGCGCTCCATCCCCGAGTCCTCCCCCCCGTTGGGCGGGTTGAGGGTGGTGAGCAGGTCCGTGGAGAACAACGCGGTGGGACCCGCCCCCGGCGCCACACCGCCCGTCTGAGCGTCCGCCACCGCCGCCGCCGCCGCCGCCTCCGGCGGCGGCGGCGCCGCCAGGCTCAAGAACAGCGGCACTGGGTCCCGAAACCAGCTGACGTCGACGTCGGAGTGTACGACACTGAAACCCAGTTCCACAAGTCCCGCAACCGCCGCCACCTTGGCCCAGGTGGCTGCTTTCCAGAGATCGCCGCGCCACTCGTAAAGCGACTGACCGCCGGAGCCGCCGGAGCCGCGGGAGCCGCCGGCCTGGCGGCGTCGCCTCCTGACGGGCCCGGGCAGTGCGGATACTGCAGCGCAACGACCCCAGCCACCCCCGGGGGTGTGGACACAGATCTGAGATTTCCTTGGAGCGCGGGATGGGGTACGGTTCGTACGGCAAAAAGTACGGCAAAGTTGTGGTACGGCGATGGGTACGGCAGAAAGAGCAAAAGTGGGCGGCTCAGGGCGGGAGGAGAGAGCGGGAGAGGGTGACACCGCTTGCTCGGGAAGGTGATGAGTGGGAGCAGCGGCGCTCTCAGTGCGTGTGCGCTGCAGGGCAGTGCAGTACAGTGAAGTACATTGGCTCAAGAGTACGGGGGGGGGAGGGGGACCTCCCGGGGGCCAAACGTCGCATTCCCCCCAGCCCCGCCCAGCCCAGCGGTGCGGTGCGGTCCACCGGCGATCCCTCCATCCCCACAACCCCTCCCTCCCTCCAGGGAGGGCGGTGCACTGCCTCACTGACGATGCACGGAGAGGGGGGAGGACACGGGAGGACACGGGGGGAAAGGGGGGCCTCCTTCACTGTGACCCACCGACGTCCCCCGTCCCCACCTCACCCCCCCTTTCGGTCCTTTCCACACGCGCCCTCCCCTCCGATACAGAAATGGTCCCCTCTTCCTCCTGTGTTCGCTTTTCCGCAGTTTCCCACAGTTCCTGTTCGTAAGGAATTTCCCCCGTCCCGCCAAAAATCGGCAAGCGGCGCGCCGTCGCCGCGCTGCACGCGCACAGACCTACCGTTGGCGGGTTGCGGCGTGAGCACGCAGCGGTGGCCGTGGCCGGCGGCACCAACCGCCGCCGCTGCGTCCTCGCCCATGGCGGCGACCAGCCAGTAAGTGATTCCCGAAGATTCCACGGACGCCACCCAGGATGCGCCGAAGAAGTCCCAAAGCTGTCGGTCAACGGCAGTGACGAGCAGGGTGCCGTTTTGGGCAAAGGCCTCCACGCGCGCGCGAGACGCGGGATAGCATGTTGAAGCTGTTTGCTGAGTTGAAACGCTGCTGATGAAACAGCAGCAGCAGGCGAACATGATGAGGGAAAGCGGCCTGACCGGTCGATGTCGCTTGCGACACCGGTGGCGGTGCTCCGGGTGCCCCATCCTGGCGCTAGCCACTGCATTCTATCGTAGGCGATGATGGATTATCTTTGAAAGGCATTATGTTTTAGGGGCGCAGGAGGCGGGGCAGCAGCGCAGCTGTTGCCCAATATGCTGGCCGTCTACGATTTGAATCTAGATTGCAATCATGCCGGCGTGCGGTAAGGCGTCTCGCGTTTGATCATGGCATTTCACCTTGCACGTCAGTCATCTGCAGGTTTTCCTAGCGAGACCCAACCTTACGAACGTGCCACACAGAGCCACATGTATACAAAACGATTGGCAAGGCCTATCCGAGCGTCTATATAATGTACATACCATTTACGCAGCTATCACCTGGTAACTGTACATACAGGGCTGCTTTCTCTCGTCAAAACCAGTCTGACCGTGCACTCTGAACGTGCCGTCTGACTTTTGGACTATGCAAACCCGCAAACAAACATAAACTGTCGCAAGCTATTTCATGTAATTGTAGGGCGAGATAGGCGAGATAAGGCGAGCGCATCGGTCCTTTGCGCTGTCTAGCTGCTCGTAACGGTTACTCGCCTATCGCTGTAGAAAATAGGATGCTCCGGAAGCGCTTACGCCGTCGCCCACCTTCTATCCACTTTCATTCCTAAGCGGTCCGCATTGTCGGAAACATGTTTTCGACTGCAGAACCTATTGTTAAAGTACGGTCGCGCACGAAACGTACGAACATATCCAACCAACTGACGCCTTGACGGAAATTCGCTATGGGGTGGGTCCCGTGCCGGCAGCCCTGCGGCGGCCCTTGGTTGCCGGAAGGGCGACGGTGCGCCTGCCCGCTGTTAGGCCCGTCGTGTCGGCAGCGCGATGAAACCCGAGTAGCGGTAAGCGAAGCGCCATCGGCTCCCGGCAGCCAGTACTCCCGAACGCACGCATACCGGTATACACACGCAGGAGACAGCTTCAGCGACATGAAGGGCCAATGCAGCGGCTGTCAGGCGCGGCAGCACGACGGCGGGTGCTGCTGCTGCTGCTGCTGCTGGCACAACGCACCCACCCACCCATCCGCCCATTCCCCCCCCCATTCACCCACCCACCCACCCACCCATCCACACACACACCGCCCTGTGCGCCAGGGTCGCCACTCGCCCGCATCGCCCGGATTGGTAACCTTGCGGCGGTAACCGACCCATTGGCTCCCCTGTGTGTGCATGCACACGCACGCACACGTTGAAACCTCTAACGATGACAGTTACATGCACCCGCCGACCTCCGCATTTCGACGCCATTGCGCTGCGGAACGGGGCTTCCCAGGTTTTTCGCCCCCCGGCACCATTCCCACATGGAGGAGGGGAGGGGGGAGGGGGGGGATGACACGCGGGCGGCAACCACCCGGCCACTACCGGTAGCACAGACACACACGCACCGAAAAACACGCCGTGCTAGGGAATGGAGTGAACTTGGTACTACGCGGCGACCCATCCAGGCTCTGAGTGCTGTGAGGAGGAGCACGCCGGGCCCAAAGGACAAACACCGTCTTACACGTGTCTTACAGCGCAGAACGGCATCCAGAAAAGACAGAGTACGGCAGAGTACGGCATTAAACTAGTGAGGCAATCTCTGGCACCCACAAAGCCCTGCCACGAGCGGGGAACACGGAGCTGCACACGCCTTCGTCCGGGCCGCACCGACCCCCCAGCCCCCCAAACCCCGACAGACAGACACACAAGCGCGCATCACACACAGGAGCTTACCACACCTCACCACACCGCATCACAGACCCCATGAAGCAACATGGCAGTCCTTTCCGTACATCTATGCTACTATGCAGCGAGACCCCGACAGGCTAAGCCCCGTGAAGCCCGCGAAAGGCGGCGCCGCAAAACAAGAGCCGGCACCGCTCAGCAGAACCCCCCACCAGTCCCGCAGTGTCTCCCTCCCTCTGCGCGTGTGTGCATGTGCATGTGTGTATGTGTGTGCAGGGCCCGCTGGCCCCCGCTGGCTCCTCCCCCCGCCCCCCGGCACCCGCCGCCCCCCCCTCACACACACACGCTGGCTCTTAACGCGCCTTCGGAGACTCAGCGCTCCGGAGCCCGCTCCGAAACCCGCCACAATACCGGATAGACCACACATGGTGTCGTCTGTCCGGCATTGCAGACGACACCATGTCCGACCCAGGTCAACCCGCATGGCGGTTGTCGGACCGAACGCTACACTGCACCGCACCGCACCCCATTGCACCGCACCGCAGTAATCGGGGGTTCATGCTACGAGCCGCAGCGGGGTTAGGTGGGGGCTGACAACCTTGCCGACCTGCCCCTATAGATTGCCAAACTAGGCAACCTAGCCGACCCCGCACGCCGTCGATCCTACCTACCGCTAGCGCAGTGCTAGGCGGGGCCGGTGTCAGTTCCGGTGTCCTTGCCGTGGGTGTGGTGGCAGTCCTTGATACCGTTGGCCACAACAACCACCGCGCCATGGCCGTTGGTCTCACACGCGCCCGCGGGCGGCGCCGCCGCCAGCAGCCCCTGCGCGCAGCCGTTGCCGCCGCTGCCGCCGTACGGGTGTACGTCACCCGAATGCTCGTCGTACACGTTTGCGCAGTCGAAGTGCATCTCGTCGAACGCCATCCAGCCGCGCTTCTTGGCGAACTGCGGGGGGGGAAGGGAACGTGGAGAGGGGAGGCGGGAGTGATATGCTCCTTTATATAACAATGAGAGGGGAGGCGGGGGTGATATGCTCCTTTATATAACAATGAGAGGGGAGGCGGGAGTGATATGCTCCTTTATATAACAATGAGAGGGGAGGAGGGAGGCGGTCCGAAGCGGCGAGAGCTGTTTGTCAAGCCCGTGCCGACAAGCAGGGGGACGAGGGGAGAGAGGGAGACACACGGCAGGCAAGAGAGGTAGGGACACGACCGGGGGAAGGGTGCGCGGGGGACGTCGGGGGAGTGAATGAGGTTTTCATGAACGTCATCGACACACCCTCCGGCCTCCCTCCCCGCCACCGCCCTCCTGGTTCACTCCGAATGGCCTCGCCTCCTTTCCACCTCGGCTTTTCCACCACACGTTTGTCCGCCCGTCAGCTTGCCTGTTTGGGGCTTTGGGCTGCCTCTCACGCTCTCATCCCCACCCCCCTCAACCCCCCCAGAGCTCCGTCCCTTCGCTGCGGTATCTTCTTTTTTTACCCCGCTCCTTCCCTCCCCGCCCCGCCTCCCTCCCCCCCTCTCCCTACCCCCCACCTGCAGTGCTGGGTGCATCACAAAGCCCAGCGCCACCGCCCCCGCCGTCCAGCCCATCGTCTCCCAGTCCCGGTTGACGAAGGGCATTGCCAGCACCACTAGCAGCAGGGCGGAGGCGGGGAGCAGCATCAGCACCAGACCCCACGTCGGGAGCGGAACCCTGCAGGACAGGGGCGGACAGAGGGGGAAGGGGGGGTTCAGGGAGTGATATGCTCCTTTATAAAATAATGAGTCACTGCGGACGTTGATGATCGGAAGGGGGGGAACCGGTAGGGGGGACCAGTAGGGGGGGACCAGAAGGACGGAGCCAAGTAAGCAAGCTTGGGATAAGCCAAAGGTAGCAGTCGGAAATCGTCGACAATTGTGCAACACAACCAACCAACCAACCAACCAGTCCCAACCGACAACCGACAACCGACCTGTACGGCCTGGGCAGGTCGGGTCGCTTGATCCTCAGCCACACAAACGCCGCAAACTCCAGCAGCTCAGCCAGGCAGTAAATGGCGTTGAGCATGGTCACGATCTCCTCAAACGACTTGTACGCCAGGCACAGCACGCCCAGAGAGCTCAGCAGGATGCCGTACACAGGGGTGCCGTACCGAGACCGGCGGCCCAGCGCGCGCGGCAGGAAGCCGCGCTCCGCCATTCCCTGGACCTGCAGCCGGAGAGCAGGGACGGGTTGAGGAGAGATGAAGGAGAGGTGAAGGAGAGCAGAGGAGCTGAGGAGGGGTGGTGAGGGTTTTGGAGTGCAACGGGTCATTTGGATTTGGTCTGCAGCACCCGAGGAGCCCCTGGGGGAGCGAAGAGGAGCGGGGAGGGCGGGGAGCCGAGGGGGCAGAGAAAGGGCGAGCGGGCGCGCAACCGGCGGCGATGGTGCTGGTGGTGTGTGTGTGTGCGTGTGTGTATGTGAGGGGGGCGGGGTAGCCGTACGGACCACAGCAATGGAACGGAGGTGACACCCCCCAATACGTGGGCCTATCTGTGGATGAACCCCCCACGCACCCCCCCTGTACCCCCCCCCCAGCCCCTCCTTTAGCCGTTTAGCCCCATGGGGGGCCGCGCGCCCCATTCCGCTGCAGCGGTGCGCAGCGCAGAGCGTCGCAGAGCGTCGCAGAGCTGTCGTACTGCCGTACCTGGTACGAATCTGACGCCATTTCCGCCTGGTACTGCCCCACTTGGCTGCATGCCGCCGCCACTATGATCCAGACTGCCAGCCAGGAGCCGCCGACCTACAGAGCAAGGCGGGGGGTTGGGGGGGTAGGGGGTGGTTGGGAGGGCGGAGAAAAGGGGAGGCAGAAGGAGGAGGGGGCCGAGGGCGGGGAGGAGTAAGAAAAGAGAGAGCGAGAGGGGCGCAAATATGTATCGTCTTTATGACCCTCTGCCCCCGGGTCGCATCTCCACGGTGCCGGCTAACAGGTACGTTGACAGTACGTGGTGCGGAGGTCCGTTCGCCAACGTCCCCTCCGCTCCACCGCTGCGGCACGCCTCCCTTTCCCCCCTTTCCCCTCCGCCCCTTCCCCCACTACCCCCCCCACACATGCACACCCTAACCCCCCTCCACCCGCCCATCCGGTGCTGGGAAATGAGAAGAAAAGGAAACCCCGGCAAGTACTGCTGGGTAGGTGGGTGGGTGGGTAGGTGGGTTCTGGGTCGCCTCCGTCCCTCCGCTGCGGTACCTTCTTCTTCACCACCCCTCCCCTCCCCCACCCTCCCCTCCCCCACCTCCCCCACCTCCCCCCCTCCCCCCCCTGTCACCTGCTGCGCCACCATTCCGTAGTACCCCAGCTTCCAGTCCCCCGTGGCCCCCTGCACCCCCAGCGCCGCCAGGGTGGGCAGCAGGTACATGGCCACCACCAGAACCACCGCCAGCAGCAGCGCGCGGGGGAAGGTGCGGCCGGGGTCGCGCACCTCGCCGGCCAGTGTGGATACGGAGTCCCAGTAGTTGAGGTTCCTGGAGGGAGGCAGGGGGAGGGGGGAAGGGGGAATGGGGACGGTTTGGGGGTCAGCCCATCCCGCCCCAACAACGGCTCCTTATCAGCACCCGCGGAGCTCCTGACACTTCCCCTCCCCCCCACACACATACACACACACCTGCGTCGTCCGTCCTGCAACCCCCGCCCACCCTCCCCGTCTTTCATCGCCGCCCCCACCTCTTCCTCCCTCCCTCCCCCACACCCTTGCCCCCCACCCCCCGCCCGCCCACCCATCCCCCCCAACCCACCAGAACATGACGTTTAGGAAGGTGGGCCAATTCACATTGTACCAATCCACCTGCGTGTAGTTGGACACCTGTGGAGGGGGGGAGGGGGAGGGAGGGGAGTTTGAAGAGTGAAGAGGGAGGGGAGGGAGGGAGGGCAGAACGAGGGGAGGCAGAACGAGATAATGGGAGGGGTACAGGACAGGACTTTGAGAAGCCGACAAACCCGGGGGGCGGGGCGGAACGGGGCGGCAAGTGACAAGCGAGCAAGCCAGCGCCCCCCACCACCCCCACCCCCACCCCCACCCCCACCCCCCCACCCCCCCATCACCCCCACCACCATCTGCGAGTCGCACACCCCTGCTGCTGCTGTTCTGCTGCTGCTGCCCGGGACCCCTCCACTCCACAACCGTTGATTTGCTCCAATCGACCCACCCACCCACCCACCCACGTCGGGCAGACGGCACCCTCTCCCCCCTAACTCCCGCTGTCACCCCCCACCTCCCCCCCGAGCCACACACCGCCCTGCCCTTCCTTCCGGAAGCCGACTTGACTCCGGTAAAGTGCAACCGCCGCAACCCAACGCCCATCTGCCCACCCACCCCCTCCCCCACCGCCCTCTCCGCCCCCTAGGCCCCCCCAGCCCCCCTCCCCACCTGCAGCCTGGGCAGGCACAGCACGCACAGCAGCGCAAAGGGCACCAGGATGGCGAGTGTGGACGTGATGACGGCATTGCCCACCACCGTCAGGCCGCGGAAGTTGAGACCCGACAGCAGCAGAGACATGCCAACCAGGAACACGCTGAGAGGGACACAAGGGGGGGGGCACAGGGGGGGCAAAAGAAAACGGCCCGGGACACAAGGGGGGGAGAGGGCGGGGTGAGTGTGTGCGTGTGTGCGTGTGTTTGTATGGAGGGGCGGAGGGGTTGGGCAGGATGTGCTTGGAAGGACAACGACACGTTACAGCGTGCGGTTGAAACCCTTAGAGCTTCATCGAGGTGTGATATCTGATCTGGTGGCTGTGGTGTTGTGGTTGAGCTGTGCGGGTCGGACGGCCCAGCCTGCCGGCACCCCGGCTGACTGGCCCAGCCAGCCCGCCCCGCCCCACTGCCCCACTGCCGCACTATTGGGGCCATCCCTGCCTGACTCACTACACTGCCCGCCTGCCTGCCTGCCTTACTACACTGCCCGCCCCACCCCACTGCTCCACCCACCCCACTCACTACTTGGGCCACCCCTCCTTGAGCTGCGGAAAGAATATCTCCAGGTTGGCCGCCAGCATGACCGGGTACAGCGAGTTGTCGGTGACTCCGGACAACCAGCTCCAGAGACCCTCCTGGAAGCCCCAGAAGGGACCGAAGGCGGCGGTCACCCAGGCAACGTAGCCGCTGAGGTGTGGGGGGGAAGGGAGGGAGGAAAAGGGGTGGGAAAGGGGATTGGGGGTGGTGGCAAGGAAGAGCAGTATGGGTGGGGCGGTGGGGTGGGGGCGGGTACGGGGATGAAGCGCCTTGGTGGGAGCCTAAAGAGGATATATGGGCGTGAGGGGAGGAGGGGGACGGCATCCTTGCAAAGGGAAAGGGGCTTGTGGGATACCCTTAGGCAATACTCACTGACGCACCTGTTATTAACCTTACCATGACCGGAAACGCAGCGACCGCGTCGCCCCGCCAGACCAACCCGGACGGACGAGTCCGGGCGACAGCGCAACGACGACACGAGCCCGCGCCCAGACAACACAACCCAGCAGACAAAATGTAGACTCGGAAGGGTGGGCGCGGCAGCCGTGCCTCTGATTAAGCACCACCCACGCCCCCCTTGCAACCCCCCCAAAGTCGCCGTTCCATCCGTCCCCTCCCCCTTCCACCTTTCCCGTTCATCCCTCACGCACACTAACCTGGGCAGGGCAGGACAGGACTGGGGTGGGTAGGGTGGGCTTCTCCTCACCTGTCCAGGAAGCAAGCCCCAAACCCCTTACCCCCCTCCGCCCCCCCTCCCTCCCCCTCCCCCGTTCTCCCACCTGTTCTCGGGGAACGCAGTGGCCAGCTCTGCGGTGATGAGCGCCTCGGGCACACTCCACAGAATGGGGAACACCAGGAAGCCGAGGATGGTCAGCAGGGGACCGGCAGCGGACACGGCGTCCTGAGGGAGAGAGGGAGAGAGAGGAGGGGGAGAGGAGGAGAGACAGAGGGAGAGAGAGAGGAGGAGAGACAGATGGGGGAGAGAGAAAGAGGTGGAGAGACAGATGGGGGAGAGAGAGAGGAGGAGAGACAGATGGGGAGAGGGAAAGAGGGCAGGCGGAAGAGAGTGGGAGGGCGAGCGGGCGGGCGGGCGAGCGGATGTGCGAGTGCTCGCGCGCGGGTGGAGGTCACGGGGGCGTGTGCTCAGTGCGCAGAAGGCGTTTTGTGAGTGGCAGGGGGGGCGGTGTGTGTAAAGGTGGGTTTTGAGTTGCGGGCAAGGGCGCTAGGGTACAGGGCGTTTGATCTGGGTTGCTGATTTGGGTCGGCATCTGATTCGGTGATTGGACGGCTGGGTGGTGCTGGCTGGCTTCCGGGACGAAAATGGCCGGGAAGGAGCGTGAGGGAAGTGGGACGCAAGGGCTGCGGTGGCAGGTGGCAGTACGGGAGCGAGAGGGGGAGTGAGAGGGGGAGCGGTGAGGGGAGGGGGGATGATCGGCGTGGCTTGTGGGGGGCCAACGGGCGCCGGCGTGGGCGGCGGGGTGGCGGCGCGACGCGCAGCGCGCAGCAAATAAGATAAGATTGCTGTATCAAAGATGGGATGTTGGGATCATGTCGGGAAAAGTTGGGGGTAGAATTTCGGTTTCGGGAGTGGTGGCCTTTGGCCCGGCGGAAGCTGCAGCATGGGTTTTTCGGATTCCGCAGTTCCGGCAGCCCTAACGGTACCGCTTACCTCGGTTCCAAAGGGACCGCCGCTGACTTCGAAGAAGATGAGCGTGACGAGCGGCCACAGGCCCAGAGTACGGATATGGCCGGGCTCGCCGGGCGGCCGGTGGTGGGTCGGGCCGCCATAGCCCATGACACCCTCATCGTCACCCTCCTCGTTCCGCCTCGGGCTTTGTGGCGAAATAAGAGGCACCGTAGGGTCGTTTGTGAGATCCGCCATGTTGCGTGGCGTTCAACTGGGCGACGAAAAGGCAGAGCCGGCGCGGTTGGGAACGACCTGCCGAGTCGGGACTCCGCAATTCTGGGGACTGTCGCCGCACCACAGCAAAATCGTGGATCGTATTATTTCCGACGCAAACAAATTGCTATTCTGAGGCTGCTAGGACTGGGCTGCAACACGTGCGCCAACTAGAAAGGGAGACAACCGGTCTTGGCGGCGAGATTGTGTATTTTCCGGGGAGTCCCCGGCAGCCAATGCTAGGAGCCCTCCATGTCAAAACAATGTCCAATGATTAGCAGCTCCTAAAAGCCGCTCAGAGCCACAAGCGCATGCAAGCAGCTGGAAACCCTTCTCCCTGTCAGAAGCACGGCAGCAAGGAGCGGCAATAGACGGTAATACGGCAAAGCTAGCTATGCGAAAGAAACAGTGTCGGGGCAACCCCTTGGGAGTGCGTTGAACGTACGTGACGCAATGTGCGATGACGACCGTTGACGACCGTTGGCGCGGATCCAGGGCTGCGAACAACCAACCATCTCTCACTTTTCATAACCTAAACCTGTTTGGGTTTCTTTATCGATTGCCTTTTCACTAGACGCTCATCTTTCCCGTCGAAAAGATAGAACTTGAATCCTTACAACATCTCATCCGAGCATCACGCTCCGCCCGCAGCAGGCGAGATGTTCTTGCGCGAAGCTAGGCAGCGATCCCATGCCCAAAGCGACAAGAAGTCGCCGCCGGGAGCAAACAGCGCGTCGCGACCGCACAGGCCTGGGCGATGCCGGACGCAGCTTCAACACCTGGCCCCGCGGGCCCAAGGCCAGACCGGCGACAGCAGCGGGAACGAAGGTACGTTCAGCTTGCGACCAGCGCTTACAGACGGCGAACAGGACGGCGGTATGACTTCACGCCTTCTGAACCGTCCAGCTCCACCAAGACCTCCCACGTGCCTTGCACCGAGTCCAAACGCTGCCATGACCACGCACCCTCCATCCTCCATGCGCCATAACACACCACACACTCACTTTTACCCTAATCCCTCCCCTATCAGGCGCCAGCAGCAGCGGGCTCCCTCGGCAGCAGCGGCAGCAGCAACAATCTGAGGTCGGCGTGGGCCTCAAGGCGGTGTGGTACGGCGCCGAGCAGTTTGGCAAACTCATCAGCTTGGGAAAAGAGAACTCCACCCAGCAGCCCTCCTCCTCCTCCTCCTCCTCCTCTTCGCGGCGGCGCCTGAGTCGTGAGGAGATGCTTGCCGCCATTCGGGCCGACTACGATGAGCAGTACTTTGTGCGGGGGCTGGCGGACATGGAGGCCTACGCACCCGACTGCGTGTTCGCGGGTGAGAGGGGGTGTGGGCGTGTATGTGTGTATGTGTATGCGTGTTTGTATGTGCGCGTGCGGGTGTGTGTGTATGTGCGTGCGTGCGTGGGGAGGCTGGGGTTGGGGCTGGGTTGGGTTGGGTAGGGTTGGGTTTGGGAGGCTGGGGTTGGAGCTGGGGTTGGGGCTGAGAGGGTTGGGTAGGTTGACAAGGACATGGTACTGGTTGAGGGTGGGGGCCTGGGAGGAGGGTGGGGAGGAGGAGGGCGGCGGAGGTTGGGTAGTAGGGGAAGGAAAGACGAAACCGCAGCGATGGAGCGGAGGCGGCGTTGGCAAACCGCAGGAGGAGGGGAAGAAGCGGGGTAGCAAGGGTGGGGAGGGAGGTAGGGAAGGTGGAGGGGCTTGAGGGGGTGTATAACTCCGACCCTGACATCGCCGAGTTGAGTTGCGGAGACAGCCCCCCCTCTAGGGCCCCCCCTGTGCCTCCCCCTGGGCCTTCCCCGGCTGGAACGACTCGGTCCGAACTTGGAGCAGAAATTGAAAATTGAGGTCGATCCCGCTGCTCCTCCGCCTTCGCCTCCTCCCTCTCCCCACTCCCTCCACACACCCCCTTCCGCATCAGCCCCGCTGCGTCCCCACACCGACAGCACGCGCGCCCGCCGCGCTGTCGGCTGCCGCTCTCTTAAGATGCTCGCCCGCTCTCGAAGGGTCTCGGCAACGCCCGGTGTGCGGCTCCCTCCCGCCCCTTTGCCAACCTTCCCGCCCCTCCCCCTCCCTCCCCCCACCCCCGCCTTCCCTGCACCGCAGACCCCTTTGTGAGCTTCTCCGGCACACAGCGCTTCAAACAGAACGTGTCCAATCTGGGAGGACTCATGTGGGTTGATGGGGGCTGAGGGGGGGGGGAAAGAGAGGGAGGGCAGCGGGACGGAGTGGGGTGGGGTGGGGTGGGGTGGGGTGGGGTGGGGTGGGGTGGGGTGGGGTGGGGTGGGGTGGGGCCCGACCCAGATGCCGCAGCCGCAGGCCACAGGCCTGTGGGTACCGGTGGTACCGGTATGCAAGGGGGGAAAGGAGGAAGCGGGCGGCGGAAGGCGGGAGGTGGGGCCTGCCCCGCCGCTCCCGCCAGCTGGCAAGGACAGGAGAGGAAGCTCCGAAACCAGGGAACTGGAGCCGCCGCAAGTCGCACGGTAGCGGCGAGAGCGAGACCCGCCCCCCTCCCTGGCCACCCCCCGCCCGCCCGCCTGCCCGCCCGCCCACCATGCCTCGCCCGCAGGTCTGACATTCGGTTGGAGGTGTACGACTGGGTTGAGGGCCCCTCCTCCCTGGAGACCCGCTGGCGCTTCTCCGCGCTTCTGGACCTGCCCTGGCGGCCCCGGCTGGCGGCGGCGGGGGGAACCACCCACGTGATGGATCTGGAGAGGGGGCGGGTGGTGAGGCACGAGGAGAGGTGCGGGGGGGGGTGCGTGTGGGGGGGGGCTGCGGGGGGGGGGTGTGTATGTGTGGGGGAGGAGGAGGGTAAGGTTATCCACGGATGGGGATGGGAGGACCTCATTCCGTAAAAGGGGGGCGGAGGGAAGGGAAGGGAAGGCACGTGTACGTAATGTTGCGGGGCACCCCCGAGGCTTTTTCTTCATTATCGTTTACGGGCTCCGGCCTATGCGTGGATACCACCCACTCGAGTGGGTTCGGGGTCTGGCCTGGAGGGCGGTGGTACCTCTGTGTGACCCGAAGTAGTGGTGGGGAGGAGGAGCGAGTGTGAGCGGGTGGGAGCGGGTGGAACAGTCTCCTGAACACAAGGCGCACCCGGGGAAACACGCATCCGGGGGGGGGCCCTGGAGGTCGCCGCAGCGGTTGCGGAACTTGGCACGAGGCGTGTCCGCCGGGGTGTGGGCTGGTGCCGCGGGTGATCGCGTGGGTGTGGCTGCGGGCGGGCACCCGGGGCGGCCGCCAGGAGAGCAGTCGCAGGCACTCTTCCTAGGGGCCATTGAGACCCACGTCGGCTTGTGTTCTCAAGTCGGTCCGCCCCTCCTCAGCATTTCCACCTTCCTCCGATCTCCCCGCCTTGACTGACTCTACCGTCGCGGCTTTGGTCTGTTCGCCTACGTGACCACAACTTCTTCCGGTACTTCCCTGCCCTCTGCCATACTCTTAAACCCCACCACCCCCTCCTCCCTCGACCTGTCTCGCCTGCAGGTGGGAGGTGGAGCCGGGTAAGGTGGTGGCGCAACTGCTGAGACCCGCAGCGCAGGTGGGACAAGTGGCGGGTGGGACATGAGGCGGGTGGGGTTTGGGGTGAAGGGGGGCTGGGGTGGGGGGCAGAGACCGGGGCGACGGAAGGTGGGGGTGGGTGGGGGCCGGCGGGCACGGAGTGGCGTGGAGGCTGGTTGGCTGGCTGAGGGCCAGAAGGGGTTTTCTGGGGAGGGCTGGTGGGGAGCTGGAGCGGAGCGGAGAGCGGAGTGGGGTGGTGCGAGCAGTAGTGGGGGAAACGAGATTGGAGAGGATTGGAGATTGGGAAGGGGAGCGGCCGATCCACACGCGCCTCAACCCGCGCTTCGCCGTCACACTCCGCCGTCACTCTCTTCCGCCGTCACTCTTCGCTCGCCACAACACGGCATAGCAAAAGCACGGCACGGCACAGCACAGCGCGGCGCAGCACGGCACAGCACGTGTGACTCCCATGCGGCCCGCCATTGCGGCATCCGCTTCCCAGCAACCCCCCCTCCCACCTGGAAACTCGCGCAGCGCGCCTCTCTCCAAACCGCACCAACCGCCCGCCCCCCCCCAAACTCCCCCTCAACAAGCCTACCAACTACCCAACCACTGCCAACCGCCAACCGCCTCTGCCCGCCTCCCGCGCCGCGCCGCTTCAGGTCCCCACCAACCCCTGGGAGACCTTCCTGTTGTCCGCTTCCGCCGGTGACGTCACCGGCATGTGGTTCGTACTCAGTCCGCTGGTGCTGCGAGCCTCCGCTGCAGCCACCGCGGCATCACTGGTGTGGGGCCTGCTCCCCGCGTCCGTGTCGGGGGGCCAGGGGGGTCTGCTGCCGGGGCCGGTGCTGGCGGGCTGCGAGCTGCTGTTCTGCGGCTGTGTGGTCACCGAGGTGCTCAAGTTCGCGCAGGGAATGCAGGGCGGCGAGACGGGGACGGGCGGCAGGTTCTGAGTCGGCGGTAGGGTCAGTGGGGGTGGTGAGGTTAGTGGGGTTCGGGTGCGGTTGAGGGTGAGGCGGGCGGGAGGTGGTGGCGGGTGAGAGGGTGTGGGCGAAAGTGCCGCGCAGGGGAGCGGTGGGGAACTGCCAGCCCTGTCCACCGTGTCGAGGGCGCGGTGGTACCTTAACCGGACAGGTACCGGAAACTGCTGGGGGTGGGGGTGGAGGTGGGGACATGGATGGGGACGTGGGCGAACGGCGGGCTTGGTCGGTAATAGTGAGCGGAAGGGCACGGAAGTTATACCATTCGGTGCATGGAAATCTCCCCCGAGTGTGAGTGTGAGTATGGGTTTGAGTGTGAGTGTGAGTGTGAGTGAGCACGAACATGGTACGGAATACAACGGATCGAAGTTTGTTACGGCCCACACAGAGTGGCGCGTGCGGCGGTACGGATGTACGGCTGCCCGGTGCGGCTTTCTGCGCTCAGAGTGGCGTGCAACGACGCGGCCAGATGCGGCCCGGAGTGTGGGGGGGTGGCGCTGACGTCTTGAGGGGACGCTCCATCGCTCATAGCCTCACACGTCACACCCGTGCATATGATGGCTCATCACGAATGAAAGTGAACTTTTGCACGTCTGCATCCCCCTCGATCGGTGTTCGACGGCTGGGCTGTGGTATTTAATCCGCTGCTAAGCCCTTTCTTTGCGTGCGTTTGTTGGATGCACCGTTTTTCAGTGGACTTACAGGGGCCGTTGCTGCTGCTGCTGTCGATGTGTGCCACAAAGGCCCCCCCGGGAAGTCCAGTTCGCAAAACGGCGGCGAGGGGCGAGCAGCGTCCGCGTCGGCCCTTTTGGTGGTCCTCGGCTGGTCCCCAGGTCCGGATGTGGACGTGGTATATTGGGCTGTCGAACCGGCTTCACCACGAAGGAAGAAAGCAAAGGCAGAAGACGGGGCACGCACACGCGCAATGTCTTGGCGCTCGTAAATACCGGTCAGGAGCCCTGACGTGCCCGGGTGCGACGGGGCCCGTCGGCTTGGCGGCAGGTGTCCCTCAGTCGGGTGGCGGCAGGGGTGTGCACCCCCGGCTCTGCGCCCTGTATGGGTCCCTTCTCCCTGCGTCATCCTCGCCTCTCCAGTCTCCGCTCTCAGCGGAGCGCCAGAGCGGTTTCGTCGCCTTCTTCTCGCCGAATCTCTTCTCTTGTCTCAGCTGTTCGCTGGCGACGTCCGTCATGCTCCAGCCGCTCGGTTTGCATCCCTGCCGCAGCCGCTTTGGTCGGACTCACCACCTCGCTCATCTCTTTTGCAGACGGAGAGACGTCACTTCGTGGCGCATTACGTATTTACCGTTCTCGGGCTCCGGACTATCTGTGGATAAGAGGAACACACCCTCCTCCCCCGACAGCACCGCGCACACGAGGGGCCGCCGACTCCCCAACCAACCAACCAACCAACCAACCGGCCAGCGCTGCGCTTGCCGCCCTCCCACAGCGGCCGCTACGCGCCGCCAGTGCCGCGGTCGCGAAGCACAACTGCGCGTGACCCTTCCGCCGCCCGTGCAATATATCAAGCCCACGTCCCCCCGGCCCTCTTGGCAATGGGGGCCCGCCAGGCCTCAGGCCCCTGTGGCCTTCTCCCGCACCGGCCACAGGCCACCGGTCGCATAAGGCCACCCTTCTCTTGGTGTCGTACGGCTCCGGAGAGGGAAGCATTAGGGTTTTGGTTTTGGTTTTGGTGGGATTGTGGTGCAGTTTGGGGTGCATCCGGGCTGCTGTCTCCTTCCGCAGCGGAGACGGCCCCATTGCGTCCCCAGAGGGTGTACTGCGCTTTACCAGGGTAGTGTGGGGTAGGGAAGGGTAGGGTAGGGTGAGCTGAGCAGGGCCCTATGCCGGCCTTCCCTGTGGGGTTCTGACACAGCAGCGTCGGTACGTACTGCGTACGCGGCTACGCGCCTCCTCCTCACCCCCTCGCCAGCGCCCCAGGTCAGATCTACCAGCGCTCACTGCCCGCTGCTGCACGTCGCCCCACGTCGCCGTCAGCGCCACTGCTGCAACGTCGCACTGTGCGTGTGTACGGCCTGGACGCCGCAGACTATCCCAGGGGTGGATGGGCTGGCGTGGGTGCGCGTGTGTCCGATAGGGCAGCTGACCCCTCTGGGCGCTGCTGCTAGGGGGGCGGAGTTTCAGTCGTTCGGGGGGCACGAAGGGGAGAGGGGCTGCGTGTACAACGACGCCAAACCCTAACCGTTAATTCGCATTTCCAGATTGGCAAATGCCAGTAAGCCTGTATGCCACCATTTCCCAACCACCACAACGACAATGTGGTGGTTGTGAGGGTTGGGTTACGCGCGTACGCCGCCACGCCCGGCCTTGTGCCTCGGAAAGGGAGCGATGCAGCCATGAAGAGTTTAGCTGCGGTGTGAGGCTAGCTCAATGACCATTCAGCATTTGTGCCTGGAGCGCCGTAAGCCCGTAACTGCTTGATGCACTAACCCGAATGAAATCCAAGCTGGATGTCGGTTGCGAATTATATTGATGACTGTCTTGACCAAATGAGCGGAGCCTTGCTTGTTCAGGTTATTTTGGCTAGGTGGCACGAGCCAACGGTTGCCAGTTAATACGGCAAGTTTCAAAGGCGCGAAAATGGATTGGCCGACTGCTGCTGCTGTCTGCAAGGTAGTAAGCAGTATTGAAGCGTGTAACTATTACATCATGGATTAGGTGCTGCTTTTATGCTTTAATCCATAGTGCCCTAATTGACAAGGAAAGGCGCGACAGCTGGGTGGGACAGGCCCGTTAGCAGCTCATACTTTAAGATGCAGGTCATTACCTCATCAAAGGGCGGCCTCGCCGGCTTCACGCCGGTGGCGGAGCTGAACGCCACTGGGAATGTGCCCAAGAATGGAGACCGGATGCTGACTGATTTGAGCATGTACACTTCCCCGCCGTCCGAGAACATAACCTTGGAAGAATTCGAGCGTCTTGCGCTGGCGCGGTTGTCAGGTTTGTGCGCGGCGATATGCATTTCCGCGGGAGCCAGACAGCTCTTGGTCTTGGACGCCCACGCAAGACATCGCTCACACGGTGCACACATGGCATCACGCACACGGACCGCTCTCGAACTCCTATGCACGCTAGAGGGGGGGTGGAATTGGTGGTCTTGTGCAAGGCGCATCGTCTCCCTCATTACCATCCCGAGCTTGCTGCTTGCACCCCTGGAAAACTTCTCCCTCGTTACCCAGTGTTGAAGGAGATGGAGGCGTACAAGCTGCGGCACTCGACCAAGGGCGAGAAGGAGCTGCTGGTGCGTCCGCCGGGGAGCGGGGGGCTGACGCCTTGGGTTGCGGACCGGGGACAGCGTCCGCCGAAACCGAATGGATTTGTGGCTCAGGTCCCACGAGTTTCGAGCCTGCAGGGGGGCCACAGCCGGCCGCGTGCTTACGCCGGCCTCGATGTGGGCCAACCATTCTCTCTCCATGCGCCGGCCCGGCCCTAACCCCCATACCCACCACCACCTGACGGCCTCACCCCGGTGCTAACGCCGGTGCTAACGCCGTCGCCTTCTCCGCTGCGGTTTTTCTTTTCACCCCGGCGCATCCGCCCGGGGCGGGGAGGGGCCGGCTCCGCCAGTCCCCCCATACCTCGGTACCGATGCCAATCTCCTTCCACCACATCACTCCCTACCCTGGAACTCCCCCGTGGGGGTACCCCCTTCACCGCCGCATGTCACCTCCTTACCGCTTTCCATCGTTGCGCCGCATAAGCCGCATAAGGCCCCTTTACCCCAAGTCACGATCGCGGCGGTATCGTCCTTATCCGTTGTCCCCTTCCCAAACCCCTCGTGTACACCGCTGTACAGGACAAGCTCAATCAGCTGAAGCAGAAGCACATGAAGGGCGTGAGCACCGCCTCCACGTCCTCTGCCGCCGCCGCCCCAGCCGCCGCCGCCCTCGGCGCCAGCAGCAGCAGCAGTCGCGAGGAGGAGGTTCGCAACGACCTCATCTCTCACTACGTGCTGCGACTCGCCTACTGCCGTACGGCGGAGCTCCGGAAGTGGTTTGTGGCGCAAGAGTGCGACATGTTCCGACTCAAGTTCGGAACCTACAACGCCGCGGAACACGTGCGTGGGTGGCCCACACCCATCCCCTAGTCCCCACACGTTGATGTGTGGTGGCGTAGACGGAGTACATGGATGGATGGATGGATGGATGGATGGAGTTCGGGGCATCCATGAGCAGATGATGGCGCGGAGGGGCACGTGGCACGGAGTGACGGCGCATGACGGAAGATCCATGGGATGGAATGGCACGGGCTGGCAGGAGGGGGTGGTGGGGGGGGGTGGGCCCAATGGTTCGGTGCGGTACGCAACCGCCGCGCGCGGGTAGACTGTGGCCGAGGGGGGCAGTGGGGGAAAGTCCGGGGAGCAATCACCAGGCGGGCGCTAGGGGTGGGTTGAAGGCGGGGATGCAGCCCGGGTGGCCAGGACCGCATCGGAGACTGGGGGATGGGGTTGGCGCCGGCGTCCCGAGGGGAGGGGGAGGGGGGGAGGGGAGGGGGGGCTGTCGCAACGCCGCCGTCTTGCAGCCGCCGGAGCCTGCCCGTGCAGCACCCACCCACCCACCCACCAAGCGGGCGCTCACCACTGTCACGCTGCACTCTGCGCAAATGCCGCCGGACTGAGGCAACCCAGATCCCCTCCCCCTTTGCGCCCCGTGGGTCCCCGAGCTGGTCCATCCATTCAGCGCTGCGCCAGTGCGGGTCCGCCCTTCTCCCCCACCGCCGCTCACCCACTGCCCCCTGCTGCTGCTCGCCTCCCTATACTCTCCGCTTATCTCTTCCTCTGTTCCGCCCCCACTGTCCCCACTGCCCCCACTGCGCAGGAGGCCTTCCTGGCCGCACACGCGCCCCAGTACCGGCCTGTACCCGCGGGGGAGCTGGACGAGGTGATGCCGGAGATCCTGCAGGTGGGCCGAGATCTGATCTGAGATCTGGTCTGATGTGATGTGATCTGATCTGATCTGGGTCGCAGTGGGTTGATCTGAGATCTGATGGCAGTGGGGTGCAGTGGGGTGCCGGTGGCATGTGCGTCTGCGGAAAAAGGAACAACAAAAAGGAACGAGGCGGCACTCCGGAAGGGGGGGGGAAGACGGCACGGTTCGGGTTCCAGGGAGGGTGTGTGTTCGTGTTCGAGAGGGTGCGAAACAGGTTCGCAGTGGGTTGAGCTTCCCTCGAGCCTCAGAAGGAGGACCCGCGAGTGAGCAAGGGGGGCAAGGACCTTTGGAGGGCTGCCGTGTGGGAAGTACCCGTGTGGGCACTGGAGCCGCTCTCCAGGTCGCCGGTCGCACCACCAAATTACGGAGCCTGAGCCTGAGCCATCCCCTCCCTGCCTCCCCCTCCCTGCCTCCCCCACACCCCCTCCCTCACCCCTCAGGTGATGAAGTCCAATTTGGAGAGCAAGGAGGCCGTTGCGAGGGCGGCACTGGACAAGCGCTTCTACAAGGTGTGTGGGTGTTGTGGGTGTATGCCGGGGCGGGGGGCGGGGCGGGGGCGGGGGTGAAAAAAGAAGGTACCGCAGGGAGGGGGAGGGGGTGGGGGTGGGGGAGGGGGGACCGGCGCTATCTTGCTTGTCTGTGCTCGTCCACACTTTGCTCACTGTGTGCGTGTGTGTGTATCTGTGTGTGTCCCGGTCCCTCCGTCAGGTCTCCTTCACTCGTGTGCCGGAGCTGGTATCCCAGCGGCGGGTGCTGCTGCGGGGCGGCTGGGCATACGTCAGTCGGGACGCACTGGCTCCCCTGGTGGTGGCGGAGTTCCGGGCGGGGATCAGCAAGGTGGGGGGGGGTGGGAGGTGGGGTTGGGCTGGGCTGGGTTGGTGATTGGGGGGATAAGGAAAAGATACCGCAGTGGGTGGGTGGGTGAGTGAGTGGGTGGGGGCAGCGCCGGGCGGGTGGAGGGGCGGGTGGAGGGCAGCGCCCACGTGGCGGTGGTGGTGGTGTGGTGGTGGTGGGGATCCATACTCGTAGAAGCCCGCGAGTGAGAAGAGGGAAGAGGCACAGCGGCAAGAGGGGTCGGTGGGTGGGTACTTTGGCGGGTGTGGGCCGCGGCAGGCTACAGAACGGGTGGGTGGGCTGCGGAGTGCGGGGCGAGCTGGGTGGCGAACGGCGCCGGCCTCCCTCTCGAGTCGTTCTGTCGAGGCAGCAGAGACCCCCGTGAGTGAGTGGGGGGAGGGGGGGGGGTGATGGCGGCCTGCAGTCGAGGGTGGGGTTGGCAGCAGCAGCCTGCAGCCTGCGGGGTGGGGACAGCAGCAGCCTGCGGGTCGGCCTTTCGGTGTCGTCTGGCGGATGCCTGTGGGGTGACCTGGCGGGCTGGGTTCCGCGCCCCGGTGAGCTCCCCTCGCTCCGAAACCCAACCCGCAACCGGCAACCGGCAATCCCCGCTTCGCTTCGCTCGGCTTTCCGCTGCGTCTCGCTCCGGCGCCTTTTGCCACGTGTCGTGTGTCACCTCTCACCTGCATTCTTCGTTCTCCGCCCGCCCCCAGGGTCTGTCCGACATGGCCCGGCGGTGGCGGCAGATGTTCCCCGCGGAAGAGGAGCAGCGCTTGCAGCCTCTGGTGGCTTCACTGACCAACAGGTGGGGCTCCTCAGGGGGGGGTGCGGAGGGCGGCGCTGCGGGCTGAGGGGGGGCCCGCAGCGACTGAGGGGGCGACAGGGGGTGTATGGCCCCGCGCGGGGGAGGGGCTGCAGCAAGGGGCAGGCAACCAGGGAAGGTGTGGTGTGCCGGTGTACGATGACGTTATGCTTCTCCCTCAACCTCCCTCGCCCCCATCCCCCCTCCGGCATGTGCCACATCCCTCATCTGGGTTCCTCTGTAACAACTCCCCCCCCCCCACACACCACGCACACACACACACCCTCGTGTGCCGCCGCGGTTCACGAGGGGAGGCAGAGCGAGGGCACCTTCCTTTCCCTTCCCGTGGGGCCTTGGGGACATGGACATGCAGGGTCGCCCCCCGCCCCCGCCCCGCCCACCCCACCTCTTACTCTCCCCCCCACCCCCCAAACCCCCCCCACACACACCGACACTCCCTCCCCTCTTCCCCTCCCTCCCTCCCTCCCACCCCCCCTGCCCCCCCCGGCCGTAGGTCCCTGTTGGCGGACTACAGCGGCGTGAGCACCAAGTACGGCGATGTGTCCGCCGCCAACTTGCACCAGCTGGCCGCCCGCCACTTCCCTCTGTGCATGAACCACCTCATGGGGGCCCTGCACTCGGAGAGGCACCTGCGGCACGGAGGCAGGCAGCAGCTGAGCTTGTTCCTCAAGGTAATGGGGGGTGTGGGGGTGGAGTTGGGGGGGTGGGGGGGTTCCCACGGATAGGCCGGGGCCCCGGAGGGGGGGAGGAGAATGGAGGGTAATAGAAAGACGAAACCGCAACGAAGGGACGGAGGCGATGCCCCTTTGGGGGAAAGGTCTGGGGCGGGCTGGGCTGTTCTCGTTTTCCCCGCGCTCGTCTCTGCCCCCCCCCCCCGTCTGCCACCGTACTCCTAAAGCTCCTTCTGCCGGCTGCGGCTGTGGGCGGTGGGCTGTGGGCTGGCCACAAAGCGCCAGCGCTCAGGCTGTTGCCCCCACCTGCCACCAACCTGCCATCCCCCCACCTGCCAACCCCCCATCTACCACCAACCTGCCAACCCCCCTCCACCTGCCCACACCTGCCACCAACCTGCCAACCCCCCACCTGCCGCTATTGTGCTGCTGCCGCTACTGCTACTGCTGCTACCGGTGCTGTTGTTGCTTGTTCAGGCCATCGGTCTCCCAATGGAGGAGGCGCTCATGTTTTGGCGCTCCGAGTTCGCGCCGCGCACTCCGTCGGACGCCTTTGACAAGCAGTACGCGTACAACATACGGCACAACTACGGCAGGGAGGGCAAGCGCACCGATTACACGGCGCACAAGTGAGCAGCTGCAGGGAGGGAAGGAGGGAGGGAGGGGTGATGCGCGGGCAGCGAAGGCAAGACGCTCCGGAAGGGGAGAGGGGCTGCTGCACACACTTCCTTCCTCCCCAACCCAACCCAACCCATCTCATCCCTCATCACCCCAACTCCCTCCTCCCCCTCCTCCTTGTCCGCGACCTGCGACCCTGCCCGTCCTCTGGGCCCCTCGCTGCCCCCACCCCGACCTCTCTCCACCGCGTCCTCCGTGCCATCGCCTCCCCTCCCCTCCCCCCCTCCCCCCTCCCCCCGGGTCCTGGCTCCGTTCGCTCACGTCGCCTCTGTCCCTCTCCGCTGCGGTCTCATCGTCACTCGTCACTTACCCCCCCCCCCACCTCACCCCACCTCAACCCCCCTCAACCCCAGTACCATTTTGGTACTGCACTCTACCAAGCCCCCACACCCCCGGCCGCCACGCCGTCTCTGTCCCTTCGCTGCTCGTATCTTTTTCCTACCCCCCCCCACTCCCATTGTTATATAAAAGAGCATATCACTCCTTGACCCCCCCACTCCCCTCCCGCTCCCGCTCCCCTTCGTCCCGCAGCTGCACCACCATTGTGGGTTTCAGTGGCGGTGCGGGTGACCACCACGGCTGCCCCTACCGCCGATTGGATGAGGCCTCACTCAGAGCGGCGCTGGGGAGGATGCGCTGCGACGAACGGTGGGGGAGTTAGGGTATTGGCGGGGGAGGGTGGACCCGGGGGGTTGGGAGGGGATCTAATGATTGAAGAAGATATCGCAGCGATGGGGAGGGAGGGAGGGAGGGAGGGAGGGAGGGGGTTGCGTTTGGAAGGAGACAAGTTGTAGGCAAGGGGGGTGGGGGCGGGGAGGTGGGGGCCTTCGGCTGGGCGTCAAGGGCCGAACAGGGCCGTAGGGAAGAGGAGGAGGGGCGCCAACGGCAGGGAACTGGGGGAGAGAGGGGGTTATCCACGTTTAGGCCGAGGGAGGGAGAGGGGCGGGGGACGCTGTGTGTGTGCGCGCTTCTTTTCCAACCCCCCTTCCCCTCCCCCCCCTACACACCCCTCCCCCCCCGCCCCCGCAGTAAGATCGAGGAGGCGGTGTCGAAGGCTCGAGATGGTCACTACCAGCTGGCCTGTGCCTCCGCCTTCGAGGGGGTGCACCGGGTGCCGGAGATGGACGTGGGGATATCGGCGCCGCTGCAGTACTACGCAGGTGGGGGGGAGGGGAGGGGGGGAGGGAGACGCAGATGGTGCGGGCGAGAGGTATTAAGGATGGCGCCAGTGCGTGCTGGTTGTAAGGAGGGGACAGGAGGGGACGGGAGGGAGGGAGGGAGGGGCATAAACGAATAGGAAAAAGAGGGACACGCGACAACGGCTGGGCTGGAACCTAAGGGAGGTGAGGGCAGGTGGGGTGGGGCAGGGCAGGGCGGCTGTTGGCGGGGGTGTGGATGGAGGTGGGGGTGAAAGGTGCGGCCGGCGCGAGGAAGCTGGAGGAGCCGGGCGGTCCTCAGCGGCGCGCTGTGAGGACGTTTGTGTGGGTGGGGGTGCCCGGGTCGTCCCCCTCGAGTCCCCTCGACTCCCCCGGGGGGGTTTCCAGGCCCGGACAGCCTGGCCCCGGGGGGGTCGGTCCTCTCGCGGTGCCGGTGCAGTGGCATGTGGGGCTGCCAGTTGCCACCTTCGTACCCGTGCGTGCTGCTGACTGCTGACTAGCGCCCTGCCCTGCCCCTCTCAAACCCCACCCCCACCCACCACCACCCCCGCCACCACCACCGCCACCACCACCACCACCACCACCACCACGGGGGTTCGGTGGATTGGATTGGTTTCACTGTGGATTGAATTGGATTGGATTGGGCTCTCTCCTTCTCTCTTTCTTTCTTACTCTTTCTCTCTCTCTCTCGGGGAACACGCAGAGAGCCGCCGGATCTGCGCGGAACGCGACGCGGCGGCGGCACCGGCAGCGGGAGGGACGGCGGAAGGGGCCGACGGCAGCGGCGCCGCCGCCAGCGCTGGCGCTGGTGCAGCCGCCGGCGGCGAACAGCAGCAGCAGCCGCAGCAGCCTGGCGGTCGGGGCGTGAAGCGGCCGGCCGGTGCCCTTCCTGCCCAGCCCCCTCGGTAGTCGCGGCAGGGAAGGCGGTCCCGGGGGGGAGGGGGGGGGCAGAGCCCCGCAGGTCCATTCTGGGGGTGGGGGGGTGTGCCATTGCCGGGTGCGCACAGCGGCACGTTTGGGCTGCGGCTGCTGTCTGGCGGGTAGGGCGGATAGGGCGCGAAAGCGGTGATGGCATCAGGCGGTGCAGAGGTGGCTGGGCAACGCGATGGCGCTTCCCCCTGGGGGTTTTGGCGGCAACATGCAGTACAAGAGGTGGGCTGGGCAGTACAAGAGGGTGTTGGCCGCTGGCGGAGCGGGTGGAGCGCGGCCTCACCTGTAGTTGCCGTACCGGTCAGGGTAGGGAGCGAGAGGACAGAGGAGCCGTCGGTGGAGGGCCCCGGCCCGCATTCCCCCGCTTAGCGCCCCCGCAGCAGCAACCGGCATCATCGGCGCCGAGGCCTTTAGGCCCAAGGCTGACACGGCCCGGCTAATATCGTGGTGTACTGTGCAACGCGTGTGTGGGTGTTGCTAATTGGGCACCTGAGGCGGCGTCGGCGAATTTGGGTTGTGGGACCTTGACTCAGGAGGGGGGAGCTGGGCCCATGGGGCAGTACGTGAAATGCGCTGCGTATGTGGTGTGTGTGTGTTTGGGGGGGACGAGGGAGGGATCTATCTACTGGGGCGGGCGGGCGGGGGGAGACGTGGCTCAGTGGACAAATGGGCGGACGGGTGCAGTCTGTGGTGAGGGCTACGGCCGGTGAGGGCTGACCGTGTTGTGTTGGGGGGGTCCTCGGGGCGCAGTCGCCCAAGCAGAGCAGCGAAGGGGGCAGCGGTGCGCGTCGCAAACTCGGCCTTCACTTGAGAGCTCTTGAGGGCGTTGGACAGCTACCCAAAGATTCTGGTTTTCTTTCTCGCATCCTAATCGGGACTCGACACGGGGACCCGCCACGTCGCTGGGTAACATGGACAAGGTACGGACTGAGTACGGCGTTGACTGGGCGTGATGTGGCTTGTCGTTCTGGCCAGCAGCCACGGTTGTAGGTGTCAACGGTGAAGAGTTTGGACAGTGGGATGAGTGTTGTGTTTGGATGCCGGGGCTACCGTAGAGCATTGCGTAGTGCGGCAGCACGGGGGACATGTGACGGAAGACATGACGTGGCAGCTACCCCCCGCACTTGGGTGCCGGTGACGTCATGGCGGCTCGTTACACATCATTCCAGCAACGAGCGGGGCTCGTTTCTGAAAGCGCGATGGTGCCACCGGGGTTCGCCGCACAGCCCAAACGTGAATCGCTGACACACATACACACACACAAACACACATCTACACACACACACACAAACACACATCTACACACAAACACAAACACACATCTACACACACACACAAACACACATCTACACACACATCTACACACACATCTACACACGTGTGCCCAAAGCCCCCTCCTTACCTGTGGGCACTTCCCAAATCAGGACCCAGCCACTCGCACCCAATGAGGCCCTCCCTGGCGCCCTCATGTGTACGACTCCCCCCCTCCCACACATACACACGTAGCACGCTGGGATGCCTCCTCTGGCTGGGAAGTCTCCTCTCCGCCCACCCGGGGCATCACCGCCCGCCAGCCACACTACACTACAACACATCCACCCCCCCCCCCGCCAACACACCGTTCCTGTGCCGCCTCGCACGCAGTGTGTGGCAAGTTTTCGCCACACACTGATTTCCCCATCACAGAAAGAAGATTCTGCACGACACCCTTCCGCTTGAGATCGCTGATATGCCGCAATGCCAAACGCGCCTATTCACCGCACCACGCCCCCACCCCTGGCCTACAGTCCCAGCATAACAGCGTACGCCTGGCGGATCTTTCGGCGGTTGGACTCCGAGAAGCGGGGCTTGAGGCGGATGCAGGCCTCCCTGGAGGGGGAGAGCGGAGGGCAGAAGGTAACGGTGGGGGGGATTTCCACATGTCTCGCAATTTTTTGCATTTGGACTGGGAAGCGGGAGAGGGACAATCCGGATGGACAGCAGGAGGAGGAGGGCGTGTGATGGTGATGGAGGGAGAAAGAGAGGGTGGGGGCCGGGCTGAATTCAGGGCGAGTGGGGCGGCAATCGATGTCTTTCCAGGCCTGTTCTCTCTAAGGGGAGGACTCGGGGGGACTTTTGGGGAGGAGCGGGGCTCTGGCAGTTGGGGGGGTGCTCGGGAGGGGCCATGTTCGTCCGGATGCTCGGGGCCCTCCAGCGTTCACCGATTGGAGTCCCCCCAACCCACCCTTAGCCCCTAGGGCCTCCGCCCACCTGTGCAGCCGCATCCATTCGGCCCCCGGCAGCTGCCCCAGCCTCGCAAAGCCGTCCGCCAGCTGCACCAGCTGGGGGGGCTCCAGGGAGGGCAGGGAGGGCTGCGTGGCGATGGCCAAGTCCAGGAGCAACCTGCAAGGGGGTGGGTGGGTGGGTAGGTGGGGTGGTTTGGAGATGGAGGCGGGGGACGCAGGGGGCGGGGGCGTCAAGACTCAACAGAAACGATTGGGTCAACAGCGGCGGCAGCAGCGGGGGACTGCCGGGGCCCGCATTGAACACCGCCGGGGGAGCTCTGTCGAGATGCGCAACGCCACACTTCGCCTGGGGGTCAGTGATATGCTCCTTTGTTCGCCCGGGGTGGGGGAGGGTTGGAGAGCCGGGAACGGAAGTAAGCGGCCACAACTGGTTTCGATCCGGGGTTTCAGGGCGCCAGCAGAGGGCGGCGGTGGTGGTGGCTGAGGCAGCGGCCCTATCCCGGGTGCAGGAGGCGGCGGCGGTGGCAGTGGTGGCAGCTCCGTTGCTCCTCGCAGCTGCCTGCCTGTCTAGCTGGTGGTGGTGGTGGTGGTGGTGGGGGTGCACCGCCAGGCCACAGCCCGGCCGGCCGTATCTCTCGAGTCTCCCGTCCAGTCCCCTCCCGTCCCCTCCCCTTTCTCGCCGCCCCTCCCCCGTCTCTGGTTTGCCCCCCCCCCCATCCCCTTTACGCCCCCCCCGCCCGCTGGGCCAACGGAGCGTAGCGGCACCCGCTGCCGTGACTCTTACCTGCGGTGCCTTCGTACGTACAGCTGTGTGTACGGATACGTGATGTACGGCAGTGCCCACACCAGCGCCGCCACGTCAGATGGCTGCGAGGCGGTCAGGCAGCGGTGCAGAGCGGAGAGGAGCGCCGCCGACAGCTGCGGGGGGGCGGGGGAGGGGGGGAGAGGGAGCCGGGGGGAGTGGCGGGGGTGGAGAGTACGACACTATGGCACTCCAAATGAAGCCGCAGAAGATACCAACCCCCCGCAGAGATGGAACTGAGGAGACGTTGGGCGACGAATGGGCCCCCCCCGGCGGGAGGAGGCGAGCTGCAGGGGGTGGGTGGGGAGGCGGTGGAGACTGTGGTGGTGGCGGCGGTGGCGGTGGTGGTGGTGGTGGGTCCTGAACGAAGTGTCTGCGCGGCCAGCCCAGCCCAGCCCAGCCCGGCAGGGGCAGCCCAGCAGAGCCTCCGCCCGCACCCCGAGGGGGGATCCCCCCTCCCCCCCCGGGGAAGAGCGGGACGGACAGCACTGGCCTTTGTGGCGTTGTGTGGCTTGGCGGCGTTGGCGGCAATGCAGCGCAGAGCCCCCGGGGCCCCCCGGCCCCCCGCCCCCCGGCCCCTCGACCCCCCGCCCCCCCGGCCCCCGGCGCGGAGGGATGCGTGCCACTGCAGGGAGGGCATGAGGGTTACATAGGTGGGCCCGATCGGATGCGGCGCATCTCCCCCCTCCCCCCCCCGCCGTGGTCCTCCGATGCTGCCGTACAGGTACTGCGTGCACAGGTACCGCGAGCTGGCGACGTGTAAAACAACCTACGGCACTCACATTGTACGGCACCGGCACGCGCAGCTTTGCAAACGCCGCCGCCGCCCGCGCGACCTGCCAGGGCACCAGCCGCGGCGCCGCCGCCAGCAGTGCCGCCGCCATCGCTCGGCGCCAGGGGCCGGTGGGCAGGCGGCGGCCCCGACCCACACTCCACATCAGGTCCACGAGTTGAGAGGGGCTGGGGAGCGAGCGGGGGGGGGGGGTGGGGGGGGGTGGGGATGTGGGATGTGGAGGACGGTTAAGATACACGGATCGAGGGGCGGACGGGGGGTCAGGGAGTGATATGCTCCACAAAGGGCGGACGGGGGGAAGAGGAAGGGGGGGGACTGTGGGACTAAGTGGGAGTCCGAGGGAAGGGCGCGGCTGTGATGGGAGGCTGGGAGGGAGGTAGGGGGACACAGCGCCGTCAGGGGCGGTAAGAAAGGGAGCATCAGGTGGTGGTGGTGGTGGAGCCCTTTGCGCTCCGCACGTGCTCCGAAACCGTACTGCGCATGCACCGCACGTCGTCGTGTGTCCGCAGTACCCTTACCGCGTCCATGCTGCCGCGTCCCCCGGTTACCCGGGGGGGGGGGGCTCAGCCTGCCCGCACCTCAGCGCCGCAGCGCGACTTGCTTCGCCCCGGGGGGGGGAGGGGCAGCCTTCGGAACAGCCACCCACCACTCATCCACAGGTGCCGGAACCGGCGCTGACAAACCCACCCAACCCACCAACCCAACCAACCCACCAACAGTAAACGAGCACTGCGGGGCACTTGCTCGCGTGGGGCCCCGTTCGCCCCTCCACCCTCCACCCTCCACCCTCCACCCTCCACCCTCCACCCTCCACCCTCCACCCTCCACCCTCCACCCTCCACCCTCCACCCTCCACCCTCCACCCTCCACCCTCCACCCTCCACCCGACCAGAGACGTGCAGACAAAGGTGGCCAGCGGGGTAGCTGCCCTTGGCCCCCGCGCCCCCCACCCCCCCACATGCCCCTCCACCCCCCCGCCCTCCTCCACCTCACCTCAGTCGACTCAGCCTGGTCTGTGTCCCGGCGAACAGCCTCGCCGCCCACACGCGCGTCACGCCACCCTCCTCCTCCTCCTCCTGCCGCCCCGCCGCCTCGCTCAGCTGCACCGCCGCCCAAGCCACGGCCGTCAGCTGGGAGGGACGCAGCCCCGCCAGGCCGCGCTCCGAAACCCGCGGCCAGCGCCCGCCGTGGCCGCCCCACGCACCGCCGCCGCTGACGCCGCCCCTCCCTTCCGCAAGCTCCACCTCTGCCTCCGCCGCACTGCCCGTCGTCGTCGCCGTCGTGGCCCCCCTCAGTTGGCCTCCGCCAACCGCGGCCGCGGCTGCAGGTCTGGGAGCGGGGCTGGCGGTTGCAGCGCCGGTCGGTGGAGGCAGACTCCTGCTGGTGCTGGTGCTGCTGCTTCTGGTGCTGGTGCGTGCGGTGCGTGCGTTGCATGTGGGTCGCAGCAGGAACAGCGTCCGGGTGGGTCTGGGGTCGGACACGGCGCGTAGGGCCCTATTCAGCTGGGGCCGGCTCATCTGCGACACACACACACCGGACAGGAGAGGAATGGAGGGGCCAGGGGGGAGGCGGGAGTCGGGGGGGAGGGGGGTGGGGCGTCACACGGAGAGGTGAGTGGCACCGGATGGGTCTGGAAACTGGAAACCGGAAATTATATCCGCCTAAAGCCGCCTAAACAGTCGGGTAAACCGGAGGGAACCAACCGACGCCCGGGCAGCTGCCGCCGCTGCCGATGTTGCGGGTATGGCGCAAGGGGGCGGCAGGCTGGGGGAGCGCGGCGAGGGAGGAGGCGAGGGAGGAGGCGAGGGAGGAGGCGAGGGAGGAGGCGAGGGAGGAGGCGAGGGCCAATCCGTGGTTGACTGCCGATGGCCTGCATGTGCCTCCCGCGCCCCCTGAAAGGCCCCCTTCCCTCCCCTTTTCCCTGACCCGCCCCCTAGCAAAACCCCCTTCCCTGCCCTCCCCTCCCCTGCCCTGCCCTCCCCTCCCCCCCTCCCCTGCCCTTCCCTCCCCTCCGCCTCCTTCCCACCTGCAGCCCCAACACGGCGAACCCCCACAGCACATCCGCCACCTCCCCCGCACCCAGCGGCGGCGGCCCTCGTCGCTGCGGCTGCGGCTGTGTGCGAGATGGACCCCGACGCCGCCGCAGCAACCGTGCCCCTCCGCGCGCCAGCCGCCGCCACCGCGGTCGCGGCCGCAGCTCCTCCAACAGCCTCTGCCTTACATCCCCCTCCGGACTCAGCCGCAGCCGCAGCGCAGCAGCCGCCCATACCGCCGCCGCGGCCGCGGACGCGCTCAGCGTCGCCGCCGCCGCCGCCGCCGCCGTGGCGGCGGCGCCAGCGGGGCTGCGGGCGCCGCCCGCGGATACGGCGTCCGCGTCCCGTCCCAGCTCCGCTGAGGGGCCCTGGGCCCCTGGGGGCTGCACCGTCAGCATTCCGTCGATCCGCAGCAACAGCTGCTGCAGCCGCACGCGAAGCTGCGACCCGATGACGCCGCCGCTACCCATCCCCGCCGCTACGCCGTAATCTGCATTTGGCACCCGGGTACCCGGACGCGTCGTAGCCCCTCGTGCCACGCTCGGCGGCAAGATGCCGACGGCGCTGTTTCGCTTGTACGACGGCTGCGGCGACGGCGCTGCTGCCGCCGCCGCCGCCGCCGGCGGCTGCTTCTGGCCGCCGCCGGCGGTGGCGGGTAGCAGGCCGGGGTAGCGGTACGTCAGCTTGGTGGCACGTCGCAGCAGCACCGCCACCTCGTCGCTCGTCCAGGCCTCAGGCTGTACGATAGCGGCGTCATTCACGACCCGCAACAGAACCTCCGCCGCCAGGGCTGCGCCGTCGGTGCGGTCGCCGGCGATGCTTGCGAGTCCGCCGCCGCCGGCGCCACGCCGCGGCGCCGCCGCCGGCCGCTCCATAGCGCGCGCGCCCATGCGCGCCTCACCTGTAAACGGTCGCCACTGCTCCTGCTCCTGCTGCTGCTGGCGCGACAAGTGCGGCGTGGCCGATTGCGGTCCCAGCCGCCCCCCCGACAACTCGCTCGCCGTCGCCTCCGCCGCCGCGGCCGCTCGTCCCGCGTAGAGGAGGCCAGGAGGCGCTGCCCGGCCGGCTGGCGGGGCCATGGGCGGTATCGGGCTGAACCGCGTCAGCCCGGCCGCCTCCGCCGCCGCCGTCGACGAAACCGAATAACGCCGCCCACTCGGACCCGATGCCGCCGCCTCCGCCGCCGCTGCGTGTCCTGGGAGCATCACCGCCGCGGCTGTCCTCGCCTCCGCCTCCGCCTCCGCCGTCGGTCTGAGCTCCCGCTCCCGCTCCGGTCGGCGCCCCGGCCCGGCTCCCTCCGACGGCCTCGTCAGCGACGGTGGCGGAGGCTCCACCAGCCACCGCGCGTGCCTCTGCACCTGCACCTCCCATTCCAGCTCCCAGTCGGCCTGCCACCGCGCGTCCTCCGCCGCACCCGTGGCGGGCGGCGATCCCCGGGACTGAGCCGCCCATCCGCCGCCGCGGGACGACGACGACAGCGGCGGCGGCTGGGCCGCGCTTACCGCCTCGCCAACAGGGACTGCAAAATCCGCAGCCTCATCGAAGTCGACCCACAGAGCGCCATCATCGTCATCCGCCCCCGCAGCCGCCGGCGCGACAGCTGCGGCAGCAGCAGCAGGAGAGCGGACAGCGCCGCTGCCGCGGCCACCCGCCGCAGCACCGACGTCGGCCTCCAGGCCCCAGTCGCCGAAGCCGGCGGCGCCGCCAGCGGCAGCGTCGTCGCCGCCGCCGCCGCCGCCGCGCCCCCCCGCAGTGGAGTGGTCTCTGAACCTGCGCGACTGCAGCAGCAGATCCAGCTGCTGCCGCGGCGGTGGGCGGCCCTCGGGGCCCCCGGCCACGTCCAGCAGCTGCTCTGCCTCCGACCAGCTTCGGACGTTGCGAACGAGGAACGAGGCCGGAGCGACCCGCGGGTCATGGTGGCCGCCGCCGCCGCCGCGGTAGTCCAGCCGTCCGTCCACCCCGCCCGTCGTGGGACCTGCGCGCGCAGCGCTAGCCTGGCCGCGGTCCAACGCCCCGTCAGGACGCAGCGACGACCGACCCGCGGGTCGCCGCGTCGGATCCGTCGGTCCCCGTCGCGTCCGGACCTGCTGCTCCGCGGGTGGCCTCCGCGGCGCGGCTCCGGTGGTGCCACCGGATCTCTGCGAGGAGGACGGTGTCGGAGCGCCTGCAGCGCCCCGGTGGGACGGCCCGGCGGCGGCGGCGGCGGCGGCGGCGGCGGCGCTTGCAGCATCGGTGGTGCCGCCGCCACCGGCGTCTGGACTCTCCTGCCGGTGCAGGGCGCCGCACCGCGCCGCCTGCTCTCTGCGTTCCGCTCCGGCTGCCGCTCTCGCCAGGAGGGCTGCGGGGCCGCGGCGGGTCGCGCCACACCCGGAGCGCACCAGGGAGGGCCTCTCGTAGCAGCGGAGGTCGTTGGACGAGCGGTGGAGCGGGCGGGGCGGGAACTGGGCGCTGTGCGGCAGGGCGGCGGCCGTCCGGACGGATGCGGCCGCTCCGCGACCCGATTGGGGTGTGGCCGCGCCGGAGGCAGCTGTTTGCAGGTGGTGGTGGTGGTGGTGGTGAGGAGCCGGGGTTGTGCGGTTGGCGGTCGGAGCTCCGCAGCGCCGCCGGTGCGGTCGGCGGTGATGTGGGATCCATCCCGGGGGTGTGGGACAGGGCGCAGCGGGCGTCAGCTGCGCCGTTGGGTTGCACGACATGGTCTGGAGAGGCAGTGAAGCTACACTCCAGGGGGGCGACGTGGCCAAGAGTTCACAGAGAGGCGTCGCCTGTGGCGGGTTCCGGAAGGGAGGAGTTGGTGCGAGGGATGGCGGCCTGGAGGCGACGTGGGGGCTGAAGGCGTGCCGCCACCCCCCGCGAGCGCTGCTAATATTGTGTAGACATGTTCTCCGAGGGTCCAATTCGGTCCCAGGCTTGCAGGCAGCTACGACACGAGCGAGACGGCGCCCGCCAGCGGAAAGAGGCCTTCGCGTTCGAATCAATTGGCTGCGCGGCACCAGAATTTAGAGCAGTATGACGGTCGACAGAACACGCATACGCTCAAGTAGACCGGCACAGAGGTCCAAGCGCCGAAGTCCGCAACAGAAAGCTTGTTTGCACAGCCGACAGAGAGGTGGTTTCAGCCTACTACAAATGATGAAAGGAATGTATGTTAGCTTCTGTGTGGTATAAACCGTAGACAAGAGTAATACTGATGTGCCGTACGAAAGTGCCCTCGGCTCTTGTCCGTCAGCTTGCTTGGCGGCCCAGCTCTAGGCCACAGTTGGTCCTACATTAGCCGAACTGTTTTACAAACGTACTAACAAATACAAAGGGCGGTGGCAGGCTTTCCCAAATAACGATCAGCTGAGCTGCCGCCGCTTGGTTGGCCTGTTTTCGGAAAGAACATTGCTTCTTGGAAACCTTTGCAGCATAAGTTTCTACACAACCACCGGAACCTGTGTGCGTGGCGCTTGTGTGTGCGCCCCGTGGTTTAGGCCCTTTGACGCCACACAAGCCCGGCTCCTAACATTGAAGCGTTGCATGAGCTTGATGCTGCGCCAATAGAAAGGGGACTGGGCTCATACCGGGCAAACCGGGTATAGCGGGCCAGCGCCGGCGCTCATGCAAGTTGAGCCTCTCCTTCTCACTAACAATGCTTCCTGCCTGACTACATCTATCCATCTGGAGGCGGGTGCTGCGGGTACGCGGGGCGAATCCTTTGCTGGGCAAATGGGAGCGCCTAAATGAAGCTCTGGCCCGCGGGTTTGCTGTGAGCTCCCTAGTCTACTGTGTGACGGCAACCATTTCATATCTAAAAGCTGCTTGCTCGGCAAGCTTCTACGAACGCGTTGCCCAAGCATCCATCGTCCGCGAGTGCGCTAAAACAACGCCTCCCGAATTTGCACACGGCTTGCAACTCATTTCCATGGCGCGATTTCGACGTGCAGGGTCTGTCAGGCTGGCTATGGACTTGTTTGGAGGCGCAGCATCCCCCCCTCAGGCCCTGCAGCCCGGCTCCGGTTTTCACGCCCCCCTTGCACATCTGGACGGGCACCCAGCCTCCTGCACGCAAGGCGCTACAGAGGAAGACAAGGACCAGCCGTCCGAGCAACAGTCTGGCGCCCCTGGCCCCACTGCTGCGGCGGGGGGAATGACGGACTGGCCCCCCGGTTGGCACGCACAGCAAGCCAGCGACATCTTGACCGCTCCACCACCGCTCTCCTGTCCTCAACCAACTCCCGACGCGCTGGATCTCGCGATGGCCCGAGAACCGCAGCTTCCAGCAGCTTCGGCACTGCCGGCCTCGGCGGGCGAGGACGCCAGCTGCAGCGCCCTCCTCCCCGGCGCCAACGCCCCAACGCCCCTCCCACCAACAGACCAAGAAATGGCCGACAGCATACGCACCGGCGAAGGCGCCAGCAGCAGAAAACGCTCGGCTGCTGACATGCTGTCGGAGGGCTGCGGTCCGGAGGACGCCTGCGGGCCGGGTTCGCGTGCGGCAGGGCCCGACTCGCTCCCCGCCTGCAGCTGCCACACCTACCAGGCCGGGGAGGAGCGACCCCGCTCCGAGGCGCCTGAAGCAAAGACCGGCACCAGTAATAGCAGAAACGACGACGACAGCATTATGCTGGACAGTGGCGCTGCCGCTATGGACGGCGCCGTCGCAACTGCAGTACGACAGGCGGCGGACCCTGCTCCGGTCGCGGATGGCACCGAGGCGGCGGCGACGGCCGCGGCTATCGACGGTGCGGCCACCGAGCCGTCGTCCTCGCCACCCGACCCTAACGCAGCCGCGGGCGAGGGCTCGGGGGCCGACACGGCCGCCACCGCCGCCGCCACCGCGTCCGCCGCAGCCGCAGCCGCACAGGACGGCACCGGTTTGGCGGCTGGGGCGTTGGCCGACGGGACATCCAGCGGCGCAGGCGCAGGCGGCAGTGGGGCTGGGACGGAGGCCGGTTCCGGAGCTGCGGCGATGGATACGTTGGCGTTGGAGCTCCGACAGATTATGGCGCGTTGCGGCGGCGTGTCGGACACGCGCCACGCCGGGCGGCTAGCTGCGTTGGTGGAGGGCGAGGAGCGGCTGGGCGGGCGAGTGACGCTGCTGAGCGTGGTGCAGCAGTCGTCACCCGATGTGCTGCGGCACTTTGTGCAGGTGGGGGAAGCGGGGGGGTTGTTAATGATGGGAACTGGGGGAGTTTGTAGTAACGGAGGAATTGGGGTGTAGGGGTCATAAGGATGTGACCGCAGCGGTGGAATGGAGGCGACGATTCGGACCGGGGAGGGGTCGGTCGTCCTTCCGCTTTGGGTGTCTGCCCTCGCGCACGCAAAGTTGGGAGGACAAGCTTGGTGTGGAGTGGCGCCCTGTGGGGGGTGGGAGAGGGCAGTGGCGTCGGGGTTCTGTTGTTGCGGCGCATTGACGGCTCGTGCGGCGCGCCGGCGCTGGCGGCGCACTGGTCCTTCCACGCATTCTGAGGTCCACGGCGGTTACGTTACCGTTCACGGGCCCGGCCTATACGTGGATAATCCCCACACATGCTGAGGCCCACCGCGGCTCCCCCTGGAGCACTCCCGTCTCCCGTTGGGAGGGCTCCTCCCGTCGGGACCTCCTCCCGGCTCGCTCGACGACGCCTGTGCCTGTGCCTGGGCTTCCTTGACCTGTCTTCTGCGCTCTCCTTTCCCCGTCCCCCCGCCATCCGTCTTGGCGTGCTCCTAGCCCTCATATGCCCGCCCTGGCGCCGTCTAACCTCCCACCCAAACCCCTGCCTGCCCGCCCTGTTGCGTTCCTCCGCCGCGTCTTTCCCCACACCACCCCGGCTTGTTAGGGCTCGGGGCTTCGTTCCCTGGAGCGATGGGTGATTCATTTTCGTGACGAGGCTCGCCACCCCGCCCTCATCAAGGTGATTGGCTGCCTCAAGATGCTGCCCATTGACCTGACCGCACTCAAGGGGAGCAGCATTGGCCAGGTGAGGAGGGGGGAGGGAGGAGGGAGGGGCAGAGGCAGAGCCGCGTGGTGGCGAGGGGAGGGGAGGGGGGAGAGTGGAGGGGAAGGGAAGGGAGGGGAGGGGAGGGGAGGGGAGGAGAGGAGAGGGGAGGGGAGGGGAGGGGAGGGGAGGGGAGGGGAGGGGAGGGGAGGGGAGGGGAGGGGAGGGGAGGAGAGGAGAGGGTGCGGGATGCGGGATGCGGGTGGGTCCTGGAGGTCGCGATGCGGCGGATGGGGCGGATGTGGAGTTGGCGGCCAGCGACGATGTTTGCACGGGTGGCAGGAATTGTCAAGGTTTCGGGGACGCGGTCGTCGTAGGAGGTTCGAAGCGGTGGGTTGTCTGGGGGGCGAGTTGTCGTTGGTACGGAGCGCCGCCGTGGCGTGGGTCGTCCCTGGGATTGTGCTACTTTGGCAATCCCCGAAGGGATAGTCACCCAATCCCCGTGTGTCTCTTGCATAACGTTTCTTTACTCGTGCAGTCATGCCGTGGCTTCAGCCCACTCCCTTGCGCGCCGCCCTGGCCTTGACCCACGCCCTGGCCCTGCCCTGCCCCTGCCCCATCCCTTGTCCTACGCCGGCCCCGCCACCACCACCGCCACCACCACCCACCACCGCAGACTGTGGGCAAGTTGCGCAAGCACACGAACCCGAGCGTCCGCACCGCAGCGGCGGAGCTGGTGGATCAGTGGAAGAGCGTCGTGGACAAATCCGTGGGGAAGGCCGGCGAGACGCGGCAGCAGGCCGCCAAGTCCAAGTAAGGCGCAGCAGTTGGGCGAGCGGGCGGGCAGGGAGGCGGAGCAGAGCGTTATAGGGGGGAGGGGTAGGCCAGCCAAAGGGGCTGAGAGGAGAGCAAGCAGGTTGCGGAAGGGCCGGATTGCACTTATGTGGTGCGGAGCTTCCTGGCTAGTGTATGGGATGCTCGGAATGCGCCGTTCCAGCGCCGTGCGCGCTCAAGTTACGGATAGAGGGGGGGAAAGCTGACGCTGCCGCCCAGCACCAAAGTCGTGCCATCGCCGCGCGCCCCCCTGGCTTGAACGGCCGCCTCCCGACACACTCGTGCGGACCTCGTAACTGCGGAACCCCAGCCCTTTCCCTCGCTCATCCTCTACCCAAGCCCTATCCCTCGTTCACACTCCCTTTCCCTTCCCACCCTGCCTGCCCTGGCCTCCCCTCCCCCCCAGGGCGGACACCCCCGCGCAGGACGGACCCAACAAGCGGCCCCGGAAGCAGTCCGACCCGTCGGTGGCGACAACGACGACGGGGACGGCCGCCGCCGCGGGCAAGCACTCGGGCGCGATCGGCGGCGGCGACGGGACGGCCGCCGGCGCCACCTCCACCACCGCCACCAGCAAGCTGGCCCTGATGGACGACGATCTGTTCGTGTCCGCGCCGTCGTCGTCTTGGGGGGGCGGGGCCGGCGCCGGCGGCTCTTCGTCTTCCTCGCACCCCCCGGGGCAGCACCGACCTCTGGGTCTCACCAGCTTCATCAGCGGGGCGAAGAAGGTGAGGGCCGGGGGGCGGGGGGAGGTGGCGCGGAGGGAGGGGAGGGAGGGACTCAGGGGCGGGCTTGGTGGAGGGTAAGTGTGAGGGGCACTGACTGACGGGGGCGGCCACCGGTGCGTCAGCGGGTGGTTGGGGTGGCGGTTGGGGTGGCTAGCACCTCAGCATGGAGTGACGGGCGGTGGCTTGTGTGTGTGTTTGGGGGGGGGAGGGGTGAGGGGAAATAAATACCGCAGCAAGGGGACGGAGACGGCGTTGCGAGCAGACCCTGAACCCAGGCGTACGTACCGAACGTAACTGCGTAACTGCGACGTACGATCTCAACACCGTATTATCTCTTGCCGTACAGGTCCATGCGGTCAAGTTGGAGAACGTGGTCCCTAGCCGAGTGGGGGCCCTGGGCGGAGCGCACGCAGCGGCGGCGGCGGCAGCAGCAGCATCCGCGGGAATGGCGGCAGGCGCAGCTGCAGCGGCCGGAACAGGCACATCTGGCGCCGTCGGCGATGCAGCCGGGGAGGAGGGCGGCGCACTGCCGTCCCCGACCTCATCGCGCGGCGACGGCGCTGCGGCGGGGGGGCCCGAAGCCGCTGATGCAGCAGCTGCTGCTGCGGGCCCAGACTCGCCAAAGCCCGGCGGCGGCGGCGAGGCGGCGGCGGCGTCTGGGAGCGGCGGCGCGCCCTCGCTTCTGTCGCTCGCTGGCGGCGGCGACGGGGCGTCGTCGAGCGCTGCGTCCCCTGCTGCCGCCGGCGGCGGCACGGCGCCCAAGACCTTGACGCTTCCTCGTCTTGGCACACTGTCGGGGCCCAGCAACCCAACGGTGCGGCTGGGAAGCCTGCGCGACGGCAGTCTACCGACGTCGGGCATTGCGAGGCTGGGTGCAGCCGCCGGCGTGGGAGTCTCCGGAATCGGCGGCCGCGCCGGCACGGCGGCGTCGCTGCCGGCGGCGGTGGCGCCCGGCGGGCCGCAGAGCGCGCACGCCCGCGCCATGGCGGCGAGGGCGCGTGCGCCGTCACCGGAGCCGGCCCCACGGAAGGAGAAGAGGAAGACGGTCAGCTGGGCCGGGGACGACTCGCTGGCGTCGTACAGGTGGGTGGGTGTACGACACATGGATCAGCGGGGAGGGGGGAGGCCACCAGAGCGGACGCAAACGGCGCCGGCCGATCCGCGTGTGGGCTGTGGGGTCGCCAAATGTACTGCGTCTCCGGTGAGTGCATTTGGGTTTTATGTATATGGCCTCGCGGCGCTTACAACGTGCTAGGGATGAAAATCTGGGACAGATGTGGAAGAGGAGCGCAAGCGCAGGTTCAAAGCGGCAACTTCCGAGGCTATGGTGAGCGAAATGGGGGACACAGGGACCTCAAGACCCACCCTCTCCCCCTCCACCTGCCCGTGCTGACCACCCGCAGGCTCTTCAAGAAGGACGATCCCCCACAGGCCGCAGCCAGCGATGCGATCCTGACGGCGGAGGACGAGGCAGCGGCGGCAGCGGGCGACGGCGGCGGCGTTGGTGGCGGCGGCTTCGGCGGCCCCGGCGGCCCGGGCGGGGTCCCGGGCGGTGGCCTGCTGCCTCCGCCGGGTTTCCAGTCGGCCGCTCGGCGGGAGCACGCCTCCGAGCGCATGGCCCTCATTGCGCAGCACCAGCAGGAGGAGCAGGAGCGGCAACAGGAGCTGGTGGGTAATAAGAACGGCTCGGGCGAGGGAGCGGGGCGGGGGCCAGGGAGGAGGGAGCGGGGCGAGGGAGCGGGGCGGGGGCGGGCGGGTGGAAGAGGGTAGCGCGTGGGCTGAGTGGGGGTTAATTTCGTCAGGGTGGTAGGGGCGATGTGGGGCCAGGCCAGGCGAGAGGGAGGGCGTGGCGTGTGGTGTGTGCGTGTGGCAGGGGGTGGCGAAGCTCCTCGCGGGGGCGCTGTTTCCCGGTTGCCTGGTGGACCATGTCGTGTTGACGGACCCCGGTCCGGGTCCTGGGGTGTGAATCCTGCAGTCAGTCAAGAGGCGACAGATGGGGGACTACAAGACCCGGCACGGCACGGCCCGGCGTCGTGGGTCGGCGATGACGCTCTCGGCACTGTGGCAGCCCTTGCACGTCGTTATCCATGGCTCCTGTGCGCAACCGCCCTGCGCGGCCGCACTGCCAAGGCCGCCCCCCCCCCCGCCCCTGCCCCCGTCATGCAGCTCCCTTCCCCCGGGTCCTCGGCACCACCACCACCGCATGCGGCCGCGGTACATTCCCCGCTCCGTTCTCCCCATCTCCCCGCCATCCATGCCCACCGCGCCCACCCACTTTCACCACATGCCTTGCCCCCGCACCGGAATCCATCCCCCTCCTCATCCTGTCCTCATCGCACCGCGTCCCGCCTCTTCCCCCGCCACCGCCCCCGCCTCCCCCTCCTCCTCCTCCTCAGGAGCGCTGGGCTGCCATGCGCCCCACCGTCCCCTGGGTTGAGCCTCCGGAGCTGTACCTGGGGGCCGTCTCCCCGCAGCAGCTGCCCGCCCTCGGGGAGGACAGCGCGGAGCGGGAGGCGCAGGCCCGGCTGCGAATGACCACGCCGCGGACCGTCTACTACTCGCCGACGCAGATACCGCCCTCGCCGGCGGAGCCGCCGCCAGAGCCGGAGCCCGATCTGTACCGGGTGCGTCACATCCCGCTGAGCATCTCCAGCGGCCCGCAGATGCAGCCGGTGGGCGGGCCCGGACCCGGACCGGGACCAGGGCCGGGCGGGCCGCCGCCTCCGCCGCACCACCACCCTCAGCCGGGGATGCTGCAGCCGGGAATGTACGCCACAGGCCCGGCGGCGCCGCCACACCACCCGGGCTTGCCGATGCCGATGCCGTACGGCGGCCAGCTGCCGCCGCTGATGCAGGGTGCGCCGCCGCCGCAGGCGGCGGCGGCCGCGTCGGCGTCGGCGGCGGCCCAGATCGGTCCGCCGGGCGGTCAGCAGCCGCCGGGTCCACCTGCCCCACTGACGCTTTCCCCGGAGCTCATGGCCTCCCTGCAGGTGATCACCGGCACACTGGCGCAGCAGCCGGGGCCCGGGCAGCAGCCGGGCCCGGGGCCGCAGCAGCCGCAGCAGCCGGGGCCGGGCCAGGGGCCGCAAGGCCCTCCTCCGCCGCCGCCGCCACCGCAGGGCGTGCTGCAGCCGCCGCACCCGCACCCGCTCCAACACCCCCACGTGCGCGGCCCCCACGGCGGCGCCGGGCAGCCGCCGCACCACCCGCAGCCCGGGCAGCCGCAGATGCTGGGGCCGCCCGGCCCTGGCGGCCCGCCGCTGCGACCCGTGGAGTTTGGTATGCAGCAACCACCGCCGCACGCGGGCCCCATGGGCCCAGGACCGGGGCCGGGTGGCATGCCGCCGGGAGCAGGGCCGGGTCCAGGGCGGCCCGGAAGTCGGTTCGAGCCGGCGCCCGGCATGGCGCCTGGGATGGGTCCAGGTCCGGGCCCAAACACAGGCGCGCCGCCTCCGCCTCCGCCGCGCAAGGACGGGCCGCCGACGCTGATGCGGCCGCGGCGCGGCGACGACCCACCGGGGCCGGGACAGGGTCCGGGCCCCGGGATGCCGCTGGGGCCGCCGCAGCACCCTCACCCGCACCTGATGGGGCCGGGGCGCGGCGGCCGGCCTGGGTTTGGCCCTGGCGGCGGCGGCGGTGGTCCTGCGCTGCACGGCATGGGCCCGCCGGGAGGTGGGCCGGCGCCTGGGGGACCCGGTGCGGGCCCGGGTGGGTGGGCGGCGCAGGGAGGGCCCGGTGCCGGGCCGCCGGCGGGTCCGGGCATGGGCGGGCCGCCGCCGCCCGGCCCACACGGCCCCAGCAGCAGCAAGATGTGCGTGTACTTCAACACACCGAGTGGGTGCCGCAACGGCGACAACTGCCGCTTCCTGCACGTGCACTCGCAGGACTCGGGCCCACCGTACGACAGCGGGCCGTACTCGGGGCCGGGTCGCAGCGGCATGGGCATGGGACGGCCCGGCGGCGGTCCGCCGCCGGGTCTGCCCGGGGGCATGCGCCGGAGGTGAAATGAAGGGATGGTCGCTGCCGGTTTTCTGCCGCCTGGGGAGGGAGGGGAGGCCGTGTCCCGAGGACGCATAGCGACCTTCGGTAGCATGCAAGCCAGCGAGCCGACGGTGTGCGTTGCCTATGTAGGACCGTGATGATGCTGCGTCATGCCGGCTGGTGTCCCCCCCGTGGAGCCGTAGGTGGAGCCGCACGCTGCCGCAGGCGCAGGCGCTGTGGGGACTGGGGAGGCCGACAAACCTCCCAAGGTGCCCAGCGCCCTTGTGCTGCCCTCCGTTTGCGAGTCTGCTGCCAAATTGTGGGGTCTGGTTTGACTGCTTGGATGCGGGTGCCTCGGTTGGGAAGACGCCGCGCGCGCGCACGAGGGGAGGGAGGGAGGAGGCTAGGGAGCGACGACTAGTGTGGCCCGTGCGTAGCGGCAGGCCGGTGGGGCGGGCAGCTGTCGCGCGGGCGGGCCACGGATGGCGCCGGTGACGAGAGAGCGCACGTGCCGAGAGACAGCGGGGGGGAGGGGGGGTGGGGGTGGGGAAAGGCGGCGGCATTGGGGGCGCGGGGCCGTTGCCGTGGGTTGAGGGCGCCAGTTGCGGGCTTGTGCCCCGCTGCGCAAGCGGCCCGTTGTCCGCCCCACGGCGTCCGACACGAGGGCCCGATCACGTGTCGACGTGACCCCCGGAAGCACCGATGACGCCGAGGCTTTCCGCGGGATAAAATAGGGCTTTGCGCGAGTGCGATACGACCGCATTGTCCGTGGGGCGCGATGTACGTCGGGCTGGCGGCAGCAGACACGTGGAACCGACCGTTCACTGGCGTTGAGGTGCTGTTCTTTTGAGGGGCCGTCGCCCAGGACCCAGCCTGGACTGGGTCTAGCTACCCACCTGGATACCCACCTGGCTGTGTGGGGGCCAAGGGCCTCGCTTGTGCTGGGCAGCGGCTCTGATGGAGCGCCCGCAAATAGCGAATCGCGGTGATTTGGCTTTCCGGAGCCCGGGGCACTCTTCTGAACACGTCACGGAAATCGAGGGAAAGGGGTTGGGCCCTTTGGAGGGTGGGGGCGGGAGAGGCGGCTGTTGCGCCACAGGCGCTGCGAGGGTGCGGCTTTTTATTACCTTGGTCCTGGGGCGGACGCTGGGGATGGGTGGTGGTGTGGGAGAGGTCGCACAGGCCGGCGCTGACGCGTGTTTTGCAGGTTTTACAAAGTGCTAGGTAGTCTTTGCAGGCGGTAAACAGCCGAAACTAGGCAGTCCAAAGGCCGGCGACCATGCTTTGCGGGGTGGCCGTGCAGGACGATGCGCAGCAGTTGTTCTTTCTGGTTCGCGGGGTTGACGCACCTACCGAAAGGGGGGCCGGCCGGCACCCAGCAGGGAAAGCGAGAGGCCGCCTGGCCAGCCGACGAAGAGGCGACGAGGAGGCGGGCAGAGGCGGGTGATGTGCGTTAGGAGTTGTGGCCGGAAGCCGGGCGCGCATTGGATGTCGATGATCTGGGGTGTGGAGTGATGCAGTTGAGATGAGAGAGGAGTCAGACGGGGGTTAGGGGTGAGGTCCACGGTCTCGTCCCATACGGTTACGTCCCAGCTTCCGGGAGCGAACGAATTCGCCGACGGCGCTCGGGTTCCTTTCGATGCACACATATTAGTAACTTTTTAACAAACTCGTTAAACTTATTGCATTGTCCACATTTAGCTGCGCAGGAACAACAGCGCGACCACTGAGACCTAACCAGTTGGTTATACATGGGGACAACGCAACGCCCGTAGAGAAAGGTCACATCACGTCGATCGCTTCAGCTAGGTCGTGTCCTTGGCACAGCTTCCTCTTGCCTCGGGCCCGGAAGTCGTTGCCTAGGTAGCTTCCCGAAGCACCGAATTTCACTCTAGGAGGCTTGCGTGCAGATCATTGGGGTTGATTACAGTTTGATTAGCGCAGCTGGTATCCAGGGCGGAGAGTGACAACATCCCCAATGAACACACCAGCCCCTGACCCTCTTAAAGATCACCAACGCTACGCCAAGGTGCAACCTCTCAGTAGCGGGTCTTTCGGGTTCGTTCACCTTTGCAAAGATCTGGTGACTGGCGAGCTGGTGGTAAGTGCCGAGACCCTGGCTAGGGTGTCCTCGCTGTCCCTGCTTATGCTATTTCACCTGGCAGGCCATCAAGTTCTTGGAGCGCGGCGAGCGGGTCAACAAGTATGTGGAGACGGAGGTCCTCAACCACCGCATGCTTCGGCATCCCCACGTTATCGAGGTGCGGAAGGTTTTGCCTTGGGGGCCCGAGTCTGCTGTGAGCTGGCCGCCTTGCATGATGCATTGCGCCAGGTTGCAGTGCCCGAACCCCCTGAAACGCCCCGCTCTAGTCCCATATCCGACACGCGCACCCTCGCATGGACCCTTATGAACCGGACCCGGCCCGCAGTTCAAGGAGGTTTTCCTAACACCCGAGTACATCTGCATCTGCATGGAGTACGCATCTGGGGGCAACCTTTTCGGCTACGTGCAGCGCGCAGTGCGGCTCAAGGAGCCGGCGGCACGCTGGTTCTTCCAGCAGGTGGGACGGGTGGCGGGGTGGCGGAACGCCGCCGTTGAGTAACGGGTCGGGGTTGGGGGCGGCGCGGGGCAACGCACGCTCGGGGGGAAGCCGCCCTGCGAGGCGCTCTGGACAGGCGAGGCCTGCCCCTCTGCTCCCAACTTCGCTCGACAGCCGCGGTTCGGTACCGCGCCCGGCCTCTTCCTGCCTACACCACGCCCGCTCCCCAGCACCCACACCCATAAGGGCCCTCACCGCGCCGGTTCCACCTAAAGCCGCAGCGGCCCCTCCCCCCCCCTCAAGACACACACACACACACCTCCCATGTACCGAGTCTGTAGTTGCACACACCTCTTCTCAACAGCGCCCGCTAGCAAGCAGAGCTTTCCGCCAACCGCCCAGCACCGCCCCCCCTCCCAAACACACACATACACACACACACCTCCCAAGCGGCATCTGCTCCTCTGCTCCTCCTCTCACTCCACCTCTCGCCCTTCTCCGCTCCTCCGCTCCTCCTCTCGCCCTCCTCCTCTCACTCCACCTCCACCTCCGCCCCGCAGCTGTGCATCGGTCTGGACTACTGCCACCGCCGCGGTGTGGTGAATCGCGACATCAAGCTGGAGAACACGCTGCTGACCATGGTGCCCGGACTGCCGCTACCGCTGCTCAAGATCTGCGACTTTGGATACAGCAAGGCGCACTTCATGTCGGCACCAAAGTCGAAAGTCGGCACGGTGGGTGGCTGGGAGGGTGGGTGGGTGGGTGATGGCAGCAGCGGTGGAATGGAGGCGACTCTTAGCGAATAGGGGTGGGCGCGTGGCGCATGGCAGGGGATTGGGGCGGTCGGGCGTTAGGGAGTTAGGGCAAAAGATGGGCGGTCGGCGCCGCCGCGGGTGCGGTGCGGTGCGACACAGCGGGGTGGCGGCGCCGGCGGCGGCAGCACTCTCAGAAACCCCCTTCCCTCCCCTCCCCTCGCCCCTCCCCCCTCCCCCCCCCCCAGTTGGCCTACATGGCCCCCGAGGTGATCCGGGCCACCGACCAGTACGCGGGCCAGGCGGCCGACATCTGGAGCTGCGGAGTGATGTTGTACGTGATGCTGTTTGGGGCGTACCCCTTTGAGAGCCCGCACAGCAGGCAGCAGCAGGTGCGGGGAGGGGAGGGGAGGAGAGGGGAGGGGAGGAAAGGGGAGGATGGGAATGTGGGAATGTGGGAATGTGGGGGACCTCAGATCACCGACAGCACCGTCGAAACCCTCCTCGGCATCGTGCGTTCGGGAAAACACCGCTGCTGCTGCTGGAGTGTGTGCGGGCGGTTGTTGGTTGGGCGCTGCGTTATGCCGCGCGAGTGCGGTGCCAGCAGGGGGGGACGGCGGCCAGGGGCGGCTGGCGCTGCCCGGGGCCAGCTGCCGCCATCGCCGCGCCTCCCTAGGTTGCTCTTGCTCGTCGCCTCCAGACGCTCGACGGCATCCTCCCGAGTGGAGGCACCGGCACCGGCCACCGGGCAGGCTGGGGGGAGGGGGCGCGGCACGTCCAGGGGGGGTAGCTCCGCCTCATCCTCGTTGCTTGATGGGGCAGAGCCCTTCCCGGATGACGTGACGTGACGTGGTGGGGGGCTGCGGAAGGGGGCCTGATGGGCCAGCCGGCGCCGCATAACGCGCCACCCCTCCCTCCTGTCCTCCTGACCCCCCCTACCGCCCCCTACCGCCCTCCTTTACACCCCGCTACCGTTATTGGTGCCTGGTGGCTGCAACCAGCACCAACTTCGCATTGCACTTGCACAACCCCCTTTAATGTTCACCTTACCCCTCGCCGCGCCCCCCTTTCCTTCCTTTCCTTTCCCTCCCCCCTCCCCCCGCCCTACTTCTCCTCAGGGTAAGGCCCGCATGGACAGCATGATGCAGCGCATCCTGCGAATGGAGTGGAGCATCCCCGCGGATGTGGAGGTGTCTCCCGAGTGTCGCGACCTGCTGTGCAAGCTGCTGGTGGGGGACCCGCGGCACCGACTCACCATGAGCCAGATACAGGTGTGCGGGTGCGGGTGTGTGTATGTGCGTGTTTGTGTGTGTATGCGTGTGTGTGTGGAGATGTATGGGGGCCGCACGGGGGAGCTGTTGGATTGGTTCCCCAGGAAGGATTTTTTCTGCTACGTTACCGACCCCGGGCTCCGGTCTGTACCCCCGTGGATACCCCTCCCCCCGCCCCCCAATCCCCCCCAATCCCCGCCCCTGGCCACACCTCCCTGCCCTATCCCCCCCTCCCTCCGCAGTCCCACCCCTGGTTCCTGACCAACCTGCCGCCCGACGCTCTCGCGATGAACGACAACTTCCTGGCGCACACCGACTACACCGGTGTGCAGTCCGTGGATGACATCACGCGGGTGCTCGAGTCGGCGGCCATTCCGGCACCAACATCCAGGTGGGTGGGGGGTGGGGGGGTGGGGGGGGAGGGGGGTGGGAGGGAGGGAGGGGATGCTGGGGTCTGGGTTGGGAGGGAAGGGTGCCCGCATGAGCCGGAAAGCGCCAGAGGCCGTCTGGCAAGCCCGCTGCCGGTCTGGACGACTGGATGAATGGAAGGGTGGATACATGATGGGCGCAGGGCTTGGCGCTCGGGGTTGGGTTGGGTTGGGGACGAGCGGAACATCATGGACCTGGCAGCTTGGGGCCCGGCTCGTGCGGGTCAACGTGCCGGGGGGTGGAAGTGGGTTTGAGAGAGCGCCTCTGCGGGCCGGCGCCGACCGGGGCCCCCCCGACGGGGGGCGATCAGGCCGGTCGCTGCGCCGGCCCCGAAGTCCCTCCGAAGTCCCTCCGAGGTCCCGACCTGGACGGCAGGGGTGTAGCCCCTCCCCCCCCCGCTGCGCCGTGTCTGGGGAGGGCGCCGCGTCGTGCGATGCCTTGCTCCTCGCCCCTCGTGCCCCCCGGGGGTGCCCCCCCAGCTTGGGAGCATACGGTACCGTTTTGAGGGTCACACACCATACGGGACTGGACGGGACTGGACCTGCTGAGCTCCGTTCCCGTCCGCGCCGCGTCCGCGCCGCTGAGGTTTGCAAGCCCGTCTGCGGCCCGCTCGCCCACCTAACCCCCCCCACCCCACCCGCCCGCTCACCCACCCTCCCACTCGGGCGCCCCTCTGCTGGTGCCGCTGCTGCTGCCGCCCCATTGCTGCTGCCGCTGCTGGTGTTGCAGGTACGCCCTGGGCGATGAGGACAACTACGAGGATCTGAACGCAGTCATTGACGACGAAGTGGCGGACGAGATGGCCAACCAGCGCTCGGTGGCGAGGCCGGCGGCGGCGGGGCACGGGAACGGCCACGCTTGAAAGGGCAGGGTCCAGGGTGGGACGGCACTGGATGGGGCGCAGGCGCAGACGCAGGTGGGGAGCAGGCGGTGGGTTTGCGCTGGAGCTGACTGGAGGTGACTGGCGCAGCGGTCGGGCGGCGTGGTTCGGGGGGTTGCCGTCGCCGTGGCTGGTTTTGCTGCGGTTGGCGACGGGCGGGCGGGCGGTTGGCGGCGGGATGGGCAGCGGCGTGCGGTCCCGGGGCGCCGGCGGGTGGACGATGGAAACGGCCGTCGTTCGGGGCCGGCGGGTGGGGAGAGGTAAAACGGGGAGAGGGGCATGGAAAAGGAGGAAAGGAAATGAGCGCAGGTGCGCTGCGATCAGTACGGTGGGCCCACGAGAGAGCTGCGCTCCTGCAGTCCCGGTGTATGTCCCGTCGCCCGCCGGCAGACAAGTCACAGAACTTTGTGGCCCGGGCACTCGCCGACCCGCACGCGGGCACCGCCCGCCCGTGCACCTCCTCAACCTCCGCCGGGGGGGAAGGGTGCGGCGCGGCGCGGCGCGGGAGGGTTGCCCCTACACGGCGGGGCCACAAGTAATGACGGTCGTGGTCATCATGCCCGGGCGCAGTGCCCCGACGGCAGCGGCGCGGGGAGGTGGTGGGGGGCGACAAGCCGGCAACATGGGCCACGCGCCCAGGGCGCAGCGCAATGCCGGGGGGAGGTCCGGCGTGTGCGCGTGGGTGCGGAGATTGATGGACCATTGTTTGCGTTGCGTGGCGTTGCCGTCGTGTTTGCGGCCGTGATTGGGTTGCCGTTGGGCCTCGTGGCTTGCTGTGGGCTCCGGGCGTTCAGAAGGTGTGTGGGGGGGGGGAGAGAGAGCAGAGAGGCCGCTCGAGGATTTCCAATGTGTGGGGACGCGCAAGCGCACCTGAATGCCACACGGACGGCGGCGGTTGGGGTTCCGGAGCCTGTCGGAGTCAGTGACAGGAAGGAAGGCCGCAACGACTCATTTCACGCCGTCGGGAGGGGGCCGCGAGAGGGGCTCTCCGGCTAATCCTCGACTAGGCGATACCTCACACTTGGTTTCTGTGCCATCAACCATCAGCCTCTGTTCGTTCCATTTGGGTCCGCTGTGTTTCATATCACACATCACACGGGGGTGCTCTGCGTTGCTTGCACCAGGGCGGGGCGGGGCGGGCCGGGAGGGGGCGGTGTCGGGACATCACCGGCGGGCCTGGTCGGGTATTCACTGAGACACAGAGCACAGCTGAGGGTACCGCGCCGCATATCAGTAGCCAGTCAGTTGGACGTTGTTGAATTAATGTGTCGTACTGGCCACTCGGTATCAGGCTGAGCGCTGGTAGAAACAGGGGTGGATGAATGGCGGCGAGGTGGTGGTATGACGTGCAGACGAGCAGGAGGTACACGGCCGGCCCGTTCCGCACACGGCGCTGGTGATGGGCGGTGGTTGGGCGCAGGTGTTGGGTTTTGGCTGTTAGCAATCAGGGCTGGCTTGGCCCGTGGGAGTCCAGGACGCTGGGCTGGGTGGGCCAGGGCGGGGCGGGAGGAGTAGTGAGGGGCGCGAGCGGGTGCCGAGAGGGCAATCGGCCGCGGATGTTGAAGCGCACTAGGACCTCCTCGACACTGAACTGAATGAATAAGTATGGTACGGGTTGGCGTGGTGGGGTGTGGCGCATGTCGGCTCAAGAAAGCCCGTGAGCAGCGGGCCCGGCTGCGCGCGGACTGGCGGGGACCACTCCCCCGACTGCTGTAGTGGACCGCTACCCCGAGTGCGCGGTGCCGGCCTGGGTGCGGAATAAGGCACCGCAGGCATGCGTGTGTGCCTCGCTCAAACTTTACATTCGAAGACTCGATATTTCGAAGTTCATGTACACCCAAGCGTTCTCCACTAGAATAACTCGATGGGGTTTGGGTGCAACTTGCGAGAGCATTTACCATGCCCGGCAGTCGGCAGCGGCTAGGACCTCCTCGACACTGAACTGAATGAATAAGTATGGTACGGGTTGGCGTGGTGGGGTGTGGCGCATGTCGGCTCAAGAAAGCCCGTGAGCAGCGGGCCCGGCTGCGCGCGGACTGGCGGGGACCACTCCCCCGACTGCTGTAGTGGACCGCTACCCCGAGTGCGCGGTGCCGGCCTGGGTGCGGAATAAGGCACCGCAGGCATGCGTGTGTGCCTCGCTCAAACTTTACATTCGAAGACTCGATATTTCGAAGTTCATGTACACCCAAGCGCCCTCCACTAGAATAACTCGATGGGGTTTGGGTGCAACTTGCGAGAGCATTTACCATGCCCGGCAGCCGCTGCCGACTTGGGGAGCCGGCGCCAGTGCAATTTGCAACCTCACAACCGCCGTGCCGTACAGTCGGCTCGAGACTTGCTGGACCAAAGTTGAGCTTCTGCTGGTGTTGTTGTTACAGTGGGCTCCAGACCCTCACAAGTGTAGAGGCAGCCAACTGGCCAGCTGGCCGCAGAAACAGCCAAGGCAAAGGAAAGCGTGTGGTGTCCGTGCTATTTCGGCGGACTTCCGACCAGGGTACGGGCAGAGAGGCCCCGTCGCGTTGCACCTCGTTGCAGGCTTCCGAAGGAAGTCGGGGCGCGGCTGTGACTAGGTCGTTGCGCAGGCGCACTGCGGCAGTGACCCAGATGTGATCCTGGAGCTCGCCGACGTTTCTTATGCTGTTGTGCCCAAAATATCCTCCGGACGGCCCACCGGCGGGTCTGGAGCCCCCACTACACCATCACCATTACCACCAGCTGCTAACTCGCCCGCTTGCCTCCATTCGCAACCACTTTATCTGAATCTACGGTACTGCTACGGCCGGAATTCCTTGTGGCCTGAAACGGGGTTTCCGGAAGTCCGGCCGCTGGCTCGTATCGTCAACGCAACTGCGCCCTCCCAACGCCCCAGCCGCCTCAGTTCGACTCACCTCGCTGTCCTTTTGCAGACGGAAAGATTGAGCTGCGTGCGCCAAGATCATATTGATTACAGGCTCCGGCCTACTCGTGGACAACCCCCAACCTCCCCCAACCCCCACCCGCTTCTCCTGTGACGCCCCCCTGCCCCGGTCCACGGCTGGTGCTCCCCAGTCCATCCGCTGCTGCTGCCGCCGAAAGCGCTGCTCACTGGTTTTGGCTGCCGAGCCAGTTTCTACGCCCGGGCTTCAGCCATGGAGCGCTGCAGCGAGTTGAAAAGCCTGGAAATAGCGGGACTGCCGAAGTTTCGGTGTGCGAACAATTGGCAGGACTGCTAAAGTTATGGAGTGTGAACAACAAATCGATGACCAAGGTTGGCAGGTGGCCGCGCGGGTTTTACATGATATTGCTGATAGTCGTGAAGAGAACCGCGACGCCATAATAGGTCGTCCCGTGTCGTCCTCATGCCGTTTGGAGCTTCCTCGCGGCGCCGTTCTCACAGGCAGGGTCAAGTTAATTGCACACGTTTACGGCCATTGGCAGCGCGCAGTGGAGCCGCGCCCCCATTTGAGACTATCTTTTCCCTCTCCGGCTATTGGTGCAAAACCCCAAGCCCCCAAGGTCTGGATTTCCGTGCACAAATTCAGCACGCAGTGCTTTACATAACAGAATAGCACGAGATGTGCTCGCTCGCCTAGAGAGTTATTGGCGGAGGAATACAGAGGCAAAGGGCCCGCGGCTCCCTGGAGCTCGGCCTTCGAGCTCTGATGTACTTTCCCTTACCCAACTCAAGTTTTCCGGGTATTACTGTAGAGTTGTGAGAGCTTGTTTAAACACGATATCGAGACACTCTGGGGATAGACCGCTGCTGTGACGCCGCCTCAAAGCGGGCTTCGGCCCTTGAACGTGTGCACTAACTTGCTAGACGGTGTCTCCTCGCTTATGGCGACGACCGCACAGTAGTATAAATCCGGCCCGCGGTGGCCCTCCTCGGAAGCCTCCCCGGTCGGGTCAGACGAAGTAAATTATTGGGAGCAGTTCAGCAAGGGAGCAGCAATGGACATCGCCCAGGTCGACGAAATCATCGAGCGGCTGTTGGACGTGCGGAATGGCAGGCCAGGCAAGCAGGTGCAGCTGGCGGAAAATGAAATTCGTCTGCTTTGCCTGACGGCCAAGGAGATCTTTATGAGCCAGCCCAACCTGCTGGAGCTGGAGGCGCCTATTAAGATTTGCGGTGCGTTAAACAACCGAAGAATAACGTTGCCAAGAAGCCGCCGGCCGGGCGTGGGGACGTCTTGTGCCCCAAACGGCGCTTCGTGCCATCAGAGAGGCTCATCAGCCATTCTACGCCGCAGGCGACATCCACGGCCAGTATTCGGACCTTTTGCGGCTGTTTGAATACGGTGGCTTTCCGCCTGAGGCCAATTATCTTTTCCTCGGGGACTACGTGGACCGCGGCAAGCAAAGCCTGGAGACTATCTGCTTGCTCCTCTCGTTCAAGGTGGAGCACGGGACCGCTACCCTTATGTACTGTGTTAGTTCCATGGGACCTAGGGTGGCTTTAAGCTCACGGAAAGCTAGCGGCGACCGGTCGACATGGCGCTGGCATGAGGGCGGACATGCCGCCTGTTCCTTTCCCGACACTGGCACTTCAGGTCATGCTTGAACTCCTGCCGTCCACATCTGTTTGCAGATCAAGTACCCGGAAAACTTCTTCTTGTTGCGAGGAAACCACGAGTGCGCGTCGATTAACCGTATCTACGGTTTCTACGACGAGTGCAAGCGGAGATACAACATTCGCCTGTGGCGCACGTTCACGGACTGCTTCAATTGCCTGCCCGTTGCTGCGCTCATAGACGAGAAGGTGAGGAACTATCCGGGAAGTGGGGTGGGGGAGCTGGGCGATTATGTCGCCACCGGCCCGTGACTGTCTGACGAGCGTGCTGGACCCTTTGTGTTCGCGCAGATCCTGTGCATGCACGGCGGTCTCTCCCCCGAGCTCAAGTCGTTGGAGCAGATTAAGCGAATCACGCGGCCTACGGACGTGCCGGACTCCGGCCTGCTCTGCGACCTACTCTGGGCCGACCCGGACAAGGATATTCAGGGCTGGGGCGAGAACGACCGGGGCGTGTCATACACCTTCGGGCCGGACTGCGTGACGGAATTCCTCCAGAAGCACGACCTCGATCTCGTCTGCCGTGCGCACCAGGTGAGCCGGGCTCTCAATTGGACAGCCGCACCTCTCCTGCGACTGGATGTCAAGCTCATTGTGCCTTTTGCGCGGCTTGGAATACAGGTCGTGGAGGAGGGGTATGAGTTCTTCGCAAAACGGCAACTCGTTACCATCTTTTCGGCGCCTAACTACTGCGGCGAGTTTGAGAACGCGGGAGCGATGATGAGTGTGGACGAAACACTCATGTGCTCGTTCCAGGTGGGTGGAAGGATGACTCGAGGGAAAACCGTGCTGTCGGAGGCAATCCCAGACTGGATGGGAGATGACCTACACCATGCATGCCACGTCTTGCCAGTATGTCAAGCGTACGTTGCATTTGGCGCAGCAGGCAGGATGACAGGGTTCCGCTTTTTAGGTAGCGCGGTGGACGGGGCAGTCAGCTCCCTGTCCAACCCGGAGGATGGAGAGCTCGTATGCCATGGCTAAGCAAAACGGTTGCGTTGTATTTTGATTGCAGTGCGCATTCGCGTTTCACGCAATAATCTTGACTTGGCATGCATTTGCTCTTGCACCATCCATGGCCCGTGCATTGGGCCATGAGCCTTTTGCCCTGTAACACGAGACCCTGTATACACGCAATCAAAACATAATCGCGGTTGTATCGCGCCCCGGCATATCGTGCAGATTCTCAAGCCGGCGGAGACAAAGCAAAAAGGCAGGCGGATGTAAAGCTGGGGCGCGTGTGGTTGGCAGCCGTCGTGGCCTTCGGAGCTAGCTGCGTGGCCGGGGCCGCGGGGCTGCTCCGCGTGAAGCGGCGTCTTGTGGCGTACGCTGATCAACGGCAGGAGGAGCCTGCGCAGCGCGTAGGCGTGTGGGATTCTGTCGGCGTCGAAAGTCGTGGGCAGTTCCACGTGACTGGTGGCGCTGACGGTGGTCGGGCTGATCGCCGATTGTCGCCGTGCCGTTCAGCAGTCCAGCAGCGGGATGGCAGCCGCAGTTGGTGCGGTCATCCGCGGGGGCTCGTCTCAGCTCCACACGCTGTGGACGTGATGGCGGCATCGGCGTTCTTTCGGTGGTGTGACCTGCTTGCAGGGGAAACTTAGTCTAGCATTTACGTCACATGGATTTCTGGGCGTTTCTGACGGGGCTTGCTCACAATGGCGATCTTGCATAGTCGTCTTCTCGTGGTGCAGGACGGCTTCAAGGAGTTTCAGTTAGGCTATAGGCTATCAGGGCCGATTGGGGTGTGAGGGGCTGGTTGGGGAGTGAGGCGAGCTGCTGTTGTTGGGAACGGAGTGTTATATCCGGAGCATCGGTGCGGTGTCGGCATACTGTGTCGTCTCTGTGCATGGCATGTACTCCGTTGGTGCCTGTGTGGAACGTGCCAAAAGCACGCCGAGGGGTGGAGGGGCCACAGCGGGTTAGCGACATACCTGTGCGGAGCGTGAGATGCCGATTGTTGGCCTGATCTTTGAGGAAGGCGTGCAACACGGCTTCAGATGGACAAGTAACGACCGCAGAGGGCAGATGGTAAAACTGGTATGACGCCGTGGCTGCGCAGGCTGGAATGTGGTGGGGGTTGTGGCATAGGAGCGTGCGGCATGTATTTGAGTCCCCGCCACACGTCCGCCTGTTCTTGGCCCTGTTCCTTCTAAGCGGCGTTGCGACCGGAATGACACGACGCAGTTTCATGTTCAGTGTTTCGGGCTATTCCGTTGGACATTATGCCCCCGGGGCGATATGACGCCGTTGTAGCGCATGTCTCCGCTATTGCCCATTTACACCCTTATCGATTTCACCACGAGCTGGGACGGGAGCCCTTATTGGCGATAGGCGTGTACAGGGCAAAAGTCTGTTTTGGGCGTTTGCGGAATTTGCTAACGCGGGAACATTCCAGTAACAGATCTCTCGATGCTGTCAGCTGCTGTACCTGTACCATGAAATGGAACGAGCGCAAGCACCTATGCGTGGCAAGGGTTCTGAGAAGGATTACATGCAGGTCTCGTTCGAAACGTATTACGCTTCGTAAAAATACGCACGCACAAGGGCCAGCCGGCAACACTGCACCAGGTCAAGACGTCCATGGTATCAAATGCTGATACACTCAGCCGTACAGCGGCCCCTATTTCACTGCCAGCTTCCTAAACAGGATAGGGGGCTTTGGCCATGTGCTAGACCTCGTGAAATCGGTCGCGGTATCTGGTAGTAGATTGGTACCGTAGTAGTGAACGTGTCCTGTCCCCGTTGGCAATGCCCCTGCCTCCTGCAAACCTCTGCAGTCACATATGAGTACAGCTGGCAGCCATTGAACACAGCTACCCGCCGTTGATCCTTCTGCCAATGTGTCATACGGATAGGCGCTGCACGCAAACCTTTAACAGTGGGCACCTAACCGTGGCCGCGCTTTCATAGACGAAGTCAGGACGGTACATGAACACCGTGTCCCGTTCAACAGGACTGGCTTGTCCCGCCTCACACGGGCAGGCACTTCTTGCGGACGCGTTGCAGCTCTTCGGCCTGACTCTCGAAACGCATAGTGAGCTCCGACAGTTGATCGTCGCAAGTTTGGGATCCTGCAGCGGGCAGCAAAGAAGCCAAGGGTGACACTGCGAGTCGGACGCTTGAGGCAGACACACCCGCATGACAAAATGCCGATCCGGCAAGAGCATCATCGGCAGCGCACGTCGTAGCACGGGTGACGCATACTTGCACCCCGCCTCACGCGTCATTGCAACGCAGCCGTGCGGACAGCCACCATAGGATGTGCCACTACAGCAATCTAAGGCGTGTCCCGGCCCCGAGTGAGTTCAGGCGATGTGTCCTCCGAAAAGCATGACCCCCATCAGCTACGCCCAACGGTGGACTTCTCCCGAGGTGTACGAGCCTACTGCAGCCTTCGAAGCCGTGTAGCGCAGCCACTTACCAGGCAGCGTCAGCGTGGGCGCGGGGTGGTTTACGCGGTACCAGTAGGTTGCGAGGATGGTAACGCGCTTCAGGGGCATCACTGCGGGTGCGGGCGCACACAAGCGCACAACGTCCTGGACTGAGCTTCTCTACCAACCGTGCTCAATGGTGGCATGCATGCAGACGGAAGGCGAACACCCGCGCGAGCCTCAGGGAGGCACCGTACGCGACCGGCGAGGTGCTTGGCTGGAGTTCATACGGTTCGCGCACCATCACTGGGTCGATCAACATGGCAACTAATAAGCGTCCTTCCTAGTTGGACACCGACCCTTCATTATTTGGGTGTCCAACAGTCCATCGTGCACTCGTAGTTGCGCCTTGTGCCGGTGCAAGATCCACGTCGCGCTGTGCCGTACTGTGCCGTACTGTACCTACCGAAGATACCCTCACGCTTGGTGGGCAGCCCCTCCATCTTGCGCAGCGTCTCCATGCCGTCCGTCACCTTGCTGCATATACCCAAAGAGGACGAGGGCCAGGGCAGGGGGGATGGGGGCAGAGCACAGTGAGATGCAGGTCCTGGACCTATTATCATCGTCGCGCGCACAACAAGGCCGGCGCACTTAAAGCACACGCACTGCGCTTGCTGTTGGCAACGCATCATGACTTGAAAAAGGGAGTTGATGGCAAATGAGCATGAGCGGCGCGACGTGTCCGCAATGGCAATACGCCACATACACAGCTGCCACCGTGTGTGTGTGTGTGCCAGCACGGAGTGAAGAGCCCCACAGGTGCCGCACGCCAGGCGGGGCATGCAAGATCCTGTTCATAATGTCATCAAGTTCCTGAAGTGGATACGCAGCAATACCACTATTCGAGCCCGGGGGTCGCTAGTTCACAACCCTCATCCCTCTCTTTTGCGCCCCTGCATGTCGCCTCGCACATGCAGGTGTCAACGCGGGTACTCTTCTGTGCGACCTGCGCACACCGCTTCGCGACTTCACGACACGCACCAACAGCAAACCACTTCCACTCCGCACTCCACTTTTAGGCATTGTAAAGCACATAGTCCTCCACAGTCTTGAAGAGTGGCAGCCCACATGCGTATCCACTTCCACACTACAGCATTGCCTCATGAAAGAACCGCCCTCGCCACCGAGTAATACCCATCAAATAGGGCTGTGCGAGGCGTTCGCGCGCATTCTGACGGGGGGGGGGATTATTTACGCGTACCCGAGCCTGTTGAGCAACGCCACCTCTGAAGCCCGAGCCCTGGCCATATGCCAGGCGGCCCCAACCGTGGACACCCCCGCAACGAGCCCCGAAAGTAAATCCCTCGGATGCTCCTTCGGCAGCGGCATATTCCCAGTCCCAGGCCCCAGCCTCCGGTAATGGTAAGGTAACAGGTATGCCTGGTAAGTATTACTGGGTTATCGGTCGCCTACGTTCCCCGCTTAAGTATCGTTTCTGTCACCCCCTCCAGTCCAAGCCGTGCGCCCCCTGCCCCAAACTCAACGCGAATGCTGTGTATTGCATGTCAAGATGCGGCGCATCGCCCAGCAGGATGCTGAAGCTAGAGGCGCCCGAGTTGGGATCATCGTAGCGCCCCATCGACAGCACGCCTGTGGAGCGGGGGCGTCGAGGCGCGAGCGCGAGCGAAGGCAGCGCAGCACGGATGGGGGGTGGGCAGCGGGCGGAAAGGGGGTGCGGCGCGGCGGGGCAGACTGGCCCAAGCTCGCGGGGACTTGCGGTGAAGTAACGTCTGAGAAGTCCGTTGTGCATTGGTGCATTTGCCGCCGCCAGCTGCCGCTGCTGCCACCGCCGCCAGCTGCCGCTGCTGCCACCGCCGCCGCCGCCGCCCTGGCACGCACACGCCACGCGCATAGCTAACGCCATCGAACTTGGCCGGGGCACATGACTCGTAAACCGTCAAACGCTTCGCCACGCCGCAACAACGCCCGCCGAACTGCCCTTTTCCACCGCACTCACCAAACCAACGGCACCAAACGCACAACAGAACGAGCCACCTGTCCGGGACGGCAGGGCTTTCGACGCCGAGCCCGGGGCCACGTAGCGGCCGCAGTCGGTCCCCATTTTCCTACACGCACCCAAAGATCGCATACTCCATGTCCAGGTGCGGCGCGTCGCCCAGCAACACGGAGAAGCTGCTCCGCGCGCCGTCCCTATTCCCTCCGCGCGCCATAGAGACAACGCCTGAACCATAACACACCGGCGTAACGGGGCGGCGGCGGCGGCGGCGGCGATGATCGTGGCAGCGGCGGCGACGGCGGCAGCATCAGGCCGCGGCGGCGCTGTGAGGCTGCAGCAGCGCTTAAATTGGCCGTACGGCATGAACGTGTGAGCGTCCGGTGCGCCCACGCTGTAACCCAAACACATGCGTATTGTTCATGCGACCATACTAAAAATCGCATAACCCGTTCAAACTCAGGCCATGTTTGTCACTCTCCAGGAGCTCTTACCACCCTCAATGCATTGACGCCGTGCTGGCCTCGGCCGGCCGCGGTAAACTATTGACACTCAAACCCCCGTCCCCTTGGCCGTTACGGAACGCAACAGGCATTGTCACCGTCGCGCCATTGCCTCTGGCCGGCGCACTCACCGGCGTGGTGCTTGACGCCCTGGACCACCTCGAGAGGCACAGTTTTAGCGGCTTCCTTCTCCTGCTCCTCGTTCATGGGAATGGTGCGGCCGCCAACCACATCGGAGATTTGCGCGACGAAGCCCTTGTCCACGCGGAAGAAATGATTGCTGCGAGGGGGGAAATGGGTTGGGGTTAAGGGAAAGGGTTGCTGGAAGTGACGAGCGGGCCACGGGGCGACCATGCGGCGATCGAAGGTCCCAGCTTTGATATTTGTACCTGATATAGGCGCCAAGGCGGACCAGCTTGAAGATGTGTGCGCAAGTTACAGGCGCCACCTGACGATAGAGTTTGTTCGACCGACGATCGGTTGCTGTTGTTCCAGCTCAACCCGGAGAGATATTTGCAGCCGTTATTAAACGCATGTAGGCTTACCTCAGGCCAAAACCCGAAGGTTATGTCGCCATACTCCGTCTGAAAAACGACACGCTCATCTGACATGACTGGGATAACCTCATCCCCGGCAGCGACTCTGTTTGATGCAAATAGTAAGGAAACTACAAGGACTAGAAGAGGGATCCGCATGTTTCTATGTAGGTATATTTCCACCTTGATACAAAACTCTGACAGTATGACGAATGGATTCAGGCAATACAGATAACTAGCGCGCAACACGCCGCTTGGAGGGGCAACTGTAGGAGGAACTGTTGATCAACAGCTCCCTAGCAGGCAGCAGCTCGCAAAACGACGGTTGATCGTACACTAACCACTTTCAGCGACGGCCGACGGCAGTAAGTGACTCCACTGCCTACGATGCTACAAACGTAAACTCTTCAAGGAGCTAGCATGCAAGGCGAACATGGAAAGACTGGCGTTCGTTTGTGGATATGATGGTGCCGGCTATTTCGTAAGTGCAGGGTTTGGTGAACTTGGGATGCACCCCTCGTACTGCCCTATGATGCGAGTGATTCGTTGGATGTGTGTTAAGGGATATATTGCAGAGATGAGGACGCCGCCATAAAGGGCTCCCTGCACCCCCACGCCCAAAATTCTTCACGGCCGCTGCAATCCCCTGAGCGGACGGTCCGTCCGCAATCAGTGTCTCTCGCATTTCGTCGGCACTGGCCATTGCGCTTGCGCTCAGATGTCTGCCGTACATGCGTGTGCGTAGGAATGTCAATTCCAACCGGCCAGACTGCTTCCCGCGCCTCCCGCCACGCCGTAAATCCTCCCTCGACATGCACCGCCACGAGGCGCGTGCCTTCCCACCGTCCGGAACCGCCCGCGTCATGCTGTGCGGCCTTTCAACCTCCCCTCGTCGCCTGCCACCGCGGCCCCGCGCCTCCTACCAGGCCGCCCCCTCACTCCAGCAGGCCCCGTTTCCGACCCCGCTTCACCCCCAATTCCTCCTCCTCCTCCTGTCAAAAACCCAAATCACAGAGCCCCTGCGCTCACTCCCTCACCTGATCCCCGCAACCCCCCGAACCCCATCCATTCGCCATTCGCCGTACGCCGCACTAACCCCCCTTCCGCCCTCCACACCCCCCCAACCCCCAACCCCCGCCCCCTCAGGGTCTCCAGCGGCAGCCCGACAGCACCGGCAAAGCCACCGTGGAGGGGGAGCTGGAGAGGGGCCTGGTGGCGGCGGGGGCCCTCATGGCGCGGAACGCAGGGGCGCTGCACAGGGTGGGTACCAGTCACCCCCCCCGCAGGGCTCCCTGTTTCATTTGTGCAGTTTCACTCTTCAATCCCCCCCTTTTCCCCCAGCTGATGGGCCCATTAATATCATATGATGGACGTCCCCCCACCCCTTTAGCTGATGCGCCCACACATCCGTCCACACATCCGTCCACACGTCCATCAGCCGATGCATCATTGCGGTAATGGACCCATTACAGAACGAGGGACTGCGGGACTGAGAGACTGAGGGAGTGGGGGCCGTGATAGGCTTGTGTTGCCAGCACGCACAAGGCTGGGGTGTGGCAGCGGACGTACAGCACCGGCAGGGCGCAAGCCCGGGGGCTGGGGGCAGCGGTCGGGGGAGGGGGGCTGGGGGGGAAGGAGGGGAGGGGCAGTGCCTGCGCTTGGTGGCGCCTGCGCTGCAGCTGAGAGGTGGCGGTTCTCGCTCGTTCGCTGCCGGGTGAGGGCGGCGGCGTTGGCGCGCTTCCCTCGCTCCCGTCCTCCCACCGCAACGCGCGCTGCGCGGAAAGTGCCGTGAGCCAACCCCTTCCTTCGTCCCCTCCCCCCCGCCCAGCCCCCGCTTCTGTCCAGTGGCCAACCCCACAACCCAGCCGGCCGTGAACTTGCGCCCCTCGCGCCCTTTGCCCTTGCTCTCCTTGTACTTGCGGCAGGTGAACTGGAGTCGTACGTCCCGTACGGATAAGGGCGTCAGCGCGGCCGCCAACGTCGTCTCGCTGGATGTTCCCGCGGGGGCGGCGGCGGCGGCGGCGGCCGCGTGCCATGGCGGCACCACCGCCGTCGGCGGCGGCGGAGGCGCCGACGAGCTGGCGCCGCTGGTTCAGCGAGTGAAAAACGCTCTGCCGGCGGGGGTGCGGGTGTGGGGCGCGGTGCGGCCGGGTTCCGGCTTCGAGGCGAGGCGAGCGGCGTACGGACGCAGGTGGGTGGGTAAGGGAACCCACCCGGGCCGGGGGCGGAGGACGGGGCCGGGGGCACTGTGGGTTTTGGGTTCATCAGCGGCGGGAAGGAGGAGTCGGGGCCAAAGGAGGAGGAGTCGGGGCCCGTGCCTTTCCCTCCATTACCGGGCTCTTGGCCGCATTTGCTCCGAGCTGCTCGCCAAGCGACGCGGCTGCGAGCTGCCTATCGCTGTCCATGTCCGTTTTTGTGTGTCGATGCCATGTTCCCGCTCCTCCTCCTGCTCCTCCTGCTCCTGCTCCTCCTGCTCCTCCACCTCCTCCACCATCGCCTATGAACCCCAATAAATATATATTTTTGATTTGTTTTTCGCGAACGCCGCTTAATCACAGTAAGCTACTTTGTGGTGGCGCAGGTACGAGTACCTGGTGCCCGTGTGGGCGCTGGACCCGGAGGTTGGCAAGCGCCGAACTACCCAACCGCAACAACCGCAACAACCGCAACAACCGCAACAGCAGCGGCGGGCCCAGCAGCCGCAACGGGATCAAGACCAGCAGCAGCCGCAGCCACATCCGCATCTCGAGGACGGTACCGCCGCATCCGCTGCCGGCCCCGCCGCCGCCGGGCCCCAGCCCACCCCCACCACCCCCACCCCCACTCCCACCCCCGGCGGCAGCAATGCGGAGCGCAGTCGGCGGCGGGCCGATGGCGAGATCTGCTCCTCCCGCTACGTGTTAACCCCCCTGGAGCTGAAGCGCCTGAACCTCATCCTGGGGGTGTTTGTGGGCTGCCACTGCTTCCACAACTTTACCAGCGAGGTGGGGTGGGGTGGGGCGGAGTGGGCTGGGGGGGGTGAGGTGGGTTGGGCTGGGTGGGGGTGGGCTGCGCCACACCCGCGTGAGTCGCCCCTCCCGGCATCGCACCCGCACCCGCACACACACCAGCGCGGATGCACCGGCGCAAACTCCCGCTCCCCCCCAAGTCCCGCCCGCGTCTACATGTACCCCTCCCCTCCCCTCCCCTTCCTACACCTCCCCCTCCCCCAGCCCCCGGGGTGTCTCCTTTCTTCCCCTGGTCCCCCTCCCCCTCCTGTGTCCCCTTACCCCTTTCCTGTGCCCTTCCTGCTCTTCCAGCCCGCCGATGACCCCGAGCAGCTCCGCCGCACCATCCACCGGGCCTACGCCGAGGGACCCGTGTACCTCACCACCACCGCCACCGCCACCACCACCGCCACCACCTCCTCCTCCGACACAGCAGCAGCAGCAGCAGCGCCCAACCGCCAGCAAACGGCGCCGTTGTCTTCTTCCCAACGCCCTGAACAGCCAGGGCAGCAGCGCCCACCTGTCGAGGGAACGGCTCCGGAACCAGGACCCGGCTCCAGTCTCTCCTGCCCCCCTGCCGCGCCTTCCCCTCCCCCTCCTGCCCCTCCTCCTACGGGCGAGGCAGCAGCAGCAGCAGGGATGGCGGCGCCGGCGCCATCAGCGGTTTCGGAGCCGGGCCCCACGCCCTACATCCGCATCGTGTTCGTGGGGGTGGGCTTCCTGATGCACCAGATTCGCCGCATGGTGGGTCTGACGCTGGCGGTGGCCCGGAGGACAGCGCCGCCCGACTGCATACGCACCGCCCTGGACCCCGGCCGCCTCTTCATAACGGTGCCCACAGCGCCACCCACGGGCCTTCTCATGGTGAGGGGTGAGGGGCGAGGGGGTGGGGGGTGGGGGGTGAGGGGGTGATGGGGTGGGAGGACGGGCCTGTTCGATCACAAAATGAGGGTGCGGAGGAAGTGAAGGAGGTGAGGAGGAGGGGCGGTGGGGAGGGGACAGGCGAGGCTTCCGGGGAGAGGAGCTTGTTTGGGCCGCCTAGCCGTATTGCCAGCACTTGCACGTATGTAATGTGCTATGATTACCGTACCGTGTGGTACGGTGCCGTATTCCTAAGTTTTCTTGCCGGCGCACGGGGCACGAGGCCGGCCAAAGCTGCCCTCTCCGTTGGAGGCGGAGGGGATCGCTGCCGGGGCGTTGAGAGCGGGAGGCGCGTCGGGGCGAGCACTACGCGACGCTGCAGGGCCGCCGCCAAAGCGCTGCAAAATCTCTTTTCGGGGCCCCGGAACGGCCACATCGCCTCCTTCGCCGCCCGCGGGTCTACGGGTGGCGGTCCGCCGCCCCCTCGCCGGCCATCCCCCGGCTCCCGGCTCCCGGCCACACACTAGACTGGTTTTGCTTTGAAGCCGGGGTGGTACATCGCCCCCGGTGCGCCTGTCGCGCGCGGCGCCCTTCGGGAGGGCTTGCTGTGGCCAGCTTTGTACGGCGTCAGTTGTACGGCAGCAGTGTACCGCTCGTCGTACTGTACGGAAAAGACAACATGCATAGAACCGGCGGGCCTCCCGCCTGACCCGCCTTTGTTGGGCCGCAGGACCGGGCCTTCTTCACCGCAGAGTCGTACCGCCGAGCCTGCGAGTCGCAGCCACAGCAACAGCAGCAGCACCAGGCGCCGGCGGCAGGCGGCGGGAGCGGGTGCGGCGGTGCCGACGGCGCCGGAAGTCCGGCATGGTTGCCCGAACTGGAGCGCTGCGTCTCGGCGGGAGAGGCCTTCAAGCGGGAGGTCCTCTACCCCGCCATTCACGGTGAGAGGCCGTGCAGGGTGCGACGTAGGGACACGCAAGCGGGAGGGGGGGCACATGGGGGGGCACCCATAGCACCCATAGCTCCTGACCGTCTTCCCCCGCCTCCGCCCCCGGGTAACCGTCCCTTCCCCGCACGGCTGAGGGACGGACGGACTGCCGCTTCCCGGCCCCGGGCCCTGGGTCCCTCCGTCCGCCGATAACGTCGCCGCCGTCCCTCCGCTGCCCGCCTCGGATGGTCGGATCTCGGCTGGTCGGATCTCGGATCTCGGATCTCGCTGCCCGCAGGTGGTGGTCCGGTGGAGATGTGGAGCTTCCTGTGCGGTCTCACGGAAGCAGCGTACGGCTTCAAGGGCTGGGGCAAGCGGCCGGGGCTGGGGAGCGGCGGCGGCGGCAAGGGAGGGGCGGCAGCGCCCGCGAGCGCGCCCGCAGCTGGCCCTGCCCCCGGCGGTGGTGGGGGTGGTGGGGGTGAGGGGCGGGGCCCGCAGCATGTGGGTGGGGGGAGCAGTAGCGGGGGCGGTGAGGCGGGGGTCGGTCGGGTGGGCGGGGTGGCCGGGGGTGCAGGCGAGGGGGACGACGAGGCCAGGCCGTGCAAGCGGCAGGCGACTTGCGGACCGACTGCGTGATTGGGACGCAGCGGGTGTGTGGGCGGGCGGGCGGCCTCTGGTGGTGTGTGTGTGTGGTGGTGGGGGGTGGTGGGGGTGTGGTGGTGGGCGTGTGTGTGGGGGGGGGGGGGCGGCGCGCGGTTGCGTGGGAATCGGGGCACGCGCGGTTGTGGGTTTGCGGTTGGGTCCACCCTCACTGCAGTTTTGTTCCCGTGGAGGGTGCGGAGCGGAGCGGAGTGTTGGGAGTTGCATGGAGGGAGTATCGGAGTTTCTTGGCGCGGAGGGAGGGGCACGGCAACGGAATGTCGGTTGGGACGGATTGGGGCTGACCCGCCAATGGATTTGTCGCTGACAGGCTGCGAGGCGGAGGGTGCGGACTCCATCTACGCAGGGACCATGTGACGGCTTCGGGGTAAAAAGTGATGATGTCAAGGTGTTGGATTTAATGAATTGTATGCATGAATGGGATTTCTGGTTACGCCGACTGAATTGGAACCGAGGTGAAAGGGCAAAGGGGCCTTGGAGGGCAAGGATACATCCCCCAGGATCCGTCTTGCATCATCCTCTGCTCATCTGCCAAAGCCCACTTCGGATTCAAACCTCAAAAATGCAGCCCTGGAATCGACACAGTCGAGGGTCCGGTACGGTCCCGCGTTCGAGCGTATTCTTGTCGTACAATAATTTAACGGAACAGCTCAAGAACTACACACCTTCGCAAGCACTGATTAGCGCTTTGTGATCGCCCAATTTAAACTTCAAGCCGCTCACGCCTTACCTTTGAGGCCCAAAATTGACCCACGGGCCGTTTACTTTCTAATTATCTGTTAGGGCTGAAATTCCCATGAACTCACAGATGCTGGGAGTCTAATAAATTTTGAACTGGACAGGTCAAACCTACAGAAACACGTAGGATTGGTTACAGGACCAGCCTCCTGCATAAACGAGGTTTTAGAACGACGTCGCCTTTTCATCCCAGCATCCTTATCTGGCAAACAGCAGCATGTATCAGGACGACCCCTACGCGCACCCGGTTGTCCACGTTAGGACACTTCCGCCGAAGACGGCCCCGGAGGAGGTAGGGCCGGGCCCTGAGGCTGAGCTCTCACGATTTGGATCGCGAGCGGCGCCGTCCCTCAGCCCCCCTGCTACCGCCTCACTCCACTCCAGTCCACTCCAATCCACTCCATACATTCATTGATCCTCCCGGACGCCTGCGCGCCCGCCCGCCCGCCCACCCGTCCCACGCTTCGACTCCCACTCGACTCTCACTCCTCTGTCGCCCGCCAGAGCTTCGTTCCCGTCCACTACAAACTGGACCAGGGCCCTATGGAGGTGTCGTACGGCTTCGACGGCCCGTCCGTACAGTATTTCCTGACGGCGGCGGACACGCGGCTGCGCTGGCAAGCAGACGCCCCGCTCGAATGCAACCAGGCAGGTGCCAGTATAGGCTTCCTGCTTGCATCTGCTGGTACCTACACGGTAGTGTTGATGCGGTGCTGGAGGGATTATATGAACCCACGGTACCCTGTGTATCAGGGAGCCGCAGCGAGGGAGGGAGGGCCGTGTGTGCTACTTGCGGGGCGACGTAATGAGTCGAACCGCGAAACCGCGATCATGGGGGCGATCATATTGGGGCAGCCACCACCATCCCACCAAGTCGGCAAGCAGGCCGGTTGTCAACGGTAACAACTACCCGTAGCAGGGAGTGCCAGGTAGTCTCTAACCGTCAAGGGATGCCCTGAGGCTGCTCATTCATCGGACTGGTGAAGGTTAAGGCCCTTAACCCTCCGTCAACCGCTAACCACCAGCTGCTAACCGCCAACCGACAACCGCCAAACCAACAGGTATGTCGGGCGCTATTCCCCGGCGGCAGCGGCTGCTACCTGGCGCTCCACACGGGTCCCAATGGCACCGGCCGGCGTGTGAGTGTGGCCGCCCTGGCTGAGTTCTGGGAGCGGTACGGCGTGCCGTCAGATCACGTGGAGGCGCTGCGACAGGGCCGCAACAAGTTCTGAGGCCGGATGTCGTTATGTGACCCGCGCGGACAGCAGCCGGATGCCGGAGATCGGGAAACCCGGAGATAGAGATGAAGGCGCAGTGGCGAGGAGCGAGGGGCAGCGGCGGGGGTGGCGTGCGAGAGGGCACCCGCGAGGGGGCGGCAGCCAAGGGGCACGGGCCACGGGGGCAAGGCCTTCCACACACACACACGACACCGCACAAGCAGTCGCATGTGCAAAGCGCGATACCGGTACGCTGGCACGGGTGCCCATGGGGGATCCCGGTTTTGCTGAGTACGTCATTCTGTGGCTAGCTCCACTCTTTTCGGACTACCGGTATGGTATCTACCCACAGACCTACAGAGTATCGTGAACTTAACCTGTTTCTGGGGCAGGCGGCGGAATGAATCGTGCTTGTCCGAGTCCCCGCGCGCCTCCTTGCACCTGCTACCGCTATCCTTTCCATTTCGGAGACACCGCACCGGGCTGCTTCTGGCGGTGGTGGTGGTGGTGCAGGTCCTGGTCGTGGTTGTGTGTTTCTCTTGGTGTGTTGCCGTGTGCTTCGTCACCGGTTTGGTGCTGCTGACTGGCTGCCGCTGCCGCTGCTGCATGATGTCGGCCGTGCCGCCCCAGTTGCGCTCATCCGTCAAGCTAGGGGGATCCTCGCCTCGTATCGCCCCCCTCCTTGTACGTATGCGACGGTACGGACCGTCTCCTTTTGAGGATGTCACGCACGTGAGCTACGGTATGACGGCTCGTACCACCGTACACGTCCAAATCCATTGAGATCCACGAGGACCTACGCAGCCAGCCGCTCGAAGCTGCCGGGCTCCTTCTGGGTCGGTGCCCTCGTGACCCATCTGCCCCCAACCCCGACCCCGGACTTGCTTTTGCCCGCGCAGTCTCCTATCTAGCAGTCTCTCGTTGGCGCGCCGTCACACGCGGTCACCCATGCCACTGAACCCTTGATTGGCCAGCGATGAAACCCTCTCCCCCAGCCGACGGACATGCAGCAGCCCCTCGTCGCGCATGCTTTGTGCGGCCCGATCAACGCGGGCTCTAAGCGTCGACTCTTCACTTTGGGTTTGGCTGAATGGTGCGTCGTTTTCTTGCTTGTTCGTGTTCAAGTAACCGAACAACCTTCTAAAGCCCTTCTGCCTCCTTATCAAGTCAGAATCTGTACGGCATGTGCAAGGCTGTGCCTTTGACTGATTTGGGTTTCCGTTGGGCGGAGAACAGCGTCATGTTTATGGGGCAGGTGAATGGAACTGAATGGAACAAGCGTACAGCGGCCAGTTCGCCAGTTCGCTGTCCGTACTAGAACATCAACGCAGTACACAGATGGCACACGAGTGAATAGACCACATGGCGATTGCCGAACAGGCTGTGACGCTGAGTGTGAGAGTTATCTTGGGATCTGAAGCCACGCGGAATGTGTTGCTGCTGTAAAGCCCCTCTCCCGCCGTCTCCTTGATCCCTCCTTGATTGCCCATATGCGAACACTGCCAGATAAGCAAACCGGGGCTCACACAACGCTGCCTGCAAGTGTGGTGCTTTTCATTACATGTTTGCGTTTAAGTCTACATGAGAAATCAGAGCGTTTGCCAGCGACGCGCCCGCCTCGCAGCCCGCTAACCGTTACGGAGTTGACGTGTGTAAATTGTTCTTGCAGTCAGGGTTATCCGCTGTTGTGAAGATGTTTTATCAAATACACGAAGAAACCTCAGCGTTGGCTTACCAGCGGCAAATCTCACCGACAACGGATTTACCGAACCATCGAGAGCGTTGCCCCGGGGCATTCTGAGACGCAGCCGACATAGGTGCTATATAGTTTGCAGGATTAAAAGCTTGGTAACCCGTAGTTATGAAGGGCTCGCCTTACGGGGAGTCCAGACCAGAAAGAAGCCCACGCGCTAGAATGAACTTGGATTACAGGATGCTTTTCGGCTTGGTCTGAACTGGGGTGTACTAGCATGAACGGCGTTCCTGGGCAGGGATTGGCTTGTCGTCAAGTTGAAGCGCTATTTCTGTTCGGACGCCCCGCGCGGAGCATGCAACGTAGAGCTTCAGCGTTCTGCTCAGCCGCAGCTTACAACCGAGCGGGACCACGTCGAGTTGCTGGAAAATATGCAACTTGCATTGGCGCCTTGCCATCCCGGTACGCCGGTTCCATCGCAAAGATCAACGCTGTGCGAGATGGATTCACCACTCGTGCGCATAGGTGCATCATCTTTCCGTCAGCTTCGAGCTTTTACCCGATGCCATTGCCGCCGTGTGATGGCGCGCTGTGCGCGCCAGTTTTCTCGTGCGGAGCGGGCCAATTGCACCTAATAGACAAACCATTATCACATCATGGGGGCGAAACCTTCTGTCACGGTGCAGGGTGGATGCCCTTGGCACCCGACCCGCCCCACTGCCCGCGGAAGTCCTCCCTCTCGCCACATGGTCTTTCCCACCCGCCCATGCGCGCAGACACTTCCCCCGGCTGCGTGGATCTCCCGCGAGCGCATCACCTCAAGGCGAAGCTGCCGGTCGCCAGGAGCCGGAGCCTCAGGCAGATGCGGGGCAGTCACTGCTGGTGAGGCCGCCCTCCCCTTCCCTCCCCTCCCCTTTTGCGTTGCTGGTCCCGTTCAGTGGAGCTCTCGTCCAGTCGTCGTCACCGCCACCCGTTAATGCTCCCCCTAGTGCCGTCATCGCTTCGGCCATGGCCCCTCCGCTTCCCTCGCTGCTTGGTCAGGCAGTCAAGCGGGGCGTCATGACGCCGACCCACATGGCCACAGCAGCTGCCGCTGCCGTTGGGGATTACATCACCGGCCCCGTCGATAGCCTCTCTGTCGCTTTTGAGCCCCAACCCCAACCCCACGCCGTTTCCGTCCGTCCTCTGCGGTATCCTTTTCCATATTGTCTCTCTCTTAGCGGCCGCGATGTGTATACTTAATTACGTAACGCGCTATTGGCCCCAAGCCCCTTTTCTGCTGCTGCACCCGAGCCGCACTGCGCTGCGTTGTCCCTGCGTGTGGCGTACAAGGACGTGCGCCGCTGTTCCTGCCGAAACACAAACGCCCTCCCGAGCCCGAGCCCCCCCGAGCCCATTTACAACCCCAAACGGAGGAAGCCGGCGGCGCGCCCCGGCCTGCCATCATTATGCCTTTGTATCTCGCCCTTTGCTCGCACTCCGAATCTATCTTACAGCTTCCATTCCGTGAATGACACATACACACATAATCACACATCACACATACACATAAAATTACACATAAAAATACACACATAATCATTCCCACTCGCTACCCCCTCCTCCCCGCCTACCCACCCCCTCCCCTCCCCTCCCCCTCCCCCTCCCCGCCCCCAGTCCGCCCTCCAGTTTGAGGCCCAGTTGGAGGCCGAGTTGCGGCAGCTGGAGGGGGAGCTGAGTCGGGTGCAGAGGGAGGCGAGCAGCCAGGTGGATGGAGCCAGGGAGCAACTGCAGGTGGGGGGGAGGGAGGAAGGGAGGGAGGGAGGGAGGGAGCAACTGCAGGTGGGGGGGGGGAGGGGGGGAGGAGGAGGGAGCAACTGCAGGCGGGGGGGGAGGGAGGGAGGGAGGGAGCAACTGCAGGTGGGGGGGTGGGGGGGAGGGGGCCGCTCCTAGTGGGAGGGGGACGCTCTGGATCCAGTCGGGATAACCCCTGGATCCGGATGCGGTTTCTCACTAATGCTAAGGGACAAAACAGCGGACAGCTATGCGAACCTGGGAAGGCCCCTAGGGGCGGTAGGGGGCCGGAGGTGGCCGGAGAGGGGCCAGGAACGGGGGAGAGGGCCCCGAACGGGGGGGAGGGCGGGAGCACACGGTGTGTCAACCCTCCTCCACCTGGCCCTGGCCCTGGCCCTGGCGGTCGGGGATGTGACGGTGTGTTATGGGTGTCCGGTAGAGCCCCCGGGATGGGCCGGAAGGGGAAGGCACCACGGGACGTCCGCACAACAGGGAGGGCCGCTGAGAGTGGGTTCCCTGCCCCGTTCCCACCTCGCGTCCTGGTTGTTCGCCTCACCTCACCTCACCTCGCCTCACCTCGCCTCACCTCGCTTCGTTGTTCCGTTCCGTTTCGTTTCGGTTTGGGCACGTGCAGGAGTCGCGGCGCAAGGCGGGGCTGCTGGAAGCCATTGTGGGGGCCCTGAGGGAGCGACTGCGGCGGGAGGAGGACCGAAACGCAGCGCTGGAGGGTGGGTGGGCGGGCGGATGGGCGGGGTGGCGGGAGGACAAGCACGCGAGGACGCGGTGTGGGTGTGTGGTGTGCGTATGCGGGAGGGATGGGTGGGTTGGGATACGGCGGGCGGAAGCTCTTCGGAGGGGGTGAGGGGTAAAAAGAAGATACCGCAGCGGAGATGGAGGGGCAAGGGGTGTGTGGTGCGGCTCCAGGCGAGTAGTCCCCCTTCCCTGCTTCCCTCCGAGCGCCCGCCGAGCATTCGACCAACCTCCTGCTGCATCCGCTCTCTGTCTCCGCTGCTGCTGCGGATGTGCCGAAACCACCGCCGCCACTCGCACCACTCGCCTCCCCCCCCACACGGTGCCAATGACGCATTAGAGCATCCGCACTCCCTGAACTCGTTGCTGCATCCCCCCACCCCCCGCGGACTGCGCAGCCGAGGTGGCGGCGGGTCGTGTTGAGCTGGCTCGCTCCGAGGCGGAGCGGCGGGAGCTGCAGCTGCGGATTGCGGGGCTGCGATCCGAACTGCTGGAGACACAGAACAAACTGTCGGCGGTGCGCCATTGGGAGAGGGGGAAGAGGGGGGAAAGAAAGGGGGGAAGAAAGGGGGGAAAGAAGGAGTGGGGGCCGGAGGGCGGAGGTCTTTTGATATCTACAAACAAAATCGAAAGCTGGGCACCAGAGCAGCTAGCACGGACGGGGAAGCGCGGGATTGGGGGGGGGAAAAGCGGGGATGGGGAGTGAGTGCCAACGTGAGTAACGGAGTGCGTCCTTTGGGTACGGTACGGCACGGTATCACCTCCCTCCTCCCCCATCGCTGCGGTATCCCGTCGTTATCTCCCCCGCCTGCCTGCCTGCCTGGCCCCTCTCTCCCCCCTCCCTTCCAGGCCCTGCGGCGGGCTGCCGACCTGGAGGCTCGTGTGGTTCGGCTGGCTCAACAGAACGCCGCACTGGCTCTGCGGGTGGGGGAGCTGGAGGAGACCATGCGCGAGCAGGCCGCGGCGGCGGGGCGTGCGGCGGAGGCGGCACGTGACCGGATGCGCGCGGTGGGTGCAGAGTCGGGGTGGGGTGGGGTGGGGTTGGGGGTGATTCGTCGGTGGTTCGGTCGGTGCGGGCTGGGCAGCCGTGCCTGGCTGGCTGGCTGGCTGGCTGGTGATTGGCCGCGTGAGTGGCTGGATAAGTGAGTGGCTTGAGAGGACGCGGAGTGGGTGAGACCAGCGGCTAGAGGAGGTCGTCGGTGTTGTTCCTCCTCCTAGGAGGCCGCTGAGCCGTGGGTGGGCTCGGTTCTGGGCTGCGGTTCCCCTCGCGCCTGTAGGGGGCACTGTCTGGGCGGCCGATACATCCCCGCCCCTGCGCTCTTCTGGAGGCCGACCGACTCAAGGGCCCCGAGGCGTGACTGCATCTCACCCCCTCCCCCCGGGGGCCGGGGCCCTTTTCGTTGCGCGCTGCCGCCCCCCCACCTCGCCTCCCTCCCCTCCCCTCCACGTCGGAAGGAGGACGGCCACGCTGTCGGGTCGACCGCCTGACAGCGATGAGGTGCCCCCTCCGCGATGTATGGGGATTGTGTGTATTGTGTCACACGTTCCGCTTTCTCTCTCTCTCTCCCTCTCTCTCCCCCTCTGTATAGTACGTGTGTTTGTGTATTTGTGGTGCCCCCACCCCGCGTTCCATGCTTCCATCGCTGCAGTTTCACCTAACCTCCCCCACGCTCCTGCTGCCCCGCCCCCTAATGGCTGCCCCGCAGCTTGAGGCTGCCGCGGATGAGGACCAGCTGCTGGTGGCCAAACTGCAGGTGGGAGGAGGCAGGGCAGGGCAGGGGAGGGGAGGCCGCCGCTGGGTGCTGATGGGTGCTGATGGGGGAGATGGGGCGATATGGTTCCAAGCAGGACTGCCTTACGTTTGCGAGGGGGCCCCTGTGCGACTGGGAGCTCCCATATGGGAGCGGTGGACTCGGCACCCGGGGTGTCTGTGTCGTCAGGAGAATCGGCTCTGGGTGTGTGTGCATGTGTGTGTGCATGTAAAGGAAGCGCTGCTGCAAACCAGCTCAGGCCGGGGGAGCCTGCCTGCCTGGCTGCCTGCCTCGGCCCCCATCGTCGATCTGCCGATGGAAACGAAACCAAACGGGATGTGGAATGTCGAATGCCCCTTCCTCTCCCCCCCCCACACACACCCACATTCACACTCCCCAGGCCCAGCTTGCCGACCGCGAGTCCCAGCTGGCGGTTCTTCGCGAGGGGGAGGTGGAGCTGCAGGAGGTGCTCACACAGAGCAAGGCGGCGGCGGAGCAGGTGGGGGGGGGGGGCGGATCGATCAGGGGGGGAGCTTGGGGGGCGCTTTAATGGGCTGTTGGGACGTGATGGGTCCTTGACGCATCCCCTGGACTCGTCCGTACCCAGTTCCCCTCGTACCCTCCCTCCCTCCTCCCCCCATTCTGGGGCCTCTGCCTGTCCGGGCGGCTCTACCAGCTCAGTCCCCTATCCCCCCGCCCTCCCCCCGTCTTCCCCCCGCTGTACGTTACTGCGGGTGCTGCGGCTCTTCTTTCGCACATGTGCATGCTCCCCCCAACCCCACGCACACACGCCGGCTCCCCCCCCCCCACCCCGCAGATGGGCGAGCTGCTTCAGGCCCGCGACGCCGAGCTGCAGTCGCTCCGAGACCAGGTGCAGGCTGCGGAGCGGGAGGGGGCTCAGGGGGCGGAGCAACTGGAGCAGCTCAAACAGCAGGTACGTGGGTGTGTGTGTATGTGTGTGTGGGGGGGGGGGTTGTATCCAACGGCGGGGGGTGCGTATGGGTGGCTGGGGTGGCTGTAAAGTGGGTCTGGGGGGTTGTCTGGGGGTAGCGTTAGGGAGCAAAGCGGGTTGGGGTTTTTCGTCGGAGGGAGGAGGGGGTTTAAGGTTTGGGGTGCCCTGTCCAGGGCCAGGCCGAGGATGGGAGTGGACTCCGCGGCTGCGGCACCTGCCGGCCTGGTGTCGTCCAATCCTCACAAAGTATGACCGATGACCTGCACTGCACTGCACTGCACTGCACTCTCTTCCCTCCATCCCCACCATCCCCACCACCACCCGCTCTACACGGCCGGTTTCCCCTCCCATCCCCTCCCATCCCCTCCCCTTGCACTCGTTCCTACCCCGGGGGGTTAACCTTCTTTACCCCGACCCACCCTCTCCCCACACGCACCCTCCCGCCCCCTGCCCCCCCCCTCCCCCCTGCCCCCCCTCCCCCTCCCCCCTGGCTCTCTCAGTTGGTTGCTGTTGAGTCCTCCCGCCAAGAGGAGGTGGACCGCCTGGCTGCCCAGCTGCGCGACCAGTCCGCTGCGGCTGAGGCGGCCCGGAGGGAGGCGGAGGAGCGGCGGGAGGAGCAGCGGGGGGAGATGGAGGCACTGAGGCAGGAACTGCAGGTGTGTGTGGGAGGGGGTGGAGGGGCTGGAGGAGAGGGGGAAGGGGCTGGAGGGGAGGGTTTGGGTTGGGTGGGGATGGGAAGGTGGGCCCCGTTTCCCGCCCTTGGCTCCTCCCGTTGGCGCCCCTCCCATTGGCCCCTCTCCTTCTGCCTCACTCCTCATCCCCCCTAGACGAATCTGCTTTACTCCCACTCGCCCGTCCCCTCGCCTCCACTCGCGCCTCCCCTTACGCCCCCTCGTCCTCCCCTCTGGCGCTCCCCTCCGGTCGGTTATGCCCTGCCCTCGTATGTCAGCCTCTGTCAGTCTGCCTACTCGGACTGCCGCCCTTTGTCCACCCCCACCCCACCCCATGCCTCACCCCCTGCCTCACCCCCACCCCCACCCCTTGGTTACGTGGCCGCTGGTCTCCCATATCACCGATTCCCCCCCATTCCCCCCAGTACCCGGTGTTTCCTTATCCTCTCTCCCCCACCCACCCAATCCCCCCTTCCCGCAACCCCTTCCTGTCGCCCCCTTCCAGGACGCCAAGCTCCGCGCCGAGCAGTCCTCCGCCCGCCGCGTGTCCGAGGTTTCGGAGCTTCGTTCCGCTCTGGAGCAGCAGCTGGGTGCCGCCCGGCAGGAGGCAATGGACGCCCGCTCCCAGCTGGCGGATGTACGACAGCAGCTGGAGGGGGTGCTCTCGGCGGAGTTCCTCAACCTGCTGGAGGTGGGGGTGTGTGAAGGGGGGTGTGGTGTGTGTGTGTATGGGGGGGGGTGAAGGGGGGCGGGGTGGGACATGTGGAGGGTGTGAAGGGGGGAGGGTGGGGGTGGTGCGGGGCTGAGGGGAAGGGCGGAGAAGGTGGCGAGTGGGTCGATGGGTCGGTGGGTGGGTTCTGGGATGAGCCCTGGAGAGAGGAACGGGGGGATGGAGGGATGAGTAAGGAAAAACCCTTCAACCCTAAGTTCCTTGAACCCTCAAGAACCCTGTTATATCCCCCATTTCCATCTCGACCCCCCCCCCTCTTCTCAGGAGGACCTGCGCCGCAGCGTCATACCCGGATACGCACCCGCCTCGCCCTCCCCCTCCTCGCCCTCCACCACCACCACCACCACCAGCAGCAGTGGCACTAGGCAGGGGGGCAGCACCAGCACCACCACCACCACCACTGCCGAGTCGCGACAGCACCATCAGCACCATCAGCAGCACCAGCAACACCAGCAGCAGACTCAGCAGCAGCAGACTCAGGCCGCTCTCCGCGGTTTGGACGAGCGCGAGTCCTCCCTCCGCGGTCAGTTGGAGTCGTTGGGCGGTGAGCTGGCCGAGCTGCAGTCGGCGGCGGTGGCGAGGCTGGGGCCGGCCATGGTGGCCCGGGCGCAGGAGCTGGAGGCGGCGGCGGGAAACTGCAGGAGGGCGCTGAGGGAGAGGCAGGACGCGCGGGACGAGCAGGTGCGTGGCGCGGTGGCCCCACTTGCGTGGGCTGGGGTTGGGCGGCTTGGTTGAGCTAGGTTCGCGAGGTTCGGGTGGCAGAAGGCTGCAGGGGGGTCCGCCTGGCAGGACGGGGGCGGTGGTGTCGTTGGAGGTCAACCGTGTGTAAAACCAGTCTCAACCTCGATTTGCACACTGCTACAACCTACTTTCCCCCCAAAATCCCAGTACCAACGACGCATCATCATCGCACCACAACCCACCTCCACCCCCCCCCCAAATGTTGCTACGTTGTCACCTCCACCCCTTCGTTACTACCTTAGTCAGCTTCTCAGCTTCTCAGTCATCCTCCCGGCCACTTTGGACTACCATCGTACTTTACTGCCCTCCATCTACCGTACCTTCTTCACCCCCTCCCCCCTCCCCCCTCTTCCCAGGGCGCCGCCGCCTGCTCCAAGCAGTTGGAGGCGGTGGTGTCGGAGCTGGCGGCGCTGTATCGACTGGTGATGAGTGCGGAGGCCAGGTCCAGGGAGAGGGCGGTGCGGGGGGAGCTGCAGGTGGGCCCGAAAAGGGGGGGAGGTGGGCGTGTGAGAGAGGGGGGTGGGGGGAATTTGAGGAGTGAATTTGCAAGAATGAAGTAAGAAGCCCTGCGGACGTTGTAATCTGAAGGTCGACTAGATGTCTGTGGGGGTGGGGGGTGGGAAACGGGGGCCTCCACTTCCAGTCGGGGCTCTGAACAGTCCTGTTTGGGGCCTTGCGGGTGCGGGTGTGTGTGAGGGGGTGGGGGGGGGGGCGCACGGGAGAGCTGTTTGGGGGACGGGGCCGGGGTTTGTGGGCCCGAGGCGGCGGGTGGGAGAGGACGGGCGGGAGCGGGGTGGAAGGGGGCGGCCGATCAGCGGGGCGCTCGTCGGTTTGCTGCCGCCCTACGGTGCTGCTGTCTGCACCAGGACCCCCCGACCCCTCTCCCTCTCTTTTTTCCTTTTTCTCCATGACGGTTATTCATTCTGCAATCTCCCTAGCCGTCTCCCCCTACCCGCTCGCCCGACAATATCCCTCCCCCTCCCCCCCTCCCCCCCTCGGGCTTCTAGCTTCATTCTTGCAAATTCACTCCTCCCCCCACCCCCCACCCCTCGGGTGATCTCACTCCCTCCGCCTCAGAGTCGGGAGGTGGAGCTGAGGGGGCTCCTGGAGCAGCGGGCAGCGCTGCTGGAGAGACAACAGCAGCAGCAGCAACAGCAACAACAGCAACAGGTGCTGTGGACGTGCGGATGTGTGGAGGTCGTGGGAGGGCGTGGGAGGGCTGAGGGGGGGCGGGGCAATGGGGTCCCGTGACCGGGCGGGGGGAGGGAAGCGAAAGGGGGCAACGCACCCAGCCGGCGACCTCACCGCCCTGACGTCCCGTCCCGTCCCGTCCCGTCCCGGCGAGCGGGGGGTGTTTGGAGGAGCAGCAGCAGCAGCAGCAGCCCGTTCCCCTCGGCCCCCAACACACGCACCCTTCCCTAACCCCCCTGCCAATGCCGCCCCTGCCGCCCCTGCCGCGCACGTAGGCGTCTGCCAGCGGGGCTTCCGCTTCCGCCTCGTCCTCGTCCTCCGCCTCCTCCTCCGCCTCCCCCTCTGCCGGTCAGGCCCCGGCCCCGGCCCAGGCGCAGCTGCGTGCGGCGGTTCAAGTCCGAGTGCGGGATCTTGTGCGGGAGAGGGAGCAGCAGCTGCAGCAGCAGGCGGCAGCGAGGGAGCAGCAACTGCAGGTGAGGGTCGGGGGAGGGGGGTTGGGGGTGGTGGTGGTGGTATGGGGCGGGGGGGAACGGGGGCCGCAGCCGCGGCCTACCTGAAGGCGAGTGAGCCGGAGGCTTTCCTTTGGGCCCTGGGGGGTTTAGGGTTTCGCCGTTTCACCCCGTTCTTGACCCCAGCTGGGTCCGTCAGGTCAGGTCAGGTCCAAAAAATGACACCTTCCCGCAGCTTCCATCCAGCTTCCATCCAGCTTCCGCTCCAGCTTTCACCACCCCCACCCCCAGGCTATGGCTCAGCTCCGGGACAGCGGTGCACTCACTGCACCTGCACCGGCACCTGCACCTGAACCTGCCCCAGCACAGCCCCCTCAACGCCGCCGGGAGAGAAGGGGTGTGACACCCCCAGGTCGCCTCGCTTCGTTCGCTGGGGCTCGTGCCCCCCCCCCCACACACACACAGACACACTCTCCTCCCGCGCGTCCACTCCCCCCTTTCATCCTCCTCCTCGCGACGCCCGATTTGGCCCCCATTCCACTGCTCCTTCCTCTCCTTCCCGGCCCTCACCCTCTCCTCTTTCCTCTTCTGTTCTCTTCCCTCCCCCTTCATTCCCCAGCCAGTTAGCCTCCTCTTTCAGCTAGACTGTTCCCCTCCCCTCCCCTTGCCGCCAGGTGCACCTGCAGGCACGTCTGGCGGACAGCCGGGAGGCTCAGGAGCGGGAGCTGAGGGCGGTGCAGGAGGCGGTGGAGAAGCAGGTGGGGCGGGCGGCAACGGATGTGGTGGGGGGTGGGAGGGAGGGAGGGCGCAGTGGTGGCGGGGAGGGGGGTGTTAAGGGGGGTAAAGATACCGCAGCGATGGGAGGGAGACGGTGAAGGAGGGCAGGGGGAAGGGTGGGAAAGGTGACAGGGGGCGACAGAGCCTATGGAAGGGTGGGTGGGAAAGAGAGCCACAGAGCGGAATAATCGAGCGGGCGATCCGATGCCCATCAGACATACAACCTGTAGCCTTACCGATCCAAAATCAACGAACCTGCTTCTCACTACCCCTCTCCCTCTCCCTCTTCACCCCCACCCACCCTCCCTCCCTCTCCCTCCCCTCCCTCCCTGTAGCTCCGGCTGATGGAGAGCTCCTGGAGGGGCCAGCTGGACTCCTTCACTCGCTCGCTGCAGCAGGCGGCCGCAGAGAAGGAGAGACTGGCTGCGCAAGCAAGCGCGGCGGCGGGGCAGGTGGGGGGCGGAGGCGCGGAGGCGCAGATCTGTGGACCCATGGAAGGAGGGGACGGGTGTTCGAGCCCCGCGATTGTCATCTGTCGATTAGTCACGATTAGCAGAGATCCAGTGGTGTAGGTGTCAGGCTGCTGCGGCTGTTGCTGCTGTTGCGGCTGCTGGGAGTTGGAGGCAGGGGCGCGGAACGGGGCAGTGGGTTCTAAGTGACGTGCAGAATTAGTTCTGGTCGCAGGGAAAGGGAAGGAGAGGGTAGGTGGTGGGGAGGGGTGGGGAGGTGGTGGGCAGGAAAAGGGCGGCTGCACGGTCTCAAGGACGGGGGCCGGAGGCCGCGGGTTGCTTGCGAGCACTGTCATTACTCTTATACTCTTATATCGCCCCACCCTCGCATACAAAAATGCTCATCCTTCTTTTTGCCTCCTCCCAAAACCATTTCCCACTGCCCGTCCGCCTCTTGCCTTCCTCGTTTGCTTTGTTTATTTCTTTGTTTGACTCGCTCCCGTTTGCGGTACGGCAGGTACGGCAGCAGCTTTCGGAGCTGGAGGTCCTGCGTCGGGAGCTGGCGGGAGCACAGAGTGCGGTGGCGGCGCTGCGGCGGGCGGCGGAGGGGTCGCAGGCGGCGGCGGGGCAGCAGGCGGCGGCGGCGGCGCGGGAGGTGCAGAAGCTGACGGCGCAGGTGCAGCGGCTGCAGAGCTCACTCAACGTACGTGTGCGCGGCTTGTGTTCGCGGGGAGTGTGTTTGTGTGCATGTAGGGGGGGGAGGGAGGGGTTGGCGGTAGTGAGGATGGAACAACCGTAGCGATCGGACGGCGGCGACGCAAGCAACGGGGCGGGGGAGGATTAAAGGGGGGTAAAGGGTGGAGTAAGATCGTCCAGCCGGTGTACCGGTAATAGGGTGAGGAACGGGAGAGAGCTGATGTGGCTTTAAGGGGGGTAGGGGAACGGAGAGCCAATCCGAAAGGGGGGGAGACAGGAACGTTAGGGTACCGCCACCTGGAAGCCCTTGGTCGGGTGTGGGTGTGGGTGTGACCCCCGCTCCTTCCTTCCTGGCTGCCTGTCCCGGCCCGCACCTCACGTGTCGCTTCATGACCCAGGGGTCGTCCGCCTGCCTGTGCTCTCCCCTGCCTCTTACACGCCCACCTTCACACCCACCCATTCACCCACCCACGCCCCCACACAAACACGCACGCAGGAACGCGAGCGCCAGCTGGCGGCCGCCGCCTCCATCCAGGCCGCCGCCGGAGCAGCCGCCGGATCACCGCCGCCTCCATCCCCTCTCATCGGCCACACGGGCCCCGCGGCTTTGCCTCCGCCCTCGCCCTCCCCCTGGGGCCCCACCTCCTCCTCCTCCTCCTCCGCCTCCACCATTCAGCTGCCACCCTTTCGACAGCAAATCAAGCAACAGCAGCAAACCAAGCAGCAGCAGCAGCAACAACAACAACAACAGGAGCAAATCAAGCCGAAGCAGCAGCAGCAGCAGCAACAACAGCAGCAGCAGCGCCCGCAACATTCACCCGGTGCACCTTTCAACGACGCTGCCGCCGCCGCTACTGCCAGCTCAAAAGCGGCGCCGCCGGCGGCCGCGGCGGCCGACGCGGGTCTCCCGGCGGCAGGGCCGGCGGCGGCGGCGACGGCGGCGGCGGCGGCGATGGATCGGGAGCAGCCGCTGACGCCGGTACGGTCCGGCTGGCCGGCGCAGTACGGCGGCGCAACGCCCTCCCGCCCTCCCGCACCGGCGGCCACCGCTGCAAATGCGGCGACGCTCTCTAAGGAGTACGACAGCAGCAGCAGCGGCGGCGACGGCAACGGCGGCAGCAGCAGCAAATCCGTCAGGAGTACGGCGGCTGCGGCCGCCTCTGCGCTGGGGTCGTCGTCGGCGGCGGCAGCGGCCGCGGCGGCGGACGATGGCGGCAGCGGCGCAATCAGACGCGACGCCGAAAGCAGCGGTGGCGGCGGCGACAGCGGCACTTTCGGCAACATCCGCACCGACCGCGGCAACGGCAGCACCAGCGGTAACGGTAACGGTAACGGCATCAACGACCTCAGCCGCGACGCCAATCGGAGCGGGAACGGCGGCGGCGCTGCCGCCGCCGCCGCTGACGGCAACGACGGCAGTCCGGTGCTGTCGGTTTGGTCCCGGATCCTCTCGGCGCGGCCGCAGCTTGAGCCGCCCCAGCCGGCGGCCGAGCCGACACTGCTTGGCAGCGGCGCCGCCGTCGGCAATGCGACCGGCACAACCGCCGACGGCGTGTTGTCGTACAATGGCAGCGGCGGCGGCGAGGTTGCCGTCGGCTCCTTCAGCGGCAACCAAAATGGGCCCGATGGCGTCACTCCCGACCCCCAGCCATCTCCATCGCCATCGCCGCCGCAAAGCCCCGCTGCGGTGGCCGCGGCGGAGGCGGCGGAGGCGGCGGCACCACGAGGAGGACCACGAGCAAGCGGAAGCGGGGCATCCCCGGAGCGCGGCCGCCGGGGCGAGCAGCGCCCAGCGGAGGCGGCGGATGCGGAATGCGGGGAGGGCGTGCAAAGGACGGACGCGAGCGGTCCGGCGGCGGCGGAGGCGGGTGCGGGTGCGGGTGCGGCGACGCCACTCCACGACGTGGCTACGACGGCTGCAGTCGGCGGCAGGGAGCGGCCACGTCAGCAGCGGCAGCAACAGCCGCAGTCGCAGTCAGTGGGGGAGGTTGCGACAGAGCAGGTCAAGACGTCTGTCAGGGCCAGAGCCCCGCAGGCGCAATCGACGCCGCCAACCCAAAAACAGCAACAGCAGCAGCAGCAGCAGCCGATGGAGACGACCTCGTCGCCTAAGCAGGCGAAACTGCCGCTGTCGGCGGCGGCGCCCAAGTCGGCGGCCCCGCCGCCCGCTGCGCAGTCGCCCGCCGCCGCCGCCATGGCGGCCGCCGCCGGCGCCGCCGCCGCCGCCAAGCGGGCCGCCGCAATGGAGGTGGCGTCTGCTGGCCCCCCACGGGAGGGTGCGTCGCGGCAGAGTGAGACGGGAAGGCGGGCGGAGGGGTCTGGAATCGGGGCTTGGGGGGGTCGGCTACCCCTCCGCATCCCTCTCCTCCGTGGTATCTTCTTTTTCCCCCTTCCCTTCCCTTTCCTCCGCTTCGCTTCGCTTCCCTTCCCGGCTGCGGCCCACTCCGCAACCGTAGCGCAGTCTGTGGACTGCAGCCGAGAGAAAGGGGCAGAGGGGCGAGCAGTGGGTGCGACCCGCACCGCACCGCATCCCATGTATCGGAAATCGCGGCTCGGCATGAACCCTCCCACTAGCCCGGGTTAAAGGCCGCCAGTGTTGGGCTGGGGCCTAGCGCGTGCTTGGGACTCTCGCTTTCCCCTCCTCCTTTTATCTACTTGCCTCACCCGCAAATAACCTGCCCCCGCTGCACCCAACCCCCACCTCCCACTCCACCTAACCCCACCTCCCCAACCCAATGGTCGCAGCCTCGTCCCCCCGGCTCTCCGCGCCGCCCATCACCGAATGGGGCCGACCCAAACCCTCCGACGAAGAGGACGCGGACACCACCACGACGGGCGGCACCACCACCGCCGCAGCGGCATCAAACCCGCCCTCGGCCAGCCGCGACCGCGCAGGCAACGGAAGCCCCCTCACGCCCACCAGTAGCAGCAGCAGCACCACCACCACCACCAGCGGCACCAACACCAGCGGCAGCAGCAGCGGCACCCCCTTCTTCTCGGAGGCGGAGCTTGGGGCGGAGATCGCCGCCATCGCGCAGTCACTGGTGCAGAGGACCATCGGAGGGACATCGGGGGCAGCCGCGGGCAGCACGGCGGTGCCGCAGGCGGTGCCGGCAGTGGTGGCGCAGGGGCGGGGTCGGGGGCGGCGTTCCAGCTCCGGCGAGGCGGGGGCGCAGGTTGGGACGGCGAGTCCGGTCTCGGTTTCGGGTTCTGGCGGCGGCGCTCGGCGACTGAGCCTCGTGGTGGCAGCGCACTCCATGTCGCAGCCCGGCAAGGTGGGGCTCGTTGGCGGGCGGGAGATAGCGCGTGGAGATGGGATATACCTATCTATTTATCTATCGATATATCTACCGGTACCTTATTAACTATCTATATATATCTATATATATGACCATACATGACCATATGTCTTCATTTTGAGGGGTTTCGCGCTTGAGGATCGAACCGGGGATCTTTCTGTGGCGGTGCGGTGCGGTGCGAGACGAGGAACTGCCATCTGCCATCTGCCATCTTGATTCGCCACCTTCCCCCCGCCACCACCCTCGCCGCCGATTGCAAACCACCACCACCACCGCACCCACCGCCACCTGCCCATACCACCGCGCCGCCACCGCCCCCGCCGCCGGGTTTCCCACCGAACTACCCGAACTACCCGACTACCGAGCCCGACTCCCAACCGTACTCACACACCGAAACACCCGCACCTGCAGGGCGATCGCGGCTCCGAGGACGCCTACTTCCTGCTGACCCCCTCTGGCGGCGTGTCCACCTCCGGTGGCGGCTCACCCCGCCCCTCCTCCGGTGGCGGCGGGCGAGGCGGCATCAGTGCGCTGGGTGTGGCTGACGGTGTGGGCGGCTGGGCGGAGGCCAATGTGGACCCGGGGCAGTACAGCCGGGAGGTCATGGACGCGGCGGCAAGGGCGGCGGAGGCGGTCGGACAGGGAGGGGGAGGGGCAGCAGGTGAGGCAGGGAGGGAGGGAGGTTGAAGGTGAACGGGAACTGGATGGGGGATGAAGGGGGCTGGAAGCTTGGGGCTCGGCGGCGGGAGCGGCCCGTGGGTCGTAATACCGGTACGTTCGCGGCCATGTGTCGGGCACATCCTGGGACATTTGCCTCTCGCTTGCTTCTTCGTAACTCTCGCCCCTGCCCCCCTTGGCCCCTTCCGCCCCCTTTCCCTCCCTTCCAGACCCCCGCGCGCTGCTTGCCGCGGCCCAGGACGCCGTCAGGACCATTGGCAGCTGCACCGCCTGCGTGGCAGTGCTGGCGGAAACCAGCGGCAACAGCGGCAACGGCAACAGCAGCGGCAGCAAGGGGGCCTCGGCGGCTGATGCAGCCAAGGCGCCGGGCGATGGCAGCAGTGCCAAGGCCCTGTCGGGTGGCGGCAGCGGCGGTGGTGGTGGCGAGCAGGTCCTGTCCATCGCCAACCTGGGCGACAGCGGCTGCCGGGTGGTTCGTCGCGGGGCGCTGGTCCTGGCCACCAGTCCGCAGGAGCACGCCTTCAACATGCCGTACCAGATGGCGCATCCGGACAACCTGCCGGAGACGGACACGGCGGAGGACGCGGCGGTGTACCAGGTGGGGGGGGAGGTGGGGGGGGGGGGGGGAGGGAGGAAGGGAGAAGGGAGGGAGGAAGGGGGAGGGGGAAGGGAGGGACTGGGGGTGCGGGGCAACGGGATTGGGGGGTGAGAGGAATATGGGAGAGTTAATGAGGAGAGCGAGGGGAATAAGGGGAGGGAGGGAGGCATAAGAGGGATGGGAGGAGCAGAGGGGAGCGTGAGTGAGATGGCAAGCATTATGAACGGAGCGGTGTAGCGCAAAGGCGGCGGGAATCAGGGGAAGCCCGTAGGCCGCGGGTGTGTAGACCTCACTTCTGTCCGGATGCACTTCGGCTGTCATTCGCCGGCCCGCTGCTCCTCGGCGCCACTCGCTCGACAGACAAACAAACAGACAAACAGATGAGCAGGGAAACAAACAAACAGACGAGCAGACAAACAAACAGATTCCAGAAAGGCAGATAGGCAGCCTCAGCCTGTCGCGCTGCCGGCCGCCCTTCACCATCCCGCAGACGCTGCCATACCTCGTCATGCCGCCGATCACCCGCTTGCCCACTGCCCATTGAGTTTTTCCGCCGCTGCCCGTTGCCGCTCTCGTCCCAACCGCTGTCGTACAGATCTCCCTCCGCCCCGGCGACGTTGTTGTTCTTGCCACCGACGGGTTGTTCGACAACATGTGGGACGAGGAGCTTGTGGCGCTGGTGGCCGCCGCCACCGCCGCCGTGCCGCCGGGTCTGGCGGGTCCCGCCGCCGCCGCCGCCGCTCAGCCCGTGGCTTCCCAGCTGGCTGCCTCGCTGGTGGGCGCCGCGTTCCGTCACGCACAGGACCCCGCGTTCCGATCGCCCTGGGCGGTGGAGCTGGCCAACCAGCCAACGGTGCGTGGAGGGAGGGGGGAGCAGGAGGGGGGGGCGGGGCGGGGGAGAGGGAGAGGGGCAGGGGGAGCAGGGCAGGGCGGGGGTAGAAAATGATACCGCAGCGGAGACGGAGGGCGGGGGAGGGGAGGGGCAGGACACGGGGGGGGTAAGGGCTGGGAGGCGTGGCAGCGGCAGCGCCCCTGCCCCCCGTACCTCCCCGCTCCCCCCGCTTCCGCCGGGCTGTACCCCACCCACCCCCTCACCTGCGCACCTGGATGCGACCCACCCGGCTGCTGATGCTGATGCGGTCACGTGACCCGGCTGGCTGGCTGCCGTGTGGGGACGCAGCGCCGCCTGCTGACCGACCCTGGGTTGAGGCTTGAGGGGGCAATAGGGGCCCAGGCGTGTGTACCTCTCTCTGTACCTCTCTCTCGCTGCCAGCTCAGGCCCAGCCCCTTTGCTGCTGCTGGTTTGTTGTTCTGCACCGCTTCCGAAACGGCTGCCTGCCTATGGCCCGAATCAGTCCCATCTCCGCAATTTCAAGATCGGCCCTCCCTCAACGTCATTTCACTATTACCGTATCCCCTTCACGCCTCCCCATCTTCCCCTTGCTTCCCTCCCCCTTGCTTGCCTCTCTTTAACCTATTGCCCATTGCTTCCTCTAACCTTTCATTCCGCTCCCTCCCTCTCCCCCCTCCCCCAGGCCTCCTGGCTGGTCCGGCTGTTCCCGCGGGGTGGGCGGCTGGACGACATCACGGTGGTTGTTGCGATGGTGGTGGAGGGACCGGCCGCGTGAAGGGCTGGGGAGGGGCTCGGGGGGGCTGGAGGGGGGAGCTGCGTGGGAGTTGAGGGGTCGAGGCATGGGGCTGGAGGCGGCGCCGCAGAGGACGGGTTTCCAAGAGGGGTGGGGATGGGGGGCGAGGGTGGCGGCTGGCTGTGTGGTGCGAGGGAGGGAGGCTGAGGCGCGGCGGCTGAGCAGGTGCCGGTGCAGGTGGCAGCAGCAGGCGCTGGGGGTTAATAAGGCGAGAGTTGGGAATCGAGGGGCGAGGGATGGGAGTTGGAAGGTGGGAATGAGGGGGTGGGGGGAGGAGGGCGGGAGGACGTTATTATGTGCGGTGCGTTGGGGGAAGAGGGGTGTGCGTTCGGGATGGCGTGAGACCGGCCGTGTGTGAACCTTTATTAACGGTTGTTATGCCATGCCTGGGGAACGTCTCTTTGGCTGGCGTGCCGACGACGTCTTTCCCAGCCCAGCCCGGAGAGCCGTGAGCTATTCTTTGGAGAGGCGTTCAACAGCGTGCGCGCCCAGCGTGCAAGGGAACGATCGCAGCAGGGCGTTTAAAAGTTGTTTATGTTTTCCCGCTCCGGGCCTGCCCGGGCACGTGCCCGGCCAGACTTCAGACTTGCGTCTCGAGATCTCAACACATCGAGAAGCGTTGAAACATGTTTGGCAGACGACGCGAAATAAAGCGCGCGCCTGTTTTTTCTTTCTTGCGCTCACAAAGTGACCCCCACGACAGAAAACACCCTTTCTGGGCAAGACGTCATGCTTGTTTGTTTTGCTGCCCCTGCCCGTTCTGCCGTCCAGTTACCGGTATCATCGCCGTACGGTTTCCGAATGGCAGACGCGAGCGCACCACTCCTTGCTTTACACGTTGACAGGCGGTGTTGGTTAATAACAAATGGCAAGTGCGGTTCTTAAGGGAGCATCTCTCGCGCGCGCTCGCATGTGTGTGTATTAGCTGGGGTAACATAGCTGTGTTACCCCGCGCCTGCGCCTGATCGTACCTGTGTGTGTGCGTGCGTGCATGTGAGCCGGTGCGCAGCAGCGCCCGTGTTGCGGCCGGGCTGCCTTTGCCAGAGAGGGCAGGGAGGGGCACATGTGGGTGCGGACGGGTGGGAGTGGCGGTGTGCAGGCGCGCGATCCTTACATCCTCTCATTCTCGGGAACGCCTTCCAGTAGTGAAGTACGGCAGCGTCTGGCGTACGGCTCTTTTGGCCCGTCGAATTGCGGACGGTTCCGCTCGTGTGTCCCGGTGAGCTGTGAGGGGCGGTCCCTGCGGGCTGGCCCCCTGGCCTGGCTTGCCGGGGCCTGTGCGCGGAACGATATGCGGTGATGCGCCCCCACCACATGTCAGCTGGGGGCTGTGTGCGTGCGCGTGTAGCGTGTGTGTGTGTGCAGTGTCAGCGTCGGCGTCTGGAGGAGGCACCTGCGCTTTCCGCCGGAGCATGCTGTGCGTGCTGAGAGCTGCGCAGTGCTCCGCCAATAATTAAGCGACTCCCAACGGCCCCTTCCCTTCCTCCCCCTCCTCCTCCTCCTCCTCCCCCTCCTCCTCCTGCGGTGCATTCCGATGGCTCTGGTCCACCACACGTGTGTTTTGAGGTTCGAGCGAGGGTATGAAGGAAAGCCCCGCGCCTCCGGGAACGCAACATCGCAGCATGGCAGGCGGTGCAGGCGGACGCGGCTGCCACCACCACCACCGCCGGCACAACAACAACAAAAGCAACAGCAACCACCGCACCGGAAAGCCAGATCAGCAGGGGGAGCCGCGAGCGCGCGTGTGGCGGCATCGCTTCTCGATTCCTGGGGCCACGCCTTTCTTGCCGTGTCCGGGCCGCACCAGGCCGCACATCCGCCACATCCGCAGGTGGCGGACTCAGCAGCTGCTACTGGGGCGCATCTGCTGGATCCGCCACCGGCCACGCAGGCACCGGAGCTTGGGTAGATTTACAACGGCGCTGGTCCCGCTGCAAGGGCCGAAACCAGCGTGGGAGGCGGTGCTCACTTCCGAGCTGGCAACGGAGCAAGGTGACGCACTGACGCTGGCCGCAGCGGCGGCGCCGTCGCCGCCGCCAGCTCCGACGCATCCAACCACCGCCGGCCGACGGTCGATATGTTGTACAACAGCGGCGTGCCAACGGCAGCACCAGTACCGGCTGGACCTCCACCTCCACCTCCGGCGCTGGCAGCGGCGACACGGACAGTGGCGCACAGCCAGCAGCCGCAACAGCACCGGCGTCGCTTGCGCTGTTGCTGTAGCGCTGCTGTAGCGCGCTGCTGCTGACGGAGGCGACCGGCTGGCCTCCAGTCGTTGGACGCGTCGCGTCGGACCCGTGGGCCGCCGACCCCCACAAGTTCCTCACCGCCCTCCACTACCAGTAGCACCTGCCACCTGCCCCTCGCCCCGCACGTCCACCCCTCGATCCCCCCTGTGGCCCCCGAGGTGTGGCTTCCGCACGCTCTCCCTCTCCGCGGTTGCCAGCCAACCACTCAGCCACCCAGGCAAACCGCATGCGTCCCCCCCAAGAACCCACGCCCCCTCGTCGACGACGACGGGCGCTGACTGCAAGCGGACAACCCCAACACGACCGCGGCTCGCCAAGGGCGCACCAGACCGCCCAGCGCTCACGCCAACCGATTGTACCGCCTGGCGGTCGTACTGCGCCCGTACTACACGCCCCGGTGAGTGGTGCAGTGCTTCAGTGCTCTCCACTGTGGGGCGTCCATACGCCCTTGCAGTGCCCTGCAGTGCCGGTCGGTGTGCGAGAGCCGGCAGCCCGACGGCACCATTTAAAGCTCCGCGCCATCACCATCGCCTCCATCCTTGCATCGCCTCCGTTGGCTCCGTCCGCTCCGTATTAGCCGTCACCCTGCGTTATCCCGTCTCGAATGAATGATTGTGGTCGGCGAGCCAGTACGGCGCCAGGGGAGCCGCCGCGGCCCGTTAGTTGCAGAGCCAAAGGCATTATTGCACTGACGGGTGACGGCTGTGCAGCTCCACTTGGGAGAGCACCGGCTTCTAGGTCGGCAGATCTCTGTACTTCCTTCGAGTGCCATAGTAGTCGGCCCCTAGCTGAACTGGAAAAAAATGTGGGTTAGATGCTGCGGTGGTCTCCCGGATGAAGTAGGTCGGGGTGTCGAAGGCTGGAGACACTGGGGCCCACCGGTGTGCTGGGCGGCTGGAGTGGGAGACCTACAGTGGGAGACCTACCCGTATCCCGGTACAGCCTCGGAGATAGATGTACTCCACGCACGGGAACCCCTGCTCCTCCAATGCAACACCTTTTTGAGCTCCTCGACGACCCTGAACTCTGTCGTTAGTTGCAAATCCGCCAGGAGAACCATCTCGGGGCTCATGCCCCGAACATGGCCCGAATCGCTGAGGAGGTTCCAGTTAGCGACAGCTGTGGCCATTTGTGGCACGACCTCGTCTGAATACTGCGCAGGTGGGTGCACTATCACATGGTCCTGCTCTATGTTGGGTTTCCTTCCAGGGGCGAAAGCGTCTCATAAACTGACACTCTTTTGGCCTCGCCTAAACCTCGCCCAAACTCAGTAAAGGGCCCCACCAGCACGGTTTTTGCGGGGATCTTTTTGACCTGCCGGCCTCAGCACCTTTTTCAAACTATAAAGAAAGTTGTAAGCAAGGGCGTTTGGGCAAAGATCGCGTGCGAGGTGGTTGGTGCTGGCGGGGCCCTACGGTATGCTGAGTTCGGGCGAGGTTTAGGCGAGGCCCACACTTTTCGGCGGGTTTTTGAGCGTGTTCCACAGAGGCTCAGAGGGCAGCCAATGGTCACCTTCATGGGCTTGCCGTTGGTGTTCTTATACTCGTTGGCTACACCCTGTTCATGAAAGACACAAAGACCGCTGTACTTGTCGTGCGGTCATTTGGTGCCGCGACATGGACAAAGTGAGCTGCTCGGTTGGGAGCTACTTGTGTGTTGTTTTCCAGGAGCATGGTCGGCGCTTCCTGTCCAGGTGCTCGGTTGGGAGCTACTTGCGTGTTGTTTTCCAGGAGCATGGTCGGCGCTTCCTGTCCAGGTGCTCGGTTGGGAGCTACTTGCGTGTTGTTTTCCAGGAGCATGGTCGGCGCTCCTTGTCTCTGACTCTTTCACGCTTCGTGCGTCGTGCGGGCTTGGTGCTGGTGGGCCCTGGTGGCTTTGCGTTTGGCACCCCTTTGCGGGTGCCCCTGGGGTAGGATGAACAGTCTGTCTAGCCTGTACGGCTAGCGACCGGTGTGAAAACCGGTCCCCCTTGTAAATTCCGCATCCAAAGTGAGCTGGACGACCGCAAAGCTGAGCGCGCCGCTATGCCGGTCGTGCATGTGTTTGAGAAGCTACGACACACTTAGGTGCGTAAGTGTGCATGGCTGAGTAAGGCTGCCGTGAAAAGTCAACAGGGTCCACGGTCCAGGGTGGCCTGGACTCGGATGTAGGGGCAGCAACGCAGCATCGGGCTTGCCGAAGCGACTGCTGGACGGTGCCCTAGGAAATGCAACAGAGCCCGCGGCCATATTGTTATCCGGTAAAAAAATGTTAGCGTACCACAAACAGTCCTGGAAGCGAAGAACTCCATGCATCAAAAGCACAAAAGAGTGTCGCACTGGTAGCCCCTGGGTCATGACCCACGGGTCCACTGCTGGACAAGATCTCCCGCCGCACGAAGCTGGAAAGCCGAGATTTTGTCTGTAGAACTTGGCCATCAGCCAGCAGCCTGCTCCAGCAGTTGTGCGTGTGCGCAGTCGACAAAACTTATGAATTAGTGGATGGGCATGCGAAAGAAGTCTTATAAACACATCCCTTGAGGTCCACCTGTGCCCGCGCAGGTCAACATCCGCAGCCAGGACAGTTATGCGGTTTTCGTCAGGACAGTTATGCGGGGAGGATTGAGTTCCCTGATGGTAGGGTTTGGCCTGGGCTTTTCTTGAAGTGAGGCTCTTAGGATGGGTCGCGGTTGCGGGCGATTTCGGAGCGACCTTGACAACGCTAGCCGGTGCCCCACCGGCAACCGGTAGCGGATTGGCGCGGACCGCGTCCGGCGAGGAGCGCCTTCGTGTGGTAACCTGCTTTGCTATGAATGGTTGCGACGTGTTGGGACAGGAGGGCATGTTGCGGGCACAACGTCGGGAGTTGTGTCAACGGATGTCTGCATATATCTCGTATTCTTGGAAGGGCAGATCTATCTCGCCCAGAAGCGCTGCCTCTCGCTGCCCTTTGCGCGCGGGACTGCACAACTAGATGTGCAGGGTCGCTTTCGCGGGCTTTGTAATTCAGGCTGGACAGATCTATCTATAATTTCACTGTGGTGCGTTGGCGTGGGTCGGCGGCGCGGTCGCTGCCTCGTGCCTCGCGTGGCGCTACACGCCATTGCCTCGGACGGTTGCATCCCACAGAACAAGAGAAGTGACTCCTCCAATACGTCATGACAACGGTTAATATGCTCGTAGCCCAAGAAAAAGGGTCCTTGCAGAATCAAAAAACGTTGCAGACTCCCTTGCCGTTGCCGCAGCCTGGATTCTCCTGGTTTGGTCACGGACCACGTCTCCCATGTAAGGATATCCCATCGAAGAGTTTGCAGATTCACTACATATGTTTTTGCGTTTCGGAATGGGAAATCGTGGCCGTTCTCTGTTTCACCCAAGGGCCTCCACCGCTCCACGGTTCATTCCGTGATTCAAACTCCGGGCCATCTGAACCCACGTGCGCTCCGTTGTGGGAGAACCAGAAACACTGTCCAACATTGTTTTCATTTCCCTCACCTCTTCAATCTAGGAATAGCTGGCACCGCCGTGATTTTCGTCCTGGCGTAGCGAAGCGCCAACCTTGACCCGACAACGTCCCGGACCGCGGCTTGCGTCACACAGCCGCGGAGCTGAGGTCCCACCGAAACGCCCCGCGGCTTGCTGTGCCAAGCCCCGAGCGTCGCAGGCCCTTGAACGCAGACACCGGTGCGTCATTCTTTTTTTCTCCGGGGCTCCTGCTTGCTTTTCCTCCCGGCCGCGGACTCCGCAGTAAGAGGCGCGAGAGGCGAAAAATAGGCGCAAGGGGTCTCCAGAACAATGCCTACGGTCGGCTCGCTCGATGCTTGGCTGGACGAGCTGGCAGAGGAGGAAGAGGAGCAACAGGAGCAGCAACAGGAGCAGCAGCGGCGGCGGCGGCAGCAGCAGCAGCACCTGACGAAGCGCGCTGAGAATGAGCAGCAACCGCGACCGCAACATCCTCAGTTACAGCAACCGCAACCACAATCGCAACAGCAACAGCAACAGCATTACTTACAGAAACCACCACGCTCCTCCTCGCGCCTCGAGCAAGAATCCAGCCCGTTCACGAGCACGCTCGCAGGATCCTCCTTCAACCCCGCCAGCAGGAACGGCAGTCGCACAGCCGCGTTGACCGCGGTCAGGGTTCCGGAGCCCACCGCCCCCGGGCGCGGCGGCGCCCTCCCTCAGGGCCCGCAGCCCGCCGAACGCCGCATCGCCGCGGCCGCGTCCCCGGAGCCCTTGTACGTGGAGCCCTGGCCGCAGCGCGCGGGGAGCAGCGAGGAGCGCGTCACGTTCCGAGAGGCGGCGGCTCCGAAACCCGCGGTCCTACCCCCGCCGGCTGGCAGCGCGACCACAGCCAGCAGCAGCAACGGCAACGGAAACAGCAGCAGGGGCAGCAGCAGGAGCAGCAGCCCCGGAAGAGGCAGCGGCGGCAGCCGCCCGGCGAGCAGCGGCTGCATCCCGGCAGTGGCGGAGGACGCAGCAGCAGCACCCAGCGCGGGCCGGCCCCACGCCACGCTGCACCGGCGCCGCACATCGCTTCTGTCGCGGCAGCTGTCGCAGTCATCCGCTGCGGCCGCGACAGCTGCCGCGCCAGCCGGGCCAGCAGATGCAGAACCCGAGGCACCAGAGGAACCGGCTGCTGCGGAGGATCTTTCGCGGCGCGCGCTGCCGCCGCCGCCGCCGCCACCGCCATCATCGTCACCGTTACAGCAGCAGCAGCAGCAGCAGCAGCAGCAGCCGCTGCTGGCACCTCGTGCAGCCCCGCTTACAGGCAGCGGCGGTAGTGGCGGCGGCGGTGTGCGGATTCCTTCCGGCAGCGCAGCTGGTACAGAGCCGCCACCGCCGCCGCTGCCGCCTCTAGCCGGCGGGCCGGGTGTTCCCTTCCGCGGGGGGGCGCTGCTGACCACCGCAACCGAGCACGAGGAGGAGGAGGAGGTGGAGGAGGCGGAGGCGCGGGCCGCCGCCGCCCGGGTCCGGGCCGCACTGGCGGCCAGCATTTCGCCGTTGCGGGCGGCTGTGGAGGGCCCCGGCGCCGCCGCCGCCGGCAGCGGCAGCGATGAGTCCAGCGGCGACGGCGGCAACACCGACAGCAACCCCACCAGTCCGGACGACAGTACAAGCGGGGCCGAGCGCGACGGCAGCACCGGTGGCGGCGGCGGCGCCGCCGCCGTCGGGGCCGCGGTCCAGGCAGCCTTGCGCGCGGAGCGCGCCGCCGCCGCTGGCGGTGAGGCTAAGCCAGGCATCACAGGGCCTGCGGCCAGCCGGGGCGACAGTCGTCGTGAAGGCGCGGGTCGCGCGGGCGGTGGCTCGGGCGGCCGGGGCCGGCTAGACCAGCCCTCCTCCTCGTCGCTTCCAGAGTTGCCGCACACGACAGGTGCGCGAGGGAGTGTTGGAGCCAGGGTATGCAGGGTCGGGGTCAGGGCCACCTCGGGGCTGTTCGGAGCAGCGGAGCGGCCCTCGGTCGCTCTGGGTGGTTGGCGCTGGCGCTGGCACGCACGGCTGCGACTTGTTGCGTGAGCCTCCACGCGTGCTGCCGCGCGGCTGCCACACGACCGAAAAGCCAGGCCAGGCAGGAAACGTATTGCAGTTCATCTGCCCGGTGTGCGTAACCGCTGGGGCCCGGGTATAACCTTGTCGGCGCCTCGCGCGGCCACCTGCGACCGACCCACCGACCCGCGGGTCGCTCCGCATTGCCACAAACCAACAAACCTACGACCACACGCACTCTCAAGACATATGTATATATATATATATATATGCACACCCGCCATGAGGCTTCTTGCCTTGCGTCGATGTATGCACAATCCCGCCTCGCTGCCTCCATTTTTACCCCCCGCTTTCTGAGTACACCCCACCGCCCGGCCCCTCGCACTTTCCCTGCACCCACCCATCCACCCAAGACCCAGGCACCCTGTACATCCCCCCAGTCAGCGGCCCTCTGTCCGCCTCGCCACGCGCCGCCTACAGCCAAAGCCTGTCGCAAGCCTACGCCCACCTGCCCGCCGCCGGCTCCGGCGCCGTCGGCGCCGCCACACTCATCGCCGCCGCGTCAGCGTCGGTGGCGTCGTCCGGCGCCGCGGGCGGGCCGCCGCCGCTGACGCTGCCCGGCCTCAGCCCTTCCGCCCTGCCACCACCCTCCCTGGCGGCGCCGCTGCCGTCTCTGGCACCGGCACCGGCTCAGGCTCAGGCGACAATGCCGGCTCCTGCCTGGGTTACGGGCGGCGCCTCCGGCGCTGAGGCGGCTGTCGGGGTGCCTTCCCCCGAGGCGGTGATGCTGGCAGCCGCCGCCGCCTCCGCCGCCAGGTCCGCCGTCGCAGTTCCGCTGGCGGCTGCCGCCACTCCCGGCGCGGCTGCGGCACCGGCCGGCGCCGCCTGCGCCTTTCCGGCGGCGGCGGCTGCCGCCGCCGCGGCCGCCACCCTAACCGCAGCCTCCCTGGCGGAGATACCCTTGGCCGCTGCGCCGGCGCTGGTGTCCCTGCCGACCTCGACGGCGGCGGCGGCGGCGGCGGCGGCTGCGGCCGCCACCATTGCGGCCGCAGCGTCGCCGGCGGCGCCATCACCTCCAGCCACACAGCCCGAGCCCCTAATCCCTGCCGCCTGCGCCTCCGGCGGAATCGGAATCGGCGGTGGCGGCACCGCTGTCAATGCCCCTGTTTCCTTGCTGGCGACGGTTTTCCAGGACGTACAACTGACACCGCCGTACACTCGGTCGTACACTGGCACCCGCTGGTCGCTGGACCTCAGCTCTTCGCCGTCCGATGGCGCCGGCGGCGCCGACGTCGGCGTGAGCGACAGTACGAGCCGTACCACCAGCTTCGGCGGCGACGCCGACGCCGCCGCCGCCGCCGCGGCGCCGCTGCTGGGATTGCTGTCTGCGAGTTTCCCCGGCGGCCCGGACACGTTCGAGGGCACGATGCGGGGCGGCTGGCCGCGTCGCGTGGCTCGACCGTTGGAGCGGCAGGACTCAGCGCCAGCGGCGTCGCTGCTGACGGCGATACGGAGGGGCTCCTCGGACGGAGGTCGGGAGCAGGCGGAGGGGCTGCGGCAGTGGTCCTCTCAGCGGTAAAGGCGGAGAAACCGTGGTGGTGGAAACGGGAGAAATAAGTGTCGTGTCAAGGGGGATGCGAAGAGTGGGATGCGAAGAATTGGAAATGGATTCTTGCGGCGGTTGGGGCTGTTGTCGGTGGGGAGCCGTGCACCGGCCGGGCGGGGGTTTCAGGAGCGCAGTGCGTCATTGGATCTTATCTGGATCTGGATCTGGGTGCAGACACCAGCCTGGGCGGCGGGGCGGGGGGAAGGCAGGCCGAGTTCAGGTCGAGCGTGAAAGGGAGGTCGCCCGAGTGTTCCGCATGCCGGCGAGTGCATGCACACACGTGCATGTGCACATACGTGCATGCTCTGTTCGGACGAGGGGGCTGGCTGGCAAGGCGATGCTGCGGGCCCACGGGGTGGGTGGGTGGGTGGGAGGGGGCTTGAACACTTGTGTGTTTGTAGGGCTTTTGGGTTTCTTTTTGGGTTTCTTTTTGGGTTTTAAGGTTGCTTTTAGGGTTTGGAGGGCTGGATGCTGGTGGCGGAAAGAGTACATGTTAAAGCCACATCGGTTCCGCCTGCATGTTGTTTGCGCAAAAGCATAAGCGTGCAGGAGTGAGCGTGTGTGTGTGTGTCTGCAGGGGTGTGTGTGTGTCATTGACGGGGCGAGAGCTCGTGTGTTGACACAGGACAGCCGGAGGCGGCTCGGCTCAGCGCTTCACCACGTGTGTTTGTGTGTGCCGTACCAAATCCTGAACAGGCATTTGACCGTTCCCGCTGCTACAGCCGGCGGTTCCTCAAGTGGTTGTGTGAGAGCTACGGCGCGTTTCCTCCCTTGTCCTCTTCCCGAGTGCCGCCGCTTGCGGTCTCCTTCAACTCGCCGCCGTCTTCCCGAACGGCACTGCTTTCGGCATGGCACTACATTGCACCGTAAAACTTCGTTACGTTACGTTGTGGGGTGGGGTGGGGCGGGGCGGGGCGGGTCTGTGCCCGACGGAGACCCTCAGGGACACGCCGATGCGGCGTTTGTACATTAGCCGCAACTTGCTACACAACTTGTTGTTTTCCGCGCGCGCAACGTGCGACTCGTTAGGGAAGCTTCCGGAATGTCGTTGATGGATGCGCCAGAAATGATGGATGCGCCGGAAATGATGGATGCGCCGGGAATGATCCGGGCCCGGTCGGTTTCCCTGCGGCCAGGGATTACGGGCCCCGCGGTGAGACGAGCGGGTCGCGGCGCCAGCCTCTCGCGCCTTCCCTCCACCACCACCGGCTGCACCGTCTTCCCGGGGGGGGAGAGGGGCTTTCCAGTGCTTCAGTTTCGTTTCGTCGGAACGAGAAGAGTTGCGATGGTGGTTCGAAGGAAGACGGGGGGAGCGGAGGCCGTTGTCAGAGGCGGCGGGGGCTATGCTGGGAGTTAGGGTTTGGATGGGCACTTTGACGGCGGCAGCGACGCATGAGGCAGCCTCATCATCCCCCGGTGTCGGCGCCGGAGCCTGTGCCCCTTGTCTGATCCTTCGTCGCGAAAGGGACAACGAGGAGAGATGTCGGCCCCATGTAGGGAACGGAGGTGGTCCTGCTGTGTCGATCATATCGAATCGGTCATGTCGTATATCCAGTCACGTTGTGTCGTATTGTGTTGTGACGCACTGTGTCGTACTGCGTCGTACCGTGTCGTACCGTGTGCTGGTAAGAGTAGCGGCAGTCGTCACCGTGCGTTGGCTGTCTGGCCTAGTAGTCCATCGTGCTATGAGAGCAGCTGCTGGCCATTGTAGTTAGGAGCTTCGGGGGTTGAGTTGCGTTGGTAAGTAGGCAAGTTGATGCGTTGTTTGCTTGGTCGCTTGGTTATTTCGTTTCTCCGCAGTCGTTTCTTATCGCGTTATTTTGTTCAGTGCCGTGTCGTCTCGTCTCGAAACATAACGGCGCGCTCGTGTCTGTGGCCCTGCCGAGTGCCATGTGACAGGGTTCCAGACATCGGTGAGTTGATCGGCCCTTTGGCCGCGCATTTTCTACATCCATGATGCGTCCGTCCAGAGTCCACCACCTCGTACAACATCCCGTACTGCGTACGGCAATCCACGTGCACGCTCGTGCTCGCTGCACCACGCATGATACGCCACGCAACGCGCAATTGCATGTACGGCATGTACGGCAACACACTTGCATTCCGAGGGTAAAACCTTCGCATGTCGATGCTCGCGCCTCTTTCCTCGAGAGCCGTGCAGGGTGGGGGTTGAGGCTTGGGGGCGGGGGCCCTCGTCATCTCCGAGCGCATGCCATTCCACCGGCACTCCGGCAGGCAGGCGGGCAGGCAGGCAGGCGGGCAGGCAGGCTGGCTGGCTGGCTGGCTAGCGGGGCCTCATCCTCGGGGCTCTCCGCAATCACCGCCCGGAGAGATGTGGGACATTGGAAGCGTACAATCCGGATCGGATGGAGAACTTCGTAGTACCCGCCACGAGATTCAATGCAACGTATGAGGTGGTTTGTTGGTGTGTGTGCGTGTATTTGTGTGTATTGGGTGACCGGAGGGATGCATCTCCGGGCGTCCCCGGTCGGGCCCCCGGGGAGTCAGTCCTTGGAAATCCCCGGCGCCCCTTTACAGGTTCTGACGCTCACTGTAAGAGAGTGTCCCATGGGTCGCGCCGGCGGTTTGGGCCGGGTAGCGTGCTGGCAGTGCAGTGCAGTGCAGTGTGGCTCGTGTGACAAAACGTATGACGGATGATATCCGCCCTGGCGCGGCTGTTGTTGCCTGGGGCATGACGTGCATGGTTAGCTGATACTCTGGCACTTTGGCTTTGAGGGTCGGCAGCATTCTGTAACAATAGCAACAACAACTACTATTACTACTACAATTCTTTTGTTAGCACTGCATAAGGTTTGGGTAGGCCTTCTGTACAGACTTGTACGATATGGACGTCGTACTGAACGTTGCCCAGGGATCAGGTGATGCCGGATGAGCTTCGAGGTTTGGCGGTAGGTTGCAGAGGGCTATAAAGCTTCGCGGCTGGGCGGTCCAGGCCCTGGGTTACCTAAAGGTTTGAGCCTGTTTTGTGCCTTGCTTGGGGGAGAGAGCTGTCTCTGATGAGTTGCTGCGGTACGGTACGGTACATGAGGCGGTTGGCGGTTGATTGGCGGATGAGAGGCATCCCCCGTGCAGGGAAACCAATGACGGACTACAGAACTGCTGTGGCCGGTGGTTGCGGTTTGTGGCGACGGATCAAGTGCGGGATGTACGGCGGCCCGAAATGACAGACGAGTCCAGACAATGTTTAAAGCCTGGGAAGAATTGCGTCAAATCCCTCATCCTCTTCAGCCATAGCTTGAAGCGCCTTAAGGCGCCTTAAGGCAGCTGGCACGTGAGTCCATCGTCGAACAATTGCCACCCACCCGCCCTGGCAAACGGGACAACACCAGGACGACTGCCAAGGGGTGCAAGCTCATGGACACAGAATATATCGTAACCCAAGCGCCTTCAAGGAGCCCCAGCAAGCCAGGTCACCCCTTCACCGCGTGACACTGCCCTGCCACCAGGTGACGAATCGGGTGTGCAGGAACCGCACCAAAGCGCTGCATGACCGCATATTTGACCCACCAGCGCAAGCAGGCCCTCGACTAGCACGCTCCTGGCGACCTGGCCCCGGGCGCGCTAGCTGCAGTGCACCGCGGCAAAAGCTTGTGGCATGGCTCCCCAGCAGCTTGGCAGAGCTCCTGTAGCACGCTACCATAATTACCGGAATATTATAATAAACACTCTTTTTAAGACTACGACTTATCGCGTAGTAATTACTTGTAAAGCGCACGATCACGGATCCCGCGCCACGTGCCCATGTGACCGGAAAACCCTCTGAACCCCAGATCACCCGTACACATGGATTACGGTGATCAAAGCCGTACAGGCTTATCCTTACCAGTAGGTGGACTGGATATAATGGCCACCCGGGAATCACGAGGTAACAAGCGTACTAAGTGATCGGAGCTCGTAACTCCGCTGCCACCGTACCTAAGGTTCCTTCGTGATATGTGGCTCTTGTCTGCAACAGTCTGCAAGGACTTCGAACACATCCAAGATCAATCACTGTAATCCCTGTGTACGGGTGATCCGGGTTTAGAGGGTTTACCGGTCACATGGGCACGTGGCGCGGGATCCATGACACGTGCGCTTTAAAATAATCACTGTAATCCCTGTGTACGGGTGATCCGGGTTTAGAGGGTTTACCGGTCACATGGGCACGTGGCGCGGGATCCATGACACGTGCGCTTTAAAATAATTACTACGCGATAAGTCGTCGTCTTAAAAAGAGTGTTTATTATAATATTCCGGTAATTATGGTATCGTGCTACAGCTCCGGGTGGCGCGCACCCAGAAGCTGCTCCCTCCGCTAAAATCTGCCAAGCTGCTGTGCCGCAGGGTCTTCGCCAAGCTGTGCCTAATCGGGGCTGATCTGTGTTCACCACCCCCGCGTCCGCCAGCAGCTGGAAAGGCTCCTGCCACGCGACAAGATGATCGCGCCAGGCCTCCTCCAGAGGACCGCCGGCCAGCTGCTGCACCAGACCCCGCAACACGCCAAACCAACGCCGCACCAGGTCGCGGACGTCCCGCAGCAGCGTCCCGCAGCAGCGGGTGCTGGAACTTGCGCAATGTTAGCTGGGCCGGGGTCTCCACTGTGAACCGCCGGTTCGCGGCTAGCACCAGGCGCTCCAAAGCTGCAGCCATGGCGAGGGTGCGTTGGTTGGCCTCGGTAGGCTGGAGGGCGTCCGTGCCGTCGGCCCTGAGCCGCAAGGACTGCTTAGAGTCCGGCGATGAATAACGGTTGGCCGGGCGGGGTCAATTCAGGTGATTTAGGTGGGTTAAGGCTGGATTTAGGTGGTCCAGGTGGTTTCGGAGCTCAGTGACCCAACCGGCGGGAAGGCAAATTCAGCCACCTGCGATACCGGAGGCGAAAGCACGCGTCGGGGGATCAGGCATGAACGTTCCTGAATATGATCACACCTGTAATAACATCATCTTTTGTCGGCAGCGTCTGCAATCGCTATGTCGCATACCTTGACAATGCCGCCGAGCTCTCAGAACGACTTTTACATCACAAGTGCATAGATTGTTATGTAGGGTAAGCACAAATGCAAGGACGTATCTGCTTCCGCCGGCCAAACTTGTGCATGGCATAACGCTGCTCTCTGTTCAGCGCCGCAGACTTGCCCCTATTGATGACGTCGTGCAGCAGCTTGCGTTACAATGCTCTCGACCAACTCAGTTGCGGAACCTGCTGCTGGCGGTGGCGCACATCCACTTTGTGTCCCATGCCATGCTCCTTCGCTCCGTGCTCGAGGGCTATTACCGCCGCGAGGACACTGTCGCGGAAGCCCTCCTTCAGCTCGCTCAGGATGCTCAGCCCGTCAGCCTGCTCCAGGTCCACAGCCCGCCCGACAGCGACATGGCCCAAGCGCTCTTCGCACAGCGCGCCTTTACTGTCCTCGCTGTCGAGCTATTGCGGCTTACCGACCCTTCCGAACCGGAGGAACCGGTGCACCAGAACCACAGCGCCGCTGCGGCTGCTGCTGGGGGCAGCCTCTGTGGGGCAGTCAATTGCGCCGAAGACGAAGCCATGCCTGCCGTAGCGCATGATGGAGGCAGCGGCAGCGGCGCCTCCGTGTCCGGCTCCGCCCAAGCGGTGCTGAATGGGCTGGAGACAGCCGCCAGGGCGGACCTCCCCGAGGCGTTGGATCTTATGGCGCAGGCGGTTTCGGAGCGGCTGTATCCGCTGGACCCCGGGCTGGCCTGCAGGTACATACTAGGCTCGGTGGAGGTCTCTTGAATTGGGTCGCTTTGAATTGGGTCGCTTGGATGGCCGCTGCGGGATGCCGGATGCTTTGGCTGCCTTTTCCTGAAACGAGCCCACCGCCGGGATTGGCCACCATCGACCGGTGCCGCCATGCATGTGTATCAACGGCCGCCGCACTTGCGCCGCAAGCCCATGACGACATCGTGTCAATTGTGCGCGAGCGTAATCAAGACACGCTGTGCACAGCTGGAAATTTGGTCTCACCTTGGTCTCACCAGCCTCAATCACCCCCGCGCACAGTCAGGTCAGTCACCCAACTCCATGCCAGCATCCCCTCGTCCCCTCCTTCCCTCCCAGCTGGGCTCTCCGGCAGGTCCGGGACTGCTGCAGCGGTGGCGGTGGCGGCGCCGCCGCCGCATCCGATGGCCCGCTGGGCAGGCAGCGGCGGCGCCAGCCGGGCTGGCCCGCCGCCGCGGCCGCCAGCTGCGCGGCGTACCTGGTCGCAGTGCTGGGGCTGCCGCTGCTGCTTCGGACGGCTGAGGAGGAGCTCCTCCGGCGAGACCCCGGCGAGGCGGGGCCCGGCGCCGCATGGGACGAGCGGTCCAACGGCCACAGCCTGGGAGCTGGAGCTGGAGCTGCGGAAGCAGCAGTCGGCGTGCGGTCTGTTTCAGCGCTGCTGGCCGCTGTCGCTTCGTTGGGGGACGAGGCCGAGGAGGCGGTGTGGGCAATGCTGGGCCGCGTGCTGGCGGCGGCGCTGGGTGGCGGCGGTGGCGCCGCTGCCGCCGTCGTCACAGGCGGCAGGTCGGCGGGATTGGAGTCGGCGGCGGCGGCGGCCGACGGAGTCGGCGACAGAGCACCGCCGCAGCACCGCCACCATCACCAGCATCACCATCACCAGCCGACCGCCGCCGATGTGCGTCAGGCAGCTGCGGTGCTGGCGGTGGCGGAGGGAGTGATACTGGCCGGCGGCGCAGAGGGCTCGATTGCTGGTTTCGACAGGGCCGGGGCCCCTGTCGCCGCCGCCGGCGGCGCCGGCAACACGACGGAATCCGACGGCGGCGCGAGTCGGTTGGAGGCCCTCGTCCGGGCGGTGCTCATCCCCCCTGGAGCCAACGACGACGCAGTCCCGCGCCGGCCAGCAGTAGACGGCGCCGCAGCCCTACGTGCCGTACAGATGCACGTGGAGCGAGCCACGTCGCAACGCGTGCTTTCCGTGTACGAGCGGGTGTTGCAGGGGGCCGCCGCCGGCGCCGCGGCGCCCGCCGCCGGCGCCGGCCTGCAGCCGCCGCCGCAGCAACAACAACAGCAGCAACAGCAGCAGCAGCAGCAGCGCCGGCGGCTGCAGACCGCGGTGGCGCAGGTGCGCAGCCGCGCGCAGCATCTCGCGCAGGGCGGCGGCGGCGGACCCGGCTACGCGGGCGGGCCCACGGCAGCCGCGGCAGCGGCGGGAGGTCCCAGCCGCTCCTCGTCCACCGGCGACCCGGCCTTCGCGGCGCAGTGCCTGGCGGACTATGCCCGGCAGGGCAAGGGTAAGCTGACGAGGAGGTGACGCGTGCCTGCCGGTGCCTGCTGTGCATGCGCCGTCCCTGAGCTGGGTTCCAGCAGCCCACAGCTCCCCTGGGGACGCTTTCACTCATCCAGGCTCCGCCTCCTCCGATGCCGTCTGATGCCGTCTGATGCCGTTGGTGATGGTGGTGATGGTGGGGCTGCCCGGCCAGCTGCCATGCCGGACGTCTACCCTTTCGGGCTTATCTGACTGCCCGGTGTGCGCTCCAGCCGCCGTGCGCTTCCGTTATGGTTGAAAGCCGGTCGTGCTCGCCCCCCGCCCACCGCCCTTCAGAGCACCTGGCCAAGATGGCCGGCCTGTTCAAGGCCCGATGGGTGAAGGACGTCAAGCCCATCCTGCTGCGACCCACCCTGGACCAGGACGCCGCTCGGCTGCGGCACAGCTACCTCAAGGTGTGCGCCTGGGGTGAAGGGTGTGGGCTGTTGGGGGTGAAGTGTGTTGGCTGTTGGGGGTGAAGTGTGTACCGACGAGCTCGAAACCCGAGTAGCGCGAGGGCAGCTGCACCGGCGGCCTGAATGGGTTTTGAGGTGTGCCTGATGGCGGCCGGCGTCGGCGCCCCCGCGTGCTTCCATGGAGCTGGCTTGCATGGCTGACAGAAGGGAGGATCAGAGCAGCCGGACGCGCTTTGGGGGCGGTGCTGCCGCCAGTGGTTTCGCGGCGAATTGGGGTGTGGCGCCGCTCCCGCGCAGACGCGGACCACCAATTCGCGGTGACGCTGCGGGGTACGAATGCCGTACCAAAGGGTTGTTCACCTGCGGCACTGCACGGACCACCGTCTGCACAACCAGATGCCACGTCGTGCGCCGACGTATGTGTGCCCTCAAGTGCGCTTTTAGCAGTGCTTGTGTGTTTGTGGTGGCGGTGGGGATGTCACGCGGGTGATACCTTGGGCCATGCGCGAAACCTGCTTGGGCAACAGCGGCAAAGTCGCACGGCTGAAAAAGGCACACCTGCTAGCATCACAGCATTTTAGGACGATGATGAGGAGGAGGAAGAGGGAGTCGCCTGGAATTGAGGATAATGAAGTGGAGTGCATGACGTGCACTACCCCAAATATAACTAACGCAATAGGTCGTCCCTCCCTCCCTCCCTCCCTGCGGGCTCTCATCCCGGCTCTCATCCGTCCGGGCGGCCGCAGGAGGCCTGCGAGGGTTTCCGCCTCATCAGCGTCAGCGAGCTGGACAGCTGGGAGCAGCTGCACGAGCAGCTGGGGCTGGGGCTGGGGCTGGAGGGGCCGCGGGGGGGCGGCCCTGCGCTGGGCGGTGGCGGCGTGCGCTTGGAGGTGAGCCCGCGTGGAGGGGCCCGGTGTGCGCCGCGACCCAGATCACCCAGATCAGGCACCGCACGCTGCCTGATCTGGGTTTCGCGGGTAGTCTTGGGGTGGGGGGGGCGGGGGCAGAGTTAGTTGGGACCCGCTTCCACTCGGCGCTGGTACTGCACTGAACCCGGTGCACCGGTGCCGGGTTCCAAGAGTGCCGGGTCGAGGCGCGCCCATCGAGGGAGGCATACGAATGCGGCCGAAGCCGAAGCCAAAGCCGAAGCCAAAAGAGTGCCTTCGTGCACCCTCTGCCTGGGACCCATAGAACCTGCCCTGACCCCTCCCTGCGTCGCGCCGCCGCCGCCGCCACCCTTGCGCGCCACCTTTCCCTTTTTAGCCACACGCGAGCCCAGCCGTATATCCACCGGCCAGGAGCCCGTCTCCCTCTCTCTTCTCCCCCTCATGCCGCGCCGCCCACCCCTCCCCTCGGACCCGCACTCCCGCGCTCCTCTCTCCCACTCACCTCCCTCCCTCCCTCCATGCGTGCCGCAGTCTGCGGCTGCTCCTCGGAGCCCCGTGGACGACCTGCTGCGGCGGCTGGCGTCCGTGGGCCCCTCCCTCACGGGCAGTACCCTGGACGCAGTGATGGGGGCCCTGGAGGCGGAGCTGGCGGAGGAGCTCAGCGGGGCGACCTCGGGGACAGCGGGGGCGGCGACGGCGGTGGCGGGGACAGCGGCGGCGGCGACGGCGCCGGCAGCGGCCGTGCAGCTGCAGCAGGGTAGGGCGGAGGCGGAGGCGGAGGTGGTGGTGGAGGTGGAGGCGAAGGCGGCGCATGTTGCGGAGCTGGTGCTGGAGGCCTTCGTGGCGGCGGAGGAGCTCGAGTCGGCGGGTGGGTCACTGGGTGTGCGGACTGCGGTCTAGGGTCTGTTCCCCGCTCCTAGCGTGGGGGCTACCCTGCGGTCTAATGCGCTTGCAGGGTCGCATCGTCCCTATCTTACTCGGCCCTTAACTCGATGACTGACGCCCGACCTTGCTCCCCGCGTGTTTCCTGCGTCGCCTAACCTGCCCGGTCTGTCTCGACTCGTAGCGAGCCACGCGGACGCAGCCGCACCGCCAGCCTCCGCCGCGGCCGCTGCAGCGGTCGCGGCGGACGCGCCGCGGCTGACTCTGCGCCGGCGCCAGTGCCACCTCTCCTGGCAGCTGCGTCTGATGGACGTGGTGTCTCGCTGGCCGCAGCTGCACGCGCCACTCGGCCGCCGCCTGCTACAGCTGACGACCGACCCGCAGCTGTGCGTTTGTCTGGACGAGGCGCAGGTGCTGGGCGTGGCGGCCGCGCTCGCCGCCATGAGCTGCGTCGGCGTCAGCCGCGACGCCGCCGCCGCCGCCGGCGCTGCGGTGCAGCGCGGGCGCTGCACCGCCGCCGCCGCCGCCGCGTCGACTCGGTACGTGTGGCAGCTGCCGCGAGGCCTGGCGGACAGGTATCTGCAAGGGGGCCGGCGGCGAAGGCAGCTGGCGCTGGCGGAGGCGGAAGCAGCGCGGTGTGTGCCTGTGCCCGGGCCGGCGCTGGCGCAGGCGGCGCTGGGCGCAGTGCCGCTGGGTCCATCGGCGCAGCACCTGCGCTTCACCTCCACGCTGCTGGCCGCGTACCTGCGTCAGTGCGGCCTGCTGCTGGAGGGCTGGGTGCTGTACGCCGGCGCTGAGGAGGACGGAGGCTGGGGCACAGGCGCCCGGGGCGCGACGTCGAGGTCGGCTCCGGCGGCGGGGGGCTACGTCGCCGCGGCGGCCGCTGCCGCCGCCTGGCCGGCGCCAGTCCCGGTGTGGGTATCGCCGCCTGTTGAGGGGGCGGACCGCCGGCGGCGGCCGCAGCAGCAGCAGCAGCAGGGAGGCGATGCGGCGGGCTGCGTGCCGTGCGTGGCGCTGCGCTCACTCGTCTGGATCCAGAGGCTCAGCCAGGTCGTTGGCGGGGACGCAGGCCGCAGCAGCGCCAGCGGCGGCGGCGGCGGCGGCGGCGGCGGCAGCGGCGGCGCAGGAGGTCAGCCCGGCGGTGACGGCGACGGCGGCGGCAGCGCGTGCTGGCCGGACGTGGTCCGAATCTGCGACGTCTTCAGGGCGTCTGCGCTGGGAGCGGCCATGCTGGAAGCCTGGGGGCAGGTGCTCGCGGGGCCCGCGGGCGGCGGCGGCGGCGGCGGTGGTAGTGGTGGTAATGACAGCGCCGCCGTGCGGGAGCCGGCTGCTGGTGCTGGCGCCGGTAATGGTGATGCAGCCGCCATGGCTTGGTGGGACGAGGCGTCCATGCTGCGGCTGGCGGTTCGCGCGCTGGGGCAGGGGCTGCCGCTGCCGGGGCAGCTCCTGGCGGAGCAGGCCGAGCTGCTGTCGCGGTTCATGGCGCCGCCAGGTGGGCAGCACTGCACGTCGCTGGAGCGGGGTGCGCGGGGGCGGAGGAGCCCGGCGCGAGCGGGCATGGGGGTCCTGTGCCAAGAGCTGGGGGAGCGGGCTCCGGGCCAGCAGGGCAGGTCGGGGTTAGGGATGGGGGGTGCCGGGGTGGCGGAGCCCGGGGGCGTGCCGGGGACGAAGCGTGTTTGGGGGACGTGAGCGTGAGGCGGCGAGGATGTGGGACATTGGTTGTGTACCTGTTAGAAGGGAAAGCTGAGATTTCGGTTAGACCGCTTAGCGGGCAGAGCAGGAGGCGTTGAAGAGGGGAAGAATTTCTGGCCTTCCCTGACAGCTCGGTCGGTCAGCTGGTTTAGGGGGGTGGAGGCGTCTGGGGTCTGTGACGGCGGCCGGCGGGCGCTCTTGTCTGTAGGTGGCGTAGGTGGCGTTCCCAAGCAGAAGGGGAAATGACCACCACCACCATCACCACCACCATGTTCGTGGAGGAAAGTGAACCTATATGGATGGGTTGGGGCAGGCGTGGGTTGAGTCTTGATGGGGTGAGACTTTGTCCTCGAGAACGGAAATTGTTTTCAGTACTGACTGTGTGTGCGTGAGGTGGGGACGGTGGGTAAAAAGGAAATATCGCAGCAGAGAAGGAGACGGCGTTAGCAAACGGACCCAGAACCCAGCAATACTTACCGAACATACCTGTAACCTTACCGAGCTGAAAAGCGCAGCGACCGCGTCGCCGCCAGACCAACCCAGGCGGACGGTGGGGAGTCCGCGGAGCGAAGCTCCTTGCCGTATTTGGCACGGCATACGGTACACAGATTACGTGGTTGGAGTGCCTGGCGCGCGATCATGCGGGAGTGGGTGCGGGTATTTGTGTGTCTCTTTGCAAGTAAGCTGTGCCTGGTGTGTGAGATTTCGCTGCAATGTAGTAACGGCTGCCATGGAGCGTCGTAGGCTTGATGTGTCAGCATACATGGCGTACCAAACTAGGGTTCCTTCGGACCCTTGCGACTGCGGGGCCCTTGCTCTGGGAGCCGCTACTCGCAGTTGTGCAGTTGCTACTTGCGTAGGTGCAAAGCCATGACGCGTTCATGGCATTGCACAGCCGTTTAGGCCTACTAGGCCACGTGTGATTAAGGGACAACGCATGCGATATTGCGCGTAAGCCGACCCTTCGTATTGACGTCTTACCTGCATACGAGCTGAAGGGGATGGCGCTTAATGGAATGTGAATTGGGGACGCAACGCTCAAGGACCAAGAGCTGGTGGGCGCCAAAGCGATCTTTGCTCAAGTTAATTTATGAGCATGGGTGGCCATTATTGTCTTTTATGGATGGTCTATGATCTGTATCGAAAACCGGTGTTTGCGTTCGTTAATCGAGTCCGCCAACCAGAAGAAACGACGTTTCGGTTAAATCGCCGGTTGCGGGTTCACGAAAGGATTACTGACCTTCACGATTCAGCCCATGCGTCAGAGTGTTAGATTCCTCTTAGGCATCGGTAAGGTGCTTTCTCTTTATACAACGTAGGTTATCACGACTCCCTTGCTCTTGGCAGCAGCGCTGCGATGCTGGATGCATGAGCGACGTCATAAAGCCTCACAGAATATGCATGTTACAAACGTGCTTCACCTTTGAGAGCCGACCACAAGTCAAACATAGCTCTTGACATCAAATGCCGAACTCGTGTGATGACGATGAGGCAACGTGGTAGAGTGGCTCGCTACATCAGCTCCTAAACATTCTGTGAACATAACGTTTGAGGCGAAGCAGATGGCCTATTTTCAGGGACAGCGCCAAATGAGGGGCTTGCACAGCAGATGTGCCACCGTGCCAGGTGGAAATACTGGTAGATTTCATTTACGTTGTGATCGGTTCAGTAGCATTACGGGGCGTTCATTCCGGTCGGTCGCCGTCGTCCCGAAGTATGGCCGCCGATATCTGCCTGTCCTTGCGGCCAAGTTCACTGTCAATACCAGCACAACCTCCAGCAGTCAGCAGGCAAGCGCATGCTGAGGGCGCGCAGACTTGATCTGGCGAGGGGCTCTTCCTCCCGTGGCCCGCAACTCCCGCCAACTAGCCCCCGACCCGCGCTTGGCTGGATACCCGCTGGATGGCCGCTCCCTGGACCGCTGGCGCTCGCTCACCTTACACCTTTCTTTGATCCACACAGGCTATTCAACTCGTGCCCATCGCACCGGCGCCGAGCATGCAGCCCTCCGGTGCGGGCCTGTTTCCCGCGCTAGCCGGTGGCCTGCTCACCCTGACGGGTGTGGCGGCCCTGGTCAGCAGTGCGATCAGGAAAAAGCCAACAGCAGCCGCCGGGTAAGCAGCGGAGGCCGACCCACTTGGGGTTCTTGCGGCCTGGCCTGTAGCTAATTGGCACCCACACGCCAGTTGCGCATTGGCGTGTCACTAACCAGGCCATCCAGCGGCCTATGGCTGCGGTTCTCCGTTGTTTACCGCAATGCCGATGTGTAAGACATATATAATTTGATATTATTCAAACCGAAATTCATGCTACTGCGTCCTGCACACTGCCCCACCGCACCGGTCGGCGCAACGGCCCATCCGCGGTCCGCGCAGGGCCAATGCCACCGCAGACGCTGCGGGCCCGGCGGTGGCCATCGCCGAAGGGCATGTGCCGCAGCAGCCTGGGGACTCAGCGCCGCGTGAAGGCGGTCTGGCAGCTGGGGAGGGTGCACCGGTCGCAGAGGCGGCGGAGCTGCGGCGGCAGCAGCGGCAGCTTGAGATAGAGCAGGCCCGAGCCCGCCAGGCAGGTGGTGGCGCGCGGGAATGGCCTCTCGACGGCCGTTCGTGGCTTCCAGACTTGGGTGGGATCCCGGGCGGGCGGGTGCTGCCGCGCGGGTCGGGGCCATTTCGGGTTCCGCTGGCCGAGAGCCCAGGGCCCGGGCTTGTCTCCGTGTCGGGAGGGGGGGGGCGACAGCATGGGGATGGTGACAGCGCAGCGGGGGGGGCTTCACAGGCGGGGGCCTGGGCGGCGGGCAGCCGCCAGGGGCACAGCACGGTCCCGTTCAGACCAAGTGCCGCCCCCCGGATGGATAGCGCTTCCTCCACTCCGCCTGGTGATGTTCGGGTCACTGGGGGGTCGGGCGTGCAGAGGGCCGGGCGGCGGTACCGACGCCGACCCCCATCATCGACCCACATTCACCTACATTACACGACTGGACGTTGCCGGCCGCTCCACAGGCCGCCGCAGAGCTGCAGAACGAGCTCCGAAACCGCGAGCGGGAGCTGCTGGAGGCGCAGCAGGAGGGCGCCGCGCAAGTGGCGGGCGCCCGGGGGGAGCTCAAGGTGGTGCCGAGGGGCGGAGGGGTGAAGTGGTGTTTTGGCGGGAATGGCTGGGAGGGCGGAGGAGAGGGGCGGGAGGCAACTGCAGGCGGCTAGCGCGTGTTTTGCATCGTTCTGGGTTGTGTGGCGTTGAACCAGCGAGGAGGAATGCGGTGGCGGTGCATGCGCGCGCCGGCCTCCTGGACTGGCGTCGGATGTGGCCTCGAGTATCTCGGGTGGCGGGTGGACTGCACCATTATTAGTGCGACCTTGTCGCCCAACCTCAGCTCAGTCTTATTTGGCGGGCTGGACAATGGGCCGGGGAGCTGCTTAAACGTATTGCCCTGCCAGGCGGCCGCTGGGAGAATGTACTGACCCGATAAAACCGCACAGGTGCCTCCCAGGCCCCTGCCGACCGGCGCTATGGCTCCGTGTCACCTAGCCCAGCTTGTTCGAGCACATCCTGCGGCTTCACCCCGACGTGTCTCCACCGTGGCGCTGAGGACCCTCTTTTGGACATGTGCAGGAGTCGCGGCGCAAGGCGGATCTGCTGGAGGCGATGGTGGGGGCTCTGCGGGAGCGGCTGAGGCGGGAGGAGGACCGAAACGCAGCGCTGGAGGGTGAGTGGGCGGGTGGATGGCTAGGTCAATCTGACATGGTACGCACGCTCGATGCCAGTCAGTGCCGTGCGGAGGACTGCGGAGAGGAAGCGGCAACGGAGGAGGGCACGGCGGGGGGTTGGCACGGTGGAGTCCTTGAAAAAACACGGCGACCTGTAGTAAAACGCACAGGAGATGGGTTGGAGATGGGCGGCGCAACTGTGCACGGGTCGCAACTGTGCGCCTGCCGCCCTTGGAGGAACTGGTTCTACACGCGTACAGCTTCCGACGTTCAGAGCCCTGGCCCCTCTGCTGCCGACCGCCTTGAAGATCAAGCCAGCGACTCCGGACCTGGTGCTCTCTCGGAAAGCAGTTCGTCCTAGATGCTCAATTCCAGGCTTGGCTCTGCCTGCGAAGCCGCCTTAAGCACAAGCACAGCTCAGGCCCCCACTGGACTGCCAACCCTCACTGGAATGTTTTCTCTGCGCACATTCCGTCCTTCTTTTCCCCCTTCTCCCCTTCTCGTCTCCGGTGCAGAGGCGGTCGAGTTTGGGCGGGTCGAGATGGCTCGCTTCACGGAGGAGCGCCAGGAGCTGCAGGAGCGCATCGAGGCGCTGCGCTCCGAACTGGCGGACACGCAGGCCAAGCTGCTGGTGGTGAGACGGAGGCGGGACGGACGAAATAACGGGAACCGAAATTGCGGGATGAGGCCAAGCTGAGCGAACGGGGCAGTAGTCGCCAGGACGTTGGTTTGGAAGGGGCGGGTGGTCCAGGGGCGGGGCGGGGTGGGGGCTGCGCCCGATGGCCATGTCCTGGTGGTCTCCTTACAGATAAGGCCCGCCTGGGCGGCATGTCCGGCCCCGGATGCAACCGCCTGTGTTGTGATGCCCTGCTGCTGCCGTCTGGCCCCCCACCCTGCCTGCGCTGCTCCGCAGGCCCAGGCCCGCGCCTCGGAGCTGAACGCCCGGGTGACACAGCTGGTGGCTCAGAACTCGGAGCTGGAGGCGCGTGTGGGGGACCTGGAGGCGCAGCTGCAGGCGCGGACGGCCTCGGTGGCGGGCGCCGCGGCCGCCGCGGAAGACAAGATGCGTCTGGTGCGCGCGTCGTGCGGGGCATGCTGGGGTGACGAACACGAACTCCCATGTGGGGAATAGATCGGGATAGGGTAGGACTCGGGAAAGTGGCGCTCCTGCGGTGCGGGGCGCTTTGGGGTTTGAGCCTGCTTGCTCAGGCTCACGGACTTACACGGCTACGATTCGCGTGGATGTGTCTCGTGGGTCTTTGCCTCTCTCCACAAGGTCTTACCGCCTCCTTAAAAAGTCAAAGTCGCAGGTCACATGTAACGGAGCGCCCCCCTCAAAACACGCACGCCCTGCTGCTCCATAGATGCAAGCCGCTGCCGATGAGGACCGGCTCTACATCGCGAAGCTGCAGGTGAGGTGGCTGGGCCGGTGAGGCATCACTCGCCAGCATGGGCCACGGCTCCATGTCCCCAGTAAACGGTGTTCGCGGCGCGTCTTGCATCTCGCCTCTCCGATGCGTCTCGAAAGCGCGGCGCGGCAGGGGCCGCCCACAGCCGCTGCGGCCCAGGCGCGGGGATGGCCCGCCATGAAAGCGCGCCTCACTAGAAGGGCTTTGCGGTGGGCAACACAGCTGCCTTACTTTTGGGTCCAAGGGTTTGGGGTTTTAAATGTTGCGGGGCCCCCTCCATGGCGGACTTTCTTGGTCCCTCCCGAGGGAGGGGCGCCGGGGGCTGCGAATCCCGGGCAGTGGCTTCTAATGGAGCCTAAGCGGCGCCTCCTGATCCCGCTGTGCCGCCTGCAGGGTAAGCTTGCCGACCGCGAGTCCCAGTTGGCTGTTCTTCGCGAGGGGGAGGTGGAGCTGCAGGAGGTGCTCACACAGAGCAAGGCGGCGGCGGAGCAGGTGGGGGGGGCGGATCGATCTGTGGAGGGGGGGCGGGGCTCTTATGGGGCGTCATGGGGACCTGGCCAGCCGGCTTTGACCCATACGGCGCGGCTGTTACAGCGGTCCTTCTCTGGACTGGGTGTCGCGGGAGGCACCGCTGTTGCACACCTGCCGGGCGGGGACTTGGACTTGTCCCATACTGCCTGGCTTTGAAATGGCGTTGGCGCCTCATACCCGCGTGTGTGCGTTGATTGTCGGTTGAGATCCCGGTACCTGTTGGTTTGGAAATCTTACACGCCTGGCTGATATGACTGCGCGCCACCCGGCCCTGGCTTTGCGGGCGGGCTGGTGCAGATGGCGGAGCTGCTGAGGCAACGGGACGCGGAGGTGCAGCGGCTGCAGGCGGCGTTGCGGCAGGCGGAGGAGCGGCGACTGGAGAAGGAGAAGGCACTGAACGAGCAGGTGCGTGGGGCCCGGGGGGGAGTACAGGGGGGGGGTACACATCTTTGGTCGCTCTCGCACACGCGGTAATGACCGAAAGCGTATCCTGTCGTGACAACGCGCACGCGCGTGCCGCACGTGATCCTGCGCGGGGGTTGTGATCCTGCGCGGGACAAGGGAACACCGCGCGATGCCGTCGTGGCGTTCAGCTTCCAAGCAGGCGCCCCCTGAGGTGCTGCACGCGCGCAGCCCTGCTGTGGGGTCGTAGTGCACAAGGGGGTGCATAACTGCATATCAGGTAGGCATCCCCCCTTGCGCAACTTGCTCAATACTCCTGACATAGCAGGGGGGCGGGTGGGCTACACAGCTTGTGCGATCGGCGACGGGCCATTCCGCGCCGCTGCAGGGCCCTAGCAGCGCCCCCATTAGGGGACCTCCGGATGGAGTGGTAGCTGGCAGGCCCTCACCTCTCCCCGCGTCCCACGCTGCTGCGCGCACGTGTTTGCGTCGTCGTCGTCGTCCCTCAGATTGCGGCTTTGCAACGGGACCGGGGGTCGGAGCTGCAGCGGCTGCAGGCGGCCCTGGAGCAGGCGGAGGCGCGCAGACTGGCGGAGGCGGGCGACATCAGAAAGAAGGTGAGGGCATGTGCTGGGTTCATGACCGTGAGGGGATGTGCTGGGCCTGCCGCGGCTGCCGAGCGCCTGCCATGGCGTGAATGCATGGGACGGCGCCTGGTGGCGCCGACTGGCGACGCCAGGCAGAGTTGGCCGCCCGCTGCAGCGATCGCCAGTCCGTGATGTAGCGTGTTTGTTCCACTTTGACGCCGGCGGCTTCCCTAGACCCAGCCGCACGGCCATGAGCCGAGTGCGGCGTGAAACCATTCGAGGTTCATTTTCCTTCCCTCCCTGGACAGCCATAACGGTCCTGCATGCCCCTGTGCGCGGACTTCTGGTCGCTTGGACCGAATCCGTGTGTGTGTGTATCCGTGTGTGTGTGTGTGTGTGTTTGGCGGTGACGGCAATGATGTTGGCGATGACTGCAATGTCGTTGGCGGTGGCGGTGGTGGTGGTGCTCGCAGCTGGAGGAGCTGCGGCGGCGCCACGAGGAGGAGGTGCAGCAGCTGCGTGCCGCGGGCGGGGCGGCGGGCCTGGCGGCGCAGGAGGAGGTCAGGGCGCTCCAGGAGCAGGTAACGCAACGTAACGTAACGTAACGGCGGGGGGAGGGGCGGGGTGATCAATGGTTTAATGCTGTGTCCGCACGCGGGGCACGCGGAGCACGGACCCCACGCACGCCCCTCATCCCATGGATTAGCTCAAAATGCAGCCCGCACATGTCTTGCATGCACCGTGGTCATGTGTCCCAACCTGAACCGGAACAAAGGCTCTGAGCGAGACGGGATCGTCTCTGTCCATCAGCGCTCAGCTCCTAGCGCACTGGAAGCCGGTCGATGGACGGCTCCGGCAGCACGGCCGGGCGCATGCAGCAAACTGCGCCTGAGCGCGCTCGACGGGCTGCGTCAACCCATCTCCCAAGCCCGCCCAGCGCCTTTGCGCACCCCGCCCCCGCCCTGGTACACCTCCGTCCGCACTGGCTCGGGCCCTCCCCCTCCGCCTCGGGCCAATATTCGAATTGCACTTACAACCCGTTCGGATACAACCCCTTCAGATCTTGGCCTCTTCGCCAATGGTCTTTCAGCTGCCAGTGCTCGCCCGCTCCCAACCAATCCGCACCGGGGTTCTTTCTTCCTCCGTAATCTCCACCGGCCCCCCCTCCACACCCCGCACCCCGCAGCTGTCGTCTCTTCAGTCGGATCGCGACAGAGAGGTGGGCCTGCTCAACTCGCAGCTGCAGGACAGCGCCCGGCACGCGGAGGAGCTGCGGGAGACCGCCCGGGCGCAGGCGGCCGCGCAGCAGGCGGAGGTGCAGGTGCTGCAGAAGCAGCTGGAGGTGGGTGCGCGCTGTGCCGCCCGCTGTGCCGCCACGTCTGACGCCTCAGGGCTTTCGTCTGTGGGAACTCTTGGCCCGCCTGCACTGCCATTTGCCGCTCAATCTGGCCCGTTTCCAGCGTTCCACCGGTCCCGTCCGCCTTTTCTCCATCCTCCTTCCCCCAATATCCCCTTCCCGCCCGCCGCCTGCCGCCCCTTCCAGGACGCCAAGCTCCGCGCTGAGCAGTCCTCCGCCCGCCGCGTGTCCGAGGTTTCGGAGCTTCGTTCCGCTCTGGAGCAGCAGCTGGGTGCCGCCCGGCAGGAGGCAATGGACGCCCGCTCCCAGCTGGCGGATGTACGACAGCAGCTGGAGGGGGTGCTCTCGGCGGAGTTCCTGAACCTGCTGGAGGTGGGGGGGAATGGGTCGTGTGGAGGGGGGTCCGGAAACGGGTACGGGCGACCTTCCCTTCTGGCGACCGCGAACTATTGCAACCTCGCCACTGCATTTTCTCAGAAAGACCAAATGAAGCCGCGGAAGCGATACTCGAGTGTGTAAAGCCGTTGCTCAGCAGTGTTGGCGACTCTCTAGTAACGCAATGGCGCCTCACCCTTTTCCTCCGCCTCCGCCTCCGCCGGCCGCTGCAGGACGAGCTGCGGCAGAGCATCCTTCCGGCCAGCATCGCAGCACAGCCGGCGGCCAAAGCCATTCCGGCGGGGTCGCCGGAGACGGTCCAGGTGCGTGATCCCAGGCGCTGGCGCCAGCCCTTCCGCCCGTGTGTTGCGAGGTGCCCAGTGTCGCGGGTGCTCGCCTATGTCACCCGCGGCCTCTCGCCGGTCCGCCATCACGCCGTCACGACTTTGCTTTTCCTGACGCATCCGGTACCGGCCCAGCGTGCGACGCTGGTTTGCCTTGACACGCACTTGCGACCAGCCCTGGCGCGATTGTGACTTACCGCCGTCGCCGTTTTCTGTACCTTGGGGTGTTACCCTTTGCCGCTGCCTCATCCGCGCCTCGGCACCCCTCTCAACGCCTGACGGGGGCGCTTCCCGGCCTCTCTTGTTTTCGACCCCAAAGGCTCTCCGCGGGTTGGACGATCGCGAGTCCTCCCTCCGCGGTCAGTTGGAGTCGTTGGGCGGTGAGCTGGCCGAGCTGCAGTCGGCGGCGGTGGCGAGGCTGGGGCCGGCCATGGTGGCCCGGGCGCAGGAGCTGGAGGCGGCGGCGGGCAACTGCAGGAGGGCGCTGAGGGCGCGCGAGGCGGTGGGCGACCAGCAGGTGCGAGCGGGGGGGGCACATGGGCGGTTCGGAGCTGGCGTGTGACGGGAGGGCCGTGTGTGGACGGGCCGTGAAACGCGGCGTTGTGCGCGCGCTGACGGACGCGGGGGATGCGACATGACCATGACCATACATGAACGGACGAGGCGCGCGAACAGGGTATCAATCAATGTAGATCTTGCCGGTGTTTCGCAGCGATACCAGCATAAACGACCGCATTTGCGAAGGCTCGATCGCGTCCAGCTTGGCTCGGATCCTGGCCTTGCCGCCGCCTCCGCGCCGCCTCGGGTGACCGGCCGTGACCTGTCGTTTTCGCCCCTTGCCGATGCCATCCATGGACACGGTCACAGGGCGTGCAGCGCGTCACTCAGCAGCTGGCCTCCCTCAATTCGGAGCTGGCGGCGCTGTACCGCAGCGTCATGCTGCCGGAGGCGCGCAACCGGGAGCGGGCGGTGCGGCAGGAGCTGCAGGTGGGTGCTGGGGGGAGGGGCCTTCAAGGGCCCGTAGGGGCTGGGCTGCAGGTTGTGGGCCTGGGCGTGGTGGGGGTTGGAATGGAAGGAACCCGGGAGCGGGCCTTGGGAGCTAGATGAAGTGAGCCTGGGCGGCGATTGGATTGACACGGTAACGATGGAGGGTAAAAAGAAGATACCGCAGCAGAGACGGAGACGGCGTTTGCGAACGGACCCGGAACCCAGTAATACTTACCGAACATACCTGCAACCTTACCAAGACGAGAGGCACAGCGACCGCGTCGCCGCCAGACCAACCCGGACGAACGAGTACGCGCGACAGCACAAGAACGGCACGAACGCCCAGACAAAACAACCCGACAAATTGTAGGCTCACCTGCGCTCAGTGGAGGAAGCGTATTGGAAAGAAGCGAAGGAAAAGGCGTGAGTAACGGCAATGGGCAACGGCAATGTCAGCAAAGGAAGGGACGAGCAGGCAGGCAAACAAGGCAAGACACACATAAACCCACGAACGAGCTGGGGCGGCGATGGAAGGTCAATGAAAGGAGCCCCCGGGTTGGTGGCTGTGGGGATGATGTTGGGGGGTTGTCCTCGTGATGATGATGAGGCGGCGACTGATGATGAGGCGGTGGGGTAGTTGGGGTTTGAGGGCGCTGTGGATGGCAGACGTCGGACGATGCACAGGCCAAGAGGGAAGGAGGGAGGGTTGGCGTGGTTCGCGGTTTCTGGGTGGAGGAGAACGCCGGGCGGCCCCGTTGCAGGCGTAGAGGGAGGAGGACGCGGGCACGCGGCATATTTGCACTGCGCGCCCGGGGATGTCGGCGCTGGGCGGAGGGCAGTGCCGCACCTCCCCAGGACACGGCTGCCCTGCATGCAGTCCAGATTGCACGGCTCGTTTCCGGCACAGATTCGAGCATTGTCACGGCAAGGTAGGCCTTCCTTGTCGGATGCCTTCCTCCGCTGCTTCCCTCTAACTCGCGGCCCCGACCGGCACGGCGTCGCCCTGCGAGCAGGACCGCGAGATGGAGCTGCGCGGGGTGGTGGAGCAGCAGATCCGGCTGCACGACCGCCTGGAGCAGGAGCGCCAGCAGCTGCAGGAGCAGAAGGAAAAGGTGCGGCAGGAGGACGGGTCACGCGGCGCGTAGTGCCAGGAGCGACGCTGCCGTCGCTGCCGTTTGCGCTCGTGTTTCTTCTTGTTCTTCTTCTTCTTTCCCGTGCGGCAGCGCGTCTTCTCGGGCCCGGCATCGCGCGCGGCATGCTGCTTCACCAAACCTACGCGACTCCCGGACCCTAGGCGTTCCGCCATCAACGTGCGGCTGTCGCCGCTGCCGTTGCTGCTAGGCTACTGCTGCAGCTCAAGTGCTGTCATGGCCTCGCTGTCTCATGCCCTCGCCGTCATTGCCGTCATGTTCAAGGCTGTCCTGCCCTCGCGGCCATTGTCGTCGCGGTCTGGCTGCAGGCGGTGGCTGCTGCCTCGGGACCCACGCAGCAGCAGCTGCGGAAGGCGGTGCAGGCCCGCGTGAAGGAGCTCCTCAAGGTGAGGGACTGCAGGGGGGGAGGGAGGGAGGGAGGGCCAGGCATGAGAAGCGAGGGCGCGGATGGGATATATTGGGAGTCCAGCTCCCTTGTGCTGGACAGCACCCTTACGTCTGTCTGAAGAAACCGGGGAGTGGCGGGTGAAGGAAGCGCGGAGAAGGCGCGAGCGCAGCGGCGTCCTTGGATGGGGGGACTGGCGGGGCGTCGTCCCGGTTGCGAAGGCAGGGGCCGCGTCGCCAGGGAGGGTTTGACCATGCAGCGCCGATGGCGCAGGTGTATGTGTGCGCAGCGGGCTGTGTGGGACCTGCGGTGAAGGTCTGTTGGAGACGTGCGCTGGCTGAATGTGCGCCATTGGGAAAGCGATGGGCTGCCGTCGAGCGACCATCGCGATGCTTTGCCGTTTGCCATTGCGATTGCTGACGGAGCGCACGGCTCTGGGGTTTGTGCGTTCGTGCGGCCGCAGGAGCGGGAACGGCAGAGTCAGCAGCAAGCGGCGTCCCGGGAGAAGCAGCTGCAGGTGAGTGCTTGCGTGCGTGCGTGCGTGCGAGGAGCAGGAGCGGCGCGGGCAGGGGCGGCGTGGAGACCGCCACGGGCGTCGAACATGAAGCACATCGTGAATGCACAATTGCACATAGGATGCGTGTGCATCGGCGGTCCGTGCGCAGCCGCGGACTGGGGCTCTCTCCCGTTCGCTTCTCGACCATGCCGATCCGCGCCGCTCCTCTCACTCGAACCCCCTCCATTCTGATTCCCTGCTCCTTCGCCCTCCTGCTGGCTGATTGGTTCAGGCGCAGCTCCGGGCGGCGCAATCCGGCAGCGAGACGCAGCAGCGGGAGCTCAAGGCGGTGCAGGAGGCGGTGGAGAAGCAGGTGGGGCGGGCGGCTGCACAGCGCATCACCGCAAGCGCAACAACAAGGCACAAAGACACACCACACTCGGGGGCCAGGACGCAAGCCTGCTCCTCCCGCGTTTTCTGGCATCGCGAACAGATCGGGCCAGAGCGGGCCCCTCTCCGAAAGCGGAGCCCCTCGCCGGAGATCCTAGCCACAACCACCCATGGGCCAGCCACCACTGTTCCTGTCATCGCTGCTGCTGTTGTATGAGCTGGCACCTCATTCCAAGGTAAAAACCCTAAAACCCTAAAACCCTAGAAACCCCCGTGTGGCTCCGCACCGCAGGCTCGGCTGATGGAGGAGTCTTGGCGGATGCAGCTGGAGGCCAGCAGCCGGGCGCTGCAGGAGGCGGCGGTGGACAAGCAGCGGCTGGCAGCGGAGGTCAGCAAATCCACCGAGATGGTGCGTCCGGGGCTTGGAGGGGGGGGCGGGGCTGCGGGGGGGGGGCCGGGGGCTTGGAGCGCAGGTCTGCCAGATTGGATGAGGCGGGGCAGGGAGGGCGGCAGGGCGGCAGGTGAGCTTGGGCCACACACTGCACCAGGAGCGCTGGGGACAGCTCCTGGTGAAGGCCGCCCGAGGTGAAGGCCGCCAGCGGTCATCGTCAGTCCGCGTGTTGCTGCTCGCGAAGCTGCTGCTTCTGCTGCGGTATCGCCTCGAAGCACGCGTGCCCGGCAGATTGACGGCAGGCTCAGTCCCGCCGGTTACACAGAAGGCACACCAGAGGTGACGAGGAGGTACTGTTACGCGGCAGCGGCTCTCCTTCGGCGTCTGCCCTTGGGTTTTATCCCTGAAGGGGCTGGTACCGTATCCCCTGCGCCGTTCGCCTACCGTTCCCTCCGCAGGTCCAGCAGCAGCTTGCGGAGCTGGACTCTCTGCGGCGGGAGCTGCTGGCGGCGCGGTCCACGGTGGCGGCGCTGCGGCGCGCGGCGGAGAGCTCCCGCGCCAACGCCACGGAGCAGTCGGTGGGGGCGACGAGGGAGGTGCAGCGGCTGGCGGCGCAGGTGCAGCGGCTGCAAGAGGCGCTGCAGGTGGGTGCGCAATTGTTCGCGTTGCAGGTGCCCTGCATCCTGCAGCGCAGGGGGCCGGCAGGTTACCTCACACACGCGCGCCGTGCGGCGCCGTGCCGTGCTTCGTGCTGCGCCCGTGCCGTGCGCACATGGGCGAGTGTGTTTTGGTTTGGCCACAAACCGGGGTCGCCCCCCGAGCCTGCACCTTGACCGGCTTGTTGCGCGTCCTGTGCTGTGCGCGGCCGCGCGCTCTTCTGGAGCTGCATGTCATCCGGACATCGCCATACATCCGTTGCATCTTCGCCTTTCCCTCGGTCGCGGGCCGCAATACAACGCCGGCGCATATCGTGGTGTGGCGCAGGAGCGGGAGCGGCAGTACGCGGCATCCAGCCAGGTCATCCAGGTCCAGGGCGCAGCACCGCTGCCACCGCCGCCGCAGCAGCAGCAGCAGCAGGCCGCCGCTCGATCGGCGCCCAACACGCGCCCGGGCGTGCCAGGCGTTGCCGCCGCCGCCAGCCAGGCGCCAGCGCCGCTGTTGCCGGGGCCTGCCGCCAACTCGACGCTTCCACGCGTGCCGCAAGCATCGGACGTCTCCACCCGTCGCAACGCCGCCGCCGCCGCTGCCGCTGCCGGCTCCAGCACCACCTCTGCAGCCCCTGTGGTCGATCCCGTCGCCGCTGCCGCGGCGGGCGCAGCCGGCCGCGGCGGGGAGGCCCCAGTCGCCACCACCGCCGACGCCGCCGGGCCAAAACCCGCGTCAGGCAGCGCAGGCGCCCCGCAGCCGGATGCCGGAGCGCTTGCCAGCTTTGGCAACGGCGGCGGTTTCAGGCCTCTGACGCCGCTGCGGCCCGGCTGGCCCGCGCAGTACGGTGGATGGGAGGCCGCGTCGGCACAGGCTGCACAGCCGCCTTCACCAAGGGAGGCGGCGCTGGCGGCGGCGACGGCCATGCCGACGGCAGCAGCGCCAGCGGAGGCGGCGCAAGCGGCGGCCACGACAACCGCCGCCGCGGCGCTAGCTGCTTCTCCCCAAGTCACCGACGCGCAAGGGCGGGACAGTGCTGCTGGAGTCGTCTCTTGGACCAGCAACAGCAATGGAAACGGCAGAAGCAATGGCAATGGCAATGGCGATGGCAGCGCCGGCGCGCGGAGTGACGGGCCCGGCCCGGCGGCCGGCGCGGCGTTGGCTGCAGCAGCGGCAGCGCCAGGAGCAGCCCCGGGGCAAACAGCGTTGCACAACAGCAACGGCAACGGCAGCGGAAATGGTAATGGTAATGGCAATGGCCTCAACCCGCATGGGCCGGCAGGGCTTGCTGCGACAGGGCCGTCTGCGGCCTCCGCCTCCGCCGCCTCTCTGAACTCGGACGGGGCGACAGCCCCTGGGCCTCGGGCTGGGGCCCAGCCAGACGCCGCGCGCCTACCCTCCCCCTCCGCATCCGCCTCGTCGGCAGCCCAGGCCCAGGCCCCCGTGTCCTCTACCGTCGACGGCGATGGGCGTCGACGGCAGGACATTCCGTCGGCCGCCTCGCCATCAGCCGGCCCGGCAGCCCGGGGCGCGGCCGAGGAACTCGCGACAGCAGGCGACAGCGCGCGCGTGATAGCAGCCGCTGGGCCCCGCCCGGACTCCGTGCTTGCGGAGGAGCGGCCCGGGCGGGGGCCCGCCGCTGCGGACGCCGAAGCCCCGCAGCGGCAGCTGAGTTCCGCGGGGCCGGGGCCCGGCAGCCGCGCGGGCGGTGTGCCCCTGGCTGAGCTGCCGGTGGCAATCCGCATAGGTGGCGGCGTCGCGGCCGCCGCGACCACGCACGGTCCACCGCAGCAGCCGCAGTCCCCACCCTCGCTGCCGCCGCCGTCCCCGCCGCTGCCCGATGAGGTTGCGGGGCCTTCGGGTCAGGCGCCACGGTGGCCGGTGCCACCCGGGCCCTTTGGATCCACCAACTTGCCAGCGGCAGCGGTGTCTGGTGCCGGGGCAGGTAGCGCCGTGCCGCCCCAGCCGCCAAGCGCGCAGCGCGGAGGTGCCGCTGGGGGCGCGACCCTTCCTCCTGAGACCCCCACCGCCTCCTCCGCCTCCGCCGCGACGCCTCCCTCCGCCTCCTCCCTTTCGTCCACCTCCACACCTGCCAACAGCAGCAGCAGCAGCAGCAGCGCGACCGCCGCACCTCCGCCTTCGCCCACGCCAGCTCCTTCCTCCACCGTCGCAAGTAAGCCGCCGGTAGCCGCCGCCGCCCCTTCGCCGCCGCCGCCACCGCCACCGCCGCCACCACCGCCCCCCGTAGGCCGTGCCGCTGCCACCGCCGCTTCGCCGCCGGCTGTCAAACCGCTGACGCCGCTCAAAGTGCCCACGACAGCTAACTTCCCCGACTTCGTGGGGGCCAGACCCGGGGTACCGGGTGCTGCCGCCGCCTCGCCGTCGTCCACCTGGCCATCGCCGCCACCGCTTTCACCTCCCGGAGGCCAACGGCAGGGCCGCCAGGCGCCTGCCTCTGCGCCTTCATCGCCAGCCGCCGGGTCGAGGGGAGCAGCGGCTCAGCAGTCGAAAAGCCAGCCGCCGCAGTCACCCGCGGCTGCGGCCATGGCAGCTGCGGCCGGCGCCGCGGAGGCCGCAAGGAGGGCGGCAGCGGCTGCTGCAGCCGCGCCGCCGCCGCCGCCATCTAAGGCGTCAGGTGAGTAAGCGAGAACCTGTGAGAAGTGACGGAAGATGACGTGTCACAGCACGTACTTATGTCTCCACCGTCCCCATGTTCTCTTTTCCTACATTTTTTAGCGCGCACGGCGTTCCTTTGCTCGATCTGGGCTCCAACGATCTGTTCCAATGATCTGTTGCACATCCATCACGTATACAAGCTATAATGGCTGTGTCCCTCTTCTCCCCCGTATCTCAGCCAGTCAGCTTGCTTCGTCTGACGCATTCCGCTCCCCTTCCGCTCCCGCTGTGGCTCCGGCCTGGTGGACGAACGCACGCAGGCGTAAACACGCCACCCATTGCCGAGTGGGGCCGCCCGAAGCCCTCGCCCGACGCGGACGACGCCGCCGACGCTGGCGCAGGCACACCTCGGACCGCAGCCGCCCAGGCGTCAGGCTCCGCAGGCACTGCGGGCGCCGGTGCGACTGGGGCTGGCAGCAGCGGCACCCCCTTCTTCTCGGAGGCGGAGCTTGGGGCGGAGATCGCCGCCATCGCGCAGTCACTGGTGCAGAGGACCATCGGAGGGACATCAACGGTAGCGGGGGCAGCCGCGGGCGCGCGACCCGCCCAGCCATCCTCGGTACCGCCGCCGGCCTCGCAGGCAGCTGCGGCCGGTGCGGCCGCGGCGCGGCGCGGAGCGCCGCCGCCGTCGCCGCAGGCGGCTGCAGCGGGTCCCACGGGCTCGGCTGCCGGGCGGCCGAGGCGGCTACAGTTATCGGTGGCGGGGTACGGTGTGCCGCACGTGGCAAAGGCCGACAAGGGCTCCGAGGACGCCTACTTCCTGCTGACCCCCTCTGGCGGCGTGTCCACCTCGGGCGGCGTGTCCCCCCGCCCCTCATCCGGTGGAGGCGGGCGAGGCGGCATCAGTGCGCTGGGTGTGGCTGACGGTGTGGGCGGCTGGGCGGAGGCCAATGTGGATCCGGGGCAGTACAGCCGGGAGGTCATGGACGCGGCGGCAAGGGCGGCGGAGGCGGTCGGACAGGGAGGGGGAGGGGCAGCAGGTGAGGGAGGGAGGGAGCGAGGGAGGAAGGGAGGGTGAAAAGGAACGGGACTGGGATGTAGGGGGCTGGAAGCTTGGGGCTCGGCGGCGGGAGCGGCCCGTGGGTCGTGATACGTTCGCGGCCATATGTCGGGCTGGTGCTGGAGACCAGCAGCGCGATTATGGAAATCCGACGCGTTAAGCAGGCAGGTAAGCAGGCAAGAGACAGGCAGGGAGGGCGGTGAGGGCGGTAGGACGTCCTCAAGGCCTGGTGTGGCGCTCCGCACTACACGACACGGAGGCGTGGACACGGGCACATCCCGGGAACATTGGCCTCGCGCTTCTTCGTAACTCTCGCCCCGGCCCCCTGCCCCCTTGGCCCCCTCCGCCCCCTTCCCGCCCTCCCAGACCCCCGCGCGCTGCTTGCCGCGGCCCAGGACGCCGTCAGGACCATTGGCAGCTGCACCGCCTGCGTGGCAGTGCTGGCGGAAACCAGCGGCAACAAGGGCTCTACAGCGGATAGGGGTCGGGGCTCCTCCCCCGCTTCGCCATCGGGCGGCCCGCAGGTTCTGTCCATTGCCAACCTGGGTGACAGCGGCTGTCGGGTGGTTCGTCGCGGGGCGCTGGTCCTGGCCACCAGTCCGCAGGAACACGCCTTCAACATGCCGTACCAGATGGCGCATCCGGACAACCTGCCGGAGACGGACACGGCGGAGGACGCGGCGGTGTACCAGGTGAGGAGGGTGGGGGGACGGGGGCAAGGGGGGGGGGAAGGGAGAAGGGAGGGAGGAAGGGGAAGGGAGGGGAGGATTGGCGACAGCTGATGGAAGGCGACGGGTGATGTGTGTGGGCCTTCACAAGGGCTCAGAGGGGCAGCGCGCGCTGCTGCACGGTGGAGACAATTACGAAAACGTCTTCACGTCTTTACTGGTGCCAGATGTCCTGTTCAGGATGTGGATCAGCGAGTTCACCTTCTTCGTTCTCCGCCTCATGCGTCGCTCATCGTCGGGCCGCCCTCCTCGTTTCCCCCCCCCCCCCCGGGACAGTTGGCCCTGGAGCCCGGCGACGTGGTTGTTCTTGCCACCGACGGTCTGTTCGACAACATGTGGGACGAGGAGCTTGTGGCGCTGGTGGCCGCCGCCACCGCCGCCGTGCCTCCGGGTCTGGCGGGTCCCGCCGCCGCCGCCGCCGCTCAGCCCGTGGCTTCCCAGCTGGCTGCCTCGCTGGTGGGCGCCGCGTTCCGTCACGCACAGGACCCCGCGTTCCGATCGCCCTGGGCGGTGGAGCTGGCCAACCAGCCAACGGTACGTGCGGGAGGGGGGGCGGGGGAGGGGCCAGTTTCCGCTGTGTGTGTGCAAGTTTGCCTTTGTTTGGGCCCCTGCAGGCGTGCATGCTTCTCCGTGACCCCAGCCCTGCCCCCTGCACCCCAACTGCCTGTGACTGTCCCTCCACTGAACAGGCCTCCTGGATTACCCGCATGTTCTCTCGCGGCGGCAAGATGGATGACATCACGGCAGTCGTGGGCATCGTGACAGTCGCATGACGCGGCTGAAACCGACCCCGGTGCCGTCAATGGCGAGCAGGGCGTTGCCGCCCTGGCGCCGCTTCGGTGTCCCAGTCCTTGTCCTTGTCCATTTGCGATGTTGTTTTGCTGGCTTAACCGGCTGGGATCATGACGGATACGCCGATCCGGGCCGGCGAGGCCCGGAGCCCGGCCAACGGACGCCGTCGGCTGCCACCGAGCTCGTGAGCGTTCGGTTCGGGGGAAGTGGTTTGGAAGAAACGGCGCTGTGCCGCCGGCTCCGCGCGGCGCGCAACGCGCGGTGCGAGAACTGACTGCGGTGGTGTCTGGCCAGGCTTGGCGGGGCTGGGCTCGCCAGAGTCAGAGCCTGTTCAGGCGAGAGGACCCTTCGGGTGCCCGTCTCCCAAACCCGCCGCCGTAACCTCACACCCCAAACTTACGCGGCCGAGTTCGACACGACGGACAGTGTGAAGCCTGTCCTTCGCGTTGCGCTGGAACCCCGTTTTGCGCTGTGGGGTGTGGCCGCATTCGCGTGTGTGCGACAGCATCAAACGAGCTAGAATTAACATGGTATCTGTACGCGTACCTGCCCGTGTTGTATGGTAGTGTTATGTAACATGCCTAGTCTTGGCACCGTATGGAATCAGCCTCCGGGCTTCAGGCGTGCGGGGAGAGCAGCGAGCAACCTGGCTGAGGCGGGGGGGGGGTTATAGCAGAAGGCTTGATGTGTTTGTCGTCCCAAGCTTTTTTTCGCGTGCGGTGTACGGACGTACGTGCCTGTGTCTCAATGTTTTGTCTTGCATGGAAGGGCAGGGGCCAAGAGACGGGGTGGTGGTGGTGGTGGTGGTGTGTGCCTGCGCAGCCAACCACGGCCTAGCGCGGCGGCATCGACGCGACTGGCTGGGGCCGCTTCCGAGCAGGGAGATCCTGGCTTGACGGAGAGGGCTGCATGGGGGCTCCCGCTACTTGCCCTGTGAATCCGTTGCCGTCGCCGTTGGAATCCGGCACTGCTGCCCCGTCTTGGCAGCTCGGGCCTACCAGCACTGTAGGAGCAAGCGCGCATTCTCGGAACAGTCATTTATCGCTGCACTTGTTGTTTCATGGTATTTCGGAAGGTGGCAGACATGGGGGGCGGCAGGCTGCAAACTGACCACATTGGCGGATTCGAGAGAGGGCGCCCCAGGCGCTCAGGTTTTGATTAGGGATAAGAGTGCGCATGTCCGGTGGCGAGCCTTCGTTGCCTCTGGTTTGTGGCGGTTGCGGTTTCTCTATGGTCATGTTTCCTTTTGAAGGTACGGTATGCGTCCGGGCGGCGTGGGTGTTTTCCTGGGGCGCGGTGCCGTATAATGGTCTGCCGCGGGACGGTGGGAAGCGTTCCGGCATCAGTCATGTGTTGTGTGGACGGCTGTCCTGCCCGGTGTTTATCCTGCACAGCGCCTGTAATGTTGGATTTACGGTACGAACGTACGATACCGTGCGTGGTGCAATACGGTACCTGCCCGTCACGCAGGCACCACCTGCATCTCCCTTGCCTACCGCATGTGGGCAGCAGGGCTCCTGTGCACCCGGGGGCTCCGGAGCTGCTTGTGATGGTGGGTTGGGTGCGCCCTTTGAGTGACAGTATACCGCACGGCAAGGCGCAGCTGCAAGGTTAAGGTAGTAATGGGGGGCACACAGCTGACGCCTTCATGACGCTACCAAAGGAATTTGGTAAATATTGAGCTACAACCACGGCTCAAATATCTACCGCAACGATGGGTTCTTAGGGTTTTATAGGCGGTTGCGGCGTACCGTACACTTTTGTACCAAGACATGAACCGTATCGAGCTGCCGGGTGGGATCAAACACGGGGACGGCCGCGGCAATAGAACAGTTAAGTCCCGCCAGGTTCCTCGTGTGTCTGCGGCGAACAATGAAATGGTCTGCTACCACAGCTCCCCGAACGAGGCCTTAACGTTTTAAAGTAAGTCACGGCAGCACTTGGTTTTTTAGGATCATGATGTTCACTACAGGCTCATTATCATGAAAGTTAAGCACAGCTGTGTGCAGAGAGCTGTACCTGTAGGAGTGGAAGCATTGGGATGCGTGCGGTCGAAGTACGCACCGCTATAAAGTTGTGAAATTTTCATTTGCCTATTCGCCACAATAAACCCAGCAACTGTCATTAATGAGTGTTGAAATAACGCGATTCGGTCTCGGGGAGTGGCGCCCGCCACGTGAGAAATGCGAGAAATGTCCTTCGAGGTTACAACCCAGGGCCACCCTACCAAGGTGTTTTGATCATGTCGGTAAGGATTACATTATTATACTTATAGCTTGGCGCTGTTCGCGAAGCGCGGACTGCTCTATTACGCGTGAAACGTTGGTCGTGCGCCAAAGGCTGCAAAACAAAATCGCAAGCATGTATACATTTATCAATCATTGAAACCCTACAATATCTTGTGCCGTGGCTCTTGGTTTACAACTCTCCGTCAGCTGACGAGCAGCGGAGGTTTGCCAAAATATCTTAGTCAGCGGGGTTGGTACGGCACCTACTACCGCAGTTCACCAACATGCAGTCAAATCACGCATGGGTAGGCTGGTATAAAAGGCGAACATGGCTGCTTGACCCTACCAAGCACATGCAAGACGGTGCATGGGAGTAGACCCGACGTAAAGAAACAGTTGCAACAGTCGCACAGTCGCGGCCTCGTGCCTCTCATCCCTCTGCATTCGGAGCCGGCAAGCGTAGTCGCTGTAGGTACAGGATTCCCTCTTTCGACCGTCAGCTGTATTGAGTCGCAACGCTCCGCCCGATTGGGACACTCCTAGTCAACTGCTGCTATGGGAGAGGAACAGAGCGGGGCGCCCCCGGCGGGGCCGCAGGCGCAGCATGACCCCACCCGGGGCTTCCTCAACAAGTTCTGCTTCGGCTGGATGGTCAAGCACGTCTCCGCCGCCCGCAAGGGATCCGAGCTGGACCCCCGGGAGATGGGCATGCCGGAGGAGAACCTGGCGGCCGCCGCCTACGACAAGTTCGCGGGCCACTGGGCGGCGGAGATGAAGCTGCGGGATGGCAGCGATGGGCATGGAAGCAGCGGCGGCTCCAAGCCCAGCCTCTTCCGCGCGCTGCGTCGGAGCTTCGGCTGTTACTACATGTTGGCTGGGCTGTGCAAGTGCGGCTGGTCCGCATTCGTCATCTGCGGCGCCTTCTACTTCGTGCGCAGGTGGGGGCAGGGGGCGGGGCTGGGGGTGCTGGGGGCATGGCGCGCAGGTGGGGCGCCGCTGATGCGGCCGTGCTGGTTGGTTGGGGTGGCGGGCCCAGGCAAGCCTAGCCTAGCTGCTCGGATGGCGTTGATAGGCTTGGGAAGATGTGAACACTGCGCAACCCGTTCCTCAGTTGCGTCTCTGCCCCCATGAGCCCCTGGAGCACTGCTTTGCCCCTGCGCTAACCCGCTGCCTCCTCCCCCCCCATGTGCCCCTGGGCCGCAACACGCACCCCACTCCGAAACCACCCCTGCAGCCTTCTGGCCCACGTCAACGGCATCTCCGATGGCCGCCTGTACTCCACCACCACCGCGGGCTGGGCCCTCATGGCGGGTTTCACACTGGACGCCTGGTTCCTGGGTGAGTGGGTGCGGGTGGGGGTGGGTGGGTGGGTGGGTGAGGGTCGGGGGTTGCTTTTTTGCCGAATGACGGATTTGGGTGTTGACTTGCTGCTGCCCCGTCCTCATCGTCGTCCTTTGCTGTGCGCATGCTTGGCAACCCTCCTTGCGACTCAACTCGACACCTTACCCTCGTCTCTAACTCCCTCACTGCCGGTTTCCCCCTCGGCACCTGTCCCCCTCCCGCCCCCCGCCCCCCCCCCCCCCCCCGCCCTCAGGCCTGAGCCTGCAGCGCATGGGCTACATCTGCATGCAGGTGGGTATCCGGGCCCGCGCCGCACTGGTGCAGGCCGTCACCCACAAGGCCTTCCGCCTGTCCTCCGTGCGGGCCGACCAGTCCGCAGCAATCGTCAACTTCGTCTCATCAGACATCCAAAAGATTTACGACGGAGCGCTGGTAAGAGAGGGAGTTTAGCGGTTTCACCCCCGGTTTGGGGAAGGAATGGTTATGGGGCGACAAGGGACTTGCCAACGGATCATCAGTGCTGTGGCCAAATCTGATCCAACCGCTTTACGCAATGTCCCGTTCCAAGCCCCGCCCCCCGCCCTTCCCTGCCCGCACCCCTCCCCCTTCCCTGCCCCCTCCCCGCCGCTTCACCCCTCCCCCGCAGGAGTTCCACTACCTGTGGACCGCCCCCTTCGAGGCCGCCGCCATCCTGGCTTTGCTGGGCTACCTGACCAACGACTCCATGCTGCCGGGTCTGGGGGTCATTCTGCTGGTGCTGCCGCTGCAGTACTTTTTCGGATACAAGATCATCCGCATCAAGCTGGCCAACGCGGCACACGTGGCGGAGCGCTCCTCCATCCTCCAGGTGAGAGCTCGATCAGAGGCTGCGGTTGATCTGCTGATGTTTACAGAACTCCATCGGATGTTTGGATTCGTCCGTGTCGGGTTACATGTGTGGGGTTGCATCGATCGTCCCACAGTTCGTTTCCCCCAACACTGCCCCCACTTGCCCCCTCTGCGTGCAGGAGGTGCTTCCCGCCATCAAGCTGGTCAAGTACTACGCGTGGGAGGCGTTCTTCGAGGAGCGCATCAGTGAGATCCGGCGCAAGGAGCTGCGGCTGTCCTTTTGGAACGCCACCATGAAGGTCGTCAATATCGCCTGTGTCTTCTGCGTGCCGCCCCTCACCGCCTTCGTCATCTTCACAGCCTACGAGTTCCAGAAGGCGCGCCTCGTCTCCTCCGTCGCCTTCACCACCCTGTCCCTCTTCAACATCCTGCGCTTCCCCCTGGTGGTGCTGCCAAAGGCCCTCCGCGCCGTGTCGGGTGAGCGGGCGGGGCGGTGCAGCCCAAGCTGAGTTTGTTACGAGCTGGAAAAGGTTGGAAGCAACCGGGACTGCCGTACTGTTCAGGACCTGTCACTGTGGGCATTGTGACCTTGGTGTTTACAGCTGACATGCTTGCCCCCGCTCGCTTGCTTCATGTGGCATTACCTCACCTCGTCTCGCTTTGCCCCGCCTCCGCTCCGCCCCGGCCTCCTCGCCCCCTGGCCACCTGTACAGAGGCCCACGCGTCCCTGCAGCGGCTGGAGGCGTTCTTGGTGGAGGACGTGCCGGGGGGCAGCAGCGCCGACCAGGGGGCCGCCGCGAAGGCCGCCCCGCCTGGAGTGCGAATTGTGAGTGGCGCCCATCAGCAGACCGAGAACCGAAATCTACCCTGCTGTGCTGCACCGCCGTGCGGGACCGACTTCTCCGCTGGGACCTCAATACGGGGCTAATCATCATCATTGCGCTGTCGTACCGTCGTGCCTACCTGGCCGTGTTTGCTTTTGTTCATGTCGTTTGCCGCCTCCTCCCACTGCTGACCTGCCGTTAACCTCCATCCGCCCCTCCGCCAACTCCCTGCCCAACCCCTTGGGTGCCCCTCAGGACAACGCCGTGTACCACCACCCCAGCAACCCCAACTGGCACCTGCACATCCCGCGCTTCGAAGTGCGCCCTGGCCAGGTGGTTGCGGTGGTTGGCCGCATCAGCTCCGGCAAGTCTTCGCTGGTTCAGGCCATCCTGGGCAACATGGTGCGGGAGCACGGCTCGCAGGCGGTGGGTGGCCGCATCTCCTACGTGCCGCAGAACCCCTGGCTGCAAAACATGTCCATACGCGACAATGTCATGTTCGGGGAGGCCTGGCAGCAGGACAAGTACGAGGCAGTCATTGAGGCGTGTGCGCTGGGCACCGACCTGCAGATCCTGCCGCAGGGGGACCAGAGCAAGTGAGTGCTCGCAGGGAGGAACTGGGAGGGGCTTGATTGGGCTCCACCGCGACTCGTGGCCTGTACTGCAGCTCCTGCCGTGTTGACGACCGACGGACTGCCTACAGCTGCGCTGCTGAACTTGGTTTCGTGACTTGCTTGCTGCCTGGCGTCCCGCTTCGCGCGCCGCACCGCACCGCAGGGCCGGCATCCGCGGCGTCAACTTCTCGGGCGGCCAGCGCCAGCGTGTCAATCTGGCCCGCTGCGCCTACGCGGACGCCGACCTGGTGCTGCTGGACAACGCGCTGAGTGCCGTGGACCACCACACCGCCCACCACATCTTCGACGCCTGCATCAAGGGCCTGTTCGCGGATAAGGCTGTCGTGCTCATCACCCACCAGATCGAGTTCATGCCGCGATGCGACGCCGTCGCCATCATGGACGAGGGCCGCTGCCTGTACTTCGGTGAGTCATCGTACTGTCGTACCGTGCCACGCACGCCGTACAGTAATGGCCACCTGGCGTACGTGTTGCGGCTTCAAATTAAACCAATCCGTCATTGTGTGTTGTGCTGCACGTGTCGCATTGTCATTTGAGAAACGTGGATGAGGGTTCTCCGGCGGCGGCGAATCACTGGTTTGTTAGGGGGGCGGCATGAGCCCGTGCGCTGGTGCCTCAAGTCCGAACGCGCGCGCCGACCCGTCCCGTCCGTCCCTTGCCTTCAACCCCGCTTCACGCGTACGGCACACGCCGCCACGCCCTCAGGCAAATGGAACGAGGAGTCCCAGCACCTGCTGGGCAAGCTGCTGCCGATCACCCACCTGCTGCATGCCGCCGGCTCTCAGGAGCCCCCGCCTGCAGCACCCAAGCGGGAAAACAAGGCCGCCCCGCAGAAATCGTGAGTGGGTGCATCATCGCGAGCCTGCTGCTGGGGTCACTGCCGCCTGCGTGAAATGAACGGTGCTTGAAAGTGCCGTTTGCCTGCGTCCTGGCCCGCCTGCGTCCTGCCCAGGCACCTGTGCTGAACGAATGTCTGTTTCCTCGCGCTGCTGCCTCGCTCGCCGTCTTTGTATGTGGCCCACAGTCAGTCGCTGCAGCTGACCCTGGCCCCCACCTCCATTGGCAAGCCGGCCCCCAAGGACACCTCCAAAGATGCGCCCAGGCTGACCGCATTCAAGGCCGCACTCATCTACACCTACTATGGAAACCTCGCCCTGGGTGAGTCAGTAGAATACGAGTAGTGGACGGGGCCACAACACGGTGCCTTTCTTGGTTTCTGGGTCCGGATCGGTGGAAGTGTGTGTTTGCAGCGACTGCCGTTCGCGGCGGTCTTCAGAGGGTCGTTATCGGGGAAGCTCCCGGGCCCCATTTACTAGATGTGTGTGTAAGTCAATACCTACGGCGCCGAACCCTCCCCTTGCCCCCCGCGCCCAGCATCCCGCCCCCACCCCCCAACGGTGGTTCTCACTTGCACCCACCCCCTCCTGGCCCTCTCCCTCTGCTGGCCCTGCTCGCCCTCCCCCCCCGCTGCGCAGTGTCCCTGTGCTTCCTGCTGTTCCTGACCGCACAGACCACCCGCCAGATGTCCGACTTCTGGGTGCGCTGGTGGGTGAACGACCAGTACGCCCACTTCGCCGCCCCCAAGTCCCAGGACCCCGGCGCCACGCGGTTCTACAGCCTGCTGTATCTGCTGCTGGTGGGGCTGTTCTATCTGACCATGATCGGCCGCGGCGCCACCTTCCTGTGGTGGGTGCTGCGCTCCTCTGAGAACATCCGCCGCAGGGCGCTGCACAACGTGATGCACGCGCCCATGGGCTTCTTCCTGGTCACACCCGTGGGAGACCTGCTGCTCAACTTTACTAAGGACCAGGTGCGGGCGGGCGTGTGGGTGCGTGTGTGTGCGTGTTTTTGGGGAGACCTGGGGGGGCTGCGTGTGCGTGGGAGGGGGGCTGCTGGGAGGTTTGGGGCGGGTGGGCCGGACTACTCGGATGCGCTCCAGGCGGCCTTGCCGGGCCTGGTAGGCTTTGGTTGAGCCTGCGGGCAAGGGAGGAAACGGACATGTCTCCTCTTCCCTAGCCGGCCGGTCGCGGAATGCTGCTGCTGCCACCTCCGCCCCGGCTCACCCGCACCCGCAGCCACTGCCGTCACCGCTCGCTACCCGATCTGTACCGAGGAGCGACTCCTCGTTTCGCCACCCCGCCCCCCGCCTTCGTACATGATGCCGTACTACTTGTCGTACCTTGCAACTGCAGGACATCATGGACGAGAACCTGCCTGATGCCGTACACTTCATGGGTATCTACGGCCTCATCCTGCTCGCCACCACCATCACCGTCTCCGTCACCATCAACTTCTTCGGCGCCTTCACCGCCGCCCTCATCCTGGCAACGCTGCTCATGTTGTCCGTGTACCTGCCCGCCGCCACCGCGCTCAAGAAGGCGCGTGCGACCAGCGGCGGTCAGCTGGTGGGTCTGGTGGCCGAGGTGTTGGAGGGGCTGGCAGTGGTGCAGGCCTTCTCAAAGCAGGAGCACTTTATCGGCGAGGCGGCGAGGCGCACCGACACCACAAACGCCGCCGTGTTCAGCGCCGAGAGCCTCAACCTGTGGCTGGCCTTCTGGTGCGACCTCATCGGTGCCTGCCTGGTGGGGGTCGTCAGCGCCTTCGCGGTCGGCATGAAAGGTGCGTGAGCAGCGGGGAAGCGACAGATGGGGGAGGGGTCAAAACCCAGCCACGTGCCGCCTGCCTGCCTGTCTGCCTGCCTGCCTACGTTTCTTGATCTCGGAGGACTTGGCTGCCTGCGGGTCCCACCGTTTCCTTATGGGGTGGCTGGGGTCCTTTGCCGACTATCCTTAGCTGCTGACTAGGGTTGCTCGCCCCCCCCCCTCCCTCCTGCCGCACCGCTCCCCGCCCCCCGCCGCTCAGACACCCTGGGCTCAGCCACCGTGGGTCTTGCCTTCTCCAACATCATCCAGATGCTCGTGTTCTACACCTGGGTGGTCCGCTTCATCGCCGAGTCCATCTCGCTGTTCCACAGTGTCGAGGGGGTGAGCAGGGACATACAGACCCCAGTTGCTGGCCATCCACACAGCGGACCCGACTGAGGGGCGGAGTCGTCCGTCCCTGCATGTTTTTACGCGGTCAAGAACACCCTCGCTCATGATCATGTTCCCCGAATGGCGCCTCTGAGCTGCTCGCCTAGACGAAAGTTCACTTCTGTCGTCTCACATGTGACTGTCTCTCATCTCGCTTGTTTTCGTTCTGTCCGTGCAGTTGGCCTGGCTCGCCGACTACGTGCCCCACGACGGCGTCTTCTACGACCAGAAGCAGCTGGATGGCGTCGCCAAGAGCATCACCCTGCCAGACGGTCAGATCGTACCCGGTAGGTGACACCACAACACACCCTGGCGCTGGCAATAGGCATGTTGACCGTTTCTGGTTAATCAGGCTAACCGCCGTCCGTTACACAGTTGCGCACCCACCTGTCTCGATCGGCAGGAAATATATCCTGGAAGTGCAACTGCGCGTGGCTACGCGATAGTGAAGGCGACGTGTCCTAACTAAACTTGTTGTGTATCCTTCCCTCTGCTCCCGCTCCGCCCTTGACGCACGCAGCGGCGGCGGGCAAGGTTCAGGTTGTGGTGGACGATGCTGCTCTGTCCCGCTGGCCCGCCACCGGCAACATCCGCTTCGAGGACGTGTGGATGCAGTACCGCCTGGACGCGCCCTGGGCCCTCAAGGGCGTCACCTTCTCCATCGCTGACGGCGAGAAGGTGGGCGCCGTGGGCCGCACCGGCTCCGGCAAGTCCACCACCCTGCTGGCGCTGTACCGCATGTTCGAACTGGGCCGCGGCCGCATCCTCGTCGACGGAGTGGACATCGCCTCCCTCAGCCTCAAGCGCCTCCGCACTGGTAAGCAAGCAACAGCCGCGGCAGTACGGCAGCAGCAGCAGTAGCTATCCCAGTTGTCCAATGAGGATCGTCTGGAAGGTTCTGTGGTGCGGATGGTGCCCAGAGGAGAATGGGGCCATACCGTACAACTGTAACAATCTCTCTCTAAAGTAGCACTGCAGAAGCGGTCAGAAAGTGCTGCGGGCAGCGCGCGTGCGGGAAGGCACAGCAGTCGAGTTGCCTCGCAACACTTTGGGTGGCTGACGACCACAGCTTGTCCGCGGCCCCGCGTGCAGCAACTGCCGCAATAACCATCGGTGCTAGATAGAGCACCGCAGGCGCCACATTTACTCCCTCGTTACCCGGCTGACCCGCACCCGCCGCCTCCCCTCCCCTCCCCTCCCCCCAGGCCTGTCCATCATTCCCCAGGAGCCCGTGATGTTCACCGGCACCGTGCGTTCCAACCTGGACCCCTTCGGCGAGTACAAGGTGAGCGGCTGAGGGAGTGAGGGACCCCGCCCACCCACCCACCGGTCTGCCTGCCTGTCTGCCTGGTGCGGGTCTGCCCATCAGCATGCCCACATTCTGTGCCCTTGCCAGCGTAGCCTTGAACGCGATTGATAGAGCAGAACCGCGTTTCAGCCCCTCGGCAGGATGCCCTGCTGCTCTTCCAGCTGTGGTGGGCTGCACTGTCCCTATCTTTAGCTTCGAACTTAACGGATCCCAGCTACATGAACCGAAAGAAAAAATATGGGACCTAACCTTTACTACTTCACCCCTTTTCACACACTCCATTCGCGCCCTGCTGCTCCGCTGCCCCCCCCCCCCCACGTGCCCCTGCAGGACGACTCGGTGCTGTGGGAAGTCCTTCACAAGGTGGGCCTGGAGTCCGCTGCCCAGCACGCGGGCGGGCTGGATGGGCGCGTGGACGGCACCGGCGGCAAGGCCTGGTCGCTGGGCCAGATGCAGCTGGTGTGCCTGGCTCGCGCGGCGCTGCGGGCGGTGCCCATTCTGTGCCTGGACGAGGCCACGGCCGCCATGGACCCGCACACGGAGGCGGTGGTGCAGGAGACCATCCGGCGTGTGTTCACTGACCGCACCACCATCACCATCGCTCACCGCCTGGATACCATCATCGAATCGGACAAGGTGCTGGTTATGGAGGCGGGGCAGCTCAAGGAGTACGACGCGCCCGCGACACTGCTGGCGGACCGCGGCTCCATGTTCTCAAAGCTCGTCGACAAGAGCGGCCCGGCGGCGGCGGCGGCGCTGCGGCAGTTGGCGGAGGAGCACTTTGCAACGAGGCAGCAGCAGCAGCAGCAGTGAAATGGCGGCGGCGTGTCGCGGCGGACACGTGGGGGAAGGGGGAGCGGACGAACGGATGGAGGGCCGATGGGACACAGCCATGGACTGGGCTGCGGCGATCGTAGCGGTGGGGGTCTTGGCGTAGCAGCAGCAGCAGCAGTCGCAGAGGGTTAGTTGTATTGGTGTAGGTGCACGTAGCGGCTAGCGTTGTCAGGTAGCTGGAGCGGGAGAGGGATGGGCGAGTGCAGCTTCGGGACTTGGGGAACACGGTGGGAGGGGGGAGAACTTGGGGGGAACAGAATTAGTTTGCGTATAAAGAGGTCTTGCTTGCGGTTTGGAACGGCTGTTTAAAGCTGTTTGTTTCCTCCTCCCAGGCAAACGCTAGCTGCTGTGATGAAGACTGATGTAGTGTGAGCTTGGCTGGCCCTGGCTTGTACGATGATGTACGATGATACAGAACCTGATACATCGCTAGTCAGTATACCGGTAATTTCAGTGTGTGGGCTGTATACGTAGTAGCAGGGGTAGCTAGGTGCGTGAACCCAAAAGTATGTTCTGGGTTTATGTGGGGTTTCCAAGAGCGAGATGTTATCAACAGCCTTGGACCTGCTGGTAACTTCCCCCGGTTGAGCTACGGCTTCAAACCAGCGGGGCGTCAGGTGAGACGTATGTGTGCTGTATTACTACGCGCATGCCGTTATGAAAGCAACGTTTTCGGTTTGTCCTGCGTGCCCTCAAGTTTGATGGTGCCCTGAAGAACTGATGGTTTCCTTCCGTTTAGTGGTTTGTTTCAGTTATTTAATGTCCACCAGAAGTCGTGATTACTTGGCAGCGTATTTAGTGCTCGAGAGTGAGTCGCCGGTAACATCGATGTGTCGTACACGTCGTACGTACTAGTGCAACAGAAACAACTTGCGTGCGCTGGTGCTGCCATGTGTGCGCATCCACGCAAACACACATGCATAGATGCGCTAGCAGTGCCGATTTTGATGTTTCTTGACTGTGGGCCGGTTTACCAGGGCGCTGTACTGATGTACGGCAGTCATGCTTGGGCGACCTATGGAACTACTGTCGAAGAGCCTTGAGGCGCGCGGCCGGCGCCATCGCCGCCGTCACATGACGTACGGCAAAGCCTTTGTAACAGAACATGATGCACATGGGGGCTAACCTTACATACTCTGCGTTTGCAACCCGGCGCCGACGCTGGCACAATCCGCAGGCATGGGGCCCTAGCGCGTGTTTCGTATTATCTCGCTCCCTTTCTGGCATCACCCGTCCCAGCCTGAACCTGACAGCCGGACTGATGCGCGTGGATGCTGGCACCGGAGGAGGGGATGCAGCGTTGCTCAATGGGGAGAGTTGGGGGGCACAAAGGGACGTGTGGGCGAGGGAGGGGGACCTTGGACACCGTAGCTGTCAGAGATGTCTTAGCTGGGTAATAATAATAATAATAATAATAATAATAATAATAATAATAATAATAATAATAATAATAATAATAATAATAATAATAATAATAATAATAATAATAATAATAATAATAATAATAATAATAATAATAATAATAATAATAATAATAATAATAATAATAATAATAATAATAATAATAATAATAATAATAATAATAATAATAATAATAATAATAGCTGGGTACTGTCGTAAACCCCGGCGGAGTGTGGGGGCACGGGTCGATAGCTCGCTGCTGGTGGGCCCGTACCCCTGGGTGCCCAGCCGGCCCTTGGAGGGGGACTAAGTGTCACGAGGGGCGGTGAGGGCGGGCCAGGAGGGGGCACTCGGTGCACTGCCGTAGAGGCGAGGGTGGCGTGATGATATGCACGTTACGCCGCGTGAGGGAGCTTCGATCTGTTGAGTGGGGGGGCGGCATCGCGACGCCAAGGATGCGGCTGGGTCACCCGGGTGGGGGGGGGAAGTGGCCTTTGGGTCACCCGGGTGGGCTGGGCAGAGCAGGGTTGCGGTAGGTGGGTGGATGGAAGTTGGAAGGGGGTGGGAAGCAGCGCTTTATATACATAGGGCCCCGTCTTCTTGGGGATGTCAGGCTGTAATGGTTGCCGTACATAGTCACAGCAATTCGTACGACATATACAACGGTAAGTAACGACATGTTACGTCAAGAAGGGCGGAACCATCAAAACAACTAGGAGAAGGCCTCCGCGATCCGGCTGAAGGCTCGACGACTGCAGTGCGCGGCTGCTGCTGCTGGTGGTGGGTTGCAGCGGCGGGGCCCGTCACCAGCGCACCCGGCAGTGGCGGGCGGAAGGGCGCCGCTGCAGCGCGGGCTGGTGGGCCCATCCCCGACGTTCCGCCGGCGGCTGCCGCCTGGCCCGCGGCCGCGTTCAGCCTTTGCTGCTGCACCTGCGGATCCGCAGCCCCGGCGCCCCGGGCCCCTCCCGTGGTCGCTGAACCATCTCCATCGATGCCATCTTGCGTTTCTCCGCGTTCAGGAGTTGCTCCTCGAGTTCAGACGCAGGGGGCTGCGGCACGGGCTGCAGCCCCTTAGCTTCAGCTGCCGCTCTGTCGGCCCTCCACACAAACCGGGGCCAAGACACGCTTCCAAATGAAGTTCATGCCTGGCTGACTGTCCAGCGTCTCCAGCACCCGCTGGGCCTAACTGGCTGTACGGAGGTCGTCGTCGGCGTGACCTGGCACCGCAGCCGCCGCCTCCGTCACAGCCAACTCCTCCGTCACGGCCACTCCGCCTCCGTCGCGGCCAACTCCTCTGCCGCGGCCAACCCCTCGTCAAGGTCTCCTACGCCTGGCTGCTGTTGAGCCGGTGACCCGACGGCTGGACCGAACTCCGTCCTGCCTGGCTGCCGGCTCACCGTCATCTGTGGGCCCACCGGTGGCTGCCAGCTCACCACCGCCTGCAAGTAAGGGGGCGCGGCTGGTGAGGAGGTGGCTGCAGCAGCAGCAGCAGCAGCAGCAGGGTCACCGGCGACCAGGCTGCCAGGCCCTTGACTTGTGTGCACCCTTGAGCTGTGCGTGTGTAGCTGCGCTCCTGCAGAGCTGCTCTTGGAGCTCGCAGCTCGGGAAACTGGACCTGCCACGCCGCCTCCTGCCTATCCTGCTGCCTGTCGACCCAAGTGCGACGGTCAGGCGTGTCGTACGGACGCGGGCCCGTCGGCTCGGCTCGACTGGCGGGAGATAGACATGTGTCAAGGCCCATACATCCCCGAGACCCATTCACTGATTCCCAACCCATCCACTGATTCCCAACCCTTTCCGGCCTTCATCCACCCATCTACCCTAGCCATGCTCTGCCCTGTCCAACCTGATGACCCACACCCAGCAGCAACTTTGGCGTCGCGATGCCCCGCCCCGCCGACAGCTACCCAAGGTCCCTCTCCCTCGCCCGCACGTCCCCGTCGAGCAATGCTGCATCCCCTCCTCCGTGCCCACATCCACGCACCTCGGTTTGGGTGTCAGGTTCAAGATGGGGCGGCTGTGGCCAGACAGGGAACGAGATGCTACGAAACACGCGCTAGGGCCCCACGTCTGCGGATAGTGCTAGCGCCGGCGCCGGCTTGCACGCGCAGGGTATTTTGAGCCCCATGTGCATCATGTTCTGTTACAAAGGCTTTGCCGCACGTCATGTGACGGCGGTGATGGCGCCGGCCGAGCGCCGCAAGGCTCTTCGACCGTAGTTCCATAGTAAGCCCAGGCATGACTGCCGTACATCAGTACGGCGCCCTGGTAAACCGGCCCACAGTCAAGAAACATCAAAATCGGCACCGCTAGCGCATCTATGCATGTGCTTGCGTGGATGCGCACATGGCAGCACCAGTGCACGCAAGTAGTCTCTATTGCACTAGCATATATAGTACGACGTGTACGACACATCGATGTTACCAGCGACTCACTCTCGAGCACTAAATACGCTGCCAAGTAATCACGACTTCTGGTGGGCATTAAATAACTGAAACAAACCACTAAACGGACGAAAACCATCAGTTCTTCAACCAGCAAACGCAGGGGCTCGCAGGACAAACCCAGCAAACCGAAAAACGTTGCTTTCATAACGGCATGCGCGTAGTAATACAGCACACATACGTCTCACCTGACGCCCCGCTGGTTTGGAGACGTAGCTCAACCGGGGCAAGTTACCAACAGGTCCAAGGCTCTTGGACACCCCACATGCACCCAAGGCATGCTTCTGGGTTCACGCACCTAGCTACTCCTGCTACTACAACCCACAAACTGAAAAGACACTGACTAGCGATGTACCAGGTTCTGTATCATCGTACATCAACATACAAGCCAGGGCCAGCCAAGCTCACACTTCATCAGTCTTCACAGCAGCTAGCGATTGCCTGGGAGGAGGAAACAAACAGCTTTAAACAGCCGATCCAAACCGCAAGCAAGACCTCTTTATGAGCAAACTAATTATGTTCCCCCCAAGTCCCCCCCAAGTTCCCTCCGCATTCCTCTCCCATCCCTCTCCCGCTCCAGCTACCTGACAACTAACGCCTCTCTGCAGCCGCTGCATGTGTCTCTTCGCAAAGCCATCCAGTACCCACCACGGGCCTCTAGCCTCTACGTGCACCGACGATACTACCAGCCCTCGGCGACTGCTGCTGCTGCTGCTACACAAAAACCCCCACCGCTACGATTGCCGCAGCCCAGACCATGGCTGTGTCCCATCGCTCCTCCATCCACTCGCCCCCTCCTTCTTCCCCCACGTGTCCGCCGCGACACGCCGCCATTTCACTGCTGCCGCTGCTGCTGCTGCCTCGTTGCAAAGTGCTCCTCCGCCAACTGCCGCAGCGCCGCCGCCGCCGCCGGGCCGCTCTTGTCCACGAGCTTCGAGAACATGGAGCCGCGGTCCGCCAGCAGTGTCGCGGGCGCGTCGTACTCCTTGAGCTGCCCCGCCTCCATAACCAGCACCTTGTCCGATTCGATGATGGTATCCAGGCGGTGAGCGATGGTGATGGTGGTGCGGTCAGTGAACACACGCCGGATGGTCTCCTGCACCACCGCCTCCGTGTGCGGGTCCATGGCGGCCGTGGCCTCGTCCAGGCACAGAATGGGCACCGCCCGCAGCGCCGCGCGAGCCAGGCACACCAGCTGCATCTGGCCCAGCGACCAGGCCTTGCCGCCGGTGCCGTCCACGCGCCCATCCAGCCCGCCCGCGTGCTGGGCAGCGGACTCCAGGCCCACCTTGTGAAGGACTTCCCACAGCACCGAGTCGTCCTGCAGGGGCACGTGGGGGGGGGCAGCGGGGCAGCGGGGCAGCAGGGCGCGAATGGAGTGTGGAAGGGTGCGCGCAGTGAAGATCAGGCAAAGGCACAGAATGTGGGAAGGCTGATGGGCAGACCCGCACCATGCCGGCCGGCCGGCCGGCAGGCTGGTGGATGCGCGGGTACCCTGTTTCCCTGCCTCAGCCGCTCACCTTGTACTCGCCGAAGGGGTCCAGGTTGGAACGCACGGTGCCGGTGAACATGACGGGCTCCTGGGGAATGATGGACAGGCCTGCGGGGGGGGGAGGGAAGGCGGCCGGGCGGGTGAAGTGGGAGGGGGGGGCCGGCCGGGTAACGAGGGAGGGAATGTGGCGCCTGCGGTGCTCTATATAGCACCGATGGTACTAGCGGCAGCTGCTGCGCGCCGGGGCCGCTGCGATCGTCATTCGACTGGCTGTGCCTTCCCGCACGCGCGCCTTCCTGCCCGCGGCGCTTTCTGACCGCTTCTGCAGTACTACTGCCGCTGCTGCCTGCTGCGGCTGTTGCTTGCTTACCAGTGCGGAGGCGCTTGAGGCTGAGTGAGGCGATGTCCACTCCGTCGATGAGGATGCGGCCGCGGCCCAGTTCGAACATGCGGTACAGCGCCAGCAGGGTGGTGGACTTGCCGGAGCCGGTGCGGCCCACGGCGCCCACCTTCTCGCCGTCAGAGATGGAGAAGGTGACGCCCTTGAGGGCCCAGGGCGCGTCCAGGCGGTACTGCATCCACACGTCCTCGAAGCGGATGTTGCCGGTGGCGGGCCAGCGGGCCAGGGCCGCATCGTCCACCACAACCTGCACCTTGCCCGCCGCCGCTGCGTGCGTCAAGGGCGGAGCGGGAGCAGAGGGAAGGATACCGCAAACCATGTTTAGTTACAGGACACGTCGCCTTCATTATCGCGTAGCCACACGCAGCTGCACTTCCAGGATGTATTTCCTCCCGATCGAGGCAGGTGGGTGCGCAACTGTGTAACGGACGGCGGTTAGCCTGATTAACCAGAAACGGTCAACAAGCCAATTGCAAGCGCCATGTTTGCTGAAAGCGCCAGAGCGTGTTGTGGTGCGTGTCACCTACCAGGTACGATCTGACCGTCTGGCAGGGTGATGCTCTTGGCGACGCCATCCAGCTGCTTCTGGTCGTAGAAGACACCGTCGTGGGGCACGTAGTCGGCGAGCCAGGCCAACTGCACGGACAGAATGAAAACAAGGGAGACGAGAGACAAGCTGACACATGAGAGAAGCAGACGCAATTCGGGGAACAGGATCATGAGCGGAGGGTGTCCTTGACCGCGTATACATGCAGCGGCGGACGCCTCCCTCCCTCAGTCGGGTCCGGCTGTGTGGATGGCCAGCACGTGGGGTCTGTCCCTGCTCACCCCCTCGACACTGTGGAACAGCGAGATGGACTCGGCGATGAAGCGGACCACCCAGGTGTAGAACACGAGCATCTGGATGATGTTGGAGAAGGCAAGACCCACGGTGGCTGAGCCCAGGGTGTCTGAGCGGCAGCAGGGAGGGGCGGTGAGGCAGCAGGGAGGGGGCGGTGAGCAAGCCTAGTCAGCAGCTAATAAGGATAACCCGCGACACCTGACGAAGCGGACCCGATCCAAACCAATTAGGTGGTTGGCATGCACCGGCGGGCAGCAAAACCAGTCAAAATGTTAAGCAGAAAGCCAGGCAGGCGGCGCGTGGCTGGGTTTTTACTCCCCCCCCTTCTGTCGCTTCCCCGCTGCTCACCCTTCATGCCGACTGCGAAGGCGCTGACGACTCCCACCAGGCACGCGCCGATGAGGTCGCACCAGAAGGCCAGCCACAGGTTGAGGCTCTCGGCGCTGAACACGGCGGCGTTGGTGGTGTCTGTGCGTCTCGCCGCCTCGCCGATAAAGTGCTCCTGCTTTGAGAAGGCCTGCACCACTGCCAGCCCCTCCAACACCTCGGCCACCAGACCCACAAGCTGACCGCCGCTGGTCGCACGGGCCTTCTTGAGCGCGGTGGCGGCGGGCAGGTACACGGACAACATGAGCAGCGTTGCCAGGATGAGGGCGGCGGTGAAGGCGCCGAAGAAGTTGATGGTGACGGAGACGGTGATGGTGGTGGCGAGCAGGATGAGGCCGTAAATGCCCATGAAGTGTACGGCATCGGGCAGGTTCTCGTCCATGATGTCCTGCAGTTGCACGGTACGACAAGTAGTACGGCATCTAAATTCATGTATGAAGGCAAGGGGCGGGGTGGCGAAACGATGAGTCGTTCCTCGGCACAGATCGGGGAGAGAGCGGTGACGGCAGTGGCCGCCTGGTTTCCCGCCGCCATCCGAGTAGCCCGGCCCACCCGCCCCAAACCCCCCATGCAGCCCCAGGCCCCCCCGAGCCCCCCCAGCCCCCCCCCCCCCCCACGCACACGCACGCACACGCCCGCACCTGGTCCTTCGTGAAGTTTAGCAGCAGGTCTCCCACGGGTGTGACCAGGAAGAAGCCCATGGGCGCGTGCATGACGTTGTGCAGCGCCCTGCGGCGGATGTTCTCAGAGGAGCGCAGCACCCACCACAGGAAGGTGGCGCCGCGGCCGATCATGGTCAGATAGAACAGCCCCACCAGCAGCAGATACAGCAGGCTGTAGAACCGCGTGGCGCCGGGGTCCTGGGTCTTGGGGGCGGCGAAGTGGGCGTACTGGTCGTTCACCCACCAGCGCACCCAGAAGTCGGACATCTGGCGGGTGGTCTGTGCGGTCAGGAACAGCAGGAAGCACAGAGACACTGCGAAGCGGGAGGGGGGAGGGCGAGCAGGGCCAGCAGAGGGAGAGGGCCAGGAGGGGGTGGGTGCAAGTGAGAACCGCCGTTGGGCGGGGCCGGGATGCTGGGCGCGGGGGGCAAGGGGAGGGTTCTCGGCGCCGTAAGGGATGAGCTACATACCAAAAGCTGCCACTACACCGGCGCTTCCGCAATAATTTCCCGCTGAGCACCGCCGCGAACGGTCGGTCGATGCAAAAACACACTTCTGGTAATCCGGACCCAGAAACCAAGAAAGGCACGGTGTTGTTGCCCCGTCCACCATTCGTATTCGAACTGTCGTAATCTACGAACTCACCCAGGGCGAGGTTGCCGTAGTAGGTGTAGATGAGTGCGGCCTTGAATGCGGTCAGCCTGGGCGCATCTTTGGAGGTGTCCTTGGGGGCCGGCTTGCCAATGGAGGTGGGGGCCAGGGTCAGCTGCAGCGACTGACTGTGGGCCATGTACCAAGACGGCGAGCGAGGCAGCAGCGGGAAGAAACAGACATTCGTTCAGCACGGGTGCCTGGGCAGGGTCTGTCTCCCCGGGGACGAAGGCAAATGGCACTTGCACCGTTCGTTTCACGCAGGCGGCAGTGCCCCCAGCAAGCTCACGATGAGGCACCACTCACGATTTCTGCGGGGCGGCCTTGTTGTCCCGCTTGGGTGCTGCAGGCGGGGGCTCCTGGGAGCCGGCGGCATGCAGCAGGTGGGTGATTGGCAGCAGCTTGCCCAGAAGGTGCTGGGACTCCTCGTTCCACTTGCCTGAGGGCGTGGCGGCGTGCGTCGTACGAGGGAAGCGGGAGTGAGGGCAAGGGACGGACGGGACGGGTCGGCGCGCGCGTTCGGACCTGAGGCACCGCCTCCCTAACAAACAGTGCGACTCGCCGCCGCCGCAGAACCCTCACTCACGTTTCTCAACTGACAACTGACAACGGACGCGACACGTGCAGTACAACACACATGACGAATCGGTTGAATTCGAATCCACAACGTGTACGCCAGGTGGCCATTACTGTACGGCCTGCGTGGCGCAGTACGACAGTACGACTCACCGAAGTACAGGCAGCGGCCCTCGTCCATGATGGCGACGGCGTCGCATCGCGGCATGAACTCGATCTGGTGGGTGATGAGTACGACGGCCTTATCCGCGAACAGGTCCTTGATGCAGGCATCGAAGATGTGGTGGGCGGTGTGGTGGTCCACGGCACTCAGCGCGTTGTCCAGCAGCACCAGGTCGGCGTCCGCGTAGGCGCAGCGGGCCAGATTGACACGCTGGCGCTGGCCGCCAGAAAAATTGACGCCGCGGATGCCGGCCCTGCGGTGCGGTGAAAGGAGGAACGCCCGTCATGCAGCAAGTCAAGTCACGAAACCAAGCAGCGCGGCAGGAACTGCAGTACATGCCACGAGTCGCGGTGGAACTCCAATCAAGCAGGCTCTTCCCAGTTCCTCCATCCATGCGAGCACTCACTTGCTCTGATCCCCCTGCGGCAGGATCTGCAGGTCGGTGCCCAGCGCGCACGCCTCGATCACTGCCTCGTACTTGTCCTGCTGCCAGGCCTCCCCGAACATCACATTGTCGCGGATGGACATGTTTTGCAGCCAGGGGTTCTGCGGCACGTAGGAGATGCGGCCACCCACCGCCTGCGAGCCGTGCTCCCGCACCATGTTGCCCAGGATGGCCTGAACCAGAGAAGACTTGCCGGAGCTGATGCGGCCAACCACCGCAACCACCTGGCCAGGGCGCACTTCGAAGCGAGGGATGTGCAGGTGCCAGTTGGGGTTGCTGGGGTGGTGGTACACGGCGTTGTCCTGAGGGGCACCCAAGGGGTTGGGCAGGGGGTTGGCCGAGGGGCGGATGGAGGTTAACGGCAGGTCAGCAGCGGGAGGACGCGCAGCACGGAAGCGACAAACGGAATAAACAAAAGCAAACACAGCCAGGTACGACAGCACAGTGATGATGAGCGCCGTATGAGGTCCCGGCGGAGAAGTCGGTCCCTCACGGGGGTGCAGATTTTCGGCATGGGCCGGCGCCCTCATCCCAGATCTAGCCGCAAATGCCACCGTATGCGTTCAGGGATTGGTTCTCGGTCTGCTGATGAGGCGCCACGGGAGTCACTCACAATTCGCACGCCAGGCGGGGCGGTCTTTGCTGCGGCCCCCTGGTCGGCGCTGCTGCCCCCCGGCACGTCCTCCACCAAGAACGCCTCCAGCCGCTGCAGGGAAGCGTGGGCCTCTGTACAGGTGGGGGCCAGGGGACGAGGGGGGGAGCGGAGCGGAGGCGGGGCAAAGCGAAATGAGGTGAGGTAATGCGACAGGAAGGAAGCGAGCGGGGGCGAGCACGGCAGCTGCAAACACCAAGGTCACAATGCCCACATTGACAGGTCCTGAACAGTATGGCAGCGAGTCTAGACTGTGCTTCCATTTCCAGAGCAGCCCCGATTCCATCCCGGTTCCATCCGATCTGCTTCCGATCGTTCCCAGCTCGTAACAAACTGTGCACGGGCTGCACCGCCCCGCCCTCTCACCCGACACGGCGCGCAGGGCCTTTGGCAGCACCACCAGGGGGAAGCGCAGGATGTTGAAGAGCGAGAGGGTGGTGAAGGCGACGGAGGAGACGAGGCGCGCCTTCTGGAACTCGTAGGCTGTGAAGATGACGAAGGCGGTGAGGGGCGGCACGCAGAAGACGCAGGCGATGTTGACGACCTTCATGGCGGCGTTCCAAAAGGACAGCCGCAGCTCCTGGCGCCGGATCTCACTGATGCGCGCCTCGAAGAACGCCTCCCACGCGTAGTACTTGACCAGCTTGATGGCGGGAAGCACCTCCTGCACGCAGGAGAGGGGAGGCAAGTGGATGGGGGCAGTGTTGGGGGAAACGAACTGTGGGACGATTGATGCAACCCCACACATGTAAGATGTAACCCGACACGGACGGATCCGAACATCCGATGGAGTTCTATAAACTGCAGCACATATACGGTACCCGACCGACACGGACGAATCACATGGAGTTCCCAAACCGCAGCAGATCAACCGCGGATGGATCTCTCACCTGTAGGATGGAGGAGCGCTCCGCCACGTGTGCCGCGTTGGCCAGCTTAATGCGGATGATCTTGTATCCGAAAAAGTACTGCAGCGGCAGCACCAGCAGAATGACCCCCAGACCCGGCAGCATGGAGTCGTTGGTCAGGTAGCCAAGCAGAGCCAGGATGGAGGCGGCCTCGAAGGGGGCGGTCCACAGGTAGTGGAACTCCTGGGGGGGGTGAAGCGGCGGGGAGGGGCAGGGAAGGGGGAGGGGTGCGAGCAGGGATGGGCGGGGAAGCGGGGGTTGGGACGGGACATTGCGTGAAGCGGTTGGAACAAGCTTTGGCCCCAGCACTGTTAACCCGCTGGCAAATCCCTTGTCGCCCCAGAAACCATTCCTTTCCCCAAACGGGTGTGGATACAGCCCAACTCCCTCTCTTACCAGCGCTCCGTCGTAAATCTTTTGGATGTCTGACGAGACGAAGTTGACGATTGCTGCTGACTGGTCGGCCCGCACGGAGGACAGGCGGAAGGCCTTGTGGGTGACGGCCTGCACCAGTGCGGCGCGGGCCCGGATGCCCACCTGCATACAGATGTAGCCCATGCGCTGCAGGCTCAGGCCTGAGGGCGGGGGGGGGGCGGGGGGCGGGAGGGGGGCAGGTGCAGAGGGGGAAACCGGCAGTGAGGGAGTTAGAGACGAGGGTAAGGTGCCGAGTTGAGTCGCAAGGAGGGTTGCCAAGCATGCGCACAGCAAAGGACGACCGACCAGCCGATGAGGACGGGGCAGCAGCAAGACAACACCCAAGTCCGTCAGCTCAGCGAGAAAGCAACCCCCTACCCTCACCCACCCACCCACCCACCCCCACCCGCACCCACTCACCCAGGAACCAGGCATCCAGTGTGAATCCCGCCATGAGGGCCCAGCCCGCGGTGGTGGTGGAGTACAGGCGGCCATCGGAGATGCCGTTGACGTGGGCCAGAAGGCTGCAGGGGTGGTTTCGGGGTGGGGTGCGTGTTGCGGCCCAGGGGCACATGGGGGGGAGGCAGCGAGTGAGCGCAGGGCTCCACGGGCTCATGGGACAGACAAGCTTAGTACTACGCGTGAGGCAATACAGCAGCTCAGCACACAGGAAGCTCTGTCTCAACATTCCACTATCGATTTCGTATCAACGCCATTCGAGCAGCTAGGCTGGGCTCGCCTGGGCACGCCACCCCAACCAACCAGCACGGCCACGTCAGCGGCGCCCCAGCTGCGCGCCATGCCCTCACACCGCCCCCAGCCCCCACCTGCGCACGAAGTAGAAGGCGCCGCAGATGACGAATGCGGACCAGCCGCACTTGCACAGCCCAGCCAACATGTAGTAACAGCCGAAGCTCCGACGCAGCGCGCGGAAGAGGCTGGGCTTGGAGCCGCCGCTGCTTCCATTGCCATCGCTGCCATCCCGCAGCTTCATCTCCGCCGCCCAGTGGCCCGCGAACTTGTCGTAGGCGGCGGCCGCCAGGTTTTCCTCCGGCATGCCCATCTCCCGGGGGTCCAGCTCGGATCCCTTGCGGGCGGCGGAGACGTGCTTGACCATCCAGCCGAAGCAGAACTTGTTGAGGAAGCCCCGGGTGGGGTCACGCTGCGACTGCGGCCCCGCCGGGGGCGCCCCGCTCTGTTCCTCTCCCATGGCAGCAGTTGACTAGGAGTGACCCAATCGGGCGGAGCGTTGCAAATCAATACAGCTGACGGTCGAAAGAGGAAGTTCTGCGATCGTACAGCGACTATGCTTGTCGGCTCCGAATGCAGGGGATGAGGCACGAGGCCGCGACTGTTGCAACTGTTTCTACACGTCGGGTATACTCTCATGCACCGTCTTGCATGTGCTTGGTAGGGTCATGCAGCCATGTTTGCCTTTTATACCAGCCTACCCATGCGTGATTTGACTGCATGTTGGTGAACTGCGGTAGTAGGTGCCGTACCAACCCCCATGAGTAAGAAATTTTGGAAAACCTCCTCTGCTGACGGAGAGTCGTATAACAAGGGCTACGGCACACTTAATGTTGTAGGGACTCATGGTGTTGTAGATGTATGCATGTGTATGCAATTCTATTTTGCCACTAACCTTAGCGCACGCTTGAGGTTACACGCGCATTGCCGGTGCCCGCGTTTCGTGAGTAACTACAAATAATAACAAAGTTTTGCACCCAGTACTGCCCGTATCGAAAAATAGAGACGCCATTGTTGGGTGCCCCTAGGTGGCAACCTTGAAAGGACGTCTGCAAGGTCTGCACGTCTCTTGCCGTTTCTCACGCGGCAGGCGCCACTCGCGAACCTGAATCGTGCTGTATTACCACTCTTCTTTCTTACCTGCTGTATTTATTGTATTGCTTTGCAACACGAATGGGCAAGTGAACGACCAGTTGCCCCAGCACCTCCTGCCGGCAGCTCTCCCCGGGATAACCCACACTACTGAACCGCCGCTGGTGACCCAAAGCCCCCTTCTCCCTCGCATCCCTTTCTCCCGCCGGGGCCATGGGCGCCACAGTCTCCTCCTCTGCGCCAGGTCCCTCATGTCCCGGCACGTGCTCCTTATCCCTGAATCGCTGCTGCCATGGCGGTGCGCTCTCTTGCAGCTGGTAATCCGGCACGGCGCTCCGGCAGCGCTGGGGCGCTCCCGAGCTTGGCTGCCAGCTGCAGAGCTGCTGCAAAACCCTCCGTATCTTACTCCACAATGCGGCGACTGTATCAGCGTGGCTGGGTGCTGCCGGCGCTCCACCTTCTACCCGACGTGCGCTGCCGCCACCGCGAGTTCACGCGGATGCAAGCAACCAGTCAGCTGGCTGCGGTCGGCTGACTGGTTGCATCTTGCATGTCGACGGCCAGCCCCCACCGACTCTGCTGTCGCTGCCACCGCCGCCGTCGGCCTCTGGCCGGGGAGGGCCCGGCGGTATCTGTCCGCCCTGCAGCCTGCACCGGCGGCCGCGCTGCCGTCACGCGCTCTGCTCTTCCCCAGATCCCCACAGCTCTGGCAACCCATACCCGTCCCCCAGCCGTACAGCCATTGGAGCATTCACAAGACAGGTTGCGATATTACTGAACGAATCACGCGCGCTAAAAACCACTAACACCAAATGTGGGTCGTGCGGAACCGCGGCCTGTCAGGGTGCCAGGAGTTGGCACGCGGCAAGAGGGCGCTGTCGCTGTGCTGTTCATGTACGGCATGCAACTCCGTCGAGAGGATTGCCGTACATGCAGTCTTGTATGGGGGCCGGTGGCTCGTAGCACTCGAATTAAAGTATCGTACATGTACCTCAGCGCAGTGCAACGGCGCCATCGGCCACTTCCCAATCGCGAGCAGCCAACATCGCCCCCGTGCAGGAACCAAAGTCCAACCATGGGCAATCCTAGCTGGGGCATACTTTCGCGCGCGGCAAGGTCTATTACGGTAGTAAAGTCAAACGCACGAAAGTCGCGCTCAGTCGCATGACTCACCGGCGCGCGCACGCGTACGCGTACGACCAGCTGTCCATTGCCGTACAGTCACGCGGCGCTCGCTTGCTACGCGCTCGGTCCGTTCGCGCCCCCATGTATGGTATGGCACTATGGCTGATGGAGCGCACGGACCTGTTCAGCACCGCCGCCGGCGCTTACATGGGCGGGTGGATGGGCCGCGCGCGAACGCACCTAGCACGTGTTGAGCGAGGGGTCCCCTGCCTGCCTGCCTGGCTGCCCTCAATGTAATGTAAGAAATACGCTGGGAAGCGAAGCGCACATCCAGGGTGCACTGGAAAAAGCAGCTCCCCACCGAGCAACGGCCCACATCACCGCACCTCACTCCGGGTGTCGGGTCCAGGCTGGGACGGCTGAGGCCAGACTGGGCGCGAGATAATACGAAACACGCGCTAGGGCCCCACGCCTGCGGAGCGCGCCGGCGCCGGCGCCGTGACGGGCACCGCCGCCGGCGCCCTCGCCATCCTTTCTGTGTACTCGTCCCGCTTGGACTGCATCGCGGCGGCCTCACGGGCAGCCGCAACCGCCGCGGCGCCGACACCGGTGCGCTGACCTCCCTTGAGCTCTTCCGCCGCGTCCGGCCGACGATTCTCCTGGTGGCGCGGTGCGAGGGGAGGGGGTTGGGAGTGCAGGGCGGCGGGGTGCGCGGGACGGCCATTCATGATGTGTGGGTTGCCATGCGCGGGTTGCAGGGCACGGAAGGACAAAATGCAGAGACCCAAAGTCAATTTTTAATGAGGTATCAGATTATGGCGCGGCCGGCATCTGCCTCGGGGGGCCATACCAAAGACGCAACGGAGCGCCCGGTGTGTTCAGTATGCGGGGAAGCGACACGGGCAGCGCACCCATCGCGCAGTGCCGCTGTAGGGAAAGGAGGCACCGCGGCCGCTTGAGGGCGGCCCAGGCCCCCAGGGTATGCCCGTACCCAAACCCAGCTGCAACTCAGCCGCTTCCATTCTGCCGAGCTACGGTATACCATAATCCATGAATCGCTCCCTGACCACTTCGAACGATCGACGTTTGAGCCCGCGGCCCCCTGCCTGGCCGCCGTCCAGCAACCCCTATCAGCCCATCCCGGCTGGCTGGACAACCCTGCTCCGTCGTCTCCTCCCCTCTCCCCCGGCCCACAACCTACCTGCTCCTCTACCTCCTTCCACTTTCTACGCCACCGGGCGTCCAGCGCCTCCCACCGCTCCTGGTCCTCCGCAGTAAGGGAGTCCTGCACCGCCTGCGCATGATAAGACGCGGTGTTTTCCATGGGAAGGGTGGCGGGGCGGAAAGGAAAGGAGGACGCAGGTCGGCACGCCACACTGCCCCTGCTGGCACCCGGTTCGCAACGTGGCTGCGTTCACAGCCGTGGAGGGCTGAGAGAGGGTGATGAGGCGGGTGAGGGGGGGTGTGAAAAGGGAACCCAGAACCGGCGGGGCGGGGTAAAGGACGGCATCGGTTGCTCTGCCATCTGTCACGTCATCAGGCGCTCGGGGCTTTGGGGTGGGGGTTGGTCGCTTTCGCATGTCAGTGCTTGTCCTGCAGGAGGTGCCACGCCGCGGGTAACCCGGGCCCCCGGGTTTGCGCCTGTCATCCACCTCCCAGCTCTGCCCTTTGCGGGACGGCCACAGCCGGGCCTCGGTGATTCTCCTGCCGGTCTCAGCCTCTCCCTGAACGCAAAGATCAACGCGTGACGGTGACGACCGCAGCGCCTCCACAGTCGGCCGTCGGTCTCCACCATTCCCCCCCCCCAGTGCCTACCGTAAAAGAGCTCGCGCGTTTCCATTCTCCCTGCCGCCTCTTCCTACCTACCCGCGCCTGCGGGGCAGTTCCCGCGGCGGCCGGTGCACTCCAGCTCATCGTACCTGAGGAGCTCCCCCCGACGCCTTGCGTCGGGCGCCTCGTACCTTACCGTATTTACCACTGGGTTTCCTACCATCCTTTTGTTAAGCAACATGTAAAGTCCTATCCTCGGAGGATGAACCCCTCATAGGTCCCCCCACCGTCTCCCCGCGTCCCACGCTACCTGTGTGTTGAGCGCCCTGAGGTGCGTCCACCAGCGGTTGCCTATTTTGGCCTCCGCCAGGCTCAGCGCGTGGGCCTGTGCCGCTCGCTCCGCGCGCTCCGACCCACGGGCCGGCCGGGGAAAGTCCTGAGGCGCCGCGTCGGGCGGAAGGTCCGCCAGCGGCCGAAGCTGTAGCGCCGCCAGCAGCAGCAGCAGCAGTAGTCAGGAATCCCGGGCACAGCAGCCGAGAAACATGAATATCAGCAGAGAAGCAGCAGCGTGCCATGGAAGGGGACGGGGGACGGCGGCCTCGACCTCTACATGGTAACATCCCTCCCTCTCAGCCCTCACGAGCCTCTGCTCCCTTCCCTCCCTCCCTCCCTTCCTCCCTCCCTCTCGGCCCACCCCGCCTGCCACCCCGCCTGGCCGCCCACCTGCTCCAGCTGGCCGCAAAGCGTGTCCATGAGCACCAGATTGCGCTGCCGCCCAGCTACCGCCGCCAGCCGCTCGGGCGCGCTGACGTTATGGTCGTGCAGCAGCGCCGCCAGGCGAGCCTCAGCGACCCGCGGGTCGGGCCGCCGGTGGCTGCCGCGGCTCTTGGCCAGCGCCATGTACGCGCTCAGCTTGCCATCCACCTGCGCATGAGGCCCGATCCGGCCCCGCCCGGCCAACAGATGGGCCACCACCAACGGGGGGGAGGGGGACGGATGGGCGGGTGGACAGGTGGAGGGGCGTGCTGCATCGCATCATAGAGGGCGGGTAATGGGCAAGTCTTCCCCGCAATCCTGAGGCGGTGTGGCGCCGGTCTCACTCCGCGATTCACGCGGCTTTGGATGCGCCCATGACGAACTGTTGATGCGGCGGCCAGGGGCCTGTTGGTGTGGCCTGGCCCGGCGTAACTTGTCCTGGACTCCCTCCCTACCTTCCCCGCTTCCCCCCGACCGAACGAACGAACCTGCGCCTGCAGCTCCTTGTACCGCCTGGTCCCCATCACCGCCGCGTTGCGCATCGCCTGGCCCGGCCCAGCGCCCTCCGCCGGCATCCCTTGAGGCGCCAGCACTCCCCGCCGCTGCGGGCTGGGCCCCCTGGAGCCACCACCGCCACCAGCGCCTTCCGCGGGACTTCCCTTCAGCTCAGGGCTGCCCATCAGTACGGACGCGCCGCTCTGCCGCAGGGCGCTCCCCGGCGAGGGCCGGCCGGGAGGTGATGCGCCCCCGGCAAGCCCCCGCAGGCCGGCGGCGGCTGAGGCGGCTGTGCTGGCGAGGGCCGTGAAGGTGCGATGGGAGCGGAGGACGTTGCGGAAGGCCGCCTGGATGCGGCGGGCGGCCTGGTGGCGGGGAGGCGGGGGCGAGGGAGTCGGGGGAACGTTTGGGGCAGGAGGAGGCGTGGCATGTGGGAGGGGCTTTGCGATAAGTAGGAAACTGGCGAGATATGGCGGTGGAGGGGCTCGCAGGGGGAGAGTGGGGAGGTGCGGGTTGGGCTGGGTGGTATCAGTGGGGCTCAACGATTGAGGTCCTGTGAGCCGCGTGGGGAAAGGTGTTGTTCCCATTAAACCCACTATCCCACCTCCTCAGTTCATGGCGCTTGCGTTCACCTGCTTCCCGCCCCTCCTCTCACCTGTTCTCGCTGGGCTCGCTCCGGCGACCGCGCCAGCTTCCGCCTCGCCACCAGCCCCCGCCAGTGCGCCTGGACCTTGATGGCGGCCAGCAGCCGCCGCTGCTCGTACTCCTCCACATCGCCGCCGGGCAGCGCCAGCAGCGCCCGCTTCTCCAGCTCCAAGACCTGCAGACCGGGGGTAACAGAATACGGCCCGGGACGAGGGAACGCAACGGGGGGCGGGGGGCGGTGCAGACGGGGGATTACGTGGAAGGACAGGAGGCATGCACGGCCAGCCGGGACAGAGCTGCGGGTGTTTGGTGACCACCTTTTCTTGCGCCTCCTGGCCGGGAGCCCCACTGGCCGGGAGCCCCCATTCCATGAAACGCCGGGCCCCAATATCCACGAGCCCACGAGCAACGCGCCTCCGCAACCCGGGCTGAACGCTTGGCTACTTACCCCTACACCCGTGCTCACCGCACTTATATTACCTAACGATGGCCGTACGGCCCGCCCACGTGGTTGTGCTTTGCCAGTGGTGTCCAGAGCTCGTGCGATCTCGGCTGTGCCACCAGCGCCCCGCACAGGCCTCAGCCTCCCATTTCCCGTCATGCGCCCGTCGTGCCGGGCCGTGCACGCGCTCCTGCAAGCCTCCTTCTTCCGCCCATAGCCTTTTCCGTTCGCCCCGTGCCCGTGAACCCCGTGCCCTGGGCCAGCTCGGCGGCCGGTGTCAGCACCACCTGCGCCTCGCGCCGTTGCCCCAGTGCTCTGTCCCTGCCCACCGTTTCTTCCGAGCCCCCACCTCCAACTCACGTCCTCACCCTCATCTTCTTGCGGTGTTTGTCCATGACCGCCTCGAAGCGCTGTTCCAGCTGCTGCCGGTTGCGCTGATCCTGAACCTGGGGTAAGAGGGGTAAAGGAGAGAGCAGAAAAAGCACTTCTCATTTTTGCGCTCACTGGGCCTCATTCGCTGGTGTTCTTACGCAGTCCTCGGCTCGTCATTTCGCATTTCGGCATTGACCTAAACACGAAGAAGGGGAAAGGACATTGTACAATGAAGAATACAAGGGGCAGAGCGGAGGGGGCCGAGCAGCCGCTGGGGCTGCGGAGGGATGCCAGCTGGATCTGAGGGTGGGCACATCACGCAGGACCGGGCGCCGACTACCTTTTGATTCACCGACCTTGGCGAGTAAGGCATTGGGCGCGCAGCGAGAGAAGGAATGCCACGCATGCTGTATATAGGCGGGGACAAACTCTGGTAGTTGGCGGGCAAACGGCGTGTGTCGCTTCGCGCTTCCGCTTGCAGCATTGTGCTTTGTGGCAGGGGCGCTGTCCCCTTGCCATCGGAACACGTTTAACCTCGGTGGTGGGACAGGCGCGTGTGTATCCTTGCGTGGCGTACTGGGAGCGTCCATGCGTGCGTGCGAAGGTGTGAAGGTGTTGAGAGGATGCGGGACGTTACGTGCCGCTCAACGTGTGCTTTTGCCAAGGGAAAGGGGGCGCCCTGGGTTGGCCTGGCGGTCGCCTTACGCCCTTACCTGCTTGCGGACGTACCATCCCTTGGCCGCGGCCTGGATCCGACCAGCCGCATCCTGCAAGCGCACGTTTCACAGGGAATAACGCTGGATGAGATACACTTTGCGGTTTACCCGGATGCATGTGGTGGGTATGGTGGGTGGTTCACGGCTTTGCCGCAGGCAGGCAACCATAAAAGCCGTTAGAAAGTTGCAGCCCGCGGGTCTCAGCAGGGCACACTGATATCGCGAGCCATGGGCGGCGTACCCGCAGTCTGAGAAAGGACTTGCGGCCCTTGTACGCGCGCCACGCTGCCTGCACATCCGGCCCAACAAGCGCGTAAGCGCAGGCGTCCTAATGCAAGCAGAGACGTCGTCATAAGAGTTTGGAGCATCCAAGCTCGCCTGTATCCGCCGCGCAGCTGCATCGCGCCTCTTGAACAATGCGTCATAGTCCATGGTCGAAGCTTTTGGTCGACCTCCACGATTTCAGTAATGAACAACGCCCTAACCTTATCCATACGAAAAGTCTCCTTCAACATCTGTGTTGTCCATTTGGCAACGAGAAGTCGGAATGGTTATCGGTGTATGACCAAGCTTCGGGACAGATGGGCTAAATCAAGAGCTGTTTTGGAGCCCAAGGCTAAGAATATGTCTTTGTGCTCGCAGTGCCTTTTTCAGGTTCACTATGGAGGAAAGCTGGAAGCGCATAATCGTGAAGAGAATTCAGTTGTGACGGTTGCATGGATCCAGAAAAAAAATGCTTGTCGCTACACGCCCTACGAGCGCATGACAATGAATTCTTTGTTGAGGTAGGGTTTGGCCAGTTTGGCCTGACGGCCGCTGGATGCGCGCGGCGTGTGCCAAAGAAATTTACTAGGCTACCCTTAAAGTGTTATGGTCTACCTCAAATATCATAACAGACCCCAGTCTGAAAGGATATGCATATTGTGATTTGTAGCTTTTCAAAGAGGCATGAGTGCATCGTACGCACGAGTACTGCTGGCCCGCCTCTCTCGCTGCCCGAGGTCGACTCTATGCTCTTCACGCTTGCTGAACACAGCGATACTACCGGTGGACCGTCATTTAATCAACTGTGCGACCTACGCGTTTTTATTTGTTAGGTTTTGATACAAAGTCGTATCTATCTCGTCGTTTCCATCAAAGCTTTATTGCTCCATCTGCACATCTTAGTGGTCCTTACAGTAGTTGGCATCACTTTGGCTCTAAACATCTGCCGATTGCAGAGTGCGGCGTCATTCTTGTTCTAAGTTCGTGAACACAACTTATTACAAACTCGCTGCTTCTTTTCTGATCATCAATCATGACCTTACTAGCTGATTGAATGGAGGACGCACTGTAACGACGCTGCAGGCGCTGAATTCAGTTGTGGCAGAGTGAAACAAAGGCCCCCGCACGCATAAGCTACTTCGGAGCCATTGAAAGCTTTAATAGGATTTATCAACGTTTAACCTTTGGCTGTGGAGGTGTCGTTGCCGGTGCACCCGAAGGTTGCAACTTTCTGGGTTGCGCCTCTCCCACACCCGAATGATGCCGACGCGCGCTGGCTCAGGCGAAGCTAAGACACGGTGCGAATATGTTCTCCTGGATCCTGCCTGAGTCGCGTTTGGATTATCCTTCCGCTGCCTTCCGTTCATTAAGTTCCCGTCATTACGACATCCGCAATTCAAGGCCGTGCTGCAGGGCAGGCCATTGCTCACTCTTTCACTATTGCCGGTCGGACCTTACCTGCAGTATCGCCGTGCTCGCGCCGGCGAGCCTTTGATAACGCACATCCACTCTAGCCACGCACCCCTTACGGCCCTCTGTGTCCCCATGCCTCCTAGAGGCCCCAACACCGCACCTCTCCACCCATATCTTCCCCCTTATCCTCCCCCCGACCATACGCCCGCCCCCCTTCCGTTTGCAGCTCGAACCAGAGGCGCCGCACCCCGGGGCCCAGCGCCAGCAGCTGCCAGCCCTCCTCTGCGTAGTGGCACCCAGGCGGCAACCACCCCGCCCCCTCGCAAAACCTCGCCCGCCGTGCCAACCGTGGCAGGCACCCCCTCAAACCCTCCATGCCCCACCTTCACACCACAACCGGCGTCACCGCTGCCGGCTTCCTAGCCCCCGGCAGCGGCGGCACCGATGCCGCCGCCGCCGGGCAGCTGCCCCCGATGGGCAACCGGCGCAACTCCCACGGGCTCGTAAGTACCTCGGAACTGCCACGAGGCTCCGGCGGGGGCGCTGCCGGCGGCGGCGCCGTCTCATCCAGCGCCGCAGCGCCGCCGCTGAGCCGTACGATGGGGCCCAACAGCCACCTGTTGGGAGCCGGCGTTCTTAACATCACGCCCCGAAACCAAATGATCCCCTCTGCCGCCGCGCTTCGGAGCCCCCCTAATAGCAGCCCCGGCGGCGCGTCGGCGTCGGGGCTCCGTGGCGGCGGCGCCAGCGGTGCCGCTGCTGCTTCCGGCGGGGCCGTCACCGGCGGCATCGCCGCCAGCGGCGCCGCAGGCGCCGCGCGCCCTGGCGGCCGCGCGGCTAAGGACGCGGCGCCGTTGCCTCGTAAGGTGGCGGCTATGGACAACATTTCCGAAGCGCTGGGGCGGTTCTTTCAGGCGAGGCGGCAGTGCGGGTTGGGCTGTGTGGTTGGGTGGGTTGTTGGGGCCTCAGTCTGTAGGTCTGCGGGGGCCGCAGACCGGCCGTCCGGGCCGCGTGCGGAAAGAAGGCGCGGGGCGTGAGGCCCGTCTGACGTGATGAATTGCACCGGGCTGGTAGGCAGGCGGACGGGGAGGGAGGGCTGAACGGCTGCGGCTGAAGCCGCAGCAGGTCAAGCGCTTCCCGGCGAAGCCGGCAGCGGCAGGGTGTGGGGTTCCGAGGGCGGTACGACAGGGGTAAGAGGCGAGGGGCGCCTGCGGGCTGGCTTGATTAAGTGCGTGGCTGGGGCAGGCCGGGCCGGGTTGGGTCGTGTGTTGGTGGGGTGGGTGGGCAGGGCATCTTGCCACGGGGTGGGTAGGGCAGGGCAGGGGTATGGCGTGCGGGCCCAACCTTGCTGGCAAAACAGATGCAGCTTGGTTGGTTGCATCTTGCAAGCGACCCAAATCAAGCTCACGGCAGGCGCCCCAGATCCAGATCCAGCCCGGGATCCGAGATCCATCACTTGCGGGGGTGTGGTTTGGCGATACACGCCGTGCACGGCCAGCTGGTCCGTTGGCTCTACCCGGAACGGCCCCTCGCGCGCCCGCATCCCATCGTTGTTAATACATGATAACCCTTCCCCTTCTCCCCCCGCAGGAGAGCATGGATCTGGCCCCCAAGCCGCCCCCCCGGCCCCCCTCCAGCAGCTCCAGCAGCGACGGAGAGATGGAGCCCATATCCTCGGATGACGAGGGCACCCAGGAGGAGCTGGACGTCATTGAGAAACTCTACCTGGTGGGTGGCTGGCTGGGTTGGGGGTGCGTGGCTGGCTGGGTGGGTGGGTGGGTGTGTTTGTGTGTGTGGGTGCGTGGGTGGCTGGCTGGCTGGGTGGCTGGCTGGGTGGGTGGGTGACTGGGTGGCTGGGTGGGTGGATGGATGGGTGGGTGCGTGGGCGGCTTCCACCGCTTGTACCCAACACACTCATCGGCATGCGCCCACCTCCCCCCGCCCCACCTCCCCCTCCCCCCTCCCCCCGCCCCTCATTTTTATATAAAGGAGCATATCACTTCCTGACCCCCTCCCTCCGCCCCTCCTCCCCAGGCGATGCCCAATTTGGAGTCCCCCGGCCGGGGCGCCGCCGCGCGCCCCCTCTCCCCCGGCCGCGGCATTCTCTCCTCCTCCCAGCGCCCCTCCCGCGTCAGCGGCGGCTCCATCACCACCGTCGCCGGCACCGGCAGCCGCCCCGTCTCCCCCTCCCCCACGCAGCGCTACGCCTCCTTCACCGGCGGTGCAGCCGCCGCCCTGCCGGCCGGCGGCCGAATGCCGCCGCTGCCGGGCGCCGCCGCCGCCGCCACCGCCGCCGTCGGCGGCGTCAGCTCTGCGCCCCTCATCAGCCGTAGCGCCAGCCCCAGCCCCATGCCGCCGCCGGGCGCCAGCCCAGTGCCGGGCCAGTTGGCTCCCCTGGACCCAGCCGTCGCCGCGGCAGCCAAGCGCAAGGCGGCCGCGGGCAAAGGCGGCCGCGGCGGCGCCGCCGCGCTGCAGCAGCCGGCATTCCTGCCGTCAAAGGCCGTACTGCAGTTCCACCAACGGGCGCTCGGAATTACCGTGCCGCTGGGAAACAGTACGAACGGTCCCGGAGCTGCCGCTGGCGGCGGCGGCGGCGCCGCTGCTGCCGCCCCCACCGTCGGCGGCAGCGGTGTTAGTGCCGTCGGCGGCGGCGGCGGCGGTCCGTTGGGCCCCGCCATCGCCGCGACGGCGGGCGTCTCTGGGCCGTACGGCGCCCTTAGTCAGCCGCCGGACGCACCGGTGACTAATGCGTACGTCAATCGGGACGCGGATTACCTAATGATGCGCCAAATGGTCGAGGCGGCGCTGGCGGCGGGCCAGAGCCGGCCGCCGACGGCAGGCGCCGCCGTCGCCGCCGCCAGCATCGCTGCCGCTGCGGCGGCGGCGGGCGGCCGCGGCGGGCTGCTGCCGGCGACTCTGGCGGCGGCGCGGCGCGGCGCGAGCGGCAAGAGCGCCTCCGCCCCCGCCGGCGGCGGCCGCCGAAAGTCGGTGGGCAAGAAATCCTCCTCGTCCAAGAAGACCAAGCTGCCGCCGGCGCCGCCGCAGCTGCTGCCGCGCCCTGCCGTACCGATCCATCTTCAGCATTTGGTACGACCGGGAAGCGCGTCGGTCGGTGCACTGATGGGGCTCCATCTGCCTGCGGGGATCGATCCCGCCATCATCGCAGCCGTCATGTCCGGGCGCGATGTGGATCCCGTACAGGGCCTCGGGCTGCAGCCGGGCATGCCCGGCTCCGCCGCCGCTGGCGGCGGCGGCGGCGGCGGCGCAATGTCCACCGCCGGCTCGCCGACGCGGGCGCTGTCGCCGGTACGGCCCCTCTCGCCGGTACGGCAGCTCACGTCGCGGTCGGCTGCGTCGTCGCGGCCGTCGTCGCCGCTGCGGCCAGCGCGTGCGGCGGCGGCCGCCGCCGCTGCGGGCCGAGACGAGTCATCGGGGCGCGCCAGCGGCGGTAGCGTCGGCGCCGCTGGCAAGGACGCCAGCCGCAGCGGCAGCGCCGGCGCCGCCAAGGCTCGCAGCCGCAACGGTTCGCCCACGAACCGGTCGGGCGGGACAACGCTGCCGCCGGCTCGGCCCCAGAGCAGCAACACCTCGCTGCCCCGCCATGCGCCCATGAAGGGTACGTGCGTGCTTGGATGGGAGGGGGGAGGGAGGTTGGGAGGGAGGGAGCGGGGGGGAGGGAGGGAGGGAGGTTGGGAGGGAGGGAGGGAGGGGGGAGGGAGGGAGGGAGGGAGGGAGGGAGGGAGGACGGCACGGGAAGGGAAGGGAGCGTGCGGTGTGGGTGCTTTATTTGGGGCACGGGTGCTCAATGAGGGGTGGGGGGGGGGGGGTGCTGTTGGGCGCGGTTGGGCGTCTGGGTGGGGGGGGGGCTGTATCGGGCGGAAGAGGAGACGGGCTGGGGACCTGGGTTAGGGGGCTCGCAGGGGGAAGGGGCGAGGGAGAAGGCGGGCTGGGGCAGGAGCGCAGGACAGGTAGGGGTGATTCAGATAGTGAAGAGGGTGGGTGGGAGGGGGAGGAGAAGGCGGCGGGAGTGACTCTCCGCAGTGGGGGGTGGGGGCCCCGGCGGGGAGGGGGGAGCGAGGTAACTGAGTCCCTGGTATTTGCGCACACTACCATCCCGCCCTTGATCCTCCCCCACACCACCGCCCCATTCCGGCGCCCACATCCCTCCCTCCTCTCCCCAAGGCTGGCAAACCACCGCCGCCCATCTCCCCCCATCTCCCCCCATCTCTCACTCTCACCGCCCCGCCCCCGTCACCGCCCGCCTTGCGCCCCACCTCTCGCCTCACCCCATCCGGCCCCCTCCTCCCCCGACCCCTCCTCCCCGCCTCCCCCACCCCCACCACGTCGCCACCACCCGCCACCCAAACCTTCGCTGCGGTATCTTCTTTTCTCACCCCACCACCACTACCACCACACCACCACCGCCACTACCCCGCGCCCCAACCCGCCCTCCATCCGCCATCCGAATCCTTTCCCGCCATTCCTTTCCCGCACTCCCAATCCCAACCAAATCAACCAAATCAAGGCGCCTCCGGCTCTTCGCGGCCCTACACGGCGCCAGGCAACGGCAACTGGGCTGCCTCCCGGCTGGAGCGGCTGCGTGGCGCCGCTGCCACCAAGGCCGCCGCCTGCGCCTCCATGTCGCCTCTGAAGGCCTCCCTGGCTGCGCCCATCAGCGGACTCACATCCAGGAGGCAGTCCAGACCGCTGACGGAGCTGGAGGTAGGGCCGGGGGGGGGGCCGAGGGGGGCAGGTGGGGGGGGGAAGGAGGAGGCGGGAGGGGGGGGAGGAGGCGGGAGGGGGGGGAGGAGGCGGGAGGGGGGGGAGGAGGCGGGAGGAGGCGGGAGGGATGGGGAGGAGGCGGGAGGGATGGGGTGGGGCGGTACTGTAGGGGAGATGGGGTGGGGTGGGGTGGGGTGGGGTGGTGGGATGCATATGTAGCGGGGGGAGGAAGGAAGCTCGCCAGGTTTGGGGGGGGGTGTCCGTGTAGCAGTGAGGCAGCGATGTGCTTTGATCCCCATCGTTGCCCCCAGCACCCCTGTTGGCTTCACTGTTGGCACGGCCAACCCTCCCCTCCCCCTTCCTCGAACCCCAATCCCTCATTCCCGATGCCATGCATGGATGCATTCCCCACCAACCACCAACCAACCAACCAACCAACCAAACGACCAACCGACCAACGTCCAACCCCAGCACCCCGCGTCCCACAACCGCCACAACCCCCAGCTCGGCGTCTTCAACCGCACCTTGGATGCAGCGCTCATGCCCCTCACCCGCGCCGCCGCCAAGCTCGGAACGTACGGCGAGGCGCTTCCGCCGCCCAACCTCTTCGCGCCGCTCTCGCCCGCAAAGACGCCGCCGCACCACCACCTACCGGCGCCAGCGGCACTGCCGCCTCCGGCGGCCGCTGGCGGCGGCGACGGCAACATCTCGCGCCTACCCAGCAGCAGCCGCTCCGCCGCCGTCGTGGCGGCGGCGGCGCTGGCGGGCGCGACGCAGGGGGCGGCGGCGGCCGACGGCACCGCCGCCGCCGCCGCTGCCGCGTCGGCCTCCGCCTCCGGCGGCGGCGCACTGTCTGTGTTGGATGAGGCGCCTCGACGGAAGCTCAAGCGGCGCAACCTTGGCGGCTGGGATTGGCCGCCGGGGCAGGGCGCGGCCCCGGTGTACGACGTATTGGAGGAGACGCGGTACGGCAGGGAGGGCGGTACGGCAGGGAGAGCAGGGAGGGAGGTTCATACGCGGCCCTTCCACCCAACCCACATCCAACTGGCCCCTCGCGAGTTGTTGTGTAACCCTACTGCCCTCTGCTCCCCCCCTCTTCTCGCCCCTTTTCTCTTCGCCCATGTCGCCGCCGCCGCCGCCACCGCCTTGCGTGCTCCGCGGCACTTGATCGCGGGCTCAGGGTCGCCATGGCTGCCGTACTGGCGGGCGCGGAGGTGGACGAGAACGGCCGTACAGGGCCCTGCGACCGGGTGGGCGAGGTGGGCCGCCTCATGCGCCGATTCCAAAAGCAGGACAACCGGGCCACCTTCAACCTCAGCCACGCGGTCAACGGCGTTGACCAGGTACGGCAGGAGCGTACGAGCACGCACGCTACCACTGCTCCGCGTGCGTTCATATATCATATATCATATATTTCCATATTTGATGGTTGCCGTGGATGTGGATGGTTGCCGCGGTTGTGGCCGTGGATGGAGCTGCAAAACTGCACAAGGGTGCTGACGTTGCGTCACAGCAGTTGGGAACTGGCGGGCGGGGGGAGTGGGAAGCGGGCGTGTCGCTTCGCTGCCCCCTCCCCCTTCCCATCCCCCCACCCTGTAACCACCTCCAACCTCTTCCAACGACCGCTTACCTCGATGCCGTACCGACCGCAACCACCTGACCCACCAGCCGCCTCCGCCTCCACCTCCGCCGCCAAACTGTTTTACCTCGCCTCACCCCTCAGATCGTAGCTCTGGTGGATGTGTTGGGCCACCCCGACCTGGCCTCGGTTTCGGAGCTGCTGCTGGCGGGCAACGCGCTGCACGACGAGGCGTTTGCGCCGCTGGGTGGGCGGCTGGCGAGTGCGGAGTGCGGCTCGTTGCGGCGCCTGGACCTGGGCTACAACAACCTGACGGCGGCGAGTGTGGAGCTGCTGCTGCCGCTCATGAGGGACGAGGTGGCGGCCATGAGCAAGGTGGGGGAGGGGGGGTATCAGAGAACGGCCCGGGGCGAGGGAACGCAACGCAGTTACCTGGGATATTACCTGAGGATTACCTGATATCTCCAGCAGAAAGAAAGCGAGCGCGCGGCGGGCGGGGGGCGGTGGGGGGGGGGGCGGGGTAAGGAGAAGAAAGGATAGCGCAGCGGGGAGGACGGAGACGGCGGCGTTGGCGAGGAGCGGATTCGGAACCCCCGGGAGGGAGGGGGCAATACACACCGAACGTGCTTGTTGTGAACTTGAGTAGGGGGCGGTGGTAGGGGGTTGGAGTTTAAGATATTTAGGGTAGCGGTAGCAATCCTGTCGGCAAGCTGTTACTGACTGGCTGACACACAAAAGAAGAAAGCAGCCCAACAGGATTCACCAGGACGGCGAAACCCTGCCCCCTTAACGCCGTCTCCGTCTCCGCTGCGGTATTTTCTTTTGACCCCTGCCCTCCCTGCTCTCCCTCCCTCCCTCCCTCCCTGCTCGCTCTCTCTTACCCTCCCCCTCAGGCCCAGCGCCTCCGTCGCGGTCTCGACGCGGGTCCCCTGCACGGCGTGCTTCACCGCCTGGTGCTTGACGGCAACCCGGTGGGGGACGCGGGGGCGGAGCTGCTGTGCGACGCCGCCTCCTCCGACTACACCCACCTGGCGGAGCTGAGGCTCAGCAGATGCGGACTGGGGGAGCGGGGCGCGGCGGCGGCGGGGAGGCTGCTGGAGAACAGCAGGTGGGCGGAGGGCGGCGGCGGGGAGCGGTGAGGGCTGGGTGGGTGGGTGGGATTACGTTGGGGGTGAGGCTGAGACGACAAAGGGGAGGGAGAGGACCGCACCCGCACCCGCTCCCGCGCCGGCGTCTGGAACCCGCTGTCATAACCCCCCCCCACTCCCCCCCACACACACACATACACGCACCTCTGCGTCTGCACCTGCGTCTGCTTCCCGCCTTCGCTGCTGCATCGGCTGCCTCAGCGCCATCAAGATTCTGGACCTGTCCTGGAACACGCTGGGCAAGCGGGGGGGCCAGTCCCTGGGCGAGGGGCTGCGCAACGCCAACTCCATCCAGCAGCTCTACGTGGCATGGACGGGAATCACGGACGTGGGGGCGAGCCACATCGCAAAGGTGGGCCAAGGGAACGTGTTTATTTGGCAGCGGAGAGAGGGGGGGATAAGGACGATGCCGCAGCGGAGGGAGGGAGGCGATCCCCCGTGTATGGTGTGTGTGTGTGGGGGGGGGGGTTGGGGGTGTGGGCGTTATAGGGTTTTAGGGTTGGGTTTTAGGGGATGTGAGCGCGTGCACGGGGGGGGGGGGCAGGCGCGGCGGCATCTTGGTTGTGGGTGTGGGTGGTAGGTGGGTGGTATCTTGGGGCACGGGGGAAGGTCTGGCTTGTGTAGCGCCACCTTTCACTTCTATATACCCCCTTCACACATGCTCCCCTGCTCTCTCTCTTCTCTCTCTCTCTCTCTCTCTCTCTCTCTCTCTCTCTCTCTCTCTCTCTCTCTTCTCCATGCACTTCCATTTTCCTGCCCTCACACACACACACACACACCCCAATGCATCCCCCCACCCTCCTTTCCTGCACACTGTGGTTTGTCGTACTCCCCTCCCCGCGATCCACCCTCCTTTCCCTTCTCCCCCACTCCCCACCTCAACCCCAGGCCCCCACCCCCCCACCTCCCCACCTCCCCCCCCCTCCGCCCACCCCCCACCCCCCCACCCCCCTCCTCCCCCCCAGGCCCTCAAGGGCAACGCCACGCTGCAGGTGTTGGACATGAGCGGCGACTCTGTGAGCGGCGACACCTCCCTGGTGCTGCTGGACTCGTTGGCTGAGAACGGCGCCCTGACCCACCTGGTGCTGAGGGACAACCCGGTGGGGGTCATGGCGGCGAGGAAGCTGCTCAAGGCGCTGCACCAGGGGGTCATTGAGTCGGTGAGAGAGGGCGGGGGAGGGGGGGGAGAGGGGGGAGGGGGGGAGGTGGGGGGAGGGAGGGTGGGAGATGGGGGGGGGGAAAAGAGGAGCGGGATCGGGGGTCAGGGGGGCGGCACTTGCCATCTCTCTGCTGGTCTTCCATTGCTCGTGGTTGGGATACACGGTTTGCAGGAGATTGGTTTGGGCTCGCTTTGGGTTATCCTAGCCCCAGCCCGCATGAAAGGGAGGCGGCATGGGGGCAAGGACGGAGAGGAAGCGTAGGGGGGGAGGAGGGCGGCTTGCGGAGGAGACGGTTTGCGTAGGGCGGTTTTCCGTTGGGGCGGTTTTCCGTTGGACGGCGGTGGGGCGCGGGGTGCCATGACACTGGGATTGGGTCTGGGGGTTTGGATCCCTTTGAGCCCTTTGACTCTTTGCCCTGGAGGTGCGCTGAGAGGCGCACGCTGGGCCGCCGGGCTGCTCCGTCCCCCAACTGTCCCTTCCACCTCCCCACCCCTTCTCTCTCCCTCGCCCTACCCCCCCCCCCCCGCCCTCTCCCCCCTTGCTTTGCCCCCTCCCCCCCTTCCCCCTACCCCCCTTCCCCCCCCCCCCCCACGCCCGGCTGCGCTCCCAGGTCGACCTGCTGGGCTGCTCCTTCGGCGGCATGGGGGGCAGCACGGTGGTGTGGGACCCGCACGACCCCGACGGAGTGTACGACCTAGACCTGGAGATACCCGCACACTACCAGGTGAGGGACTGGGGGCAGGGCGGGGGGAGGGGCGGGGGGGGTGGGGGGATAAGGCGTAGCAGTCTGAACAGGGGGTTTGGGCGTGGGCGTCGGCCAATGCGGAGACCCGTGCGTGGTTGGTGTGTGTTTGAGGATCAATCCAAGAGCGCTAAAGCGGTCAGGAGCCGTCCCGACCCGTTCTGTGGTACGAGCAGGACAGGGAGGGGCCGTATGGGGAAGGAAGGATGCGCAGCAACGTGCGAGCAGCAGGCCAACGGTGGACTTGGGTACCTCAAGCCCTCCTCATTCCACCACCACCACCGCATACACCCCACCCCCACCAACACGCACACCCCACCACACGTCCACACCACACCACCAACACACCCCCCAGGTTGCTGTGGAGCTGGTGGGGTTGGCCGCCCACATGGGTCTCCGCTCCTGGCGGGCAGCCATCCTCAACGGAAAGACATTCCGACTCAACTCCACAAACAAATTGCAGGTTGGGCGGCGTGGGTGGGTGGGGGGGTGGGGTGAGGGGGGTGAGGGGGGGAGTGGGGGAGAGGAAGGGGGGAGGCGGGTGAATTTGGATGCCTCTTCATGTTTGTGAGGGCGGCGGGGAGGGGTGGGGTGGAGTGGGGAAGGGTTACGTTGTGCATGGGGCGCTCCGTGCGGGGAGACGTGGGCGGTAGGCGTGCCGGGAAGGGGGGTGGTTGAATTGGGGGGGGGGGGGGAAGTAGGTCGGATGAGGCTCTAATGTGAGAGGTGTTGGGCGGGGGGGGGCTTGTGGTACAGGTGGGTTTGGGTGCCTGGCGGCCGGAAGTGGTTATGGGACCCGAAGGCACCAGTTATCCCATCCCATCCCATCCCATCCCATCCCATCCCATCCCATCCCATCCCATCCCATCCCATCCCATCCCATCCCATCCCATCCCATCCCATCCCATCCCATCCCATCCCATCCCATCCCATCCCATCCCATCCCATCCCATCCCATCCCATCCCATCCCATCCCATCCCATCCCATCCCATCCCATCCCATCCCATCCCATCCCATCCCATCCCATCCCATCCCATCCCATCCCATCCCATCCCATCCCATCCCATCCCATCCCATCCCATCCCATCCCATCCCATCCCATCCCATCCCATCCCATCCCATCCCATCCCATCCGGTGATGGGCCGCGGTTGGGGGTCAAGGGCCCCGAAGGAAGCGGCCGATCGCAACGGACTGCCGGTTGACGGTTGTCTTCACCAAACCAAGCCTCACCCAACCTAACCCCTCCTAACCCTCCGCCGCGGCGCCTCCCCCCCTCTCCCATCCCTCATCGCAGCTTCCCATGCGCGGTCGACTGCACGTGGAGTTCGTGTCGTGCACTCCAATCGTACGGGACGACGGCCCTCTGACGGACAGCGAGGTACGGCCGTCCCACCACCGCCTTCCCGCAGCGGCTCGCATTGTTAACCCCCCTTTCGTTAACCCCCTTTCAATGTCATGTCGATCAGTCACATTTCGTCATGTCGAGCAGCCATTGCCGATTTCGTCACCCGGTCCGTCCGTCCAAGTCTCCCCTCCCTCCCTTCCCACCCCACCCCACCCCACCCCACCCCACCCCACCCCACCCCACCCCACCCCACCCCACCCCACCCCACCCCACCCCACCCCACCCCACCCCACCCCACCCCACCCCACCCCACCCCACCCCACCCCACCCCACCCCACCCCACCCCACCCCACCCCACCCCACCCCACCCCACCCCACCCCACCCCACCCCACCCCACCCCACCCCACCCCACCCCACCCCACCCCACCCCACCCCACCCCACCCCACCCCACCCCCCGCAGGTCCGCAGCATGTGGTTCGCCACCGCCGACCCAACCGGTTCCCGCACCCCCCACGGCCCCATGAAACTGGAGGAGGAGGAGGAACACCCCGCCCCCGCCGCAGCCACCACCGGCCCGCAGGGCAATAGCCCCAAACGCCTGCGCCAGACCAGCAGCGTCGTCAGCACCACCGGAGGAGCCAAGAAGAGCCCCAGGGGCGGCGCCTCCGTGGCCGCCGCCGCTTCCAACGGCGGTCGTCCGGGCAAGCCCGGCGGTCGTGGTGGCCCCTCCCCTGGGGTGCCGGGTGGCAGCGAGATCAGCAGTGCTACGGAGCTCAAGGGGGCCACGGATGAGTGGAAGCTGCAGTTGTTGGAGGCGATGGTGACGGATGTGTACCTCACGTGCGCGCAGCTGAAACACATTGTGAGGGAGGGGGGAGGGGCGAAGGGGAGGGGAGGGAGGGGAGGGGGGGAGGGGGGAGGGGAGGGGGAGGGGAGAGGGTGTGTGTAGGAAGTGAGCTGTACTCTTAAGGCGCTGGAGTGCTGAGAGCGCGACCCCCCTAACCCCTCACCGCCTCCTCCCCCCTGGCCCCCATCCCCCGCCCCTCATGCGTACTTCTTGTGACCCTCCTGGCCAACTGCGAAATCTGGCGGCGCCTTTCCTCACCTCACCTCCAACCCCCCAACCCACCCGAACCCCTTCCCCCTCTCCCTCCCCCCTGCGGTACTTTTTTTTACCGCATTCCAAAACCCTCCCCCCTCCCCTCCCACCCCCTCCCATCCCCCCCGCCCCCCCAGCTGCGCTGCTTTGACGGCCGGGACGCCTGCACGGAAGCGGTGGTTCAGGCGTTTGGTGTGTTGGCTGACACGGAGAACTTTTGGGCGGTACTTAAGGAGCTGGAGCCCAGCAGCAGGGAGCAGGTGCGGAGGTGTGCGGGTGCTGGGGATTGCTGTGTGCTGGGCTGGGCTGGGCTGGGATGTGCTGGGATGTGCTGTGCTGTGCTCTTTGCTGTGCTGTGCTGTGCTGGGATGCCCGGTGGGATGCTTTCGCCTGCCACGGTGGTTGTTATGTGGTTACGTACCGTAGCTCAGGCTCGTGGGTCATGGTTCCTCAAAAGGGGAGAGGCTGTTGGTGGTGGTGGTGGTGGGGAGGTGGGGAGGTGGGGAGGGTGGCGGGGTCGCGCGGGCGCACTCAACAGAACATTGACCGGGTTGGGAACATTGCGAGGGGCCCACGACACCCGACTGCACACGCAGCCAAGCCCCGAGCCGCCCGCCCGCGTTAAGGCCGCCACCCCGCTCAACCCCCTTCCCCCCGCCCCGCCCCTCCCTCCCCCCCGGCCCGCAGGTTGAGTCTCGTCTGGGCAAGATCCGCATGTTCTTCCCGGAGAACCCCACCGGCCGCTACACGCTGATGCTGTCGCAGCTGCCCCACCAGTGCGTCGCGAAGCAGCTGCTGCAGCAGTACGTACTGCAGTACGACAACAAGCTGACTCAGCACCCCAACCGGGTGTGCTTCACCACCTGCATTATGGACGGAGTGCCCACGGACGTGTCGGACCCGCACAAACTGTGAGCTGGGGAGGGGGGATGGGGGATGGGGAGCGGGGATGGGGGGTAAACATGCCAAGAGGCGGGTTGCTGGCGCTGGTGGCAGGGCTATTGAACGGTGCTGCACGCCCTCTCCTCCCCCCGCCTGGCTCACACTTAGCCCCCCTCCCCGCTCCCCCTCGCCTTCGCCTGCCGCTGCTCCGCGTCCCCTGTCCCCTCCCCTCCCCCCTTTCCCCGGTACCAACTTCACATCGCACTTCACTGCACAACCTCCCCCTCCCCCTCCCCTTCTCCCTCTCCCTCCTTCCTCCACCGCAGCTATCTCCCCCAGGAGGGCATTCTGGAGCTGTGTTTCGTGGACCTGCGCCACCCGCCCCCCGGCACCCGCTCCCTCAACCGCGCCCAGTTCACCGTCCTGGTCTCCCACCTGGTGAATGCGGAGCAGCTTGACCCCGTGGGCCTCACTCGCACCATCGACCACCCCGCCCTGCCCGCCGCCGTCGGGGCGCTGCGGCGCTGGGAGGCCTGGACGTACCGCCACCCGGTCTCCGCCAACGTGCTGTACCTCTGGAAAGCCGTACACGAGATCCAGAAGCGGGACGACCCGGCCGGCGCCGCGGCGGCGGAGGCGGAGTACGCGGCGGCGTTCTACGCCGCGGCCGGCGGCGGCGGCGGCGGAGCCGCCGCCGCCGCTGCCGCGGCAGCGGCAGCGGCCGCTGCCGCCCGGCGGGAGACGGCCAGCAGCGGCGGCGGCGTGGTGGGGCGGGAGACGGGAGGCGGGGAGGGGTTTGGTGAGGCGCCGCCGACGCCGGGTAGCGGCAGCGCCGCCGGGCGGTCCCCGGCGGTGCCGCTGCCGCGGCTCCCTCGCGAGTCGTCGTCGGCGATCGTGCCGGGTACGCCGGTGAGTGGCGGCGTCGCCTCGACGGCACCCGACTCGCCGCCGCTCCGGCGCAGCATCTTCGGCCATCGGGACGCGCCTGACTCGCCATCGACCGCCGTCACCGCCGTCACCGGCAGCGGCACCGGCGACGCGCCGCTGTCGCAGCGCAGCAACCAGGGCGGCGGCGGCGGCAAGGCCGGCGGGCGGCCGCGTACGGCACCGACGGGGCCGCCGCCGCAGTACGTCAAGGACATGGGGCACTACGTGGAGGCGATCCGGATCTTGTCTGTACGGCATTACTTGACCTGTTGGCAGTTGATACAGCTGCTGCAGCTGCTGCCGCCGACGGCGACGGACGAGCGGGTGGAGACGGTGACGGCGTTCTGGGCGCGAGTCACGGACCGGGACGGGCACTGGGTGGACGTCATGAGGTCGTTGACCAACGAGCAGCAGGTGGGGATCAACCAACCAACGACCAACCGAAGTAACCGAACGACTTTGTTGAGCGACTGGACGAACGACTTGGCTGAGCAGGGGGCTGTTGGCGTGTGTGTGTGTACACATGTGGTCCCGGCGAAAGGCAGTTTGGCGGGGAATAAGTGCGCCCAGACATGGTTTACGTGCATGGTTTCTGTTACTCCATTGCTGTTCCCAACCCCCAACCCCCAACCCCTGCACCCCAAGTCCTAGGTCACCGCCCTCATCCGTTCCGCAGCTCCCCCCCAGCAGCAGCTCCCCTCACCGCATGTGCACCACACATCCGGGGGCCAACGCTCCCCCCCTCTCTGCCGCTCTCACTCTCTTCGGGCTCTGTCACGCAACCCCCTTTCTACCCCCCCCCCCCCCCCCCGACCCCCGACCCCCGACCCCTGGCCCCCGGCCTATACTTGGATACCCCACCCCCTCCTTGTGTGGCCACATCGGCCATTGCGGTGTGATGTGATGCGGTGTGATGCGGTGTGTTTGGTTATATTTATGTGATGGAGTGGAATATGTGCACCTCGACATGGCGGGACGTGACTTGGGGCCTTCCCGGCCGCCCTCTCGCCCTCTCCCGGCCCTCGCAGGTTCGCGCGTGTCAGCGGCTGGGCTACATGAACGTCTTCAACGACTCCCGGCCCGCCATGCACTACCGGCTGAGGATGTACAAGGTGGGAGGGTGTGTGTGTGAGCGGGGTGCGGAGGGAGCAGCAGGAGGGGGCTGGAAGCGGAGGGGTGTGTGCTCGGATGGGGGGAAAGAGGGGGGGCCTTTGCGAGATGGGAGATGGGAGATGCGCGGTGGTTAGTTGGGGCGTGCAGAGCGTGTGGGGGCGCTGAGCGAGCGAGCGGTGGCGGATTGAGAGAGGTTCCCGAGTTCCTTGGGGCTACGGACGCCTCCTTTGCAGGAACGCGGCGCGGCCCGCTCGCGCGTCATTTGGGCGGTTAGCCTGGTTGGTTTGGTGGTTAGCGGTTGGCGGTTGTTGGCCGTTACTGAATACATGTTTTTACTTCTTGGTGGCTGGCTTGGTCCCTTTTCGCAGGAGGACGAGCACGAGCTTGCGTGGCAGTTGTACAACAAGTCGTTGGACTCGCCGCTTCCCTGCTGGAAGAACCTGACCATCGGTGAGGCACCCGAGGGGAGAGCGGGGGTAGCAACAACAACAGCAGCAACAGGAACATCAGCAGAAGCAGCAACCAGAACAGCAACAGCAACCACAACAGCAGAAGCAGCAACAGCAACCACAACAGCAGAGGCAGCAACAGCAGCAGCTAACGCGGGATTCCTTGTAAACTAAATCTAGACCTCAAGTTGCAGAAGATGTTGTTGATCGCGCGGACTCGTTGGGTCAAGGGAAGTTCACTTCCTGTTTATCCGCAATAGCAGCAGCAGTAGCAGCAACAGCAGCAGCAGTGAGAGCCTAAGCGCGAGCGCGGCGGTTATGGGAGTCCCCCGGGGTCGTATGTGTGTGTGGGTGGGTGTGTGGGTGCCGGCCGGATCCTAACTGGCCAGCCGCCCCGCTGGGGGCCGCAGGCGGGCGGGCGGGCGCCGCCTGCCAGCAATGTACTCGCCCGTCGTTTACATTTGCAGCCTGCCAGCCGTGCTGCCGTTAATCCTGTCGCGGTTTAGGAGCGCTTTCGAAGCACGCATCCCGGAAGCATGCGTCAGGCAAGCCGGACCGTGCAGTGCAGCGCGACGCGACACGACACGGCCTGCACCGCTTTCCCCACCTGCACCGCCTGCATTGCGGCAAATCTGGTTACGCCCCCACGCGCCGTCTGCCCGCCGGTACTGCCGCCACGGTAACCTGTTCTTAACCACTCCCACCCGACCCGGCCCCCGCCCCCCTCCCCCCTTCCCCTCATCCCCAGACGACCAGCCCAAGCGTGTCAACCAGGGGGTCAACATGTGGACTGTGCTGCGGGGCAACGCGGCGGACGGCACCACCCCGCAGACCACCCTGGAGTTTGATTTCGTGTGGCCCGACGAGGACGCGCAGAAGGTGAGGAGGAAGGGGGGGTGGGAGGGTGGGAGCGGGGAGCGGGGAGCGGGAAAAGGGAGGGAATAGGCGTTGGGTGTTTTGGGTGCTTTAGCGGATGGATGCGGATGGGCTGGGTGGGGGTGGGTGGGCCGGGGCGCTTACGCGGGGCCCGGGTGCGCCTCGCCTCGCGCGCTCCGTCCTCCTCCTCCTGGTCTCGTTCCCCCATCAAATCAAAAAAAGATCTGCAGCCCAATCCTTACCTCCTCCTACTCGAATAAACCCCCCATCACTCTTCCCACAACTCCGCAACCAAGCCTACCCGTCCGACCACCACACGCTTGCTGCGTGCGCGTCCGCCCTGCTGCTGCTCCGCTCCTCCCCCAACCCCACCGTTCACGGGCCCCGGCCTATACGTGGATAACCCCCAACCCCTCCCCCTCTCACTCTCCCCCATCGCCCCCGGGCTGGTCTCCGCAGACTCTGGCCGCCCGGGTGCTGCAGCGCGCCTGGCGGCTGTACAAGAACCCCAAGGGTGGCGGCGCAGCGGTGGTGCCGCACAGCCGCACCGGCGGCGGCCAGCAGCCCCGTTTCGTTGCGTTTAACAAGAAGAAGAAGACCGCAGCCACCAGCAAAATGAACGACCCGGCCAGCGGGAGGAAAAAGTGAGGCAGCAGGGGAGAGGGGGATTGGAGCCGTGCCGGCCGGGAGAGAAGGGGGAAGTGGGTAGGTGCAGGGGGGGCTGTCATTGGGAATAAAGGGAGGCGCCGTGCCGTGGTTGCCTCGGCCGCCTTAGCTGTCTCGGCCACCGATGACAGCCATGGAGCATGCATTGGGAGGATATTGACTGGAGGGGGAGGGGGTCAGCCTCTCTCCATGTCGGTTTGCGTCTAGCAGGGCAGGGCGGCGCTGGCCGGGACAGGGCCGGGCTGGCTAAGGCTCCGGGTCTCTCGCACACTTGCACTCGCTGAATGGTCGCGGCGTGAGGGAGGAGGCGCGCGGGACGTGGGGTGTCGCCGGGATGCACTGAACTGCACTGAACTACGCTGCGCTGGGTTTGTTTTTTTGGGGGGGGGTTGAGAGGGAGCGGGTCCCGACGGCCGGTGGCTGCGTGCCTTGCTGGCTTGACGGGGAGGGGAGGGACATGCTGGGGCAGGGGGCAAGAGACCCACGGGTCATTCGGGCGGGGAGGCCTGGTCGGGTCTGGTCTGATTCGCTCGCCGGGGAGCGGCGGGGAGCCCCCGGGTCGGGTACTTGCTGCAGTTGGGGCAGGCGACGGTCTGCGAGGCACTAGCAACGCGTCTCATCGAGGCGATTTTGAGACGAGCTTAGTTTGGTCGTCTAGACAACGAGGGGCGCCGGCGATGGTACCGGTATGGGCGGTGGTACCGGAGGAGGCAAGGCAGGGCGGAAAACCCTAAAACTCCCCTAGTGGATTGCACGCCTGCGCCTGAGGGAGAGGGCCAGGGCGGCGCGTGCCAGTCGGCGTCCGCGCACTGATGCCGTCATAACCGGCGTCGTCGTCATGAACATCAGCATCGTCATCGTCATCCCGCATCATCGTGGTATACGATTTATACGTGTGTGGTTGGCGTTTGACTGCATGCCCATGTTTCCGGGGCGGCACTTGTGATCCGGTGGGGAGGGAGCACTTCACACGATGCGCCGCCGCGCGCCGGGTGTTGGTGTGGTGGCTCGTGGCTGGCTGGCTGTCTGGCTTATCCTCCCACGGCTGCGCGGTTTGCAAAGCGTCTGCGGGGGCCGGGGGCCACATCTACTTAGTTACCACTTAGTTACCACGCGCGCCGAACGGCCCTAGAGGCCCTAGCGGCCGCCCTAGAGGCCGTTGCGATCCCTCGCCTTGTCTCGGTATGCCAGGCGACGCTTTGTGCGTTTGTGGTGCTGTACCACCCGCCGGGATGCGCCTCCACCAGTCCCCCGTGCGTTGCGTGCTGCGCACGTCGTCTCTTGTGTTCTCTCCATCGCGCCGCTGAGCCGCTGTACCTCATGCATGTCGGGGATGCGCGTCCGCTGGAGCCAGCAGGGGCGGAGCACTTTGAGGACAACAGCGGGGAAACGGGGATTGTGGCGGTGGGGTGCGGTGGCGCCAGCTGTGTTGGGAGGCGGGTCTGATATTTCACGCTGGGGATGATCCCTTGCTTGGACGGGGAGGCCTTGTATCACCCTAGGAAAGCTGTTGTACCGGTTGGCGGTTGATACGATGCCGTTAGCTTCGTTGTGTCATGTCGTTGGACGATTGTCACGCACGCACGCACGCAGGCCAAGCAAGGTGGGAACATACGTGCAGGTCTGGGTGAAGGACAATGTTACGTACAGGAATCTAACGTATAGATTCCTGTACGTAACAGACAAGGACGGCCGGGGCACTGGGTGGGGAGGAGAGCAAGGCCGGTAGGGCGAAGGTGGGCAGGGCCTGATTGCGAGCCTCGTTAGCAGGTTGGTCCGTGCGGAGTGGCTGAGCCAGGTCGGTGGTGTGGGCAGGTTTGGAGTCTCGAGCCGGCACCTCGACAGTCTTGCCGTGCTGCTGCTGGCGCGCGTGCGACTCGCGCGCTGCATGCTATCTATCTACGCATTTGTGTCCATCCCTGTGTGCTGCCACCTGCCAGTATCGGATAGAGCTGCTGCAAGGCGGACATCCTGGCGGGGAGCAGGCGGATCCTGTTGCTGATAATCGTACTAAATAGCCCCCTTGATGATACCCGCCAAGCCCGCACGCACGTACCAAGTGGGAAGAACGAAATGTGAGCGTGAGGGAGGGACACGCCGTCGGCGGGACACCCCATCCATGTGATCCATCCTCGGCTGCTGCGCTTTGCTGCTGCTGCTGCTGCGTGTCGTCGTCTGGGGGCCTGAACATAGCAAATCGGGCTCGCATGACCGACCAACCCACCTAAACATAATTGACCTGTTCGACTCGTTTTGTTCTATTGACATTACCGTACATTATTTGGGTGCGGGTGGCAGATGGATGTCTGCTGGCGCAGGAACGGGCGCGCCTTTGCGCGCCGGTGTGTTGCGTGATGGTGAACTAGTAGACTGTTTGTTACTCCTGCACTGACTGACAACGCGTACTGTTGGCTCGGCAGGCGTACGTGTCGCGCGCGTGGGCAGGGGTTGGGCCCGTTCGTCGGCTGACTCGACTCGACTGCGCTGTCGCGGCTGACTCGGCGCCGATTGCGCGCACCTTGATAACCAGCAGTGATGCCAATGCATCTATTTATGTGCGCCAAAAGGCGCGGCGGCGGGAGTGCCTCTGCGTGCGTGCGTGTCCAGAATACCGTACATTCTCTGTAATTGGGGGTGGCGGTACATGGATGCCAAGTGCAGAGAGGTGTTCCGGGCTGCTGCGCCGAAGGTGCCTCTGCGCTGCCAGCCGACGTCGTCTGTGTCGTCTCACTTGTTGCCCACTTGTGGTGACAGTGATAACTGCCGGATAATGAGTGATGAGTGAGGGCTTTAAGCCCGAGCGAGCCGAATGCACGACCGTAGTCGTAGTCTGGTCATAATTGTTAGACTACGTCAAACAACCGAAGACCGGTCGTGACCGGAAATAGGTATTACATCAGTAACCGATGAAATCCAACGCAGGTGGGTCTACCTGTGCGTGATAAGTGTCGCAGTTGCGACACGAGGGTCGCAACCTTCGTCTGCCTTCGTAACCCCCTATTCATGCGAGAAGGCTCGCAGAGCGATGGCGAAGGTGCCAATCCTTAGTCCGGCACTAAGGGAGAGTAAAAGAGATGCAACCGTGTTCCCGTGTGGCCACGTACTTGATTGATCCTATCGACATCCCACGCACGACAGGGCGCCATGCGCCCGCTCACGGCAGCGGCGGGGCGGGCCACTCAACAGAATGGTTTCTTCTGAGACGTGCGACGCACAACCCATTTGGATGAACCGTTTTCAGCAGTGACCCCAAAGGATTACTGGCTCACAACGCGCATGACACGATGGTTTCGGGGCAGCGGGCTTTATTCGCTCGATGCAGCAAGCGAAGACACATCTCATTTGTTCCCGCCCGGCCGGCTCCCTGATCAGACCACCGGCCTTTTGTCTTTTTATTACCCGTTTCGCCGTTTGATCTCAATTGTCCGTTCGCCGATTGCGCGTTTGGTCTTGTTGACCGTTGGCCGTTGCAGCTCCTAACGGAAATCCACACGATGCCTGGTGAAAACGGTGCTGGCCTTCGCCTCCACGATCGCGTGCGGCCATGAGATCGCACGGGTCACTGAAGAAGCCCCTGCGGACCGCACTGCTGCTGCTCGCCGGCTGCATGGCTGGTGGCGGTCGGAGCGCGAGGCCTCGCGCGCCGACCGCCACCTGGCACGACCTAGGTCGTGCCAGGACTCGGCGTCGGCGCGAGTGCCTATCTTTATCGTGTCTCTTAATATTTTTCTTATTGCAAGACTGAGGATTGGCACCTGCGAGCCTTCTCGCTCGAAAACGGAGTTACGACCCTCGTGTCGCAGCTGTGACACTTATCACCGGTAGACCCACCTGGGTTGGATCTCATCGGTTAATGATGTTATACCTTTTTCCGGTCACGACCGGTCTTCGGTTGTTTGACGGAGTCTACAATAATTACGACCAAACTACTACGACGATCGACGACTACGACGGTCGTACATTCGGCTTGCTTGGGCTTAGTAAAGCCCTCACTCAATCACTAACTGGTAGTCACCACTGCCACCAGCCCACCCCACGACCCCAGTGGGCGTGATACAACAGTCCTCGTATATGCTGAACGAAGCGCCAGCTAGCTGCGGCTAGCCAGCAGCTCTCACATGTTGACGGAGCCGGAGGCGGAGGAGGTAGGGAAGCCGCGATGAGCCCTGCCTTCCGGTAGGTGCCGGCGGTGACGGCGGGGACGGTGATGCTGCCGGCAGACGCAACGGATGGCTGCGGGCCACGGCAGGCAAAACGGCTGCGGGGAGAGGGCGTGGCGTTCATTCGCGCCGCCGCCTGGCTTTTGTTTCCATGCGGAACACACAATTTTGGGCTTACGCGGTGCTGCTCGGCTCTAGCTAACTGCACACAGCCGGCACACACCCTTCTAACCGATAAGAGATAGAGCCTCGACGACATCAATGGTGTGGCCGCAAGTAACAAGGAAAACAATAATGCCGTGAACGCCGAGATGGATGGCCCCCCAGGAGTGCTGCCTCCATTTGCACCCTGACGGTGCCTTCATCGATCTCCAAGATACATCATGTGCGTGTGTGGCAACTATAACGGATCAGACGGGCGAATGACGTCCCGTCGTCTGCTGTCGCCTCCGTTGGTAGCCATCACAAAAGAGGTGCTGCTCCCGCCCCCGCCCCATCCTGCCACCTACCAGCTATCCTCGTTCCCCAACATCCCCACTCTCTACCCCTTTTGGATAAGGCGTTGAATATATTTTGGGAGGATATCGGGGCCGGCCCGACCGCGTCGTTAGGCAGGCTGATATTACAAGTACTCGTTGCAGCCCGCCACAGCTCGGGCATGAGTACAATGTCAATCGCACTCAGCAAGACATACAAAGGGCAAGCTACAACAATTTCATTCTTCTCTAATATTTAGGACGCCGTCCTTCGTTGGAACCAAGTCGCCCACACAAACCACCGCTGCACGTGTCGGAATACGTACAGCCGCCATTCGTCATTTCGATCGCTCTCAAGACGCGCAATCAAGGGTGCATACTAATGCGTGCTGGAATGAGCCCTCCTGCTGGTGCTGCTCTGGATGCACCTGCTGCTGCTGCTGCTGCACCGGTTCTGGTGCTCCATCCCCTCGCTGCTGACATACGTATACAACCACGCGCATGCGTGCATACTCTAGATAGCAGCCCTTTACAAACCAAGCAACCCTGCCTGGCACCCGCTTCAATCCATCCTGCACACGCACGACATATGCATCGAGTGCCTCCTTTCGTCACAGATAATGAGCGTTAACGAGCGAGCTTGCGGCGTCTGTATGCCCACCCTGCAGAAACCAAATACGTAGCTAATAATAAGAAGACAATCGACCTACATATGCAGGAACGAACGCATACGGTTCGGCAGCAGGTAGGGAAGGCGGGCCACGGCGTCCCGGGACTCCCTGTTAGTAGTTGTCTGCCTGCGCATTACCTTGTGAGGGCGAAAACGTCCACAGCTACGCATTGCTACTAATTCCACTTTGTCCTTCCAGTTCCTTCCAAGCAATCCGGCGATGGCTTCCGACCGTCTGAGGCGGGGCCTCCTCGAGTGCCTGCAAGCCGCCGATTGGTGCGACTTTCGCCCTCCGGCGTGTTTTCACGACTGCTACCACAAGCACAAGCAAGCCCACGAGCGCCAGGCCGCCGGCCGTCGCTCCAGCGATGACTGCCGGCCTGATCCAAGCGCCGCTGTTGCTGGAGCCTGCGTTGTTGTTTTCGGACGCATACGAGAGGGCCGCCGGTGCAAGTGTTGCCTGCCCTTGCTGGTCGCCGCTACTGGTGCTGCCACCGGATTGCACGTCGGTTCCATCCGTGCCGAGGTTGACATCCGTGGTCTGGCTGTCCTTGCTGGATGCCGCCGAGGATGTTGGTGGCCTAGGCGAAGGGGGTTTAGGGGACGGCGGCGTGGGTGGTGGTCTGGATGGTGGCTTCGGTGGTGGTGGGCTCGGTGGTGGTGGTGGTGGTGGGCTCGGTGGCGGTGGTGGTGGTGGACTCGGTGGCGGTTGTGGTGGTGGTGGGCGTGGTGGTGGTGGTGGAGAAGGAGGAGCGGGCGAGGGAGGCGTTTTTGATGATGGCGGCCTGAGGGACGCATCTGTAGGTGGTGGGGAACGAAGGTTACGTATACACGGAGGGCAGTTAGCAGCCGTTGATGGTGGCATTATGGCGCAATGTGCAGTGAAGTCGGGAAAGCTGTGCCGAACCTCTCATCTCTCTGTAACCGTGCCTTTAGATAGACATGAGTTATCGTTTCCGCATGTATAGATAGCGAATCCGTTCATTATAATATATGTTTTGAGGGACCCATGCACACACACGCAGTTCGTTCAGCACTACACCGAGCAGCACCGAGTGGCTGTATTGGCTAATAATAACTTACCGAAAAAGGCAGGACAGTTCTCCGGCGTCGCCCATTGCCAATTGTCGACACTTTCACCCGAGCCACATCCCGTGCTTGACGTCAGCAGTATGAAGTAGGGCACACCATCTGACTTGGGCACGTAAAGGATTATGTCCTGTACGTATTTGCAGACGTGGGAGGTGGGCTTGGGTGGGCTTTGATATTCGGTCGACCACTAATGCTTGGATGTGGATGGCATGCCTAGCATGGAGATAGAACTGTGGCATATCTCCAGCACGAAGTTGCGTTTGCACCATCTATCTGCGTGCCTCGTATCCCTCGATCGCCCATTATTGTGTTCATTTCCCCGAGAAAATACATACTTGTCAGAGTGTCAACAGGGGGCTGCGTGGTCACTGTCCATTGCTGATATGCCCCACACCTCACTCTGCTCATCACCCAACCGCCTCAATAACATCTCACCGCAACTCCATCATTGTCACCTGCGTTGCATTACCGCAATGCCACCCTCAAAACGTTTGGGAAGGGAGTGTTGTGCTACGCATCAGCAGGGCGTCAACTAACGTTCGCAGGCATGAATTCAATCACGTGAACGACACTAAGGCAAACGAATGAAGCTGTTTCACGCCAAGCAGTTTCACGCCAAACAGCGCGACACGTTCCGGGTAGGATCGCAGGTAAACAGCCCTTACGAGCGATGCAGGTACTTACAGTCGGTCGAGAAGTGAGCTATGTCGGCCACGTTTCCATCCGGAAAGTCCGATCCGATGAGGTAAATGAGCTTGTCTAGATTGGTGCGCGAATACAACTGTTGGCAACAAGGGCAAAGGACGAGGTAGATAGAGATGTTATTTATTGCGGCGGTTGGCCTTCGTTTCGTTCTTATCACAGTTTTACACCACCTGTTGAGCCGACGGTGTAACGAGCAAGCCGAAGTCGGCTGGTCGTAAATCGTTTGGTCGCTCATTACAAACGGGGCCTTACATCCCATCACACCACAGCTAGGTAAGCTCATCAATCGCTAGGGAAATAGCCGCAACGAAGATGCTGGTGCGCTAACTACTCTGCATTTAACCCAACCTGTATGCATGTACACAAGGCTGGGGAGCCGTACAAAACTGGCCGGCACTTACATTGACAATGTCGAAAGTGCAAGCCGGTGGAGGTGGGGAAGGAGACGGTGGAGGTGGGGAAGGAGACGGTGGAGGTGGGGATGGGGACGGTGGGGGTGGGGAAGGAGACGGCGAGGGTGGGGAAGGAGACGGGGAAGGTGGGGAAGGAGACGGTGGAGGTGGTGGAGGTGGAAAGAATGGGGAGGGTGACGGAGGCAAGGGAGAAGGTGGGGGAGGAGGAGGTGAGGGGGAGGGTGGCTTTGGGGACGGTGGTGATGCGGATGGCGGGTTGGGGTATGGAGGTGTTGGGGAAGGAGGTCGAGGGGAAGGTGATGCTGGAGAAGGCGGTAAGGGGGAAGGCGGTAAGGGGGAAGGCGGTAAGGGGGAAGGCGGTAGGGGAGAAGGAGGTTTTGGGGAAGGCGGGTTTGGGGAAGGAGGTGGCGGGAAAGGAGGTAGGGGGAAAGGTGGTCGAGGGGAAAGCGGTAGAGGGGAAGGCGGTAGAGGGGAAGGCGGTTCTGGGGAAGGAGGCGGTGGAGGGGGCGGTGATGGCGCCGGCGGAAGCTGCGGTAAAGGCTGCGGTGGAGGAGGTAGAGGCGAAGGAGGTTCTGGGGAAGGAGGTTCTGGAGAAAGCGGCGGCGGTCCGGAAGGCTGCAGTGAAGGAGGAAGGGGAGAAGGCGGTTCTGGGGAAGGAGGTTCCGGAGATGGCGGCGGCGGTCCGGAAGGCTGCGGTGAAGGAGGAAGGGGAGAAGGCGGTTCTGGGGAGGGAGGTTCTGGAGATGGCGGCGGCTGCGACGGTAAAGGCGTCGGCGGCGGCCGTGAAGTAGTCGGCGGAAGCGGAGATGAAGAAGGTAAAGCGGAAGGCGGTTCTGGGGAAGGAGGTTCTGGAGAAGGCGGCGGCAGCGGTGAAGGCGGCGGTGAAGGCGGCGGCGGAGGCGGCGCTGAAGGCGGTTGCGGAGGCGGCGGTGAAGGCGGCGGCGAAGGCGGCGGTGAAGGCGGCGGTGAAGGCGGTTGCGGAGGCGTCGGTGAAGGCGGCGGCGGAGGCGGCGGTGAAGGCGGCGGCGGCCGCGGTGGTGAAGGCGGCGGTGGGGAAGGCGGCGGTGGCGGCGGCGGTGAAGGCGGCTGCGGTGAAGGCGGCGGTGAAGGCGGCGGTAAAGGCGGCGGTGTAGGTGGCGGGGGAGGCGGCGGTGAAGGCGGTTGCGGAGGCGGCGGTGAAGGCGGTGGGGAAGGCGGCGGTGGCGGCGGCGGTGAAGGCGGCGGCGGCCGCGGCGGTGAAGGCGGCTGCGGTGAAGGCGGTGGCGAAGGCGGCGGCGGCGGCGGCGGTGAAGGCGGTGGCGAAGGCGGCGGCGAAGGCGGCGGCGGAGGCGGCGGTGAAGGCGATGTCGGAGGCGGCGGTGAAGGCGGTGTCGGAGGCGGCGGTGACGGCGTTGGCGAAGGCGGCGGTGAAGGCGGTGGCGGAAGCGGCGGTGAAGGCGGTGGCGGCGGAGGAGTTGGAGGAGGAGGAGATGGCGTACGGACATAAATACCAGACCCAGTACTTGTAAAGTGACCCGTATATAACCCGGTATCTTGCGTCTTCATCCACCTACAACCAAAAGGGCAGAAATTACATATCTAAAATGAGATATCTTCCTTTGGATGCGACCTCGCCATTGTCAAGGAAAACTGCAAGGGCAGCCTTGCATAACTTAAATGACTATTAAAGGACATTCGCATGTCACCTCGCAAACTGTTTCACATGAGTAAGTTTATAATTAGCAGCTTAGGATGGTGGCTCAAAGTAATGCCTTCGAGCACAAGGAGGTTCGTTGGAGCCGCGGGCTGCTGCTAGCTGGTGCGAGCTGGTGCGAGCTGGTGGGAGCATCACAGTGACATTCGGCGATGGGTGGCCGTGTTCTGCTGTAAGGTATCACTGATGCGACGTGATGCGCATGAATGACTGACCGCAGCGGGTATGGCTGACGGGTATAGATTCAGAAAAGCCTTCATAATTTCTTTTGGTGCCGAGCTCTGGCCGGAGGGAGGGAGGGAACGAGGTGTTTGTATCACATGCATCATACAGTAACTATAAGCGCGATAATGTTAACTACAACATACTGCGGGAACATTCTACGCATGTAGATGACGGACATGGATTACTCTTTTGGGTATTCAGATGGGAAGGGATGGGACAGAAGGACAGGGGGTTGGAATCTCAGGAAATAGACCCAGCCATACATGATGCCAAACGATGGAACATAGAAGGGAACATTTCGTACCCCGCCCCTCATTCTTGCATGGCAAACGTTATGGGCATTGTGTCGCACGGCAGTGGTGGGTGGGTGATTCCGAAGCTCCCAGCCAAAATGTCAAAGACCCTCAGGGCTTGGCTTTTGCCGCCCAAACTAAGAGGGCATTTAAATTACAGGCTTTTACAAGGCCAAGCAACCTTCTGTATGTAGATGCTGTCCAATGAAAAACAGATGGTGCCCTACGTACGGCTGGCGATGGCTACGTAGCAGGCGGCAAACTATTGGATGTCCCTTTCCATGATCAGGAGGGGGGCCGTGGGCGGAGTGGGTGGGCAGGGGGTGGTAATAGGGGGGGGGGGGCGGATGGTGTAGAGGGATAAGGGGGGTAGGCCTCACCTCCTGATTTTTACATTAGATTTCATTTTTCAGACCCCACAACGTTTCCGATGCAGGTTGCTCCAATATAAAAACCCCTAAAGCAGCAATGGCGTGCTGTTAGTATACAGTTTAACGTGTATGTACTTACCCGTCCGTGTTAAATGATTTGCAGCTGGTCATCGATAAGCAGACGGCAGCAGCAGCCACGGTGTTAAGATTGTCTGATGGAACGTTGCCGGTGAAGCCAGAGACGTACATTCCGATGTCGTTAGCAAGGATGTCATTATTTGCATAGAAGGTGAATCGGTTCAGGATAGTACCTGACGGAAACAATGGAAGGTAGGGGAGATGCGGACCTTGCGGACGCTTCAGCGGCCGCTACGCATATAGCGGCGAGCATACACCAGACAGGGAACAACAAATAAACAAAAAATGGCAGAGCTGTTTGGGATCCGTCCACACATGAGGAGCAGCAGCAGCCTAGCATGCTTAGGTATATAGCTTAGCACCCGATACATAAAGTAATAATGCGCTCTGTCATACAAATGAGTACGTTCTCACCTGGCGGCTCGGGTTGCAAGACATAAATACCAGCATTGGCAGTTGTGAACTGGTTATTTATCGTCAGGGAATTTGCGTAACTCTTCAACCACCTGTACGCCGCCGGCATTCGTCAGTCGCTGTTCATGTGCCGTCAATCCATCCATCCATCCTTCCATGCAGTCACCTTACCCATCTGAGTTAAATGCGACGCAGGTTTTGGTCTTGAGGCAAGCAGTGGCAGCCGCTGCACTGTCAATATTTCCATTCAGAGGGCATCCGGTAGCGTAACACTTGATATCATTCCCGACGGTGTAAGCTTGCTTGCACGAACTTAACGCTATTTTAATAGTGTTATATTGGTCTCACGTCCTGGCGGAGGAACGAGCCAATAAAGTACCTGTTACCTTTCCGTTAGCAGTTGGACTGCGGAATGGTACGCATCTGGAGTACGCATTAAGGCGTCGCTCTACGTGGAGACGACAGAGAATTACTCTTCAATGTTCTTACACGGTATCTGTTGATACCACCTACTGTGATATGTATCTTATCTATAACACGCTATTCGGTAAACAATCTACGCTTCCGCATAATAAGAACCGAACTCTAACCCGATCCTCGGTGAGTTACCTTAGAAAGATCCTGGGAAGACTAGTAGAGTCTTACAAGTGGTATCGAGTTCTAACTAAGGACTCATAGTAGTAGGATCGGCTGCGCTCTCGGCGGCGCCCCGAGCGGAAGCTTCGCTTCCCGCTTCGGCGGCAAGTGGCCCTGCCACTTGTAGCTACGCTTCCTTTGGAAGCTTGCTACCCGAGTAGCTGCGCCTTGGGCTGCGCTCTTCGCGAGCTGCGCCCCGGCTGCGCTCCTTGTGAGCTGCGCCTGTGCTCTTCGTGAGCCGCGCCTGGTGCCTGCTACGAAGCCTCGGCTTCTACGCATTTACGGCTGCCTTTATAACGGCGCATTTTGCGACGTTGGCTGAGAAGCTTTGCTTCCTCGCCGCCGCATCAGCGACTCGTAAAGCACTTCTAGCGACGGTCGCTTTTATCGCGCCATATAGCTAACATAAAAGCTATAGAGTATTGTTATCTGTCTGATTTTGCGATCTTGCTTCGACCTTCCGCGTCGTCTAGACCGCGGCCATCATGGCTAAAATCAGCACAAACCTCAAAAAACTCTGGCGCCAGATCATTCAACAAACTGCCGTTCTTAATGATGTGGCCCCTCCACAGACGAAGGGCCTCACGGCTGCACAGCTGCGCGACGCGGCGACGGCCGTCGGCATCGACTCACTTCCCGGCACTGCAGAGGAAGCGCAGGAGCGCGTCGACGCTCTGGAGACTTCCTTGTCGGCTAAGCAAATGGAGTCCAACACGCCTCCCATAACGCAGCAGCAGGTTGAGCAGTTGCTGCAACAGCAAAACCTAATGCAGCAAAAGCTTGCTCAGCTGCAGGAGGAGCATAACAACACGAAGTCGGAACTCCACATCGCGAGGCAGCAAGCCGCGGATGCTGCGGCTGCCGCAATCGCGGTCGTAGCGCAAGCGCAAGCCGGCGCCAAGCGGGCGGCCACCGAGGACGCCGGCTCCAGCTCCGATGAGGACGACGCGGAAATGGAAGACGGCCAGGTGCAGAAGGAGGAGCTGCCGGCTTTTGGCGTGCAGCACGCGGCTCGGCGCGAGTCGCCCACCGTCCGCTTCGCGAAGACGCCGGAGGGCCAGCAGCAGCCGACTCAGCGCACCTTCGCTGATGCGCTGGCGGGTGCGGCCGGTCTCGCCGGAATGGCGGGTACCTCAGCGGCCGACCGGGAGCAGCCCCTGAAGGAGCACCTTCACGCGTGGGCGCACCAGCCTTTTGTACAGAAGTACGTCTGCTGCTTCGAGGCGCCGGGCCTCACCAACTCGGCGGCCATGTTCATAAACCACGAGCTGGCCAAGGGGAGTCATCCCCTCCTGACGACGCCCGAGCTGAAGCGCCTGTACGAGGGCATTGCTGAGTGGAAGCTCAGCCGACCGACGCCAGACTTCCTGGCGCCCATCCTCAACCAGGCCGGGGTAAGCAACCCGGGACCACTGCGACCTAGTGTGGGAGGAGTCGAACACACCCAGGGCCAGGGTTCCCTTGCAGCGGGGCAGGAGGGCGTGGTGCCACATCCACACAAGGACTTGGTGCCACCGCCACCTCCTATCCCAACACCCACGGCAGGGACGGCCGCGCCATCGGGCCCCACACGTGAGGACCGCATTCCATTCAAGCATTTCACGGGGGTCATGGACAAACACATCACGTGTGTGCGGACCTGGTTCGATGTCCTGGTGACGTACTTGGTGATGCGCGGTGTCAACCCGGTGACACACTTCATCTTCCACCTAGCGGGTGACGCGCAGCAGTGGTGCATGGTGTACATGCGCGACTGGCAAGCAAAGGGGCGCAACCCCACTGTCGAAGAGTTGCGCACCGATTTCCTCATTCAGTGGGATCACCCGTACCGTGACACACCGGAAGACGCACGCAAGCGCCTGCATAACGGAGAAGTTAAGCAGACCAGCACCATCCAGGCATATGTCGCTTCGTACCGCCTCGTGATGCAACACGTGGGCGAAATGAGCATGTATGACCGCATTTCCTGGTTCAAAATGGGCCTGCAACCCGCGCTCAGGAAAAAAGTGGATTTCCAGCCAGTGTCTGGTGCACCTTGGACTGATGTCGAGGCCCTCATCAAGTACACTCTGGGGGTGGCACTCGCGGAAAGCAAGTACACCACCACCAAATCCGCTGACCTGAACGCTGCCCACTCTGATCCGCCCCGCTTGTCCGTGAAGGGTGGCATCCACAAGAACAACGGTGGCGGCGGTGGTGGCAACAACCGGCCATCCCAGGGCAAGGGCGGCAACAAGCGCGGCAACCACGGCGGAAAGCCCAAGAAGCGTGACGCGCACGGCGGCCGCAAGAAGGGGGACGCCGCCCAGCTGCAGGCGGAGTTGCAGGCCGTTTTCCAGAAGTACCAGTCCAAATAGGTGGTTGGCGCGTGGGCTGAGGGCGCGGCTGCAATGCCGCAAGAGCCTAACCTTTTCGCATGTCATAGCGGCCATGGGTGGACAGCTGAGGCAATTCATGGTGTCCTTGTTTCGGCACTTGCCTCTGGACCTGCCTCGGAGATTCCGGACGATTCCAACGTAGCAGCGGCAGAAATGCATGCTGCTGGTGTGTCAGGCCCAGCCATCACGGCTGTCCAGCGGAATGGTGTTAGTGTGACTGAGAAGGCTGCCAGGTCGTCGTCGTTTTTACTGAACGCACCTGATCGCATGGTGGCTCCGTCCATTTTCACCAGACTGCAGACCTTGCTGGGTGTCGTATTTTCATACGACGCCGCATGTAATCCCCACGGCACGAATGCTCTGTGCTCACGCTTTGCCACACCAGAAACGTTTTACTTGCAAAATGTCGCTGGTGAAGCCCTCTGGTGCTGTGTAGCACCCCAAAACGTGCGTTCCTATCAACAGCATTACGAACGTTGCAAGCGCCAGGACCCACAGCACACGTGTGCACTGTTCGTGGTCCCCAAGTTCCTACACTTGACGCGCTACGTTCAACAGCTTCGCTACAAGCTCGTTGAAGAACTGCCAGCTGGTACTCAGTTGCTAGTATCAGCAAACGGCAAAGGTGGTGTTGGGCGCCTTCCTGTGCCCCCAACCCCTTACCCCGTACAGCTGTGGTACGATTCTCCAGCAACCGTGGCGTCACTTCAGTCTTTCGACGGCAGTGACACTACGCACTCCATGACGTTCGACTGCCTCGCTTCCTCGAAGCCGGCGACCGTACTAGTGGATAGCGGCGCCAACACGAAAGGCACCGCTGACGGGTTTGTTCCCAAGGCGTTCATTTCCGCTCTAGGGATCACAGCACAACCGTCCAACACAACCTCCGTTCGCCTCGCCGACGGGAAGCCACATCCGCTTCTCGGGGAAGTCAACATTCCCATCAAAATCGGCGCCTTCAGGGACTCAGTTCGCCTGTTGGTCATGAAGGATGGTATCGGCCCCGCCGGTATCATTCTCGGCACGGATTGGTTGAAACGTCGCAAGGCTCGCATGTGTTGGAACACGGATACCCTCACCTTGGTCAAAGGCAGCAGGTCAATCGTGTTGCGGCCTAAATACGCACAGGGGCTCTCGGAGCCGGCACGACTCATGAATTGGGTCACCGCCACCCTGTTTGCAGCGACGTCGGTCGACCTTCTGACTGCGAAACAAGCAGCCAAGTCGATCCGCAAGGGCGCGGACGCGTTCTTGATGCTCGTACGGCCTGAAACCGACGAGTACCCCGACGCTGGCGGGACAGCACAACCAACACCTGAGGTGGCAACGACTGCAGTCGGCAGGTCCGTTTCAGGACCACAGCCACCCGACCTGGTGCCCGATCACCAGCTGCAAGCACTCCTTTCGAAATACAAGGACGCTTTTGCAGAAATTACAGGCATTCGCGAGCAGGACGAGGGTGTCGAGCACACCATTCCTCTTGTTCCCGGCGCGAATCCTCCAGCAAAACGCGCATATCGCCTGTCACCAGACGAAAGGGCCGAGTGCAAACGGCAAATTGCCGACTTGCTGCAGAAGGGTTTCATCGAGCCTTCTAACTCTCCTTTCGGCGCGCCAGTAATTTTTGTCCGTAAACGAGACCCCGACTCTCCAACCGGATTCAAATTGCGCATGGTACTCGATTACCGTGAGCTCAACAAAATTACTGTTAAACGGCGTTATCCAATGCCGAATATCCAGGAACTGTTCGATCAGCTTTCCGGCGCGCGCATCTTCAGCTCCATTGATCTCCAGTCTGGGTATCACCAACTGCGGATCACTAAAGAGGACATTCCTAAAACGTCCTTCATCACACCCGAAGGGCAATTCGCCTTCAAGGTGTTGTGCTTTGGTTTAACCAACGCACCGGCCACTTTCCAAGCTACGATGAACGCAATGTTTCGCGAACATCTCGGAAAGTTCGTCCTCGTTTATTTGGACGACTTGCTTGTGTTTTCCAAAACACCTGAGGAACATGTAGTACATCTCCAAACCGTACTTACTATCCTCCAAAAGCAAGGGTTCAAGGCTAAGCTTACTAAGTGCGCCTTCAACAAGCCTGAGTTGAAGTTTCTTGGCCACATTGTGGGCAGAGACGGCCTTAAAGTGGATGAAAGTAAAATCCAAGTGATTCGTGACTGGCCGACGCCCACCAACCTGAAGCAGCTTCGCAGCTTCTTAGGTCTCGCCAACTACTTTCGGCGATTCGTTCAGGGATATTCCTCCCTGGTGGCCCCGCTTACAGCTATCACGAGCGAAAAACGCGCCTGGCATTGGTGTGACGATTGCCAAACAGCGTTTGATGGTGTCAAGCGTGCACTGATCAATGCGGCAGTTTTGGCCCTGCCTGACCTGAACAAACCCTTCGAAGTTTGGTCAGATGCTTCCATTTACGGAACGGGAGCCGTCTTATTGCAAGACAACAGAGCAATTGCATACCTTTCTCACCGGTTCACGCCGGCAGAGCGCAATTACACAACCACCGACCAGGAGGCCTTGGGTGTCATTCACGCGTTACAAGAGTGGCGTTGCTATCTCGAGGGCGCGCCTGATGTGACAGTCGTGACTGACCACCAGCCCTTGACTTACCTGGACTCACTGAAGGCTAACGGCTTGCTCTCACGCCGTCAAGCTCGGTGGATCTCGTTCCTACAGGACCAGAAAATACATTGGTCCTACAAGCCAGGCAGGATCAACGTGGCCGACCCTCTTAGCCGCATTTATGAAGGGGCACCGGAGATGTCCACAGCGGACATGTCTCAACCCCTGGGTCAGCCTATGGTCGCATTACTCTCTCGGTCTGCAATCAGTACTGATATCCGTAAGCGAATCAGCGCTGGTTACCGGTACGACTCATGGTTCCGGAACAAGACCAACGTAAAACGGTTGCAAAAAGTCAATGGACTGTACTACAGGGGTGACCAGGTGGTGGTCCCCAACGTTGACGCGTTACGCCGCCTGCTTATAGCTGAGCATCACGACGGTAGGTGCTGCCAGCGGGCATCGAGGGCCTGAACGCACTCAGGAGGCGCTTAAACGGGCGTACTGGTGGCCGCGTCTGGACGCAGACGTATCACAGTACGTAAACCGTTGCCCGCAGTGCCAGCGTAACAAAGCCTCCACCACGAAGCCGCGTGGGCTGCTGCAACCTTTACCAGTACCCAAACGGGTATGGGGAAGTGTCACACTGGACTTGATCACCCAGCTCCCCACCACAACCTCTGGTTACGACGCAATTGTTGTGTTTGTGGATCGGCTGAGCAAAATGACCCACTTTGCTCCCACACACACCACGGTTGACGCAGAGGGTGTGGCCCACCTCTATATACAGAACGTCTTCCGCCATCACGGGTTACCAGACGATATCGTCTCAGACAGAGGTTCCCAATTCGCGGGAAAATTCTGGGCTGAGATTCAACGTCTGCTCGGTACGAAGGTACGACTCAGTACCGCTTACCACCCGCAAACTGACGGCCAAACGGAACGCATGAACCGTTTGTTAGAGGAAACCCTTCGACACTATGTGAATCCCAAACAAGACGATTGGGACCAACATTTACCGTTGATCGAGTTCGCAATCAACAACTCGATGAACAAGTCGATTGGCACGGCGCCCTTTAAACTATGGACGCCGCACACGCCACGGGAGCCCGGAAACATCTCTGTTCTCGGCTCCAAGGTTCCTCAGGCGGCATCCTTTGCTAAGGATATGTCAGAAAGGCTTCAGAGAGCTCGTGCCGCCCTTCAAAAGGCCCAGGACAGGCAAAAGAACGCCGCTGACAAATCCCGGCAGGATGCAACCTTCGCCGTGGGTGACTCCGTTCTGTTAAGCACAAAGAACATTGCGCTCAAAGGTCCCGGAGCGAAGAAGCTTTACCCCAAGTTCATAGGCCCTTTCACGGTCGAGGCAACCGTGGGAAAGGTCGCCTATCGGTTAACGCTTCCTCCAGGGTACAAAATACATCCGGTGTTTCACGTATCCTTACTGAAACCCTACCGAAGTTCAGGCGTATACCAACCACCACCACCGCAATTCATCGACGATGGTGGCAACGCCTACTGGACAGTGCAAGCTATTATCGACCACCGTGATCGGAAAGTTGGCAACCACACGGTTCGCGACTTCCTGGTCAAGTGGGAGGGTTACGGCCCCGAGCACAACTCGTGGGAACCCGAGAAATCCCTCCGGGAGGACTCCCTCGTGGAGGAACTCGTCGACCAGTACTTGGACGCCCTCGCGGTCAAACCACCGCAACAAATCCGGCGCTCCAAGCGCACACGCAAACAGATCATGCGCTGATTTGCGGCTCCCTAACGCAACCCCGGTACGTGCAACCTTCCATGTGTCTCATGGATGAGGTCCGAAATTCAGCGGTCCACCGCCTAAAGTAAGCCTATCGTTGCCGTACTCGTACGCACAATCTTTCACGTGTCTCGTGAATGAGGATGGAAATTAAGCAACCGCCTAAAGTACACCTATCATTGTCGTACGTGCCTCAACAGCAGCCTGTCACGTGTCTCGTGACAGAGGACCGAAATTAAGCGGTTAACACCGCCTAAAGTACGCCTGGTGCTGCTTGCGACCGTTCGCGGGACATGTCCCTATGCGAAAAACAAGCACATGCCTGGACCACGGGAAAAGACCACGCGAAATACCTGGCATACGTGACTGTGCACGGACCACGGGAAACGGCAAGTGGACCCTTGTGAAACCCACCCTTGCCAAAATGAGCGAGTTCTATCTGGCTTGATCGCTCAAGCACACACGTAATGCCAAGGCATGTTGCTTAATATTGGTTACCTGCGAGATTATGACGTTCCACTTTCACAAGTGGCACGCTGCTCCCGGGGACGGTTCGCTTCAAAGGGGGGGGAGTGTGTTGTTGATGTTGTTACAAGCTTTGAGCTCGTAAGGCCCAGACGAGCCAGGAGGCTCATGGACCACTTGAACTCGAAACACAAAGACACAGAAAGAAAAGAAAAACGTAAGCCCTGAACTGAGTTGAATAAAGAACTGTTCGTTCAGAAAACCAAAAGTCGACGCCAAGCAGAAGAGTCAGAAGTCGTACAACACGCTCTTGCCCTCGCTTGAGTACCTGATGTCCGCCTGCCCCGACCATTTAGGGGAGAACCCGCTGTTAATCAGGGACCGAAACACCTCCGTCCGCTGCCTCCTGAGCTCCATCACCTCCGTGGACAGATACGGTGTGACAACCACGCTCGTCCAACCCTCCTGCCGTGCTTTGCTCAGCAACTTGGTAAACGTGATCCGCTTGTGGGGGTCCACCCCAACCACCGCACTCCACCTACCGCTGCTCGATTGCCAGCAACGAAGATACCTAGCGCCAAACTCCCCCGAACCCGGCCCAAGAACGTCACTCCACACGCCTCCCTGCAACTTTTGCAGCTGTGCCTTGGTAAGGTTCTTGAGCACCAGCTCGCCCAAATCCGCATCACCCTTGGGGGCGCTTGACGGCGAGTCCGACGTCGAGGCCTCGCTGCACGACATCCGGCGCTGTAAAACGGCCTCCTTCATGGCCCTGTGATCCGCCTGAAACGCCTCAGAAAGCATCTCCAAAGCTTGAACACGGTTGGTGGTGTCACTTGATGTTGACTGCAGTGCCTCCACACGGCCGGCCAGTTCCGCTTGGTCATCCACGCAAGAGGACAAGGCGGCGTCAGTCTCGCTGAGCCGTGAGAAAAGCTCACAAATGAGGACATCCGTCGGCATATTCTGGGCCAGCTTCTTGTAAACGTCCTTCCCAGGCTCCCAGCTCGTCTCCTCCCACTTGGTCTTGGCGGCTTGCATAGGATCTCCACCAACGGCGGCCCGTTTTATTATGCTCTCCATTAGTTCCTTAGTCACATTCGTCCGGAGGCGCGTCTCTTCCACCAGATCTTCCAAGGACCTGAAAAACCGAGAACCTATTCGCGGCTGGCGTCTCCATCCTCTTCTGCTCGGCCCCAACAATCTTGATACCTCAAAAGCCGAAGTGTTGTGTTATTATGTTTATTGTGTTGTTGTGTTGTGTTGTGTTGTGTTGTGTTGTGTTGTGTTGTGTTGTGTTGTGTTGTGTTGTGTTGTGTTGTGTTGTGTTGTGTTGTGTTGTGTTGTGTTGTGTTGTGTTGTGTTGTGTTGTGTTGTGTTGTGTTGTGTTGTGTTGTGTTGTGTTGTGTTGTGTTGTGTTGTGTTGTGTTGTGTTGTGTTGTGTTGTGTTGTGTTGTGTTGTGTTGTGTTGTGTTGTGTTGTGTTGTGTTGTGTTGTGTTGTGTTGTGTTGTGTTGTGTTGTGTTGTGTTGTGTTGTGTTGTGTTGTGTTGTGTTGTGTTGTGTTGTGTTGTGTTGTGTTGTGTTGTGTTGTGTTGTGTTGTGTTGTGTTGTGTTGTGTTGTGTTGTGTTGTGTTGTGTTGTGTTGTGTTGTGTTGTGTTGTGTTGTGTTGTGTTGTGTTGTGTTGTGTTGTGTTGTGTTGTGTTGTGTTGTGTTGTGTTGTGTTGTGTTGTGTTGTGTTGTGTTGTGTTGTGTTGTGTTGTGTTGTGTTGTGTTGTGTTGTGTTGTGTTGTGTTGTGTTGTGTTGTGTTGTGTTGTGTTGTGTTGTGTTGTGTTGTGTTGTGTTGTGTTGTGTTGTGTTGTGTTGTGTTGTGTTGTGTTGTGTTGTGTTGTGTTGTGTTGTGTTGTGTTGTGTTGTGTTGTGTTGTGTTGTGTTGTGTTGTGTTGTGTTGTGTTGTGTTGTGTTGTGTTGTGTTGTGTTGTGTTGTGTTGTGTTGTGTTGTGTTGTGTTGTGTTGTGTTGTGTTGTGTTGTGTTGTGTTGTGTTGTGTTGTGTTGTGTTGTGTTGTGTTGTGTTGTGTTGTGTTGTGTTGTGTTGTGTTGTGTTGTGTTGTGTTGTGTTGTGTTGTGTTGTGTTGTGTTGTGTTGTGTTGTGTTGTGTTGTGTTGTGTTGTGTTGTGTTGTGTTGTGTTGTGTTGTGTTGTGTTGTGTTGTGTTGTGTTGTGTTGTGTTGTGTTGTGTTGTGTTGTGTTGTGTTGTGTTGTGTTGTGTTGTGTTGTGTTGTGTTGTGTTGTGTTGTGTTGTGTTGTGTTGTGTTGTGTTGTGTTGTGTTGTGTTGTGTTGTGTTGTGTTGTGTTGTGTTGTGTTGTGTTGTGTTGTGTTGTGTTGTGTTGTGTTGTGTTGTGTTGTGTTGTGTTGTGTTGTGTTGTGTTGTGTTGTGTTGTGTTGTGTTGTGTTGTGTTGTGTTGTGTTGTGTTGTGTTGTGTTGTGTTGTGTTGTGTTGTGTTGTGTTGTGTTGTGTTGTGTTGTGTTGTGTTGTGTTGTGTTGTGTTGTGTTGTGTTGTGTTGTGTTGTGTTGTGTTGTGTTGTGTTGTGTTGTGTTGTGTTGTGTTGTGTTGTGTTGTGTTGTGTTGTGTTGTGTTGTGTTGTGTTGTGTTGTGTTGTGTTGTGTTGTGTTGTGTTGTGTTGTGTTGTGTTGTGTTGTGTTGTGTTGTGTTGTGTTGTGTTGTGTTGTGTTGTGTTGTGTTGTGTTGTGTTGTGTTGTGTTGTGTTGTGTTGTGTTGTGTTGTGTTGTGTTGTGTTGTGTTGTGTTGTGTTGTGTTGTGTTGTGTTGTGTTGTGTTGTGTTGTGTTGTGTTGTGTTGTGTTGTGTTGTGTTGTGTTGTGTTGTGTTGTGTTGTGTTGTGTTGTGTTGTGTTGTGTTGTGTTGTGTTGTGTTGTGTTGTGTTGTGTTGTGTTGTGTTGTGTTGTGTTGTGTTGTGTTGTGTTGTGTTGTGTTGTGTTGTGTTGTGTTGTGTTGTGTTGTGTTGTGTTGTGTTGTGTTGTGTTGTGTTGTGTTGTGTTGTGTTGTGTTGTGTTGTGTTGTGTTGTGTTGTGTTGTGTTGTGTTGTGTTGTGTTGTGTTGTGTTGTGTTGTGTTGTGTTGTGTTGTGTTGTGTTGTGTTGTGTTGTGTTGTGTTGTGTTGTGTTGTGTTGTGTTGTGTTGTGTTGTGGAGTGTAAGCTTGCTTGCATGAACTTAACGCTATTTTAATAGTGTTATATTGGTCTCACGTCCTGGCGGAGGAACGAGCCAATAAAGTACCTGTTACCTTTCCGTTAGCAGTTGTACTGCGGAATGGTACGCATCTGGAGTACGCATTAAGGCGTCGCTCTACGTGGAGACGACAGAGAATTACTCTTCAATGTTCTTACACGGTATCTGTTGATACCACCTACTGTGATATGTATCTTATCTATAACACGCTATTCGGTAAACAATCTACGCTTCCGCATAATAAGAACCGAACTCTAACCCGATCCTCGGTGAGTTACCTTAGAAAGATCCTGGGAAGACTAGTAGAGTCTTACAGACGGCTGCCGTAAGTACATGCAAGCAAGACAAGGGCGCATATGAACACTTAATTGACCATTAAGTAGAGGAAGGATTCAAGACGACAGTGAACTTGGAAGCAAGGTTCATGGTACCTAGGGCATGCATATGTCGCTTCTGAAGTTTGGGGCAGTGTTCGTATCTTCGTCGTCCGGATCATCGGATGAACGGCCAAAGGCACGTTCGTATAGCTGGACGAACAAAACGCCGGCCCGAGGCGGCCGGCGTTCGTCCACCAGCCAAACGAAAGAAATGGACCGAAAAGTACCCCGTTCATCTGACCGGCTGAAAGAGTTCTCTGCTGGCTCGGGTCCGGGGCGGGGCCCGTGCCCGAGCCCGCAGCAGCCGTGGTAGCCGTTATTAATTATATTCCCTGGGGCCCGGTTTCTCCAACCCCTGGGGCCGAGCATTGACGAGCGAGCCTATCTGCAACCTCAGATAGAGACTCCGCGCAATGTTCCGCACCGTCCCGCTGCGCGGAAATGATCACGTGTGTGCTTACTTCAAGACGAATGAAACGTGGGACTCTGGCACATGTTTTCTGTGCGTAGTTTCACCCTAGATAGTGGCTTATAAGCTGCGACCAAGGCCAGCGGGCAGTTACAGCCGCATGCCGACTCGGCGTGAACAGGTGGTTATGGCGGTAACCTACAATTGAGCCTATTTAGCAGCCATCAGCTGCTTTTTAAGTTCTGGCGGTGGCACGGGCAATTTTAAGGGTTTCCGGACAGACCTGACAGCAACTCGTGGGCTGCAATCGTTTGACGCATGTGCCCTAGCTATACACCCCAAATAATAAAGAAAATGAAAATGGATACGGATCGGAGTAAAGCTTATATTCCGTTTGTGGCCGCTGCGGCCGAAAGCACACCAACTTGTCTAACACATGCATTCTGCAAGAGGGGTTGAAGTGACCCCACCGGGCCCCACCCTTTCTGCGGTATTTCCCCCTGGGTGTCTAGTTCTGGCCTGCCCGAGGCATAGCAGCAATTAAAAGCAGGAAAGGCAGCGGAATTGGAGGATCTCGCACTGAAAACTGGTTTTCGAGTGGATGCAGCGGGGTCGGTATGGTACGTACTTGGGCGTTGTGGGGGGCAAGCGGACGGTTTCGATAATCACGCAGACCCGCGTGACTCCCTTTCCTGCTCTGCGGATAATTGCTAGGGTCGTACCATGATTGCATTCGAGCATTGCGGTAGGGGCCGGTTTTGGTAACCCCCTGCCGAGCGTGCGGCCGCGCAGTCGATGTCGGGTCGCGCATGCATGGGCCTTGCTTTTTGTTGGTGCCCACCCATATCGCCCCTCTCGCGCTCGCTACGTGTCTTCGGGTGAACCGGAGGGGCCGAGGTTTCAGAAAACGAGCGAGGAGCAGCAAGGCGGTGCCGCGCGGGTCAGTTGTCTAGCGGCGCGGCCCTGCCGTATGCGCCTGAGTCGGCGGGACTACACCTCCCGCCGGATGATGCGTCCGGCAACATCCTGGAAGCGCGCGCACCTCTTCCGTCCGGCGTCTCACACGTCCCCCTTCCGCTCGTTGCCCAATGTAAGTTAATTTATATTCACTTTAAGTTGCTTGTGGATACGGCTGCGGACGATTTATGGTAGAGTTACCTCGAGAGTGCCGTGTGATTCAACTGTCTCCGTTTCTGTTGGCGGTCGAAAGGGACGTATTGTAATATGGATGTGAATGTTGCTACACTCTCAAATCGAGTGGTGGCATTTAGCGGATTATTATTTCCTAGCAACAGCAGCCCGAACTTACCGTCTTTGCCTTGGTACCACTTGAACACCGATATAGGGCCTGCGCCAACACACGAATATGATGCAGCACACCGACGCCGCCCAGGCCTTCAGGACATCAGCCATTTAAGGGTTAATACAACACTAACACAATAGTGCCTACATGCAGCATTGTACCACGTTCGTTGGGAATGACATTTTATTGAAAGCGTCTGCGTACTCTTCCCATACCTTCCTGCGTGCCTCACCGCAGCTGGATGGGCAGACAGGGTGCGTGGAAGTGTCTCTCCGGTTTAGTTTAGAGCGCGGTTGGCCGACCCTTACTACAGGAAGCACTACAACTTGCTTGCAACAGGCCTGGTGGTACCCTTGATCACAATTGCCGTGTCTGGCCCCACATCAGCGGATGGCCCGGTACATCCTTCCGAACGTCGTACTGTTTGCCTAAACGTCCTTATTACGTACTTGGAATTGTCTGCAGCAGCCGTCGACGGGCATGGCCAATATCGGTGATGTTCGTGAAGTGTGACGGAGAAGGGCGTAAGGCAGTGGGCTCCTCGGACACCGCGGGTTGGGCACCTGACTGTACCTGTTGGCGGCCAGGGGGGGGGGGCATACACCAGGTTACGGCAGTCACCAGGGTACGGCAATCATAGCATGCAGACTGGGGCTCGGACTTCAAGGCATGCTTGACTTGGTTAATAATCGCGTGCGTGTGGCGTTATGCCCATATCGCCGGAACCCTGCTGGGTTCCCCTCCCCGTCCATCGAATGTATGTCTGCAGTTCAAGCACCCCCTCCCCCCCCAATCACCACTTTGCTGGATCCGGCTTTGAATCCGTGGGTGTCCTTCACCGCGCTATTTCCCGCCCTCTCCTCAGCCCCCCTGAGGCCCCCGATGGCGCCCCCAGGCCCCGCGTGCGAGGCCGCCCCGAAGGCGTTCCGAGGCCCCGTGAGGCCGCCCGATCAAGGCATTTCAATGCGTGGTGCTGAGCTGATGGGCAGCCCTTGCTCCCTGTTTTGCCATTGCCTTTCCCCTCTCCAAGGCCCAACGCTTGACATGCCAGCGCCTACCTGTCGAGCCGTGCATGCAGCCATGCTCTCGCATGAAGCTGCGGACTGAAGTCATTGATGGGCAAAGCGCGGCTGACAGAAGGCAACGAATGCCAACAGACAGCGCAGTATCAAATGTGCATGCTATACGGGGTGGTGTATGTTAGGGGCCGCCGACCCAGCCACCCACCTCACCAGCAGTGCGGAGGCTACGATGAGTAAAACGAAGGCTGGTGCCCCCGCCCAACCTCGCTCCCTTTTTGGGCCCATCAATCCTGACAGGTCACTGTGATGGCGTCTGTGTGCAGTACGGCGACCTGCGCACAGATCGGAAACGGCGACGCCAGGCTCTGGCTTGTGCTTGTGCATAACCGTGCACGGCTATCTAGATGTGCATAACCGTGCGTTCCCCTCCGTCCGAGGGGCGGGGTTAGGGAAATGTGTTCGTTCATGGCGGTGGAGCACTCGGGAGTGCGTGTGAAGAGCTGAGGGGTATGCGCACATCACGCCAGTTAGTTGGCAGATTGCAGCAAAAAGGTTGGCGTGTTCACCATGGATGCAGGGCATCGGTGGCGGCTATCTATGCGCGGGGTGGTCAGTGTTCCAGGCAGAACCTGGGGCCGGACGAGCACACGGCCGCGGACAGGTAAGCGCCTTAAAAGCGGTTTCTGCCGTTAAACCGTCGCCTCACTCGCCGAATGTATCATCTGGCAGGATCACTAGGGAGCATCGGCAATCCTCAGCCTAGCGGCGGCATGACGACCGCGAACGTGTGACATCGCGGTCTAAACTGGAAAGAACCAGAAAGCCGGCAACGAATCTATCGCATCAGAAGGTCGATATATAAAGCTTTACAAGAAATGTTTGCGCACTGAACCGCAGGCGCACACCTGAGCAGGAGACCCAGAGCGAGACACACAGGTGGGCAGGCTCCTCTGCCACGGCGCCGCAAGGCAGCTGGTTGCCAACACTTGCAATAATTGCTCAGGACAGCTTTATTAATATTTCTATATATGCAGCTTGGTTACATTCCGAAAACCCGGAAAGAATGCGTATGATTGTAAGACTTTGATTGGGAAAGCTGCTGAATTGTCCAGTTATCGGTGAATATTTGCTTTTTCTGCTTCATAAACTGGCCTTCCACGTAGACCGATTGGTAGTTTTGACCATACCGCTCCCATCGTACAGTATGACTCACGCTTAGGGTTTTAGAACATAAATGCCATCTCAACAATTGCAGTTACGCGGCCGTGTCAGAAACTTTTATAAAACATTGTTAGTGAGTTTCCCAACAGAAAAGGATGAGAGTGAGTATGGCGAATGAATGAAACTAATGGACTGGCCGATAACCATGCACTACGACAAGTCAGGCAACGGAAACAAGAGTAAATATCTATACGCCATTTCAATGATGAAAGGGGCGGACTTTATGCTGCGCTTGGCATCTGAAACGTAGGACAGGCTCTTTGTTTAAGGCTAACAGCTGAAAACGCAATGGGCACGATCTTCCGCCGCTATCTTTTGGTTGCCGCCGCCGCTGCAGCTGCGCGCGACTTGCTGGACAGGCCCGCCCCCCACTATCCTCAAAAGGCCCGCGTCAGGCCCGTGTCAGACCCGTCAGACCCGCGTCATGCCACCAATGCCGCCGTGCGTGCGTGCGGTATTTCATCAGCAAATGTCCACCTTAACCGTCACAGAGCGTGCTGCCACAGCCCGCACTATTGCTCCGGCACTGCCGATACGATCTATTCATCGGGTCCCGGCACTTGGCCGATGCACCGCAAAGTAAGGTGCGCCAGCATCGACGCGTCAAGCTACACATCAGGGTCGGAACCCCCCAGCAATATGCGTTCTTGCACCTCTGCGCGCGGCCGTGCGTGGCAAGCCCAGCCTTCTGCTGCCAGACGCCGTGGCGCTCGAATGAAGCGCAATACAGCAGAGCGCGCACAGGCCAGAGGTTTCTGTTGCTCAATCCAATCGATCAGCGCCGTTGCCAGCACGGCTGCCACCGTCCGTAGTAGAGACTGACAGTGCGGGCGGAAGAGCGAGCCACCGGTGCCGCCAGTCCTGTCGCTGAGCCCATGGCCGGACAACCATTGTTGGGTTCAGCCGTCGGCAATGCCAAGCCGCAGGACACTACTGCGTGTTGTTCGGTGTTGGGCGGCAGCGGGGAGCTGCGCTGAGCAGAGCGATACAAAGACGGAGCAAAAGGTGGAAACCAGCAGCAGAGACGACGTCACCGGTAACGGTACCACGAGCTGCTGCTCGGCTGCCCGACGTGCCGCGATGTCCACAGCCAGAATGAAGCCAGCCGCCAGCCATCGCCTCGGAGCCGGTAGCAGCGACTCAGGCAGTTGGGATGTGCGGTTTAGATGGGCCCCGTCGGGCGTCTCGCGTGCATAGCGGTTCATCCGACCGAGCGCGGCGGCAGCACCAACTAGAATGGTCGGTCATCAGGGACGTCGATGCCGTGCGATGTACCGCCGCCGGGCATGGTCCACGGGCGGGCAGCAGTAGTGCGGCAAAAAATCGTGGAATCGCTTCCCTCGCCTTAATTTAGCAGGTCGGGTCGGATGCCCGTCAATTTAGCAGGTCAGACGGATGCACTGGGTTACTGTAGAGGCCGCCGAGGAACTGCCGAGCCAGCGAGCGACGGCGGTGCGAGGGTCGCAGACAGCAGGCCCAATAGGCAATTTGCCTTCAGCGCCGTGTCGCTGTTGTATGTAGAAGCCTTTGGAAATGCAAGTCGGCGGTGGTAGACTAGACCGGACGTCTAGATAGTCTACCACTCAGTGGATGTGTCGTTGTACCTCTGAGCACCCAGCCGTTCGCTGCTCTCTTTCTTCAGTGCTGCCATCATTCCCAGCTGCCAACTGACAAAATACGCATACATACACAACCGAACCCCAAAACCCATCCCCTAGCCCGATGTTTCTAAGGCGGCCCAATGTAGCATCTCTGGCGGAGAGAATTAAACAGTGGCACCTGCTGCTGCTGCACGTACGTTACAGGCGGCCCCGGATCGCTCGCAGCTGTCCATTGAAGTGAATCGCGCACGTTGAGACCACTTGTGCCACAACAAGAGGTGTACGACATTTTATGAAAAACGTCCCCCCGAAAGTGGCCCGGGGGTTGACTGAAGAAAATCGCTAAAAATCGCTTCGAGGTGTTGGGCAATCTCTAAATACGTTTGGGGCTCACCGGCTATCCTATGCACTTACCAACCCAAACGAACCCCCAAGCAAGCACGACCCTACCTGGCACGAATGTGAGGCCCGAACGAATCAAGGCGTCCCGGCAGCGCCACGCACGATGATCGATGAGTCCATTCCCCGCAGCCTGCTTCCGGAAACAGAATAATTGATCAGTAAGCGCTTGCACCGTAAGTACGGTCATGACCGTGCTCGAGCGAGCACGGTCCCCACTTGATACCGGAAGTACGGTCAAGACTGTGCTCAGCATGCTCGACCGTGCTCAGCCACACCAGTGCAGAATTAACAGTGATCAAGTGTCTAAAGCTAGTGCAACCCAATATTCCGACTCAAATGGGGATCTGGATCTGGATGGCACTTCACCAGGACCATTCTCTGCATGAAGACCGCCCTAGCTAGGCCTGTAGGCCGGTAATCCTGACTTGTTAAGGTGATTGGTGTGTCCCTATCCAACCCTATCCAATCAAGGGTTCCTCCAACCCGTCGGCCGGACAGAGCAGGCAAGTACTGGGGCCGTTTCGTGAAGGAGAAGCGTATGGGTTTGAGGAACACATAAGCAAATACGATACTAGGGTCGTTTCGTGAAGGAGACACAAATATAGCCAGCTCGCTCCAAGCCGCACAAGAGAGGCTGCGCGAGAAGTGCGTGGCACTTACATGAACAGACACCCGCCGTAAACCGTGCCATTAGTTACTGGATGCTCCGTCCGTGAGGCGGTCACAGAGTTTATTCACGTATTTCCCCACGATCTTACAGCATTGCTGGGCTTCGTTGGGCCCAAGCCATGCACACACGCATACTATCGGATAGCCTAAAGCCACCACGCCTAGTACTTCCGTACTCAGGCCTACTTCCCTGCTCAGGCAGAACCGCACAGCGACGACTGGGCTAAAGGCGCCAACGTTTGGCCGGGACCATGCATCCTGCCGAGTAACTCCGATACGCGAGAAAAACAAGTTCGTGCATGACAAGCGATGTCTTCAACCGCCCTACATCCAAGGAGTAACCTGAAGCGTGAGAAGTACTAAAATTGCGTCCTTACCCGGCTATGGCGGCGTGCGCCACACATGAGAAACACTGACCGACACTGACCAACACGGACCGACTAAAAGGAAAGGAAATAAGGAAAGTTTACGCTGGACCGTAAGCCCTAGCGTGGGTTAAGGGAACAGACTGATGCCTCATCATCGGCGGGTACAGCCCATTACCGCGGTGACCGCCTTTTTGACTAAGATGGGTTGCTTCTCCCACCCACTCCGTGCCTGGGCTCCGTCTCACCCAGATCACATCTGGGTACCCGCACGCATTCTTCCCAGAAATGCCAGACACATCATTATTGAAGTTTATCCGTGATGAGTTCTACCAATGCAGGAGACAGGGACATGGATAAAGTGCCATGCGATCATCTGCTGTTCGTTCCCACACCAGGCCGAGAAGGCCGGGAACGAACAGGTGACCTCACGGTCACCAATTCAGTGCCCTAACTCTCAGGCACTTCCTAGGGGACCGACTCATTAACCGTTCACATTCGGCTGCTGATGACAGGTCCAGAAATAAACGCGCACGCGACATATCATATCAAATAAGAAAGCATGCCCTGCCGGTCCACTCCCTAACTAATGAAGAAGCCGGAGGACTCACTACCCGTTCGCCACGCGTGATAATGCATGAATGCCACAGACAAACCCTGCTCGGACGTGAAGGCGCGCATCTAGCCCCCCACTTCATCGGCAGGGGATACGCACGCAGTTATCCGCCAGGACTGGAAGTTATTGTTCGACAAACAAATTCATCCCTGAGCAGCAGGGCAAAGCGAGGTAGGAGGGGCGCGTGCGTGCAAGCAACAAAGGAAACTACAAAAAGAAAACAAGCCGCATGGTGAGGTACCCTTGCGTCCATCAACCAGCTAGTGCTCCCAGAAGGCTCCCAGAAGGCAAGAACCGCCTAGTGCTCCCAGCCACTCTGCACGAACAGATCGACAGCAGTACTATCTGAACCGCGTGCAGTGCACAAGCTTTCTGAATTACTTGGGCAGGCGAGCGTCACTGCCCTGATTGCCATCCCGGTGGTTCCGGTGGCGCGTGCGGAGCGCCGCCCGTTGTCGAGTGGCCACCTCCATGCTGAGCGTGCTCCTCGACCGGCGCCGCCGAACGACCCAAATCGCGCCGAGCACACTCAGCACGACCGCATTCGCCGCCAGCGAAACAGCCGCAACGTGGCCCTTCGCGTTACGCTCTACCACATCCAACGCACGCCACATAAAGGAGCCACCACGGTGGTTTAGCCCCCCTGATTCGTCTTGCCCCGCGTCGGCTGCGCTTCTGACCAGAACCGGCTCCCAGGTGGCGGCCGCCCCAGCGGTGACGGTGGTCGCGGGCAAGACTGACACCGATACATCAACCGCGGCCGCAAACATTGCAGCGTCTGGGAACTCCCTCTCACCCAAGCCTGTCACATGCACGGCTGCCAGTCGGCGACCGTACGCCCGGGCCTCCTCCACCTGCTCGACAGTGTGGTCTCTCATGAGCTGTACCTCCAGAGGCAGCGCCGGCATCACGCCAGCGACACGGGCCAGGCTGCGGTTCAGCCCGACTGACAGTGCACTCGAGTTGTCACGCAGCAGGTCCATGAGCTTGGCTGCAAGCTCGACCGCGAAGACTTGCGGCTGGCGGCCGCTGGCCGCTCCATCCGCCGCGCTGCCGTTGCTGTTGTTGCCAAGCACGGGCAGCTCCTCGTCGCGTGCGATCAGCCGCAGCGACATCGTCTTCATGAGCGGCATGTACTCCACCGTCACAGCCTCCAAAGCGTCGCTCTCAGGGGCAAGTGACAGCGCGGAACGTAGCATGCGGCTGAGGGGCTGGGCCCATGGCATCTGTGACGTCCACCAGCGTCGAGCCTCCAGCGGCCTGAGCGACCTCGTTCGCCTGGACAACGTCCGCCAGGGATGCCGAGAGAAGCCGCTCGTCCTCTGTTGCGGGCATGGCAATATCAAGCTGTGGCGCAGAACCCTCGGCGGCCGGCAGGGCGCGGCGGCGCGTGGCGGCGGCGATGGGCACAGGTCCCAGCACCGCATTCATGGAGACAATCGTCTGCATGGCGGGGCAGCAGCGCAAGGCAAAGCAGTTACGTAGCAGATAGCAGCGGTGTGCAGCGGTTGTAAAGGAAATGTACGGAACATTGGTTAAAGAACATAGTTGGCTTCGCATGCCCCCGGCTTCACAACCCGAACTCGTGCACTGCGTATGATAGTGGAGAACAAAACGATCATGCCGGGGCCCTGCTGTGTTTGAATAATCCGCAAAATGCCCCAACACGCAGGTAGGCACAATTGAAGCGGTGTTCTACAACCCAGTCTCGGGGTGTTACAACCGACCCATGCGTGCCACGTCATCACTTACCCGGTTGATGGGGTTCATGACTCCCATGGCGAAGCGGAAGACTGTAGCATTGGTGGCGGCGTTGCCCGCAAAGTCGCGGACTCCCCAAACCTGTACACAACGACCGCCGGAATATAAACCTGACAGGTCGTACATTTTGTACCGGGATGTTGCAGCAGAGTCGGCGGCCGGTGATGGTTCAGCCAAGTCTGCCTCAGCACTGACAGCTTCGCCTTACTTGTTATCAACGACCTCCAATGCCACATTAGGGGCTCACCTGCACTGTAACCGTGCGGCCGCTTTGGAAGGCGGCTGCTGGGAAGTTCAGTGGATTCCACGACAGGGTAAGCGTATGCCCTTCACAGTACGGCACCAGGGCACCTGTGCAGGACCGGGAGCGCGCAGTCGTGTCAAAACGCACAGGTAGGGATGATTTAAATGTCAAGCGCGCGCATATCTTCGCGTGTGGATGGCAGGTTGGCAAGCTTTGCGCGGCGCTCCGTTGAGCGGTGCGCAGCGCTGCGCAGCTAGCAAGGTGCCAGTGGGGTGTCGGGTGTGTGTAATTGCGCCGTCATCAATATCGTGTGCCTCATTACACATGATTGTCAAGGAACCACAGCCAGCCTTGATATAGCCACACCAGGAGGTTCTGCAACCTTTACGGCATGTAGTGACAAGTTTGCGATCACGCACAGCAGTTGGAAGGTCAAACACTTACTTGGTGCCAGAGTGGTCACCACTCCCGTGTTCGTATTTGTGACGTTGGCGGAAATGGAGACCTGCAGTGGTTCTCGGCAATCCAGGACTTCGCTGTACTGCACGACTATGGCGTCTCCTGCGACGTGTGGATGGGACACACAGCAAGAAATGTCCCACGCAGTGAGAACCGGCTAGAAATGATGTCAGCGAGCAGGCCGCGCGTGAAAAACTCGAACAAGCGGGTGCGTGGCGGTTAAGTGGAGGTTCTCGCGTCCACGCATCCAGCAGCCAGATACCAGATGTAGGTAACACGATTAGCTGACGAAAGTATCGCAGGTCGGATAGGTTCCAAGGAGATTACATGCGACCGGCTGCTTTCGGTTCTGTCGCACGCGACATTGCGGCGGGGTCAAACAAACGTGTCAGAATACGCGCAGCAGGGGTTGTTGGTTTGCACCTACCCGGCACGTAGACCATGTCCGGCCATAGCGACGTTTGCAGAGGCACCGGCGGCTTGCGATCAATCAGCATGCGCACGGCAGGGCCCTCGAATCTCGCATCTGAGCCACCTGGGGAGACAAGTCGGGTAATAAACGTGTATGGACAAGACACACAGTTGCTACACTCCTGCATACGTTTCTTTGGCGGGGCCCCAGCGCGAAGCGCCCAGGGGAGCCCCGCCCTGTAGGATAGCCCATGTCCGTGCCTGCCTGCCTGGCGGCCTGCCTGCCTGGGGCGGCGGTCTTCTGCGGGCCGCCCAACAAGTCCAGTCGGCAACCTAGGGGTCTTCTACATTCCCGGTCCTAATGTTTAAGTTGTCAAGCCTCCTCTATGGCGAATACCTCGGTAGCGGTAGGTGCACTCTCGTACGTCGGCAAGTGCACGTCGTCGCGACCCTCGCAAACAGTTCAGCTGTCCTTCTATTTGCAAGTCAGCTAGCCTGCTCTGCGAATAATCCAATCCATGTCTACTGTTAACCTACTTAAGCCAAGCAATGCGCTCGCGGGAAGAGTTGCACAGTGCCGAGACGGAGCGCGATGCTATACATGGGGCGAATTGCTGAAGTCGCAGGCATTTCGGATATAAAGCCTAGGGGGCCCCGCCCTTTTTCCGGCTTCAAGGAAGCCGACACCAACCCCTTGTCATGACGGGTGTGCAATGATACAGGCAGCACCCGTTTGTGCAGTTTGAATGAATCCGGTTGAGCGCATACCCTATCACAGCTAGCTGTTAGCAGATAGACGACGTACCTCCAGTGCCGGCGTCGCAGTAGGTCACGTACCGCACCAGGTACCTGCGTGCAGTTCAAGCCGAGACGCAGCGGGGTGACCTTGCGTGGTTACGTAGGCAACATGGGCGACCTTCACCAGCCATATACGAGTCCACCTCAGTGGCAGATGTACGTAAGACTCCATTCATGGCATGGCATGGCATCCAGCCCACGGCCGCCAGCAGCAAGCCCCGATTCTGCATCACGTAACCCGCAAGCTTCACCCGCCCCTCACTTCTAAAGCCATGACTTACTCTCCGTCATCGGTGATGGCCTCCCATGCCGGCCAACTGCAGGGCAGCACACCAAACATGGGCGATTCAGATTTAGGTAGACGGCATGGATCAGCTTGCAGTGGTCAGGGGATAATGCACAGAATGTGCTTGGTACGCATGTATAACCAAGCCGGGTTATACATGCGTACCAAGCAAATTCTGTGCATTATCCCCTGACCACTGCAAGCTGATCCATGCCGTCTACCTAAATCTGAATCGCCCATGTGACAAATTGTGATGGGTGCACACCTGTATGCCGCATATCCGTACGCTGGATCTTCAAGCGCCGCGAAATTAACGGTGGTGCCGTTGGAGTACCGAATCGGCACCCAGATGCCGCCATCCTGCATTCGCATTAATTACACCGACATTGTACTCCAGATAGCAGGGAGCACTTGGGCCCGAGCGAGAGATTGGCCTCAAACTACCGTATTCGGATATGCACATACATTGCATGACATTGTGCATAAAAACGTACCCAGTCGCCCAAATGCATGCGGAAGAAGACATATTGCATCGACTTTTGCAAGGAAAACGCCCTGGCTACCCGGTGCTCTAGGAAACGAGGCTGCGTGGTGCTAGACAGCACCAGCTGGAAGGTGTTTCCACGCAAGTCGCTGCGTTGCTTGGAGTTGTGTCTCAAGAGCTCTCTGGGTGACGTGTATCCTTCTTACAGTGACAAGAGGAAGCCGTCCATCTACCGCCATGACGGGTTGGGAAAGAAATGGCTTCTCGATCAACGGTGTTTCTTTAGGTAGCGCAGGAACGGTCGTCTGCACTTCGACAAAGTCAACCCCAGTCAGGTACGTAACCAACGGAGACACACACACCTTGGCGGGAGCGGTGTACTCGATAACGACGCTGCTGTTGGCGAGACGGGGGTGAGTGCGCAGCCTCTGGACAGTGTATCGTGGGTTGTACAGCGACAAGCGCAATGCCTGCTCCAAAGCAAAACCAAGGCGAAAGGGAGTGCGGATGTATTCGGTCAAAACATTGTGACGTCCCACACGGTTAACATTGTCAGTCTTTCAAGCACAGACCAGCAGCAGCCATGGAAGCCTTCTAAATCAAACATGGACTGTGTGTGAACAGCGAGGATACATGCATGTACTCGAATACCGCGACGGTTCCCGCTGTTGTCTAATTGATCGTGATCATGCCGGGACATAATAACGGCTTCCATGCCATGCCCTCCAGGTGGGCGTGCCTTCATTTCGGATACCAATGGATTAATACAGGATGGGGTGTGCCTTTAATCCGGATACCATTTGTTTTGCCGGCTGCCGTGTCGTGGCAGTCGGCCTATGTTTATGTCTCGCTCACCCTTCTTGATGCAATGTCGCTAGCGTTGATGATGAGCGGCTGCATGGCGGGCCAGCCCTTGATCCAGGTGACCTCGGGGCAGGCACTGAAGCACTGCAAGATCAACGAGGTACGGTCCAGCTCCTCTGCGACATCAATCACCACAGGCCGCACATAGACGGCAGTTACCGTTAGCGTCTCGAAAACCGCAGACAAGGAGCAGCGGGCTTCAAAAGAGAAGGGATTGAGCGGGAGGGGCGGTCAGTGAGGCCGCAAATGAACCACTAAGAAAGATGGCCATCCATGGACGGCGAGCGCCACAAACAAACAAGGGAGCAATCACTGAAACACCACCCTTCATTAATCTGTTTCTCAATCCGCGGGCGGGCCACCCGTGGGATAAAATAGGCATCACTATACACGCGGCGAGGGCCGCGAAGCAGAAAAGCTCGTCGGGCTAGGGCATGGTGCCATGACTTGCACACTTCAGTCAAGCTTCAATCAATACCTGGCTAGGCCCAGTCTTACGTTCTCTATTGCATTCGCTCAGGTATAAAGATCCACGATTCCGCACAGGTCTGCCACTCGGCAGACGAAGTAAGCGTCGCTGCTTACCATCGACACATGTGCTGCTGATGACGATGTCAGTGCTAGCCGACACGTACTTGGGACCGCACTTTGCGGCGACCATAGCCCGTGTCTGAGCTGCGTAGGGGCCAGGCAGTAACATTGGAACAGGCGAAACCCATGGTGCACCCATGAGCTGCAGGTACATCCCTGCAGACAGACGCACGGGAGGAGCCAGCGGCAGAACATGTTGGTCAGGAATGAAGTTGTGGCGTACACACGGTCCGGGAGAGCTAGCAGTACGGACGTTTCTGCTGTACACAACTACGGCGTTGATATGCATCAACGTGTCTAATATGAGCAATTATAAGGGTTTAAAGAGCCGTTCCAGAACAACTCTTCATTATGGAGGGTGAATCCCGCCAGTCGGCCCACCGTTGTTGTTCGTTGCCAGATCAGGCCCAAGCGTAAGCGGTACCTGCGCATGGTTGAATGATAATGATGAGATAAAGCTGAGTTGCGTTGACGTTGCATGCGATATTCAATCGTCAGTCCTCGTCATGCCTATTTTAGTGGGCCCAAAAAGACAGCCGTGCGTCTTACTAGCTTCAAGTGCCAGTCGCCGGTAATTATGGTCTAGGTATGAGTGAGATCTAGAGCGAGACAATTCGAAGGAAACCAGTCGCAGCAGCGGTCAAGCAGGTTAGCCGCCTACATTTTTGGGCGGGGCCCCAGCGCGAAGCGCCCAGGGGGGCCCCGCCCTGTAGGTTGGGCTGTGTGCCGTGCTGCGTCATCCGGCGACCGGATCACGTACCCAGCCGCCCAAACGGAATCCGCCAACAGTGCACGGGGGTGTAAGTTTGGGAGGACGGAAGCTGTCGGCAGGATGGAGCAGCTGGAGTTGTGTGTATGTGCTTCCGTACGTGTACGAAGTAAGGCCTCGTGACTCAAATGGTAATGCCACGGACCATGATCTTACGACCAGCCGGCCGGCCCCTACACGCACGTCCACAGTCTCTCCGGAGCCGTATGGTAGCGCCGTATGCTGGGACTCGCTCGGGCTGGCTGGCTGGGTTTCGAGTGTGTGAACACCCGAAACCCAGCCAGCAAGCCCGAGCGAGTTCACTTTTTTGGGCGGGGCCCCAGCGCGAAGCGCCCAGGGGGGCCCCGCCCTGTAGGGGCTCCTGCCGCCGCTGCCGCTGCAGCTGACGCTGATGCCGCTATCGTCGTACGGCAGGTTCTGCGCCGCGGCGGCGGCGGTGCCGCCGCCACCGCTGGGGTGAGTTATGCTGGCGGCGAGGCCGGGGTCTAATGCGGCGTGCAGGGTCGCTGCTGGGTCGCCAGACAGTGGGGCGAGGCGGGACCAGGTCTGCAGATGCGGGCTGTTGTGGTGGAAGGGGCTGGGCTGGCAGCGGGCCGTTTGCGCCCGGAGGCCACTCATCAGGGCGTCACCGTCGTCACTGATAACAGACGTGGTACCAGCAGGCCCGGAGTTTAAACTCCCTCTTCCGAAACTTTGCTCGCGGGCTGCTGCCAGCCGCTTCGCGTCGCCGTTCGGGCCGGCAGCAAGGCCGGATCGAGCAAATTCATAATCGTTGGGATGCAAATATAGGGCTGGGTCATGTCTGTACTGTGCACCAACCGATGCCGGAACGGGAGTTGCAGAGGCCACCGAAACGCTTTCGCCATAGTTCGTTGGGCGCTGGGCCGCTGCGTTGCTGGGCCTAGATCCAGCAGCCCCGACCGGAAACTGGGTGCCAATTCTTTCACGTGTTATCGGCGAGACCGTCCTGTGTCCAGCCGTTTCGCTGCTCGCCTCGTCGACCTCCATACGTAGGTAGAGACCGCGAAACCGTCTCAAGTCACACCCCGCCGCTAAATTCAGCTGCCGTCACACAAGTATTGTGAGGCTGATATCAGACACGACAGATCCGTGGCAAAGGCCCTGCAAGGATAACGAGCCGTGGTATGGTGGTAACCAGCGCCGTCGAGAGTTTCCTCGATGAGCCCGCAACTTGTCAACAAATACTGGTATATGTAAAATTAGGTAACACAAAACAGTACTTGCCTGTAAGAGACGGAATAGAGCTCTCTCCCTGGCTACCGTCACGCGGAATTGCACCGCCTCGCACTGCCTTGGTGCAAATTCGCACCCAGCCGTAGGACTTGTAATTGCCCTGCGACAATGTATTCACTACTGACGACACCTGTGTCTGTAATGGTACCGCTGGACAGGCCCAAGAACCCAGCGGGCCTGCCCCACGGCAGCGTGACGTCCCGCCGGAACCAGGCCTGTAAGTGTCCTAGTTGGGAGCGAGACTGCCTCAATTTGTTTTACCGGTCTCTAGGACATCGGCTCTTCAGGACTCATATGCATTTGCTATAATGTCTGTTTAGCACTACTCGGAAGACCTAATGCGCCATCGCGAGATTGCAAGCGCTGCAAGCTTGTAATCCTCCACAATTTCATTGCGTTCCGTGCTTCACTAAGGACATTTGGCCGTTCAACTACCAACCTAAAGGGCCAGGAGAAATTCGCCATACGGGCGGCATGTATTAGCCTTTCCCAAACAGTATTCCATATGTATTTGATTCAAGTCGATGCCAGGATCAGGAACGATGCAAGCAGCATGAAAGGATGCATGAGCAGCCAAACGCCAGGGCCACGTGAGCAGCGACGTCAGCGCTAGATCAGGCCCTCCCAACCAGCGACATCAAGCATGGCCTCGCCCTTCGCTTCAGACTTTGTCCCAAGTATTCATCAGTCATACGGCCACACATCAAGGGTAGACGTGCGTGGTAACGGTCATACGGCAGGGTCCCGGAACGAACCGGGAACGGATTTCAATTTGACACCCCAGAAAATTGGTTTCATAAAAGACCAATCCGGAAATAATTTTCCTTTGTCCGTGTATTTTATCACGCGTGGTCTAGGGCGCGGTGCCGGGCCGTACAGGGTTGTTGCTCAAAATATACCGCGGACGCTTTATCCCTTCGACGAGACCTAAAGACACGCTCGCTACCAGGTTTGGGATTTATCAGGACCTTAATTTGCTGCCCAACCCAGAAGAGTATTCATGGCTTATCCTGCCCTGTAATACTGCTTGTCCCGTGCCGCTGTTCACGCCTGCCCGCGCCGTCGTCCGTGGGTTCCCTCGGCGCCTACTAGCTTCATCCGCGCCTCCTGGGGCCCTTCGTGCAATACACGACCCCGCAACATCATCTCCATGTAACATAGCGCTATTCGGCATGGCGCGCCCTCCGAAAACGGCTTTACCAGCGCAGGCTGTGCCTTTGCGGAAGCACGGCCCGGTCTGGGTGCGTTTTCCTCTTGCGCTTGCCGTCTCCGCTGCAGTGCACGTCCCCCTGGCCCGCTGGTTCTACACTTCCTTCCTTCCTTCCGAGGGTCTGGAGCCCACCGTTACACCCACAACAACATTGCAGTCATAGCAAACAGCGTGTCCCCGTTTCCCCGAGCAGACTTCGTCCCGGCCAAAAAAGCCATCCTCCAGAAAACCTTTTCCTGGGCCAGTACTTGCTGAAGTTTTACATGGGGCCAACTCTAAGGGACTCGAGCCCCGCTGCAGCTCCAACAGCTCCCAGCGAGGGAGGCAAGACCATCCCCCCCCATTCCCCCTTATTCCCCTTTCCATCGCAATTTCGACACGCCGAATCCTGACCTTCCTGACAAGCACGGCTGCTGCGGCATGCGGTAATAACGAGCAGCTCCGGATGAGAGATAAGTCTATATCCGGCATCACGCAAGACAAGAAAAAGTACCAAGAAGAGGAGCCGTATGCGCGAATGCGCCGCGGTCGCCCAGCTGCCGCTTCTGAAAGACAGGGAGTGGTGCAACCCCTACTGCGCGCGTTGCCAAGACCGGGAGGGCGCCGAGCGCAGCAGGGTCCCACGGCTTCCGCGCCAGGCCGCTAAGCCGGCTCCGGAACCAGCCCCAGCCCCCCGAGCCACCCCGACCATATCGCCATGTAACCGCATGCACCAGTCACATGTCAATCACAAGTTTATTTAACGGTTTCATCCGGAACCATCTCCTCCTCCTCCCCCCCCGTATCTTCTTTTTGGGCGGGTCCCCAGCGCGAAGCGCCCAGGGGGGCCCCGCCCTGTAGGATTGCCGGCCGGTGGTGAAACTGATGCTGGGGCCCCGGCATGCCCTGCACGGCATCCAAAAATTATACGTATTGGACAAAAAGAAATGATACCACCCAGCAGTACGTAAAAGCCGAAAGACTCACTCGAGCTACTCGGCGCTTTGCCTGGGGTAACGGGCACCGTCGTACGCGGACCCAAGCCCGTGCCAGACACTGGGGAGGCTGTCGACGCACCTGCAACCCACCATTCAAGTGGCTTACACCTCGCGAACAACAAGCCAAACCTCAACAAGACACTGTCCCGCGGTGGGCAATCAAACACCTCACCTCTGCTGTCGTGCGCACCGGCCGAGCTATCGGCCGCGTTCATGTCCTTCTGACGACTTGCTGCACCGGATGCACGTGCCGAGCTGTCCACGTACGCCCGCATCATCCTGTTCACCGCGGCGTACTCGCCTGCATACACAACATTGCCATAAAGCAACCGTAATCTACTGTTGGCACCCTTCCGGTGGCTATGTCAACGGCCCCAAACTTACCCAAAGCATTGTCGACGGCAGCAATGCTGGCAGGCGTTGGCAACGGCGGCCGTGCAACAGGCACCCGTGCCGCCGACGGGGAGCCACCACGCAAGCTCCCTGACATCGTTCCCAGCGGCGCCGCTGCAAAACCGCGCTCTGGGCTGCCTGGCGGGCTTGCACGTGACGTGGTACGCCCTGCAGTACAACGAACGACGAACATTACGCATGGCATACCGCAAATTCTAAAAGACAGACATGGGACCACGGCTCCCGTTTGCAAACAGCATACAGCGCCTGGATGCCTTGCACTCACCGTCGCCCTGGCCAGCCTGCAGCCTGACGCTCACGAGGGGCAGCCTTAGAAGGTCCTCGCCCTGCAGGCCGACGTCATACACGAGCTCAAGGACGGCCCCACCCAGCGTCACCAGCCCGAAGTGGCTTGCCGTGCACATCAGCACCACGGTCCGGGCAGCATCCAGAATCACTGGCTGCGGCATAACATCCGGCGGTCGGGCCGCCTCGCGTGCCTCAATCAAAGCCTTCTTGGACGTAGACGACAGCAATAACCGCCCGCGGATGCCAGGCCACGACGGCGGCACGACATCGAACGGGTCTATCACGGGGGACTCCAGCACGGGGGACATCAAGAGCCAGCCCGCACACCCGGTCAAGCCACAACTTGGGCGCGTCAGGAGCCAAGAAATCCGACGTTGACTCCCCCGCGGCATTGGCGGCACGGCCAGTCAGCTGCAACAGTGCTTCCTTAAGCACCGTCAAAACCTCCGGGTCCTGAAACAACTCGGGACGGGCCAACTCCGCATCATAGAGATCCTCCACAACCGGAAGGCACGCCTGGCGCATCGCCACGCCATGGTCCCGGACGGCAGACTCCAACATCGGCTGCAACGAAAACGCCAAGGAAAGAGAACGTAAACGACATGTCACACAAAGCTCCAAAAACCAGTCCAGGCAAAGCGCGCTTTCACGTGGCCAGCAACAACAACGCACCTTGAGGGCAGCTCGGCCCCTGTCTCCACGGCCCAAGCCATTGCGGTACACGCCCAAACACAACGCCAGCAAGGCACAGTTATGAGCGGCGGATGAAACGTTGTACACGGTGGCAGTCGGTATCGCGGTCAACAGAGACAACTCGTAAGCCCAGCTGTCGTCCAGAAAGCCGTTGGCCAAAGTGTCCGTCGCGGCCGCCACCTCAGCTAACTCCTGAGGAAGAATGAGGAAATGCGGGCCAAAACGGGACACATTAAGTTCATGAGAGTGCTGACATAGTCAAACAGCAACACGTCGAAGTTTCAAAGGCACCCCAGGACCATGCCAGGCAGCGAACGCACCGGCGCCGAAACACCGCAAATCCGCAGGAATCCCGAATCCGGCTTGTCCTCAACACGGCGCCCATAAGCGACACCCCACGTGTCCCTGCGACGCACAGCGGCTGAAGCAGCCATCTCGCGGGTCCCGTCGTCGAAAGTAACTAGTCAAAAAGACTGGTCGATGCGTCGCACACTGAGTCAAATCTTTAATGTTAACAAATAACACTAACACATACACCATGCAGGAAAGCCATGCACTATCCCAGCAACAAAGCCCGCCCGCCATACGCCCACATGGGCCCTGCACGCAATCAAGAGAAATCAACACGGCATGCCACGAAAACGGCCAGACGACACATGAAACATAACCTACACCGCCACCTCTTTTAAATACATAACCCACGGCGTAGGCTGCTCCATTCATTGTAAGCTCCGCACCGCCAGCAACGCTCCGGCCACAACAGAACCTCAGGCACGTGCAGCACAACAGTAACGCCGGGAAATAACACAGGCTTGAACAATGTTCAAACCTGCTCCTGACAAATTGGCCTCACAGCGTCAACCTCACCAACATGCAACCCATCATAACAAGCCCTCCAGGCATTGCTCATTCAAACCGCATCATTGAAACGTCATTCACCAGGCAAAGCACACACCTCCTGATGCACAATGCGCCAAAAGTCGACCTCGCTAGGCCACAATGCCTGCTGGTCGTCCCGGGCGGTCGTGCGCGCGCCCCATTCGCTATGGCATGCCATATACAAATGATCCAACGAACTGCAAGCGGCAAGCCGTGCAGCCCCATTAACGCCGAACCGCCCTGCCGCTCGGATATAGGAATCAGGACTCCCAGCCACCCCCGCCCAGCCCCCAAGATTCCAAAATCCAGTTTCCTAACCCTAAAACACGCTATTTCCCGCATGTCCGTGTCTGGGTTCTGGGTTCTGGGTTCTGGGTTCTGGGTTCTGGGTTCTGGGTTCTGGGTTCTGGGATCTGGGATGGAAGTAATTGGACAAGTGCAGACTTTCGGCCAACGGAAAGGCTGCATAAGTAAAAGATTACATTCTTTATTGCACGGTAAATTTATTATTGGAACCCAACATCGCATGAGTACAAACCAGTTTGGCAGTCTCCATGGACCGAGGCCGAGGTCAAACCAACACCTCTCGGCCTATAATTAATTCCAGAAGATTCATCGTTCCTCAAAGTGGAATTCTGACATGACGGCGTGAAATGAATCTTCGTTTCGGCAACAAACTATGTTTGCATTGCGAACATTCTTCCCGCGACCACACCACAAGCAGCTCTGCTTGCCGGTCCGATCGTCTTGACGCATATTACTATTACAAAGGTTGCAAGGAGCAAACCATGAGGTGCCAACTGCTGGTTGTTGGACGCCAAGCCGCCAATGCACGCACGATGCAGCGGTCTTCTGCGGGCCGCCCAACAAGTCCAGTCGGCAACCTAGGGGATGGACTTCTACGTTCCCTGTCCTAATGTTAAAGCACTCAAGCCTCCTCTACGGTGAATAGCGAAGCCTGTGCACTCTCGTCGGCAACTGCACGTCGTCGCAACCCTCGCAAACAGTTCCGCTGTCCTTCTATTGGCAAGTCAGCCTGCGTGATGTGTAAATGATACACTCCATACACTCCATGTCTACTGTCATGTAACTTCAGCCAATGCGCTGGCCGGAAGAGTTGCACAGTGCCGAGACGGCGCGCGATGCTAAACATGGGTCGGATTGCTGAAGCCGCAGGCATTTCAGCTATAAAGCTCTGGCTGCCTATCAGCAGGAATGTCGACACTCTCACAGTTGGCGCCCTCGCCGCTCGCTTTGGAAATGCCGTATTTCGGTCGATGCGCACATGCGCTCATGCACCCGACGGGATGACGCGCTTCGCGCGGCGCCGGCAGGCCTTGCTAACGACTCGGCTAGCAGGCATTTCGGGAAACAGCTCTGGCTGTCTATCAGCAGGAATGTCGACACTCTCACACTTCACGCCCTCGCTGCCCTAGCACTCAACTTAACCCGTACGGATTTAGTGGGGCCCCGCCCTTTTTCCGGCTTCAAGGAAGCCGACACCAACCCCTTGTCGTCAGTGTCGCTGTGGTTCTCCAGCAGCAGCTCGTAAATGACCTCGTCTCCCTGCTTGATGTCCCTCTACATTGCAGAATTGCGGAACGACCCATCCAGTGGGGAGACAAGGTGCAGAACAATCCATGTCCATCGGCTTTGCTAGTCATCCACATGCACAACAGGGTACCCGTCCAGCCAGTTACGAAGTACTTCTACGTCAACACACGAAAAAGCGCCAACGACAAACGACCATGCATGACGAACGGGCATGCATGACTGCTGAGCACTAAGCCGAATTGCAAACAGGGCCAGTTCACTTGCGTATACCGCAGAAATGTTGACTGTTGTCTCTCGTTTATACAACAAACACAAACACCAACGCACGTACCTGCACATTCTGGCCGCCCAGCACTGAGATTGCCGCGTCCTGACGGCGCTGAGTCCCTTCCTCGTGGGGGCACTGAGATCGGCCGGCCAGAGTCTTAAAAACCTGTAAGTTGGTGCCAGTTACAACAACCACCAACCGTTGGTTGAAACACAAGGCATTCAATGGCAGGCGATGTATGACTGGATGTTTCCGTACATGCAACACACTGAAAATTGGAGCGCTGAACGAGCGTACCTGTTGATTAGGTACGTACATAATGGGCGCATTGATAAACGCGTCGACATGCAGTGCACATGCGTATGTACGCAATCTAATCTATCTATCTGACTGCTTGCTCGGTATGTAGCGTCGGTTCATAACTGTCGTAATCATAATTGCAAAAAACCTGGTTATAACATGGATTCAAAACACTTTGTAGACCGTCCAATAACCAAGTGGGCGCGCACTCGAGATAGACCATTGCTAAAACCCTACCGGGGTGCCGAAGGTCAGATCCGGCTGAGATCGTACGTGGAGAACGAACGAGCACACGGTTGAGGCGCGGGGTCGGGGGGGCGGGGGGGGGGGGTGCAGGTCAGGAATGCATTTTGCTCGTAACTTTCAGGCAGATACATACCTAGGTACGCTAACAGGAGCATTTATCACCACGCGTCTGCAAGTGACCTAAGTAACCCGTTTACTCTCTGCCGATCCGTCAAACGTACCTTGATTTGAACCAGAAAACTGTCGCCGGGGTCCTTATCTTCCATATGAATAGTGACGATGCGCTCGCGTTCAGTTTCCTGTCCACGGCGTAACCAAGCCAAAAAGGATCATATGTAATTAGTGTGTTTCGTGCCGACAAATTAGTTAACATTTTTAACTGAAAGACGTGTATATTGTCTCCTATTCAACGTGTCGAATCCTGTCCAACATTGATCGCACTTTGCTCGGAAAGGAGTGCAAAGACTGTGGAGTGAATATGTTCCCGCGCACCTGTAAGAAATGGCTCGAAAACACGAGCTCCATGCCGTACCTGCAAATCCCATGGCGTGCACGGTAATAAGTGCTTCGCATGCGCATCATTACGAGCCATGCCAACCAGTAAAGACGAGCACATTATCATTACCTTCCATGTATATAACCTGAAGTAATAAAATACTGAAATAGGAAAACCCCATACTAGTCGGACACGTGGTAAACGCGCTCTCTAATAAAATACCACAGCGACAGCAGTTGACCTTAAATATTCTTGCTGTCTCGGCGATCCACTGCTCTATGCTTGCCATCTCCGCTACAACTCACATGTACTCATCCTGCAGCGGCAAGACAGGTCGCAACGTTGTTAACCAAGGTACACAGTCGCATCTAAACATCAATCCGAAAAGTGATGTTTCTGCACCGTCCGTTGGCAGGCAGTCGAAACACAAAGAGCTATGGAAATGATTATGGAAATATTTCGTCATCTGGGTGTCCCCGTCATCAAGACATTCGGGACTGGGGCGTCAGCTGTTTCCACCCAACGCTCATTTGTTCATCCGTTATGCTTCGCTATGCGTGTAGGGGCCCCCAGCACTTCCAACTTCCATCCCACCTTGCTCTCCATCCAGAAGCCGACGCCGCCTTTACCGAAGCCACCGAAGCCCGAACGAGACTGCAGGTCGACACGTAAATAGTCAGGCAATGCAGGTGGAAGGTTAGCACAAGGCCAAAACCCAAATGGTGCGTCTATACAGATATGCAATCACGGATAGTAGGAGCAGCAACAGTATTAAGGTGGACAGTCAAATGACAGACCCTAAGTCGCAAACTGCTACATGATGCCCCATCCGTCCTTTTCACCATTTTCGTAGGACCCGAGGTAAGAACGAAACCACGCAATAAGACTAGCAACAATGTTGAGCTAAACATTCCAACTGAATTTATAACTTACCAATTTGTCGAACGAAAAGGTGATGCGGGTGTTGAGGGTGCTGAGAATTTTCGTCTTGTACGTGTAACCACCGCCGCCGCCGGAGAATGAGAACTGCATAGCAATCAACCCATCAAGCGACATTTTACTGCAGCCGACTACGTGTGTGGCACACAATTGAAGAGCCTTGCCATTGTTTTGGCGGCCGCCGCTGCTTTGCATGCCTCACCCGACAGACTCACATTGCACACATGTGCAACAGTCCGAAGCACGAGCTGTGAACAAGCAACTTATCACCGACGCGCCTCGGCCGAAACTTCGAACCGAACCGGTAACCAACGCCATAAACATAGTCCGCCTGTATGCCCATATTATACGGTAGGTATGGTAGATGAATGCGCCAGGGAAAAGTAAATCGCACCTTGGTGAACTTCTTATCGGTCGCCTGCTGCAAGGCATCCAGCTGTTTGCCGGCCACCACACCACCAACTCCCGTGACAGCGGGATCGATGTTGAGGTTACCCAAGAAAGCGCTTTTGTCCAGATAAGACTGCGCTCATTGCAGGCAAAGGCAGGACGGGTCCACATTCATTGACACATTTATTGGGATAGCCAGCCGTCAGTCTTTCGCAGAGTTGTAATACATGCCCGGTGCCGATGTTCAGCAAATACCTATTCATGACGATTAAATCTGGCCTTCTTCTAGCAGGCTTATCGGGTTGGGACATGCAACCCGCTGCTGCTATGCGAACGCGAGGAATTTGCCGTCGGCCCCCGTGGTCGTACCTGTGTCCGCAGCATGAGCTGTTGCAGTCGTTCTTGGCCCTCGAAAATCCCCTGCATCAGGATGCGTGGCCACCACTAGCTTACTGCAACATACAAAGAGCCAAGGCAAGCCTCAACTATTCTATGGGTTTGCGGCTTACTGCATAAAATTGGACCGTTTCGCGGGACAGATTGGAATTTGCGAAGCGACATTAGCGTAGGACGACCGTGCATATTTCACCAACATATTCCAGTCTGTCCTTACAAGAGCGAATCAGTCAAAAATACGGATCAGCCATAAAAAGATAGCGTTCTTACAAACTCACCTGCGTGAATGCTGGTTTTTCTTCAAGATCAGAGCGCGGAATGTCTCGGCCTTCGAATGCCATTTTATTCCTGCAAGGCATGCCGCAAACTCCCTCTCGTATGATACTGTTCCATTGGCCATACATGACCGTACCAAATGCGGCAAGAACGTGTTTTTACTCGCATATGCGCATTATCTAAGAATGTTATGTACTGCGGAATGCATTATTTTCGTACTCCCTAAACGACTATTATCGAAACCATAGATGCATCATGTGGGCCTGGCTTCTTGCCTGCGTGTAGTGCTGTCGCGTCACATGTGAGGAGTAGAAGGCAAACAATACATTGGCCATATGTACTCATGGATTGGTTTATACGCTCATGTTACCTGTCGGGGTGCGATTCGAGGCTCTGATGCCACAAGCCCTCCAGGGCGCCTTGAACCATGCCGTTCACTTCCTGCTGCCCCGGCTGCGGACATAGAAATCGCGTTGCGTGTATGGCATATAAAAACATTCAGTATTGGAGACCATTTCTGTGAATCAAAGCTATCGGCAAATCTGGCGAAGCGGATTCATGGAAGCATCAATAATCAACGGGTCGTCCATACCAATTCATATTTAGTCTATCCACGTGCACATGAGGGGAAATAGCCCCCCGCTCACCTGATACACGGGCAGCGCGGAATCACTCTCGTCCGCAAGCGCCTCAGCTGTCATATCATCGTACACTTCCAGCACGCGCTTCCAGCCATCAAGCGCCTGTAATAATGTATATAGAAAATGATCAACACACATGGTACTGTATCAGACCATTTATTGACAGCAACGCGGTGGCGGGGGAGGACTGGCTGGGACCGGGGAAACCCGTCACCCCGCCTCCTCTGCTCCCACGCCTCGGCCTCCGGTCGGGCGTATTAATAATTATTATTATTATTATTATCATTATTATTATTATCATTATTATTATTATTATTATTATTTTATTATTTTATTATTATTATTATTATTATTATTATTATTATTATTATTATTATTATTATTATTATTATTATTATTATTATTATTATTATTATTATTATTATTATTATTATTATTATTATTATTATTATTATTATTATTATTCATTATTATTATTATTATTATTATTATTGACAGCAAGCAAGCGAATTCGCGAACCGTGCGTGTTTGATTCAGGGAGGCGGTGCAAGAGGAAAGCTCATGATGTAGCAAGCGCATCGATGGGTTTGCAAGGTAGCGCAACACGTACACGGTGTACATTGGAACGGCCTTCGTACGATTTCACACCTGGGTTAGCTTGTCTACAGCGTCCGAATCCGGCTTAGCCTTCGCATTCTCTGCATCCAAGAGCTTCTGAGCTTGGGGCAAGATCACCTGCTCGATATGGTAAACACTGCAAGGCGCAAACAACAAGGACATCGATGTGGAACATTTCATCTCCGGGAAGAAGCATGCGCCAAGATAGATGCTTGGTAATCCGAGCGACAACACCAGCAACCAAACCGCTGGGGCGAAGCCGTTAAGAGTCACAGCTAGTTATGTATGAGGCTGCGAAAAGGAATCCCGGCATGCAAAGATGCATGGGTAGGGTAGCCACATGCCTTCAGTTTTATGACAAGTATCCATCCAGCGCGGACACCCAGGAAAAATGCGTGTCCTATCGTAGTTTGAACGGTAAACCCACCTGTGCCAGGCAGTGCCGTCCATTTTCTGTTTGATGTCCCACGCTGGCACCCCCATCGTTGTTGAGGCGGAGCAGGTGCGTGGGTTGAAGCTCAATAGGTCTTGCAGAATAAACCTGCGATTAAAGGTGTATGACAAACCGGCGGGCGTATGACTTGCACTAAACGGCGTGGCCAACTACAAGGCACGCATCGGGCGGTCCTGATTTTGGGACTGTGACCAAGCAGCTGAAGTTATGCTGACTAGAAGCAAGACAATACTTTTGCCAAGTTGGGGAGGTGACGCGCTTGGCAGCCTCACCAAAACGATGCACGCATGCACGCATGCACGCAGCACATTGTGCCGCCACTAAGTTGTCTACATTGTAGTGTGAGGCTTACTGAATGGCGAACGTGGGCGCCAGAATCATGTCCGCGTTGCGGCCGGTGAGCTGAGCCGTGGAGGTCTTTGGCGTGGAGAAACCTTCCTCCCTGGTGACCGTGAGCTTGTAGAAGGACTCGTCCTCGCCGATGTCGGTGAACGTGTCCTACGCGTTGCAGTGTATTCAATTGTTGTGGTTTTGACAATGACGTGACGGTGACGTGCAAACATGATACATATGGGTTCGTAAGGCGTAAATACGCATGAGCCGAAATGCCAAAAAGCTGCCACAGGCAAAAGTGCGTGCACCGGCACGATGCCCTCACCAGTCATTGGCCCTACAATGCAAGTATTTGCGAGTATCTAAGACACCTTTTCGTTGCATTATAAAGCGCCCTTCCTTTGCTGTTGCACAGTGAATCAGGAGTCAACCCCACCGTCTGTGCAGTATGCACCAGGAATTAACTTTTACGCACCTCCATAATCAGTTGAGCGACACCGTTATCATTAATGAGACCTTGGCATACCATAAAGCCCAGTCCTGCGCACTGTGGGATCAACAAAGAAGCCATCCATATTATGGTCAAATTGAACACGCAGAAATCTAACCATGCTAACTAGCTTATCCCGTGTCGTTACCATTTGGTTGCGGCAAATGTAATGGGATTGATACCTGGGCACGCCCCGAGCGATGACTGATGGCGGAAACAATAGTGGATAAGACGTGGATTTGAAGTCACAGTTGATGCCATCAGCCATACCGCACCCTCTGTTTATCGACGGACGTCGGGTGAATAATCAGACTGGTTCTTTTTGTGGACAGGACCATATTCCTTTGCCGAACGGCTTGTTGCGGAGACAATAGGAAAGATAGAAGACACAAAACGGAATTAGGGGGCAAGATCAGTCATGCATGCATACATACTTCGTTGTTTAATGGCCATCGTGCAGCACATCACGCCGCCTTGTAAGCCGAAGGATCCTCCCCCCAAAAAAACATTTGCTTACCGCTGAAAAGTCCGCCAAGTGGCCGACGCCCACGGTAGACTTCGAGCAACTTGGTTGCTGCGCGTGGATGGTGAAAGCGGGGAGAGTAAGCAGGTGCCTGCCATTTCATTAGAAGATAGCGGTCCCAAGCTTGTTCCATCCAGTTCCAGATAGCATTTATGATAAATATGTTTGGGATGGGATGGGATGGGATGGGATGGGAACTTCCGTACGGGTCTGGGGACACATCTGGCGGTTGCTTGGCACGATCTAGCTTCTTGAGGTCATCGAATACACGGCCCGTCGCCTGGGGGGGACCGGCCGTGCAGAATAAAGTACCAGGCGACAACCCGATGTATACATACATACATACATACATACATATATCACGCGCGTGAATGCACATACAATCTGTAATATGTAAACAACGACAAACTTACGATATCAGCAAAGAACTGAAGGAAAGAGTTGGGATCATCCTCGCCATACTTGATTCCGTCACCGGTCTCAGCTTCTAGCAGTCCCTGGTTGCCTGGATTCACCAGGTAAGGGTCCTGTGGGACAGCAAATGCGACCCGGCCGGAACATGGTGAGCTGCCTCGTTCCCCGATTTATTCCACGTATCATGGAAGCCTGACGTGCCATCCACCCGCCTGTCTGTGCTCCTTAGACACGCATCAATATAAGAATAGAGCAAAAACTAGAGCATACGGTTAACGACTGGAAACCAAGAGTCTAAACGGTGTGAGGTTCAAAACGGCACACCACGGAAATCCATTTCTAAATAAAGGATACTCCTATGGCATGACGATTTTCCGCCTACCTTCGCAAAGGCCATTGTAAGGTCCTTCACATCAACCTTCACGGGTATGTCGTCACTCTTAGCCAGCAGTCGCGCGAGCGTGAGATATGCGTGATATGCCTCTGGAACCACTTGATTTCGCAACAAGCCAGCCACTGTGTTCAACGTCCCTTCGTCCGCGTCTTGACTGCGACGCAAATAACAAATTGAAAATGTTGTCACGATTTTTGTCGACATTGCACCTTGTTTATAAGATCGTGCATTGAAAAACGAATCAGCAGTGGGCTGCTGCGACGCCCCATTACTTACGCTCCGGCGTACTCGAAGATGTTTGTAACGAGTTCCTTAGCCGTTGTGTTGCCCAGGAGTACCATGCCGGAACCACGACCCATCGCGTTCTTCGGGTCGATATAGTACGGAGCGGTGTACCCGTTCTTGAGAAGCCATGCCTGGACCTTAGCGCTCGCTTGCGTCTTGTTCCAAACCTCCCACTGTCGATGCGGGAGAGGGTAACACCAGGTTGGGTTGTAGGAGGTCGTGGTATTGAGTGCAGCATCGACCCACAGGTAAGAAGCAAACAACTGCCCGATTCAGGGCGTCTCAAGAACAACCATGAATACGAACAACATGACTATATGCCGACTCTATGCCGACTATATGCCGACTGGAGTGCGGCTGGAATAACAACGGACTACCGCCTGACTTACTTACCCCTGGGATGGCGTCCTTTATAGCAACTTTGTTCTCCGACTCAATCAGGTCCTTGAGATTTGCCAAGTACGTTCCGATACTAACACCGGTGTTGAACAAGTCCGCCATATCATATGCCTTGAGCAGCCCCTCGCCGACCTTCCCTGCAACATTCGCAATCTTCTGGCCCGTGGTAGTAGCTGCCTTGGTGGTTTTGGTAACTTCCTTGATTGCATTCATCCGCTTCAGGGTTCCCTTGGCGACGTTCCCCGCGGTGCTGACCACCTTGGTCGTGGCTTTGACGATGTTGTCCACCTGCTCATCGGCGGGCAGTCCAGCATCCGAGGTGAGCACTTACCAAGATCTTTGGCAATAATTGGGCAGTTTATTGTTGTATTTAAGAACATGTACTTCCGTAATATCCACGGGCAGCAGATGGATGGATCCAGGCCAGCAACTACTTCCATCCATAACTTGCTGACATGCTTACACACATGCATGAGTATTGGAGCAGCAACAAAGCTACGGCGACGCTCCCTCGAGGGACCCACATGCTACACGTCCAATCGTCAAGGGGTAGGGTAAGGTTGTTTTTTGTGGAGCTCCCCTGGTGGTGGCGGCGTACAGGCTCGTAGTCGAGCCTCATCGCACCCGCCCCCATAAACCACGCCAGGGTTTTTGCCCGGCGTATTATCTTCAAAGCTGCTTAGCCATTTTTCCAAACATCTAATGTTCGATGGCAAGCCCATGCCTAACAATCTCGTCATCAGCCAAAACACATCACATCCCACAGTGTACCACTTGCCTTGTCGGCCAATTTCTTGACCTTCTGTACTCCCTCTGCCAAGTCTTCAGATTTACCAAACACGTAGAATGGAATAGCGTTGAGCAACGACTGAAGGGGCGGGGGCGGGGAGGTCGTTGTTTCTGCCAAGTCAAACGGTCATTTCTACTACGGTATATCGAAACGGATTAATCGTTATTTATTTCACACAGTACGTACTCGCTAAGCTGCCACTGTGTTCGTGCTCTCATGACTCCGCAAAGAAATGGCCTCGAACAACTCCGGAATGATTCTTGGGTAATACATTTCTTGATCGGTATCTTGCACGCACGTTTATGCCTTAACACGAATGGTTTGTTGTGTAACACTTACCCATGGTAAGGCCTTCGTAAGCATCTCCAGCTGAGGACCGCCGCACTCAGCTTGGTAGTTAGTGACCATAGAAAGCCTGCGAGATTCGGATAGTGTATTGTCAAAACGCGCAAACGTGTAGGCTATCCCTGTTTTTCCGCGTGAAACAGACAAGCATACTAGTTATCGTAAAACAATACTTGGCCCCTGGCGCCCGTAATGTTGGTCGGTTTGATCGGTTGGTATTTTTCGTTGGGGAGACGGTGCTGGAATGGCAATATTGATACGAGAATGGAGTTTCAACAAAGAATTGATGCAAACGATGCGCCATATGCGTAATAGGTTCCCAGGCGTTGGGCCCGGCTGACGTTAGGGGGGCTGCTGCCCCCCTCCCCCAGACCCCGTTAGCCCAGGATGGGACCGTACGTAGAGTAAGCCGAGGTGCAAAAAACGCACAGCGGAATTCTTTGCGAGGGTCGCGACGAGCACATGCCGACGAGAATGCAAGTCCCCGCTACTGTCACGCACATGTATACGTCCTCAAGCGTTAGGCGGACCCGCATAAGACGGCATCGTGTGTGCATTTGCGGCTTGGCGTTTAACAACCACCTTGCTACCTGTTTTCTATGTATTAGTAATATGCGTCAAGGCCGTCGGACCGGCTAGCGGAGGTCGTGGGAACAATGCCCGCTATGCAAATACATGTGTATGTCGGAAAGATGAGCACCGTCATGTACATATTTATATCTGACGAGAACGTTACATTATGGAATGAACAGAATTTCTGGATGCGTTGGAGGGAGCGCGGCCTGGTACCATGGACTCATCAGTCTAACAACTTTCATACTGATACATCACTATTGCTTTTGCGATCCTATATATAATAATTACTATATATAGTATATAGTACATATTACTAGTATGAAGGGCTATTAACTTTGCATTACAGCGTATCCAGCCATCAAGGTTGCTCGTCACTCAGCCGAGCAGGCAGGCAGCCAGCCAGCCAGCCAGCCAGCCACGGACAGGGCCAACACCCCCACGCAATAGAGATTCAAACAATTCCATATAAGCTTCACTGCTTATGACCTCGCGAGGTTGCTTGAAAGTGTCAAGTCGTTATGCGCTCTGCCGTACAGAATGGTCACCCTACATCACGGCCCCCCATGGGGTGCCGGCCCCCCACGGTTAGACCGGTGGTTCGGCTTTTCGCAGGATTCAGGCCCCTGTTCGCCACAGATCCGGGATCAAAACCCATCCCAGTCAACTGGGTGTAGGCGCTGAACATACTTGCGCTAAACTGCTGAGCTACCGCTGCCTAGGCTGACAGCCTCTCGGGCTCAGTGAGTACGCTGACAAAATGGTTTCGGGCAGTTTCACCACGGGAGGTTCGTCTGTAATCTTGAGGGCCGTGTATAAATGGCAACCCCGTGTAATAAATGAGGGAAAATTTGACACCGTTTCAACACGGCTCGTGTTTGACACGGGGCGACATGGGCTGTTTCAACACGGCTCGTGTTTGACACGGGGCGACACGGGCTGTTTCAACACGGCTCGTGTTTGACAGGGGATCGACACGGGCTGTTTCAACACGGTCCCGATTATACATGAGGAATATAGCCGAAGCACACGAGACGAGTGCAGTTCACCTCTCCCAGATGCTCACAAGTGACTAAAATGGCTCATCCGGGCAGGCAACCATATGCCCCACACCCACGCCACCCGCCCCCACACCACCCGACGGCCCATGCCCCGCCCATGCTCCGCCCCCGCGCCACCCGGCAGCCCCGCCCCTGCGTTACATGACGGCCCCACCCCCGCGCCACCCGACGGCCCTGCGCCTGTGTTACACGACGACAGCCCAGCCCCCGCGCCACCTGATGGCCCCGCCCCTGCACCACCCAAGCAAGGGCCCAGCCCCCGCGCTACTTGACGGCCCATTCAGCCCCTTTTTTCTGTGGGGGACGTCCCGGGAAGTCACAGAGCCCAAAAAGCAGGCCGCGCGAGCAAGAACAGCAAGCCGTGCCATTTGGCTAAAAGCCCAAACCACCAAAGGGAGCCCTGTCCCTAATCTAATATCGTATATGGATGTACCATTGCCCTTTGCTGGTGCGTATCCACATAGCAGGCGGTAGTGAAGCACCGAACCAGGACGGCACTTTGAAATTTTCGACGCCAAAGCAAACGAGCCCAAAGCCACATCATGCGTGGCGCGTTTTAAGGTGGTGGCACGTGTTGACAGAGCGCAAATCTCGGGCATAGCGCCAGACTGTAGAGATACGGAGGCCATGGATACTTCATATAACCACCATATCACATTTCATGACTACACGATTCTGGTTTTGTCATATTTAGAGCTTGCGTAAGGTATAGTTCACATTTCAGGCAGAAAAGGTCTGAGGCAAAAAAGGACAACGTTCCTGAAATCCTTTCTGCCACATAGAATTACGGCATCACCATTTTCTGCCTCAAATGTGAACTATAACTAAGAGTTGGGCAAAATCAAGGCGACACTGAAATCCTGACACCAAAGAACATTGTTAGCAAAAAGTAAACGTCAAGCTTGCTTGTCAAAAACAAGGTATACTCATGTGTGGATGTTTAGAATCCAGGTTTACTTCGTCGGGGTGGAGGGTGAAGCGTGAAGGTTGTAGACGGCGTGCCGTACTTTGCCCCAATCCTGGGGCAACGTACGACAGTGGTTTAGAAGTCGCAGCTTGACTGCATCACGAACAAAACTCGAATAGCACAGGTCACGGTTGCGAAATGAGCTATTGATTACACTCGACTTCTCTTAATAAGAAATTTTAGTATCCGAAAATTGTCACGAAAGTTTGGGCTGGCTTAATGCAACCCATGCCTGAACTCTTTTTTTACTCAAGCTTATAGATAAATAACTTAATATATAATACTAAAACTGCATTTCTAGATACTATGCGCATGTGCGAAGTTCTGACCGCGGCAACAACCGGTCAGCATTCGGCCTTGGCTGCCCAGACGCCCTCACCGAGTTCGGTACAACGCTGACAATGATGGAAGGTGTTGCTGAAGATAAGGCAGGAGTCGTTAGCCTTGTCGGCGGGCCCGGTTAATGCTCGCCGAGGAGCGCATGCTTTGGCACCGGCGGACGCACGCTTGCCCAACGAGCACGGACCGCAACGAGGAACTACTTACAAAAGTTCGCTAATAGGATTGGTGATGCATACGACGTAAAGCGTGTGCTCGAAAATTTTGTTATGTTTTGTGTTCAACTCCAGGTCATCTGTTCTTACCAGAAGAGGAGAATGGCTTAACCTTATCCTATTGATGAGTGCAACCCGCAGGCTGCACATCGGGGCTGGGGCACACACTCAGGCGGCCTGGGCAGCGAGCAGCTCGGAGCTAGCGGCCGGGAGAGGTGTCAGCAGCCCGCTCGAACGAATAGCTCTCCCAAGTGAGTACGGCTGTCACTAATGATGATTCCAACTCGCAGGGCGCACGTTGAGGCTGGGACACACGCTCAAGCGGCCTGGGTGACGAACAGCTTGGTGCTAGCGGCCTGGCGTGGATTCCCTGAACATGGTGTGTTCGTTGTGGCTGGAACGTCGAAGCGCTAGCGGTCGGGAGAGTACGGTACTGGGTAGGTGTCAGCGGCCCGCTCGAATAGCTATCCCAAGTGGGTACGGCTGTCGCTTCTTTTATCCTAATGATGATTGGAACTAGCAGGGTGCACGTTGCGGCTGGGCCACACACTCAGGTGGTCTGGGTGGAGAGCAGCTCGGAGCTAGCGGCCTGGCGTGGATTCCCCGAACATGGTACGTATGTTGTGGCTGGCAAGTCGTAGCGCTAGCGGCTGGGAGAGGACTGGGCAGGTGTCAGCGGCTCGCTCGAATAGCTCTCCCAAGCAAGTGAGTACGGCTAGCTGTCGCTTCCTTAATCGCAGGGTGCACGTGCGTTGAGGCTGGGCCACACCCTCAGGTGGCCTGGGTGGAGAGCAGCTCGGAGCTAGCGGCCTGGCGTGGATTCCCCGAACATGGTATGTTGTGGCTGGCAAGTCGTAGCGCTAGCAGCCGGGAGAGGACTGGGCAGGTGTCAGCGGCTCGCTTGAATAGCTCTCCCAAGCAAGTGAGTACGGCTAGCTGTCGCTTCCTTAATCGCAGGGTGCACGTGCGTTGAGGCTGGGCCACACCCTCAGGTGGCCTGGGTGGAGAGCAGCTCGGAGCTAGCGGCCTGGCGTGGATTCCCCGAACATGGTATGTTGTGGCTGGCAAGTCGTAGCGCTAGCAGCCGGGAGAGGACTGGGCAGGTGTCAGCGGCTCGCTCGAATAGCTCTCCCAAGCAAGTGAGTACGGCTAGCTGTCGCTTCCTTAATCGCAGGGTGCACGTGCGTTGAGGCTGGGCCACACACTCAGGCGGCCTGGGTGGCGAGCAGCTCGGAGCTAGCGGCCTGGCGTGGATTCCCCGAACATGGTATGGTGTGGCTGGCCAGTCGTAGCGCTAGCGGCCGGGAGAGGACTGGGCAGGTGTCAGCGGCTCGCTCGAATAGCTCTTCTAAGTGAGTACGGCTGCCGCTTCTCGGGACGTTCTGTTTGCAACATGATAGCCAGCAAGCCCTTGTAACAGGAGCTAGAATCCTTGGCATCCAGTGTGTTGTTGCCCCGCTGTTACAGTGGTGTGAATAGTTTGGAAAGTCAAGGGTCGCCGGGTCGAAAGCTAACGGACTAGCCAACGGACTAGTGCACAGTGGCACTGCTCCCGTCAGCCTGATGAGGGGCGGCACGATCCAGGCCGGGCGAACTTATTCTCCCAGCCGACGGGTGAATAGGATCTGCCAAAGGAATTCGGTGGTTTTAACCGTCATACTATACTGGATTTGGGCAATCCTCGGTATGCCTCTTCTTTGACTCTATAGCTAGACTTTACACAAGCCGTGTCTACACGACCATGTCCAACCGTGTCTACACGGGGCGATATACATGGCCGTGTTGGACACGGCCATCTGTACACGGCCGTGTTGAAGCGGCCGTGTATGACACTATCCGTATCTTTTTGCAATACACGGCCATGTTGAAGCAGCAGGGTGGCTATCTTATTTTGCCGAGTATCTACGGCCGGAGATACTCCTGGCTCAGAAGCGCTGAGAGTATCTGTCAGGATCTGTCTAGGAGGGGATTTTCCCGGCTAAACACGGCCCCTGGAGATATCATGCCCACCTGTGAGGCCGGATTATCTAAACCTTCAGCTTTTTGCACGGCAAAAGTATCTTCAGATTTCCAAAATTTTCCCCCGAATATATATTCATATCTTAAGATAGCCACCCTGTGAAGCAGACCGAACACCATGTCAACACTAGGCCCCAAAAGTACAGACGTTCGAGATGCAATCGGACCGAGTCAGCTGGCGGGGCTTCGGCCCCGCCCGGGGAGTGGGCCCCGTGAACAAAGTGGCCGTCTGACACGTTGAGTAGCCAAAATGCGGCGCGGAATGTACGTCCGGCTGAACATGTTGGTTCCTGTCCACTCAATACCCCCCCCATCCTAAACAGTACACAGCCATCGATCGGCAGGCACCCTTGCCATTGCAGTTTGGCCCCGCATTGACCCTTTCTGTAAAATTCATGGATAGCCTTCGTGAAGCATGATCCTTCTCGTAATACCGAGCGAGGGCAGAGAACGGAAAGATACTGTGCAGATGTTCACATTTCCGTGATAAATCGCCGGTAATTCGTATTGTGTATTCAAGGTTGCAAAATGGAAACGGTGACAAAGAATCGTTTTTACAGTATTATACTGTTTCGGAATTCTCGGTCATTGCGTGCACTTTGCACATGGACCAAACCAAAGGCGCGCGGCCCTCAATTGCTGGCAAAAGTAGAAAGAGCGCCGTTGGTAGCAACTATGTTACAACTAACATGGATAGTAACCGAGCGGTAACTTACTTGACACCTGTCGAGATGCTACCCACAAGTTCAGCGTAGCTGCCATCTCCTGCATACACGAAAACATCACACGGCGGGAAGAGTGTGTCACCTACCGGCACAAGAAGCATGAAGTAATTGGCCGAGAGGCACTCGGTGTCACATTCGGCCATATGAAACTGGAAAACAGCGAAAACGACGAACTCGTCATATTATATGTTCACCTGGCGGGTCCCGCAAAATGAGCAGCGGTACTGGGATGGGTACATCAATGTATCCAGAGCCACTCCGAACCTCGGTGCCTTCGATAATGGCGTACAGCCTAAACTGCCGGGACGGCCAGCCGCTTGTTTCAACGACAGATATTGACAGCGGCTGCGCGTACGCCGTCAGCTGTGCGAAGTTTGGTGCACCGGCCTTGATGGAATATTTAAACTCCGTTAAGCTGGTTATTTCATCAACGGATACCTGCACAAGTAAACACATGTACATCATTACGGCTTCAATCTGATCCGCCGTCCGTCGCAAGGAAGCAAGTTAGAGGATAGGACGGACAGACGACCCAGAAGACTGCTGCGTTGTTTGATTGTGAATACAACACGCAGCATTAATGTGACCAGCTGCACCTTATTGCAAACATACGGAGGCCCTCGACGCCGAACTAGGTACAACCGACATCTCGTCTGCACATCGTTACCTGTTGTACGCAGCCATTCTTCTCTGGCTTGCATTTGTTGCTGTCATCAGCCCCGATACTGTCCTGTATCAACAGAGATGTGGAAACATCGTCGCAGCGTTGTCGGCCGTACATTTGGTACATCCGGACACGGGCGATGTACTCGACACCTGCATGCATTGGAGAAGCGTTTGTTGCGTCGCGGCATTAAAACCCTAAAATAAAATAAAACCCTAAAGACGAACTCCTAAACCGACCCCGATGAACACTGCGGTCCGTGCGAAGGCCCAGCTCTTGAACGATTACGCCACATACGATGGGGATGATTTCCAATGCTCCTAAATAAAGCCAGCCCAACCACGCCAGCATTTGCTAAGCGATGGGACACGCATTCCCGCTCAGGATACATTCGTAACACTGCGCTTGAGATACCACCGGCGGATTACAGCATGCCCTTCTGCCATGGATCCCATCACTTGCCACACGGGCCAAACAGTGGCATACCTCTCCTTAAAGTTACAACGTCCTTGCCAACAAGGGCTGAATCAGGGGGCATGAAGGCGTCGTATACTGCCCGGTATGCTGCGGCCTGTCGGCCGTAGACGTCATGCATAGGGAGTAAACACAAGCAATGTGTATGTTGGTGATGTGGTTAAGAGTCTTGTGCAACCATCTGGCAGCTGCCACACGGCGCATATACCGTACCTACGGCGGGTAATCGTCGTGCAGCCCGAAATGTTTATAATTGCTTCTGAAGTTCCTCCTGCCGCGAACCCTGAAGTCTTGCACCAGGATCCATCCTCCTACCCATCCTTGCCCCGCTGCCTGCTGCTGGCCTTTTCCCCCGTCCGTGGCCGACACCCGCTGCTGGCGTTTGCCGCTGGTTCCAGCTACGGCCCATGTCCCGATGGCTGTCCAAACGTCATACAACTCCTCACAGAAGTATTTGTTCTTGCGCGGCTATGAAGGAATGATCGCGCGGCGATACCATGCGTTATGCCTTACCCATTTGTCTGCTGCCGGGCAACGCCGAGAGAGCGAGTAGGACCCGCAGAAGGAAGGACCGTCAGGCGTGGACCTGCATGCAATAGCCACGGTCCAAGATACTAAATAAACAAACCTGACGTATAGACTACGTGCGCCGCGTCTTCAGCAAAGCGCGAGGATGTGTGCAAGCATCCAGACACGAGTCAGCTACATACGTATCCATTACCATCAAGCACGTATGTATAAAACTGTATTTTATACAAGAAATTAAAGGGCACGTAGCGGTAAACTGGCCATCGACACATGTGCTGCTGATGACGATGTCAGTGCTAGCCGACACGTACTTGGGACCGCACTTTGCGGCGACCATAGCCCGTGTCTGAGCTGCGTAGGGGCCCGGCAGTAACATTGGAACAGGCGAAACCCATGGTGCACCCATGAGCTGCAGGTACATCCCTGCAGACAGACGCACGGGAGGAGCCAGCGGCAGAACATGTTGGTCAGGAATGAAGTTGTGGCGTACACACGGTCCGGGAGAGCTAGCAGTACGGACGTTTCTGCTGTACACAACTACGGCGTTGATATGCATCAACGTGTCTAATATGAGCAATTATAAGGGTTTAAAGAGCCGTTCCAGAACAACTCTTCATTATGGAGGGTGAATCCCGCCAGTCGGCCCACCGTTGTTGTTCGTTGCCAGATCAGGCCCAAGCGTAAGCGGTACCTGCGCATGGTTGAATGATAATGATGAGATAAAGCTGAGTTGCGTTGACGTTGCATGCGATATTCAATCGTCAGTCCTCGTCATGCCTATTTTAGTGGGCCCAAAAAGACAGCCGTGCGTCTTACTAGCTTCAAGTGCCAGTCGCCGGTAATTATGGTCTAGGTATGAGTGAGATCTAGAGCGAGATAATTCGAAGGAAACCAGTCGCAGCAGCGGTCAAGCAGGTTAGCCGCCTACATTTTTGGGCGGGGCCCCAGCGCGAAGCGCCCAGGGGGGCCCCGCCCTGTAGGATTGCCCATGTCCGTGTCTGGGTTCTGGGTTCTGGGTTCTGGGTTCTGGGTTCTGGGTTCTGGGATCTGGGATGGAAGTAATTGGACAAGTGCAGACTTTCGGCCAACGGAAAGGCTGCATAAGTAAAAGATTACATTCTTTATTGCACGGTAAATTTATTATTGGAACCCAACATCGCATGAGTACAAACCAGTTTGGCAGTCTCCATGGACCGAGGCCGAGGTCAAACCAACACCTCTCGGCCTATAATTAATTCCAGAAGATTCATCGTTCCTCAAAGTGGAATTCTGACATGACGGCGTGAAATGAATCTTCGTTTCGGCAACAAACTATGTTTGCATTGCGAACATTCTTCCCGCGACCACACCACAGCAGCTCTGCTTGCCGGTCCGATCGTCTTGACGCATATTACTATTACAAAGGTTGCAAGGAGCAAACCATGAGGTGCCAACTGCTGGTTGTTGGACGCCAAGCCGCCAATGCACGCACGATGCAGCGGTCTTCTGCGGGCCGCCCAACAAGTCCAGTCGGCAACCTAGGGGATGGACTTCTACGTTCCCTGTCCTAATGTTAAAGCACTCAAGCCTCCTCTACGGTGAATAGCGAAGCCTGTGCACTCTCGTCGGCAACTGCACGTCGTCGCAACCCTCGCAAACAGTTCCGCTGTCCTTCTATTGGCAAGTCAGCCTGCGTGATGTGTAAATGATACACTCCATACACTCCATGTCTACTGTCATGTAACTTCAGCCAATGCGCTGGCCGGAAGAGTTGCACAGTGCCGAGACGGCGCGCGATGCTAAACATGGGTCGGATTGCTGAAGCCGCAGGCATTTCAGCTATAAAGCTCTGGCTGCCTATCAGCAGGAATGTCGACACTCTCACAGTTGGCGCCCTCGCCGCTCGCTTTGGAAATGCCGTATTTCGGTCGATGCGCACATGCGCTCATGCACCCGACGGGATGACGCGCTTCGCGCGGCGCCGGCAGGCCTTGCTAACGACTCGGCTAGCAGGCATTTCGGGAAACAGCTCTGGCTGTCTATCAGCAGGAATGTCGACACTCTCACACTTCACGCCCTCGCTGCCCTAGCACTCAACTTAACCCGTACGGATTTAGTGGGGCCCCGCCCTTTTTCCGGCTTCAAGGAAGCCGACACCAACCCCTTGTCGTCAGTGTCGCTGTGGTTCTCCAGCAGCAGCTCGTAAATGACCTCGTCTCCCTGCTTGATGTCCCTCTACATTGCAGAATTGCGGAACGACCCATCCAGTGGGGAGACAAGGTGCAGAACAATCCATGTCCATCGGCTTTGCTAGTCATCCACATGCACAACAGGGTACCCGTCCAGCCAGTTACGAAGTACTTCTACGTCAACACACGAAAAAGCGCCAACGACAAACGACCATGCATGACGAACGGGCATGCATGACTGCTGAGCACTAAGCCGAATTGCAAACAGGGCCAGTTCACTTGCGTATACCGCAGAAATGTTGACTGTTGTCTCTCGTTTATACAACAAACACAAACACCAACGCACGTACCTGCACATTCTGGCCGCCCAGCACTGAGATTGCCGCGTCCTGACGGCGCTGAGTCCCTTCCTCGTGGGGGCACTGAGATCGGCCGGCCAGAGTCTTAAAAACCTGTAAGTTGGTGCCAGTTACAACAACCACCAACCGTTGGTTGAAACACAAGGCATTCAATGGCAGGCGATGTATGACTGGATGTTTCCGTACATGCAACACACTGAAAATTGGAGCGCTGAACGAGCGTACCTGTTGATTAGGTACGTACATAATGGGCGCATTGATAAACGCGTCGACATGCAGTGCACATGCGTATGTACGCAATCTAATCTATCTATCTGACTGCTTGCTCGGTATGTAGCGTCGGTTCATAACTGTCGTAATCATAATTGCAAAAAACCTGGTTATAACATGGATTCAAAACACTTTGTAGACCGTCCAATAACCAAGTGGGCGCGCACTCGAGATAGACCATTGCTAAAACCCTACCGGGGTGCCGAAGGTCAGATCCGGCTGAGATCGTACGTGGAGAACGAACGAGCACACGGTTGAGGCGCGGGGTCGGGGGGGCGGGGGGGGGTGCAGGTCAGGAATGCATTTTGCTCGTAACTTTCAGGCAGATACATACCTAGGTACGCTAACAGGAGCACTTATCACCACGCGTCTGCAAGTGACCTAAGTAACCCGTTTACTCTCTGCCGATCCGTCAAACGTACCTTGATTTGAACCAGAAAACTGTCGCCGGGGTCCTTATCTTCCATATGAATAGTGACGATGCGCTCGCGTTCAGTTTCCTGTCCACGGCGTAACCAAGCCAAAAAGGATCATATGTAATTAGTGTGTTTCGTGCCGACAAATTAGTTAACATTTTTAACTGAAAGACGTGTATATTGTCTCCTATTCAACGTGTCGAATCCTGTCCAACATTGATCGCACTTTGCTCGGAAAGGAGTGCAAAGACTGTGGAGTGAATATGTTCCCGCGCACCTGTAAGAAATGGCTCGAAAACACGAGCTCCATGCCGTACCTGCAAATCCCATGGCGTGCACGGTAATAAGTGCTTCGCATGCGCATCATTACGAGCCATGCCAACCAGTAAAGACGAGCACATTATCATTACCTTCCATGTATATAACCTGAAGTAATAAAATACTGAAATAGGGAAACCCCATACTAGTCGGACACGTGGTAAACGCGCTCTCTAATAAAATACCACAGCGACAGCAGTTGACCTTAAATATTCTTGCTGTCTCGGCGATCCACTGCTCTATGCTTGCCATCTCCGCTACAACTCACATGTACTCATCCTGCAGCGGCAAGACAGGTCGCAACGTTGTTAACCAAGGTACACAGTCGCATCTAAACATCAATCCGAAAAGTGATGTTTCTGCACCGTCCGTTGGCAGGCAGTCGAAACACAAAGAGCTATGGAAATGATTATGGAAATATTTCGTCATCTGGGTGTCCCCGTCATCAAGACATTCGGGACTGGGGCGTCAGCTGTTTCCACCCAACGCTCATTTGTTCATCCGTTATGCTTCGCTATGCGTGTAGGGGCCCCCAGCACTTCCAACTTCCATCCCACCTTGCTCTCCATCCAGAAGCCGACGCCGCCTTTACCGAAGCCACCGAAGCCCGAACGAGACTGCAGGTCGACACGTAAATAGTCAGGCAATGCAGGTGGAAGGTTAGCACAAGGCCAAAACCCAAATGGTGCGTCTATACAGATATGCAATCACGGATAGTAGGAGCAGCAACAGTATTAAGGTGGACAGTCAAATGACAGACCCTAAGTCGCAAACTGCTACATGATGCCCCATCCGTCCTTTTCACCATTTTCGTAGGACCCGAGGTAAGAACGAAACCACGCAATAAGACTAGCAACAATGTTGAGCTAAACATTCCAACTGAATTTATAACTTACCAATTTGTCGAACGAAAAGGTGATGCGGGTGTTGAGGGTGCTGAGAATTTTCGTCTTGTACGTGTAACCACCGCCGCCGCCGGAGAATGAGAACTGCATAGCAATCAACCCATCAAGCGACATTTTACTGCAGCCGACTACGTGTGTGGCACACAATTGAAGAGCCTTGCCATTGTTTTGGCGGCCGCCGCTGCTTTGCATGCCTCACCCGACAGACTCACATTGCACACATGTGCAACAGTCCGAAGCACGAGCTGTGAACAAGCAACTTATCACCGACGCGCCTCGGCCGAAACTTCGAACCGAACCGGTAACCAACGCCATAAACATAGTCCGCCTGTATGCCCATATTATACGGTAGGTATGGTAGATGAATGCGCCAGGGAAAAGTAAATCGCACCTTGGTGAACTTCTTATCGGTCGCCTGCTGCAAGGCATCCAGCTGTTTGCCGGCCACCACACCACCAACTCCCGTGACAGCGGGATCGATGTTGAGGTTACCCAAGAAAGCGCTTTTGTCCAGATAAGACTGCGCTCATTGCAGGCAAAGGCAGGACGGGTCCACATTCATTGACACATTTATTGGGATAGCCAGCCGTCAGTCTTTCGCAGAGTTGTAATACATGCCCGGTGCCGATGTTCAGCAAATACCTATTCATGACGATTAAATCTGGCCTTCTTCTAGCAGGCTTATCGGGTTGGGACATGCAACCCGCTGCTGCTATGCGAACGCGAGGAATTTGCCGTCGGCCCCCGTGGTCGTACCTGTGTCCGCAGCATGAGCTGTTGCAGTCGTTCTTGGCCCTCGAAAATCCCCTGCATCAGGATGCGTGGCCACCACTAGCTTACTGCAACATACAAAGAGCCAAGGCAAGCCTCAACTATTCTATGGGTTTGCGGCTTACTGCATAAAATTGGACCGTTTCGCGGGACAGATTGGAATTTGCGAAGCGACATTAGCGTAGGACGACCGTGCATATTTCACCAACATATTCCAGTCTGTCCTTACAAGAGCGAATCAGTCAAAAATACGGATCAGCCATAAAAAGATAGCGTTCTTACAAACTCACCTGCGTGAATGCTGGTTTTTCTTCAAGATCAGAGCGCGGAATGTCTCGGCCTTCGAATGCCATTTTATTCCTGCAAGGCATGCCGCAAACTCCCTCTCGTATGATACTGTTCCATTGGCCATACATGACCGTACCAAATGCGGCAAGAACGTGTTTTTACTCGCATATGCGCATTATCTAAGAATGTTATGTACTGCGGAATGCATTATTTTCGTACTCCCTAAACGACTATTATCGAAACCATAGATGCATCATGTGGGCCTGGCTTCTTGCCTGCGTGTAGTGCTGTCGCGTCACATGTGAGGAGTAGAAGGCAAACAATACATTGGCCATATGTACTCATGGATTGGTTTATACGCTCATGTTACCTGTCGGGGTGCGATTCGAGGCTCTGATGCCACAAGCCCTCCAGGGCGCCTTGAACCATGCCGTTCACTTCCTGCTGCCCCGGCTGCGGACATAGAAATCGCGTTGCGTGTATGGCATATAAAAACATTCAGTATTGGAGACCATTTCTGTGAATCAAAGCTATCGGCAAATCTGGCGAAGCGGATTCATGGAAGCATCAATAATCAACGGGTCGTCCATACCAATTCATATTTAGTCTATCCACGTGCACATGAGGGGAAATAGCCCCCCGCTCACCTGATACACGGGCAGCGCGGAATCACTCTCGTCCGCAAGCGCCTCAGCTGTCATATCATCGTACACTTCCAGCACGCGCTTCCAGCCATCAAGCGCCTGTAATAATGTATATAGAAAATGATCAACACACATGGTACTGTATCAGACCATTTATTGACAGCAACGCGGTGGCGGGGGAGGACTGGCTGGGACCGGGGAAACCCGTCACCCCGCCTCCTCTGCTCCCACGCCTCGGCCTCCGGTCGGGCGTATTAATAATTATTATTATTATTATTATTATTATTATTATTATTATTATTATTATTATTATTATTATTATTATTATTATTATTATTATTTTATTATTATTATTATTATTATTATTATTATTATTATTATTATTATTATTATTATTATTATTATTATTATTATTATTATTATTATTATTATTATTATTATTATTATTATTATTATTATTATTATTATTATTATTATTATTCATTATTATTATTATTATTATTATTGACAGCAAGCAAGCGAATTCGCGAACCGTGCGTGTTTGATTCAGGGAGGCGGTGCAAGAGGAAAGCTCATGATGTAGCAAGCGCATCGATGGGTTTGCAAGGTAGCGCAACACGTACACGGTGTACATTGGAACGGCCTTCGTACGATTTCACACCTGGGTTAGCTTGTCTACAGCGTCCGAATCCGGCTTAGCCTTCGCATTCTCTGCATCCAAGAGCTTCTGAGCTTGGGGCAAGATCACCTGCTCGATATGGTAAACACTGCAAGGCGCAAACAACAAGGACATCGATGTGGAACATTTCATCTCCGGGAAGAAGCATGCGCCAAGATAGATGCTTGGTAATCCGAGCGACAACACCAGCAACCAAACCGCTGGGGCGAAGCCGTTAAGAGTCACAGCTAGTTATGTATGAGGCTGCGAAAAGGAATCCCGGCATGCAAAGATGCATGGGTAGGGTAGCCACATGCCTTCAGTTTTATGACAAGTATCCATCCAGCGCGGACACCCAGGAAAAATGCGTGTCCTATCGTAGTTTGAACGGTAAACCCACCTGTGCCAGGCAGTGCCGTCCATTTTCTGTTTGATGTCCCACGCTGGCACCCCCATCGTTGTTGAGGCGGAGCAGGTGCGTGGGTTGAAGCTCAATAGGTCTTGCAGAATAAACCTGCGATTAAAGGTGTATGACAAACCGGCGGGCGTATGACTTGCACTAAACGGCGTGGCCAACTACAAGGCACGCATCGGGCGGTCCTGATTTTGGGACTGTGACCAAGCAGCTGAAGTTATGCTGACTAGAAGCAAGACAATACTTTTGCCAAGTTGGGGAGGTGACGCGCTTGGCAGCCTCACCAAAACGATGCACGCATGCACGCATGCACGCAGCACATTGTGCCGCCACTAAGTTGTCTACATTGTAGTGTGAGTCTTACTGAATGGCGAACGTGGGCGCCAGAATCATGTCCGCGTTGCGGCCGGTGAGCTGAGCCGTGGAGGTCTTTGGCGTGGAGAAACCTTCCTCCCTGGTGACCGTGAGCTTGTAGAAGGACTCGTCCTCGCCGATGTCGGTGAACGTGTCCTACGCGTTGCAGTGTATTCAATTGTTGTGGTTTTGACAATGACGTGACGGTGACGTGCAAACATGATACATATGGGTTCGTAAGGCGTAAACACGCATGAGCCGAAATGCCAAAAAGCTGCCACAGGCAAAAGTGCGTGCACCGGCACGATGCCCTCACCAGTCATTGGCCCTACAATGCAAGTATTTGCGAGTATCTAAGACACCTTTTCGTTGCATTATAAAGCGCCCTTCCTTTGCTGTTGCACAGTGAATCAGGAGTCAACCCCACCGTCTGTGCAGTATGCACCAGGAATTAACTTTTACGCACCTCCATAATCAGTTGAGCGACACCGTTATCATTAATGAGACCTTGGCATACCATAAAGCCCAGTCCTGCGCACTGTGGGATCAACAAAGAAGCCATCCATATTATGGTCAAATTGAACACGCAGAAATCTAACCATGCTAACTAGCTTATCCCGTGTCGTTACCATTTGGTTGCGGCAAATGTAATGGGATTGATACCTGGGCACGCCCCGAGCGATGACTGATGGCGGAAACAATAGTGGATAAGACGTGGATTTGAAGTCACAGTTGATGCCATCAGCCATACCGCACCCTCTGTTTATCGACGGACGTCGGGTGAATAATCAGACTGGTTCTTTTTGTGGACAGGACCATATTCCTTTGCCGAACGGCTTGTTGCGGAGACAATAGGAAAGATAGAAGACACAAAACGGAATTAGGGGGCAAGATCAGTCATGCATGCATACATACTTCGTTGTTTAATGGCCATCGTGCAGCACATCACGCCGCCTTGTAAGCCGAAGGATCCTCCCCCCAAAAAAACATTTGCTTACCGCTGAAAAGTCCGCCAAGTGGCCGACGCCCACGGTAGACTTCGAGCAACTTGGTTGCTGCGCGTGGATGGTGAAAGCGGGGAGAGTAAGCAGGTGCCTGCCATTTCATTAGAAGATAGCGGTCCCAAGCTTGTTCCATCCAGTTCCAGATAGCATTTATGATAAATATGTTTGGGATGGGATGGGATGGGATGGGATGGGAACTTCCGTACGGGTCTGGGGACACATCTGGCGGTTGCTTGGCACGATCTAGCTTCTTGAGGTCATCGAATACACGGCCCGTCGCCTGGGGGGGACCGGCCGTGCAGAATAAAGTACCAGGCGACAACCCGATGTATACATACATACATACATACATACATACATATATCACGCGCGTGAATGCACATACAATCTGTAATATGTAAACAACGACAAACTTACGATATCAGCAAAGAACTGAAGGAAAGAGTTGGGATCATCCTCGCCATACTTGATTCCGTCACCGGTCTCAGCTTCTAGCAGTCCCTGGTTGCCTGGATTCACCAGGTAAGGGTCCTGTGGGACAGCAAATGCGACCCGGCCGGAACATGGTGAGCTGCCTCGTTCCCCGATTTATTCCACGTATCATGGAAGCCTGACGTGCCATCCACCCGCCTGTCTGTGCTCCTTAGACACGCATCAATATAAGAATAGAGCAAAAACTAGAGCATACGGTTAACGACTGGAAACCAAGAGTCTAAACGGTGTGAGGTTCAAAACGGCACACCACGGAAATCCATTTCTAAATAAAGGATACTCCTATGGCATGACGATTTTCCGCCTACCTTCGCAAAGGCCATTGTAAGGTCCTTCACATCAACCTTCACGGGTATGTCGTCACTCTTAGCCAGCAGTCGCGCGAGCGTGAGATATGCGTGATATGCCTCTGGAACCACTTGATTTCGCAACAAGCCAGCCACTGTGTTCAACGTCCCTTCGTCCGCGTCTTGACTGCGACGCAAATAACAAATTGAAAATGTTGTCACGATTTTTGTCGACATTGCACCTTGTTTATAAGATCGTGCATTGAAAAACGAATCAGCAGTGGGCTGCTGCGACGCCCCATTACTTACGCTCCGGCGTACTCGAAGATGTTTGTAACGAGTTCCTTAGCCGTTGTGTTGCCCAGGAGTACCATGCCGGAACCACGACCCATCGCGTTCTTCGGGTCGATATAGTACGGAGCGGTGTACCCGTTCTTGAGAAGCCATGCCTGGACCTTAGCGCTCGCTTGCGTCTTGTTCCAAACCTCCCACTGTCGATGCGGGAGAGGGTAACACCAGGTTGGGTTGTAGGAGGTCGTGGTATTGAGTGCAGCATCGACCCACAGGTAAGAAGCAAACAACTGCCCGATTCAGGGCGTCTCAAGAACAACCATGAATACGAACAACATGACTATATGCCGACTCTATGCCGACTATATGCCGACTGGAGTGCGGCTGGAATAACAACGGACTACCGCCTGACTTACTTACCCCTGGGATGGCGTCCTTTATAGCAACTTTGTTCTCCGACTCAATCAGGTCCTTGAGATTTGCCAAGTACGTTCCGATACTAACACCGGTGTTGAACAAGTCCGCCATATCATATGCCTTGAGCAGCCCCTCGCCGACCTTCCCTGCAACATTCGCAATCTTCTGGCCCGTGGTAGTAGCTGCCTTGGTGGTTTTGGTAACTTCCTTGATTGCATTCATCCGCTTCAGGGTTCCCTTGGCGACGTTCCCCGCGGTGCTGACCACCTTGGTCGTGGCTTTGACGATGTTGTCCACCTGCTCATCGGCGGGCAGTCCAGCATCCGAGGTGAGCACTTACCAAGATCTTTGGCAATAATTGGGCAGTTTATTGTTGTATTTAAGAACATGTACTTCCGTAATATCCACGGGCAGCAGATGGATGGATCCAGGCCAGCAACTACTTCCATCCATAACTTGCTGACATGCTTACACACATGCATGAGTATTGGAGCAGCAACAAAGCTACGGCGACGCTCCCTCGAGGGACCCACATGCTACACGTCCAATCGTCAAGGGGTAGGGTAAGGTTGTTTTTTGTGGAGCTCCCCTGGTGGTGGCGGCGTACAGGCTCGTAGTCGAGCCTCATCGCACCCGCCCCCATAAACCACGCCAGGGTTTTTGCCCGGCGTATTATCTTCAAAGCTGCTTAGCCATTTTTCCAAACATCTAATGTTCGATGGCAAGCCCATGCCTAACAATCTCGTCATCAGCCAAAACACATCACATCCCACAGTGTACCACTTGCCTTGTCGGCCAATTTCTTGACCTTCTGTACTCCCTCTGCCAAGTCTTCAGATTTACCAAACACGTAGAATGGAATAGCGTTGAGCAACGACTGAAGGGGCGGGGGCGGGGAGGTCGTTGTTTCTGCCAAGTCAAACGGTCATTTCTACTACGGTATATCGAAACGGATTAATCGTTATTTATTTCACACAGTACGTACTCGCTAAGCTGCCACTGTGTTCGTGCTCTCATGACTCCGCAAAGAAATGGCCTCGAACAACTCCGGAATGATTCTTGGGTAATACATTTCTTGATCGGTATCTTGCACGCACGTTTATGCCTTAACACGAATGGTTTGTTGTGTAACACTTACCCATGGTAAGGCCTTCGTAAGCATCTCCAGCTGAGGACCGCCGCACTCAGCTTGGTAGTTAGTGACCATAGAAAGCCTGCGAGATTCGGAGAGTGTATTGTCAAAACGCGCAAACGTGTAGGCTATCCCTGTTTTTCCGCGTGAAACAGACAAGCATACTAGTTATCGTAAAACAATACTTGGCCCCTGGCGCCCGTAATGTTGGTCGGTTTGATCGGTTGGTATTTTTCGTTGGGGAGACGGTGCTGGAATGGCAATATTGATACGAGAATGGAGTTTCAACAAAGAATTGATGCAAACGATGCGCCATATGCGTAATAGGTTCCCAGGCGTTGGGCCCGGCTGACGTTAGGGGGGCTGCTGCCCCCCTCCCCCAGACCCCGTTAGCCCAGGATAGGACCGTACGTAGAGTAAGCCGAGGTGCAAAAAACGCACAGCGGAATTCTTTGCGAGGGTCGCGACGAGCACATGCCGACGAGAATGCAAGTCCCCGCTACTGTCACGCACATGTATACGTCCTCAAGCGTTAGGCGGACCCGCATAAGACGGCATCGTGTGTGCATTTGCGGCTTGGCGTTTAACAACCACCTTGCTACCTGTTTTCTATGTATTAGTAATATGCGTCAAGGCCGTCGGACCGGCTAGCGGAGGTCGTGGGAACAATGCCCGCTATGCAAATACATGTGTATGTCGGAAAGATGAGCACCGTCATGTACATATTTATATCTGACGAGAACGTTACATTATGGAATGAACAGAATTTCTGGATGCGTTGGAGGGAGCGCGGCCTGGTACCATGGACTCATCAGTCTAACAACTTTCATACTGATACATCACTATTGCTTTTGCGATCCTATATATAATAATTACTATATATAGTATATAGTACATATTACTAGTATGAAGGGCTATTAACTTTGCATTACAGCGTATCCAGCCATCAAGGTTGCTCGTCACTCAGCCGAGCAGGCAGGCAGCCAGCCAGCCAGCCAGCCAGCCACGGACAGGGCCAACACCCCCACGCAATAGAGATTCAAACAATTCCATATAAGCTTCACTGCTTATGACCTCGCGAGGTTGCTTGAAAGTGTCAAGTCGTTATGCGCTCTGCCGTACAGAATGGTCACCCTACATCACGGCCCCCCATGGGGTGCCGGCCCCCCACGGTTAGACCGGTGGTTCGGCTTTTCGCAGGATTCAGGCCCCTGTTCGCCACAGATCCGGGATCAAAACCCATCCCAGTCAACTGGGTGTAGGCGCTGAACATACTTGCGCTAAACTGCTGAGCTACCGCTGCCTAGGCTGACAGCCTCTCGGGCTCAGTGAGTACGCTGACAAAATGGTTTCGGGCAGTTTCACCACGGGAGGTTCGTCTGTAATCTTGAGGGCCGTGTATAAATGGCAACCCCGTGTAATAAATGAGGGAAAATTTGACACCGTTTCAACACGGCTCGTGTTTGACACGGGGCGACATGGGCTGTTTCAACACGGCTCGTGTTTGACACGGGGCGACACGGGCTGTTTCAACACGGCTCGTGTTTGACAGGGGATCGACACGGGCTGTTTCAACACGGTCCCGATTATACATGAGGAATATAGCCGAAGCACACGAGACGAGTGCAGTTCACCTCTCCCAGATGCTCACAAGTGACTAAAATGGCTCATCCGGGCAGGCAACCATATGCCCCACACCCACGCCACCCGCCCCCACACCACCCGACGGCCCATGCCCCGCCCATGCTCCGCCCCCGCGCCACCCGGCAGCCCCGCCCCTGCGTTACATGACGGCCCCACCCCCGCGCCACCCGACGGCCCTGCGCCTGTGTTACACGACGACAGCCCAGCCCCCGCGCCACCTGATGGCCCCGCCCCTGCACCACCCAAGCAAGGGCCCAGCCCCCGCGCTACTTGACGGCCCATTCAGCCCCTTTTTTCTGTGGGGGACGTCCCGGGAAGTCACAGAGCCCAAAAAGCAGGCCGCGCGAGCAAGAACAGCAAGCCGTGCCATTTGGCTAAAAGCCCAAACCACCAAAGGGAGCCCTGTCCCTAATCTAATATCGTATATGGATGTACCATTGCCCTTTGCTGGTGCGTATCCACATAGCAGGCGGTAGTGAAGCACCGAACCAGGACGGCACTTTGAAATTTTCGACGCCAAAGCAAACGAGCCCAAAGCCACATCATGCGTGGCGCGTTTTAAGGTGGTGGCACGTGTTGACAGAGCGCAAATCTCGGGCATAGCGCCAGACTGTAGAGATACGGAGGCCATGGATACTTCATATAACCACCATATCACATTTCATGACTACACGATTCTGGTTTTGTCATATTTAGAGCTTGCGTAAGGTATAGTTCACATTTCAGGCAGAAAAGGTCTGAGGCAAAAAAGGACAACGTTCCTGAAATCCTTTCTGCCACATAGAATTACGGCATCACCATTTTCTGCCTCAAATGTGAACTATAACTAAGAGTTGGGCAAAATCAAGGCGACACTGAAATCCTGACACCAAAGAACATTGTTAGCAAAAAGTAAACGTCAAGCTTGCTTGTCAAAAACAAGGTATACTCATGTGTGGATGTTTAGAATCCAGGTTTACTTCGTCGGGGTGGAGGGTGAAGCGTGAAGGTTGTAGACGGCGTGCCGTACTTTGCCCCAATCCTGGGGCAACGTACGACAGTGGTTTAGAAGTCGCAGCTTGACTGCATCACGAACAAAACTCGAATAGCACAGGTCACGGTTGCGAAATGAGCTATTGATTACACTCGACTTCTCTTAATAAGAAATTTTAGTATCCGAAAATTGTCACGAAAGTTTGGGCTGGCTTAATGCAACCCATGCCTGAACTCTTTTTTTACTCAAGCTTATAGATAAATAACTTAATATATAATACTAAAACTGCATTTCTAGATACTATGCGCATGTGCGAAGTTCTGACCGCGGCAACAACCGGTCAGCATTCGGCCTTGGCTGCCCAGACGCCCTCACCGAGTTCGGTACAACGCTGACAATGATGGAAGGTGTTGCTGAAGATAAGGCAGGAGTCGTTAGCCTTGTCGGCGGGCCCGGTTAATGCTCGCCGAGGAGCGCATGCTTTGGCACCGGCGGACGCACGCTTGCCCAACGAGCACGGACCGCAACGAGGAACTACTTACAAAAGTTCGCTAATAGGATTGGTGATGCATACGACGTAAAGCGTGTGCTCGAAAATTTTGTTATGTTTTGTGTTCAACTCCAGGTCATCTGTTCTTACCAGAAGAGGAGAATGGCTTAACCTTATCCTATTGATGAGTGCAACCCGCAGGCTGCACATCGGGGCTGGGGCACACACTCAGGCGGCCTGGGCAGCGAGCAGCTCGGAGCTAGCGGCCGGGAGAGGTGTCAGCAGCCCGCTCGAACGAATAGCTCTCCCAAGTGAGTACGGCTGTCACTAATGATGATTCCAACTCGCAGGGCGCACGTTGAGGCTGGGACACACGCTCAAGCGGCCTGGGTGACGAACAGCTTGGTGCTAGCGGCCTGGCGTGGATTCCCTGAACATGGTGTGTTCGTTGTGGCTGGAACGTCGAAGCGCTAGCGGTCGGGAGAGTACGGTACTGGGTAGGTGTCAGCGGCCCGCTCGAATAGCTATCCCAAGTGGGTACGGCTGTCGCTTCTTTTATCCTAATGATGATTGGAACTAGCAGGGTGCACGTTGCGGCTGGGCCACACACTCAGGTGGTCTGGGTGGAGAGCAGCTCGGAGCTAGCGGCCTGGCGTGGATTCCCCGAACATGGTACGTATGTTGTGGCTGGCAAGTCGTAGCGCTAGCGGCTGGGAGAGGACTGGGCAGGTGTCAGCGGCTCGCTCGAATAGCTCTCCCAAGCAAGTGAGTACGGCTAGCTGTCGCTTCCTTAATCGCAGGGTGCACGTGCGTTGAGGCTGGGCCACACCCTCAGGTGGCCTGGGTGGAGAGCAGCTCGGAGCTAGCGGCCTGGCGTGGATTCCCCGAACATGGTACGTATGTTGTGGCTGGCAAGTCGTAGCGCTAGCGGCTGGGAGAGGACTGGGCAGGTGTCAGCGGCTCGCTCGAATAGCTCTCCCAAGCAAGTGAGTACGGCTAGCTGTCGCTTCCTTAATCGCAGGGTGCACGTGCGTTGAGGCTGGGCCACACCCTCAGGTGGCCTGGGTGGAGAGCAGCTCGGAGCTAGCGGCCTGGCGTGGATTCCCCGAACATGGTATGTTGTGGCTGGCAAGTCGTAGCGCTAGCAGCCGGGAGAGGACTGGGCAGGTGTCAGCGGCTCGCTCGAATAGCTCTCCCAAGCAAGTGAGTACGGCTAGCTGTCGCTTCCTTAATCGCAGGGTGCACGTGCGTTGAGGCTGGGCCACACCCTCAGGTGGCCTGGGTGGCGAGCAGCTCGGAGCTAGCGGCCTGGCGTGGATTCCCCGAACATGGTATGTTGTGGCTGGCAAGTCGTAGCGCTAGCAGCCGGGAGAGGACTGGGCAGGTGTCAGCGGCTCGCTCGAATAGCTCTCCCAAGCAAGTGAGTACGGCTAGCTGTCGCTTCCTTAATCGCAGGGTGCACGTGCGTTGAGGCTGGGCCACACACTCAGGCGGCCTGGGTGGCGAGCAGCTCGGAGCTAGCGGCCTGGCGTGGATTCCCCGAACATGGTATGGTGTGGCTGGCCAGTCGTAGCGCTAGCGGCCGGGAGAGGACTGGGCAGGTGTCAGCGGCTCGCTCGAATAGCTCTTCTAAGTGAGTACGGCTGCCGCTTCTCGGGACGTTCTGTTTGCAACATGATAGCCAGCAAGCCCTTGTAACAGGAGCTAGAATCCTTGGCATCCAGTGTGTTGTTGCCCCGCTGTTACAGTGGTGTGAATAGTTTGGAAAGTCAAGGGTCGCCGGGTCGAAAGCTAACGGACTAGCCAACGGACTAGTGCACAGTGGCACTGCTCCCGTCAGCCTGATGAGGGGCGGCACGATCCAGGCCGGGCGAACTTATTCTCCCAGCCGACGGGTGAATAGGATCTGCCAAAGGAATTCGGTGGTTTTAACCGTCATACTATACTGGATTTGGGCAATCCTCGGTATGCCTCTTCTTTGACTCTATAGCTAGACTTTACACAAGCCGTGTCTACACGACCATGTCCAACCGTGTCTACACGGGGCGATATACATGGCCGTGTTGGACACGGCCATCTGTACACGGCCGTGTTGAAGCGGCCGTGTATGACACTATCCGTATCTTTTTGCAATACACGGCCATGTTGAAGCAGCAGGGTGGCTATCTTATTTTGCCGAGTATCTACGGCCGGAGATACTCCTGGCTCAGAAGCGCTGAGAGTATCTGTCAGGATCTGTCTAGGAGGGGATTTTCCCGGCTAAACACGGCCCCTGGAGATATCATGCCCACCTGTGAGGCCGGATTATCTAAACCTTCAGCTTTTTGCACGGCAAAAGTATCTTCAGATTTCCAAAATTTTCCCCCGAATATATATTCATATCTTAAGATAGCCACCCTGTGAAGCAGACCGAACACCATGTCAACACTAGGCCCCAAAAGTACAGACGTTCGAGATGCAATCGGACCGAGTCAGCTGGCGGGGCTTCGGCCCCGCCCGGGGAGTGGGCCCCGTGAACAAAGTGGCCGTCTGACACGTTGAGTAGCCAAAATGCGGCGCGGAATGTACGTCCGGCTGAACATGTTGGTTCCTGTCCACTCAATACCCCCCCCATCCTAAACAGTACACAGCCATCGATCGGCAGGCACCCTTGCCATTGCAGTTTGGCCCCGCATTGACCCTTTCTGTAAAATTCATGGATAGCCTTCGTGAAGCATGATCCTTCTCGTAATACCGAGCGAGGGCAGAGAACGGAAAGATACTGTGCAGATGTTCACATTTCCGTGATAAATCGCCGGTAATTCGTATTGTGTATTCAAGGTTGCAAAATGGAAACGGTGACAAAGAATCGTTTTTACAGTATTATACTGTTTCGGAATTCTCGGTCATTGCGTGCACTTTGCACATGGACCAAACCAAAGGCGCGCGGCCCTCAATTGCTGGCAAAAGTAGAAAGAGCGCCGTTGGTAGCAACTATGTTACAACTAACATGGATAGTAACCGAGCGGTAACTTACTTGACACCTGTCGAGATGCTACCCACAAGTTCAGCGTAGCTGCCATCTCCTGCATACACGAAAACATCACACGGCGGGAAGAGTGTGTCACCTACCGGCACAAGAAGCATGAAGTAATTGGCCGAGAGGCACTCGGTGTCACATTCGGCCATATGAAACTGGAAAACAGCGAAAACGACGAACTCGTCATATTATATGTTCACCTGGCGGGTCCCGCAAAATGAGCAGCGGTACTGGGATGGGTACATCAATGTATCCAGAGCCACTCCGAACCTCGGTGCCTTCGATAATGGCGTACAGCCTAAACTGCCGGGACGGCCAGCCGCTTGTTTCAACGACAGATATTGACAGCGGCTGCGCGTACGCCGTCAGCTGTGCGAAGTTTGGTGCACCGGCCTTGATGGAATATTTAAACTCCGTTAAGCTGGTTATTTCATCAACGGATACCTGCACAAGTAAACACATGTACATCATTACGGCTTCAATCTGATCCGCCGTCCGTCGCAAGGAAGCAAGTTAGAGGATAGGACGGACAGACGACCCAGAAGACTGCTGCGTTGTTTGATTGTGAATACAACACGCAGCATTAATGTGACCAGCTGCACCTTATTGCAAACATACGGAGGCCCTCGACGCCGAACTAGGTACAACCGACATCTCGTCTGCACATCGTTACCTGTTGTACGCAGCCATTCTTCTCTGGCTTGCATTTGTTGCTGTCATCAGCCCCGATACTGTCCTGTATCAACAGAGATGTGGAAACATCGTCGCAGCGTTGTCGGCCGTACATTTGGTACATCCGGACACGGGCGATGTACTCGACACCTGCATGCATTGGAGAAGCGTTTGTTGCGTCGCGGCATTAAAACCCTAAAATAAAATAAAACCCTAAAGACGAACTCCTAAACCGACCCCGATGAACACTGCGGTCCGTGCGAAGGCCCAGCTCTTGAACGATTACGCCACATACGATGGGGATGATTTCCAATGCTCCTAAATAAAGCCAGCCCAACCACGCCAGCATTTGCTAAGCGATGGGACACGCATTCCCGCTCAGGATACATTCGTAACACTGCGCTTGAGATACCACCGGCGGATTACAGCATGCCCTTCTGCCATGGATCCCATCACTTGCCACACGGGCCAAACAGTGGCATACCTCTCCTTAAAGTTACAACGTCCTTGCCAACAAGGGCTGAATCAGGGGGCATGAAGGCGTCGTATACTGCCCGGTATGCTGCGGCCTGTCGGCCGTAGACGTCATGCATAGGGAGTAAACACAAGCAATGTGTATGTTGGTGATGTGGTTAAGAGTCTTGTGCAACCATCTGGCAGCTGCCACACGGCGCATATACCGTACCTACGGCGGGTAATCGTCGTGCAGCCCGAAATGTTTATAATTGCTTCTGAAGTTCCTCCTGCCGCGAACCCTGAAGTCTTGCACCAGGATCCATCCTCCTACCCATCCTTGCCCCGCTGCCTGCTGCTGGCCTTTTCCCCCGTCCGTGGCCGACACCCGCTGCTGGCGTTTGCCGCTGGTTCCAGCTACGGCCCATGTCCCGATGGCTGTCCAAACGTCATACAACTCCTCACAGAAGTATTTGTTCTTGCGCGGCTATGAAGGAATGATCGCGCGGCGATACCATGCGTTATGCCTTACCCATTTGTCTGCTGCCGGGCAACGCCGAGAGAGCGAGTAGGACCCGCAGAAGGAAGGACCGTCAGGCGTGGACCTGCATGCAATAGCCACGGTCCAAGATACTAAATAAACAAACCTGACGTACAGACTACGTGCGCCGCGTCTTCAGCAAAGCGCGAGGATGTGTGCAAGCATCCAGACACGAGTCAACTACATACGTATCCATTACCATCAAGCACGTATGTATAAAACTGTATTTTATACAAGAAATTAAAGGGCACGTAGCGGTAAACTCTTACTTGCAGAGGGAGACGTCCAGCTCATTGGGGGCTGTAAAGACGAACGCAATGTTCGCGTCATCGGGTGACGGCTCCTTTGTAAGGTTGACGAACTTTGTTGCCTGCCATATATACAAGTAGTGTATGGTTATACCGGCTTGCGACTAAGGCATGTGTACCGGAAACCGCCCCCTAGAATCATTCCTTCCTAGCTTGTTTAATTACCTGGTTCGTGATCGAGATGTACTGATTGACAGCCTCTGGGCTTAGCCCTGGGTTAGGCCCGGTGAGACCGACATAGCTGATCGTCCACGGCATCGCAGGAAGCTCCAGTGTCGTGAAAGGAATGGCATTGCCATCCTTATCCACACCAATCTCCATGCGCCTCGCGGGCTGTCAATGCAGATGTACGGAGGCCGGTGCAAGAAGTTAAGTATGGTGGTAGAGTTCTCAGCAATTTGCTGGCAGTTTATGAAACCCAGGGCTCCAAAAATCACTATGAATTATGTATATCTGCTCCAAGAAATATATGTTCATATATTCATAAAGTAACTTGCGAAAATGAGTTTCAATACATTTCCAGCCGACTGGATTGTAATCCTGATCATCCTGTTGATGAAAAGACGTACCGCTCGCTGACTGCTTTGGCCCGTGCATCCAATGGCGAGGAACTGAAGTGTGGCATTGCCGAGGTTATACCTGAAGAGGTCAGGAGAAGTTGAATGAGATAGGCTAGCTTACTTTAAGCAAAACTACCTGTTCAGTACATATGCGCGATAAGAAAATCAATAACTCCCCCAATAGCCGCCTTGGTACGTATAATATGTCCAACATTGCATGTGTGTATCCGGGTTATGGATAACTATTCATATCACACTAAGCAGCAGGGACATAACTCACCCGCAGTTTCCTCCGATGAGCCCGATTGTGATAGTGCGTTTTGTCACATCTCGGGCCTCCAAGTCGTACACCGGCTGTTCGACAGCAAACACACCGGCCCCATCGACCTGCGGTCATGTGTTTCAGACGCACGGTTCATAAAGATGTGGTGCATGCAGCGTATATCGCACGATACCAAGATCTTGGTACCGTTGGCTATCTAGACCGACTGAACACATTTCGCAAGAGGGGAAGCGAGCGCCAACATCAGTTTCCAGTGGTGAAGCGACAGGTTCAGCATACTACAGCCATTTAGCATACAGACAGATACGCCATTGATCGACGCACAACTTATGCAGACGACATGATAATAATATGTAGACAGCATATTCATTCCATACTGCCCCGGGCTCGCTCTTGTGTGCGTGAAACTAACTGTGCATCATGCCCGCCCTTTAACACGCCTACACATTGCCTAGAATTATAAAACAAGAGTGTGCAGTTCTCGCAGACGGACGCCTTGCTCACGTACCTCAAGGTCTCCCGGGAATGCCATCTTGAATGTGTGATTCTACATGCACATATCAGACACGGTTAGGTATTGATCGCACGCGATGTCAACTTACGCGATTGATTTCGTAAAAAGCTGTAACCATCATCAATTCCAATGGCCCAATCACAACGAACATGCAAGCGTCTGGATCGTATTGCTAGTTTTGGCACTTACAGCGTACGTGACCTCCATTCTTACAACCGAGCCAATGCCGACTGCGACTAGGAAGCTGCCGTCGAATTGGGTAGGAGCGCAAGCGATGGACTGGTTGTCACGGGCGCTAATTGCGCAAACCGTTGCTCCTTGGATCGGGCAGCCGCGAGTCTGGTCAAATCCTGCAGTCCGACCAAGGCATGCGGTTGCCAGATATAAAAACAGCATCCAAGCTTGGCCGAAATGGGCGTTTCTCTGTAATTGGCATGTAATACTGCGCAGATGAATCCCCTAGTAAGTGCCCTAAGAGTTCGGGCGCAGAAATTGTGACCGGCAGGCCACAGGTTCTATCCCGCCTTTTACTGAGTGCTGGGTGACCTATGGGGGTCCAGGCGAGACAAACAACAGGCGATGGACCAGCTCTTCAGTCGTGTCCCTGTCCTCCGCATTGGCTAGACTCAGCCGCGCTTGAATGTTCAAAAAATGTGGCGTGCCTGGATTGGAGGAATGTGTGTGGGCACCCGGATGTGATCCGAGTGATGAGTGAGGGATGGAAGGCGACATTTAAGGCATAACGAATGGCGGCATCGCGGTATGAAAAGAGCTGCACCCGTCGAAGAGGATTCAGACGCACGTAAGGGTCGCTGGTGTTTCCGTGCATTTTCATTTCTCTTTGAAGAAGTAAGCGGGTTTGGCACTTACCAACATTGGCGTCGCTTCCTGGCCACCTGCGGTGAATTGCAAACCCAAGAGAAACAAACACATTATATGGATGGGTCAACGATTCCATCCGATTTCCAGGGATACATGTCCACCCTTCTCGACATCCCTGGGATGCCGTACTCACTCATAAATTCGAAGAACCTTACTAGGTTACCGTAAATTCCAGCGATCAGCAGGCGGGTGAATCCTCATGCGGTGGCAGTAAGGTGTATCATTCCCCGTCTCCCCTACATCGTAGTCAGCGCACCTGACGTAGCCACTGACTGGTAGACTGGACTCGTCCACGATGCCAGGACTCTTCGCCTGTGACACGTGCTGCATCGCGAGACGCTGATACCCTCCAGCACGGTTATTAATGCTGAACTTGTGGTTCAAGACGCGGCCGTTGCGCAGCTTGGTGCGCGCTGAGGCGGTCAAGCTGCGTGTGCAGACGACAGAAAGCTGGTGTTACACATCAACAACGAAGGGTCAAATACGTATACAGCTCTACGGCAGCGATACGGTGGCTGCACTGATAGTTAGGCCACACGTACGCCACGTTAAGCAGGCGGCCACGAGCGAGATGAAGGCGGCGTCTTAAGCATCCGGGGGGGGGATGGACGGGTAGATTTTTGCGGGCCACGCAGGTCACACAGGCCACAACCAAGCAGGCTGCTATTGTTTACTCACTCGACAGACTGCCCCAGGCACAATTCGGGCGCGTTGTCTGGGTCGCACGAGTCAACATGAGCCTGGAGTGTTAACTGGTAGCTACCGGCCTCATCTGTAACTGCCGTGAACACGAACGGTGAGCCCACAATGCGCGCCGTGATCCGCACTCCAGGCGCGGGCGTATCGAGACGTGTAGCGACCTGCACGCAATCATGGCATTGGTTTGACTGTCACGACTGCGTACTAGAAAAGGGACTTGTGCAATTTGTGTCATTTCCATTGTAAACAACACGCGCGATTGTAACGCTGTGAAATTCGTAGTAAGCTGGTTGCAGTAACTATTTACGGACGGAACAAGCAAGACTGACCTGTCCACTGATCTTGGCTGTCCATGCAATCTTCACATCGCGGCACTCAGGCGGGCTGACAAAGCGCGCGGTGCGAAGAGGATCAGCGGCGTTCAGGCTGTACTTGTTGGCGATATCACCCAAGACAACTACACAGAAGCGGTAGGTGTAGCCAATCTGCCAGAGCACACATAGCGTTGGGTTATTGAAAAGGGGAATATGTAGTTACAATTCAAACATCAAAATGTATGATGTACTTGCACAACAATTTATACATACAAGGGGTTGGTGTCGGCTTCCTTGAAGCCGGAAAAAGGGCGGGGCCCCACTAAATCCGTACGGGTTAAGTTGAGTGCTAGGGCGGCGAGGGCGTGAAATGTGAGAGTGTCGACATTCCTGCTGATAGACAGCCAGAGCTTTTTCCCGAAATGCCTGCTAGCCGAGTCGTTATCAAGGCCTGCCGGCGCCGCGCGAAGCGCGTCATCCCGTCGGGTGCATGAGCGCATGTGCGCATCGACCGAAATACGGCATTTCCAAAGCGAGCGGCGAGGGCGTCAACTGTGAGAGTGTCGCATCGACATTCCTGCTGATAGGTAGCCAGAGCTTTATATCTGAAATGCCTTCGGCTTCAGCAATCCGACCCATGTTTAGCATCGCGCGCCGTCTCGGCACTGTGCAACTCTTCCGGCCAGCGCATTGGCTGAAGTTACTTGACAGTAGACATGGAGTGTATCATTTACACATCACGCAGGCTGACTTGCCAACAGAAGGACACGCAGCGGAACTGTTTGCGAGGGTAGCGACGACGTGCAGTTGCCGACGAGAGTGCACAGGCTTCGCTACTGAGGTATTCGCCGTAGAGGAGGCTTGACTGCTATAACATTAGGACAGGGAATGTAGAAGTCCATCCCCTAGGTTGCCGACTGGACTTGTTGGGCGGCCCGCAGAAGACCGCTGCATAGGGCTGCATCGTGCGTGCATCGGCGGCTTGGCGTCCAACAACCAGCAGTTTGCCCCTCATGGTTTGCTCCTTGCAACCTTTGTAATAGCAATATGCGTCAAGACGATCGGACCGGCTAGCAGAGCTGCTGTGGTGTGGTCGCGGGAAGAATGTTCGCAATGCAAACATAGTTTGTTTCCGAAACGAAGATTCATTTCACGCCGTCATGTCCGAATTCCACCTTAAGGAACGATGAATCTTCTGGAATTAATTATAGGCCGAGAGGTGATGGTTTGACCTCGGCCTCGGTCCATGGAGACTGCCAAACTGGTTTGTACTCATGCGATGTTGGGTTCCAATAATAAATTTACCGTGCAATAAAGAATGTAATCTTTTACGTATGCAGCCTTTCCGTTGGCCGAAAGTCTGCACTTGTCCAATTACCCAGAACCGTGAACCCAGAACCCAGAACCCAGAACCCAGAACCCACGGACATGGGCAATCCTACAGGGCGGGGCCCCCCTGGGCGCTTCGCGCTGGGGCCCCGCCCAAAAATAACCGATACGAGAACTAAGCAAATAGGGCCCGCCAGTTCTGTTGCTTCCCTAGGCTCCGTCCTAACCAGCGAGACATACACATATCGTTCCAGAACGTTCACCGACGTATCCAAAGTGTGAAATACCAAGCGCTAGTTCCCACCCCACCTGGAGATTGTCTCGGACAATATCCTGGTTAATCTCAGTTCGCGCCGGCTTGTAGGCGTTGCCGCAGGTGAGGGACATTGACAGCTGTGAGATAGTGGTCGTGTCCACCAGCTCGCCGGTGGTCGAATTGACGAGACTGCGCGAGACGCTGACGCCAGTCTCGCAGGCGCTGCCAACCACCCAGCTGCACGTCAAAGCGAAAAGGGCCTTTCTTAGGGTATTAAACATTGCATCACTTGGCATGCTATGGGCCCTTCTGCTTCGCTACACGAGACAGTGGAAAGATAACAAGATAGTATGCATTCATGCATGCCTGTGATTAGATTTTCTCCGCATCTGCGTAAAAGCAACTGAGCGTAGCCCCGGTTGGCGAAGAGCGATGTACCTGAACTCAATCTTGTCGTACACCTGTTCAATGGTCAGGTTGACTGGCCGACCCTCTTGGTTATCGGGTGTGCAGCCACAGCTGGTTGTGGCGTTCTTGAATGATACATCTCGGATACTGGCGGTTTCAGCGTTGCTCCAGTCGGGCAATGGCTGACTGTTTTTGGTTGTCCGCATAAAAGCCCTGGTAGAAGAACCGCAAAGGGTTAAACGCACAGGCGGATGTCATGCATCTGAGAGAAGCAACATTTCATTGCGTACGTCGAATGTTTCATAGTTGCACTTTGCACTTAGCAGCATCTCATGACGGATGCGAGGACTTCCTATACCTACGCACCTGTACTGATACGGTGTGCCGGCGGACAGCACAGTGGCTCGGTGTACGATAACCGGCGAGTTCAGAGGAGCATCTGAGAGCAAGGGCACAAATAAAGTTAGTTTGCAGCGAACCCATCGTTATCAGCAATTCCGGTGCACATTGCTGTCAAACTATGTTGCACATAATTGACTATGCCCGACCCTGGTTCACTCCCTACGCACTGTTTTCTGCTGTGACGTTGCTGAAACCGTAAAGCAGCAGGGGATCCGTGGGCAGTTCCATCATCGCGCGGAAGCCGCGAACCTGTGCGGGATGCAGGCAACGAGTGCAACATATTTCACATGTATGGGTGCACCCAACCGACTATTTCTCTGTATGCCTTGCCTCCTATCATTGATGTCCGGAGAATACAGCGTGTACATTAATGACGTAACTTTTTGCGTCAATAAAGGCTTGCCTCGTGCATGATGCTTTCATGGGAAAGACCCAGTAGTGATTTCACAAACCCACCTGACCCCACAATTGATAATCCACGCCAAGATGATCCAAAGTAACGTTGCCATAGCCCAACTTAATATAGGCCTCAGTGCTGGATGCCCGCCAAACGAAGCGTGGCTGAATAGCACAGCTGGTTGAGCACAGGCTCGGAGGGCCCGCATTGCCTGCGTGTCCAGAAAAAAACGCAGTGCTCAACAGTTTTGCATGGGTAAATCATGGAAGCAACAGAGAAATTAGGGCTGCTGCTGCGTGTGACCTAGTAATTACACATGGTTAGGGCCAATCGCGTACGCCTCCTCCCTCAGCATGTGTCCCTCTTGTGTCTCACCGTCACCGAGATCTGCGCCAAATAAGCAAGAGCACGAGGATTATCGTAAGCAGCGTTCAAATTGGACAGTAGAGGCTTTTCCTTACGGACCATCTGATAAGGTTTCAAACAGGCAATACAGATGGGACGCTGACTTCAAGATGCCACACGCAATGCAGTGATAGAGTGTAAATACACCTGCCCCCAAAACGTACCGCATTCCTCCACACCGCGGTAGGGAACGCCATCTCCACAACTACGTAAGGTCATTACGGCACTCTTGGAGCGTGCGGTCTTGTCTGACACAGCACGGCTCTGCTGCAGTCCGATCAAAGAAGATCCAGTGAAAGGGCATTGTGCTGCCACCACCGCATCCGGCAGTCCGTCGCCTGTCAGCTCGGTCAGTGCCACAAGCCTCGCATCGCCAGGGATACCTGCTCGGTGCAGATAGCGCAATCAAGCGACTGTTACAGAGTGCCCCACCAAGGCAACTGAAGCCGAAGCAACAAATATATTCACACATAGTTTCGTGAGGAATGGACACACAAAGAAAGGAACACGGTCTGCTCTCATGGCTCAAGCTCACCTCCTCCACACTGCGAAGCCAAGTAATGCACGGCACGGTGAGCACAAGCAAGGAGGGGACACGGTGCATCCGCGCGCTCCAAATTTTAAATATGCCTCAGTAAACAACTATCTACCCCACGACCGATAAATGATAGATCCCAAAGCTCACCGCTCATGCACAGGAAGGCGTTCATGTCGGTGCAGACAGCGCGGCGAATGGTGGCCGTGTCGACATCCAGGTACCCACAGAAGCCAGCGGTAGCGTTGCTCGTCACATAGGTGTTGGTGGCAGAGATGACCGGCAGGCGCCAAGAATCCAGCAACCGGTCGCCACCAGTGTAATCAAGAGCTTGGCCGTCCGCAGACCAGTAAGGGGTGCCTGTGAGGGGATGCGGTAAGCAGGATGAGGCGAGGTAGGGCACCGGTTATTTTCTGTTGCGGCAGCGGTTTCCAACGCGATTGTGGTCGCTTTTGCGGCACTCGCTACTCAGGCCTGATTTTGCACTCAGACGGTTGACGTCAATGAGGTGATTTTGCCGGTGATTTGGTTCGTGGCCTGGTCTAAATGTTGTATTGGACATTAGACCCATAGAGTCGTGCAATCGCACTATGTAGCTGTTATCCAACTCCTCTGTAATTAACTAATTAATTAATTAATTGATTGGAATTGCAGAAAGGTTAGTTACAGTCGTATCACTCTCTGACCCCACGGCGGCCCATATCACCGTATTATAACCAACGCCAGCCACTGAATCCACCAAATCCGTTGATACCAGGACATACAACGATACGCAAAATCATACGCGGCCTTGTATCGTTGTACAAAACTGCTGTATGCGCCCGTGTATCGATACAACGTCACTTAATCCAGACGTTGCTTCATCACACATGTGACGGGATGGCAGATGCGCGCAATGTGCCCCATTTGCAGGACATCATACCTGGCGACAGCACGTCAGTAGAACCAAGCCACACGCGCTTCACACCGGGTGCCGCGGCTTGTGTCTTGTATGCCCACGCGCTGATGTCGTCGGCAGTCAAAAGCGACGCCAAGGTGCCGGGGCCAGAGGACATGGCGCGGCATGCCAGTTGGGCCTGCGTGCATTGTATTGTATTGACGAAGAGCTGTCTTCTGCTTTTGTTTGGGTCATCTAGAGTCAGCGGCATCGTACATTTAACAGGAATTATATCGTCTTTCATGGCCTATGGAGGATCATCTATAGGCGGTCGTCTTAAACGACATAGATGAGGGGTCCAATATGAACACAGGTGTTCTGGACTTGGCACGCGAAGCAAGGGTTTGTATGCGCACCTACGCACAATATAATTTTGGGTTTGGTCCGGTACCTAGATCCGCTTGCTACGCGGCATTGTTTTCGTGTACGTAGCCCGACGACAGGGTGAACTAGGACACGCGGCTGGTGACGCAACCGGATTGGCATGCAGAGTACAGCAACAAACGCCGCCGATTGCGCTACGCCGTCTCCCTTCCGATACCGTACTGATGGCGGGAATGAATCGGACAAAGCCATGCCTATACGAGACGACATTGCGAAAGGTCCGACCGCATGCTAGGCGTGGGCTTGGCATGCGGTCAGGTGATAAAGTTAACGAAACTCGCTCATCTAGGGAAAGGGGTTTTCATGAGAAATCATCGTTCGTTACACACAAAGGGTACCTGCAAGCAATGAAAGCCGTCTTTATTCGGTAGGTAGGCCGGGTGAGGGCCGGCTACCGCGAAAGCTATCGCTAAGGCCTTAATGCCCACAGCCTCGCAGCAACCACCCTATGTAGCTACAAAACCCGAAAATCACTCCTCCACGCCTTCGCGGACACCTTAACTGGCACCATGTGCCGTACCAACGCCCTTATGAGGGCACAACTCCTCTGAGTTCACAGAAAACCTTGGTTTTCTAGCGTTGCACTCAGAAAACCTTCAGTTTTCGATACAGCAATAGTCGAGCGACAAATTGCCAGAATTGCCAGTATTCCTCAAATTCTGGCGGGGTCTGACCGCAACTATTTAGCGCATTACGTATTAGGGTTGTGCGCACTCCTCCCTGCCACGCATCTGCCTTGCGGCGGATATCCCGATTCTTTGGGACCGTGTCAAGACGCCATTTCGGTCCGTGCCGAGGCGCCCTTGCAATTTGTTCGGGTTGTCCTGCTCTAATAATCGCACCTGCTGCCAGCTCCCGCGCACGTCGTCTGCAGCAAACAGTGTATAGACCAGGGAGCCCCTGACCCGCTGCCCAGCCGCGCGATTATCGAGCAAGGTGCTGTCTGGGATGTACAAAGACGTCTGCGAAGTGGCCAATGCCGTCGAGGTTGTGCTGACGGCACGAGTCACGACGTCTGCAAGTGGGAAGGGCATACACGCGTTGTGATACCATACGGTTAACTGTTAGGTTGTGGGAAGACAAATGATTGACACGCAGTCTGTACAATGACAAACCATGCATCCCTACGGGGGAAATGTCGGTACTGCGAGAAGTGTTTAGCACTGCCGCGCCCTCCCCCGCCCCCCCGACATGACAGGTTATGCCAGAGCAACTTACCGCAGCAAGTGTAAGACACCTGTATCTTGTTGTTCATAGACAATAAACGCCATGAGGCAAGCGCTTCGTTGGAACCGCAAACCGCGTCATGCCGGTCTGCACTCGGCGGGGTTGGGGCATTTCGGAAACAAAGCAAGGCCGTACCCGTATGTTGTTTGTGGTGGGGCAACAATTTCAAGCGAAGCCGTTTCATTCCGTGCACAAGCAAGAGTATACTAACAAGGCGGCGACTTGCTATTTAGCTCACAATGAGTAGAGGATGTCGGACAGTGGAAAGTGGACATTAAGGAGGAACGATCTTTGGTGGGCTGAATAAGATACGATCCTTGGTGGGCAGAATAAGAAGATGATTACATATGCGACGAATAAGCCTTCATCCCAAGTGTAAACATCTGCGGGATTAGCATGTATTAGACGGATTACTATTGGCAGGACCGTTGTACGCGCCGGTACGAGCTTTTGAAAGATTAAATTCAGGTAAGTACTTGGTTTAATTTACTCGTTTTCGTTAGGGTTCAGGGTTGTTGGTTTAGGGTCGTTTTAGGGTTTGGGGGTTTTGCAACAGGAAGTGTTAGGAAATAATTGGCGTAAACAATTTGGTACTCGGACGAGACTTCGTACCAAATCAACATTTCATGATTGGGCTATCTCCCGCGCATATATATCTTCGTTAACCATTTTGAGGAACCCAAGTATTATCCCTAAAAAAAGTCATAGCAGTTTTCAATTCGGCTCCGGGAGGGTCCACCCAGCCAGGTAACCCAGCCAATGCCGCCAGGTCCACCCAGGTAACGGACCCGGACCGCTCTTGGTGGACCCGGACCCGGCCTTTGGCTGAGTTTTCTGCCAGGACCTAATGCATGGCGGCCACAACTTGCCGCTTGTGATCGGTGCTTGTCATTTTGGATGTCCTTTGCACAAAAGAATGCGCACTTAATCCGTTCCTTAATCGAACTCTCAGAAAACACAACACGGATTAGCGGCGGATTAGCACCGATAAATCATTTGTTAATCCGCCCTTTTACACAACTTCTAATAACAGTGTTTATTATGTTTTCCTTGTTTTATACCGAATCGAAGGGGCCAGCAGCAGGGCGCCCACTCGGCACCCACCAGTGTGTTTACAAATACATTCTTGGTCCACGCGAATACTTTATGGTTTCATTTGTACGTACCAAGGAAAAAGACTCCATAGGTTACGTCGGAAGTAGTGTTGACTTGCCGGCACTGCCAAGCTTGGGTAGGCGCCGCACAGCACCGGTAATTCATAGATGCAGTGTACGTCAAAGTGCTGTCTGACCCTTTGAACTGCAAGCCTGAGAGCAAGGACCCAACACCAGTGCCTCCTGTTCCACAAGCGATGGGGGTAATTCCGCTAATCGCCTGATAACGCTCAGTTCCTGTGAAAGTGCCTGATGAAGTTGAGGTGCTGGTAGACTGCCATGCGTTGCACTGAGCGTTATCCGAAAAGCCAGGCCTGCAAAAAACAACCACTTGAAATCAATGGACTTGCTTTGTGTTACAAGACAGCAGCCTCTTGACGGGGCCAGGGGACACAGATACGATCACACACTTGCACAAGATAGACTATCTAGGCCTGCCTCACCATGTGCAGTTATACTGGAATGCCACATTACTTCCATTTGTGTTCAAGCGGAGCCTATTCAGGAAGCTGCCAGACCCAGGGCATGTAATGTTCAAGCCTGCAGCCGGGTGGCACACTTGCATTAAATCGCGCGGCGGGCAATATGGTACCTAACAATACACAATGCACGACGGCAACTCACATCATGCCTGCGCAGCAGTAATGTCTGGACACATTTATGGCAAGCACATGACAAGCAATCTCATCGTATATATGAATTGGGCCTCAAAGGGATTGCTGCGTGTATGTACACTTACTGTTCAGGTTGTTAAGGTTGTCATACGCAACGTAGTTGGTTGTGTATGAAGCCACGGTCCGCATCGTGCAGCACTGGTAGTCGATGCGCCATTGGCTGCTGGACGCAAGCACCAGCTTCCACGACGTCACCACCTCCCCGCTTTTGCAACTCACACTGTGACGGTCCAGGAAATAACTCAAGCCACCACCGTTGTCATTGTTTGCAGTACTGTATGCATCGAAGTTCAGTTGGGGGGATTGTCAGTACAGACGGGCTTAAATGAGAAAGGCTACTAGGCTAACGAAGGTCATAATGCAGAATCTGCAGGAAACCAAGGAACTTCAGCACGTACTGGCCCAGGAAACGTTTTTGGGGAATGGGTTTTTTGCCGGGACGGGGAAGGAGGTCCTGGCTCCATTGCAGATAGGTATTTGAATCAATATTAAGCACGGCAGTACCCGCAACGCCATAATCGTGAACACCTAAATATCTGCAGGAGTTCGCAAAGAAGTAAGCCCCAATGACGTGCAGACTCATCCTGGGCCCTAAGACAGAAATAGGCACCAGGCACCCATGTCCATTATCCTGTCCATCCAAGCAGCCGGGTAGACACACGCACGCACCTGGCAATGCGGCAGTCCATCAATGGCGCCACAGGCGTGCAGCAACGATACTTGAACGCAACAGTGTTGTTAGACGCCGTGGTTGTCGTGGCACATCGCTTCACAGCAAACCCAGACAGCATAGAGTTGGTCCCGGCGCAGGTCACCGCCGTGAGGTTTGCAAGGAAACGGGTGTCGCCGTTCCTTCGAACATAGGACCCATCGGGGGTTGCAGGGGTCTCCTGCCAGCTGCCGCACTGTGGGGGGCTGTACTGGTACGCAAATGGGCCCCGAGCGCACGTGTACTGCCAGTTCACAGCTGAGTCCCATGGTCGGTACAAACGGAATGCGTTGAGGAACATCTGGTCCGGACAGGAGACGTTGAGACCATCCAGTGATGCCAGGGCGCCGTCATAGTACGCCTGGCTGGCTGTGCTCATTGCCCTTGTCGTTTCTGATTGGGAGCACCAGATGGCACGGACAGCGCTTGAGGTCAGCAAGTGTGGTCTTTGCATACAGCCGAAAACCAGTGATTGAGCAGATTGAACTCCCAGCATGCTGGCGATCTTTGGTTGATTTGACATATCGATTGCTTGGGGCTGCGGTTTGATAATTATGCCATCCTGTTGCATGTGGTGAATCTGGACGGAAATGCGTGTTGAAATGCGATGACAAAGCCCAAAACACAGGCTTTCACTGTTGCAGCCAAATGAAATCGTACAGAGGTTTTCGACAAGGCTTGGCACCGAAAATGCATTTCGTCCTATTGATATTTGTACGTCCATGCATATCATGGATTTCGACTTACTCATATCACTTGCACACATGAAGCCCAGCCCGACTTGGCAGTTCGCGTCTGTTGAATGATACAAAGCAACAAGAGAGGCACAAACGTAACAGGTTGTACACGCGCAACGAAGGTAACAAACATGTGGCCAACCTTCTGGTTCTATAAACCAATGCTACAAACACATAACAATCTCAGACAGACATACCGTTCGTTCCGTACTGGCAAGTGCCGTTTACGTTACATTTTTTTAGCATCACTGCACCGCAGTCCTCGCCATCCGCGCCAGCGTTATTTGGCTCCCCTGCGCAGCGCCGAACGAATGGGCGTTGTGTCAGAAGCAGATGGTAAGATATTAATTATTATCTATTACAGAACCCCGAAGAACACCTTTCTACCACAATTTGGAGGGAGGATGTTAATGCCTGTAAGCAGCGAAGGCTTATCCCGCGGATGCGCAGGTATGCGCCCCCTGAGGCCCCCTGAGGCCCCCTGAGGCCCCTCAGGCTAACAGTGCAGATTGTGCATGTCTTACCCGGATACCAGGCGGTAAAATTTGCTGCAGTTCCCGCAGGTTGATCCACCATGGACCACTACGTGCGTACGCAAGAAATAAGAAACGCAGGGAATCAACGAGTTTCCAATTTACATTCGACTTTCAGATTCAGAATCAATTCCAGACGGATCTGTGACGACAAATGACGACTCAAGACAGGGTTCGCCGCGCGTCCCATAATTATTATTTATACCATTCTTACTACAAAAAGCAGCGAAGGCAGGCGTCTAAGCGTCGTTGCGACTCTGTTGTCTCACCATGTTCTTTCGCAACTCGAAGAAGCCCACGAAAATGGGCTTGGGGTTATTGATATCCAGTTGTGCCCTGTAGACGGTATTGGCTAGCACCTTCTTGACAACTGCAATGCCACAGCAATGGAATTGAAGACATGAAAACAGTGTGTACATCTCACCACGTAATCACACTTTCATATCTATCATGTACATACCGTTGTTAAATTCAGTGTCGCTAGTGAAGGTTGCCAGATCACCATTCGGCAAGAGCCCTCTGCATCTGTCGCGTGCGCGGCTCCAGAGTTGGGGTGTGCTCATGAAGACGGCGAAGGGGCGTTCCGACTCGGCTGTAACCAGTAGAGGCTGAATGGGCGCGAAGCCTGAAGGAAACATCACAATGTCAACATCAGCAGCTTCACCCAAATGCAGGTTTGTACGCACTTTGGATGAAAGGTGCCAGTGGGCATGTCCTCTTCATACCTGGTGACATTCTGACGGGCTATCCTATCAGTGCATGGTACAATAATTGGGTACACACATGCCATATGTACATTCGAAGGGGCCAGCACGCTGTTCGACCCGTAGCTTCGTTGCACATTCCTCAAGCAAAGAAATTTGGCTCTTCCTTTAGGCCTAAACTCAAACAACACAAATTATTTGGGCATTCATCGCCATCCATATTGGGGCGCATACGACTGGCCATGGGTGGGGACCTAAACCCTGCCTCACACGCCTACCTTTGCAAAGTGGTCGGAGGTTGGCGTCACACGACATGAGTGTAGTGCCACTTTGTGCCTGCGGCTGAAGATCCAATGCAGTGCATGCGCCGCCTTTGCTGAAGTCAGGCTGGCCCAATGCCCACGGAACGTAGTAGCCGAATGGCCCGGCGGGGACATCATCCGTCAGTAGTGTTGGTGACTGACAGCACTTGAACTCTGTCGGGAAGCATTGCATGCAGGAGGTAACATCAACAACGAGGCACGAACATGGATTCCTGCGGCATATCATGGCTTGATCATTACCATGAAGACATTTTATAAAAAAAACCGTGCACCCCCAAAATGACGACCACAAATTTGTAGCCAGGGCGTGATGCTACGCATAAACTACATATAGATTCAAAAGAACATTGAGCCGCCATAGCAGTTCGGAAGTCAAAGAAGCATCTCAGCTGCATACATTTCAATGCATAAGGAAACAAGGAAGCAAGGAGTCCAGACGCATGAACGCATGTTCATTGCTCGACATAGTTGGCCAGGCGACGCAGAGTGATATGTTGTTAACGGGTGTTACACTGTGGGCGACTCGCCCTGAGACAGGACGAGCACCGGGGGCCCTGACCGGGCCGAGACACAGCGCAGGGGCGGGCGCGCGGCTACGTCCGTCTGTTCCGCCGCGCGCGCCTCACTCCCTCACTCGCGTCAGCCAGGGGCACCCACCACGGCCCCTGGCCAACCAACTCAGCGGCGCAGACGACTGCGGGCCGCGCTTAGCGGGAGCCACGCGAGAGGCGTCACACACCTCAACCAAAAACGCCCTACCAAGACTAGCTACCACCCCCCACCTGGCCAGCCTCCTCGCGCGCTCACGGGGCTCTAGAGCTCTACGCAAAGAGTGCCTCTGAACGCCCTCTACCCCTGGGGCAGGGGCCCACGACAACGGGGCGGCACCACCGCAGCCCAGAAAAAAAACGAGGCAAGGGAAAGCCCACCTAGGCCCCCAGACAAGGTCCCTCACGAGAACGAGGGGCTGAGTCCCCTCACCAAGGGCTCCCACGAAAGCCAGCACAGCAAGGAGCCCAACTGCCACAACGAACACGACAACCAAGGTGCTGCTGCAGGAACCGCTCACTAAAGCACCCAACCACTCGTTGGCCCGCCAGGCGGCCTCCTCCTGGGGGCTACAGGTTCCCCGACACTGCCCAGCGCGGGGCAAAACAAACACCCACGGCCGCGGGGGGGATGACAAGCCGGCGCGGCGCCCCCCTGGAAAACCCACTACGGGGCACGGCTCATAGGCGCTGCCTGCCCTCGCCTACCACGCAGAGAAAACCTGCCCCTCCGTCCCTGGCCGCCTGTGGAGCCCAGCACCACCTACCCTCCCTCTGCAACCCCTCCCTCTCCACCTCTCCCTCTCCCTAAAGCGCCAAAACTGCAGGCCTCCCGCGCCGCACTCCTTAGCCGCCAGACAGCACAAAACCGCCCCTTACTCCTCGACGGGCCCCGTCTCCCGGGAAGAGGGTACACACCCACACTCACACCAGACAAAGCACACAGGCCTGCTCCTTCCCCTCCCTGCTAGCCCACGAGACCCTCGGCCAGGAAACCCTTGCCCGCACGCCCAGCCCTCCCCTTGCCCACCGCCCTTCCTGCTCTCCTCGCTCCACTCGCCCTCTCCAGGCTCCCCCCCCAGCCCTCCAATCCCCCCCACCCTCCTCCCCCCCACCGCCCGCTCCCTCCTCCCCTCCAACCAACGCCCCTGCCCCGTCACTAGCACAGCTGCTTAGGCCGTGATCTCCACCGGGGCTGCGCACCGCATTCGCTCCTCAACGACCGCTAGGATGGGGTGCTGCGGCCCCACTCTGTCCCAGCCGTGCCGGGGGGTCTCCAGCGCCGCGAACGAGCGCAAGCGCGCCCAGAAGTCCGTCAGCGCGCGGGCGCGCGCCCGTTCCAGCGGCGAGGCTTCGGCTGCACCCCGCGCTGCTGCCGCTGCTGCCCCTACTGCTGCCGCCGCCGCTTCCCCCGCCGCCACCTCTCCGGCCCCTGCTTCCTGCGTCGGTGATTCACCCGCGGGGTGGTTCAGCGCGGGTCCCTCCTGCTGTGTTGCCCCTCCCTCCCGGGCGAAGAAGTCGGTGATGGCCCGCTGGCGCGGTCCCTGTCGCTGGGGCTGCTCTGGCTGGGGCTGCACCTGTTGCTGCTGCTGTTGCTGCTGCTGCCCCGTCGCTGCTGCGGCCCCATCCCGCCCCTGCCTTCGGGTTGCTGCTCGAAGGCAGCACCTTCCGACTTCCATGGCGGACAGCGCCGCTAGGGCGATCACGTCCCAGGGGGCCTGCTCACACCCAGGTGGCGCTTGGGCGAGCCAGAGTTGCTGCCGGGTGGTGGTGGCCCCCGCTGCTGCTTGGGGGGGTGGCAGGTGCCGGTCGATCTGCTCCCGACCGGCCCTCGCGACCGGGCATTCCCAGAAGTGGTGCAGTCGCGGGGAGCAGGGTCGGCCGGCATCGGCCTCCCCATAGGCCCCGCACCCGCACGCCTCAATGGGCACCCAGACCAGGTGTGTGTTGCCAGGCAGGGGTACGCCGTCCACCGCTAGGCGCCACATAGTCTCCTTGTTGTCGTTCTCCCAGCGCACTCCGGACCACAGGCGTGCCTGGGTTGCCCGGAAACGGCTGAGCTCGGCGGCGAGGTGGGGAGGCGCCTGGTTCTCCGGCGTGCTCAGGGCCTCCCGCACAAACTTGGTGACCAAAGCCACTCGCCGCTCGCTGGCCGGCCCGTCCTGTAGTTGTGTCGCCTGGCTGACCGTCAGGCGGCGGAGCGGCACTGCGTCCGTTCCCCCGGGAAGGCGCCACCCCAGTCGCCCGACGATCATGGCCATCACCTGCGCGTAAACTGGCGGTGGCGGTGCCGGCGGTTGCTGTTGCTGCTGGAGTCCTTCCGCCTCCGCCTGCTGCCGCTGCTGCTGTAGCCTGGTCTCCACCACACCCGCTGCCTCCAGCCAGGCCGGGCTGATATCGTTATGCAAGGCCCCCAGAGCTGCACGGGCCGTTTCCTTGTCCTGCAGCTGGGCTGGGGTCGCGGCTGGGTCGAGGTGCTCCCGGGCCCACTCATGCCAGGCCGCTCCTTGGAGGGTGGTGGCTTGGCTGCCGTCCAGTGTCACCCATACCCGTACCAGGTCTCCTACCGTGCGCAGTTTCCTGCATGACGTTAGCCCCGCATGGTATGCTTCCAGGCCCGGTCGACGGCTGACGGCCACGACGTTTGCGTCGTTGGCGGCGTTGGGTAGCAGCGGGTTGCCCCACAGCGCGGCCCCCCAGCACCAGTCGCCGGGCACCAGCGGAGATCTGCCAATGTCCTCCGGCGGTGGCAGGTGCCCCAGGGCCCCCACGATCCGGCTGATGTCGGCGGGCAGGTCGCTGCCGCCGAGCCAGGGCCCCGTGGCCCGGGCAGTTGTCAGGGCCAACGGCTGGAAAGCGGGGTGGACGAGCTCCAGGTAGGCGGACAGTGTGCGGATCCAAGGGTGTAGGACCCTGGCCTCACTGCCGGCTGCCACTGCCCCCCCGCCATCCCCGCCTGCCTCCGCGGCCGCCTCAGCTCCCACACCCCCTTCCCCATCTCCTGCCGTCGGCATAGCCTGCGCCATGAAGCGTACGGCCCAGACCGCGTGGCGCGCGCGAATGTGTTGGGAGAGCGGTAGCAGGCCAAAGCCCCCGGCCGATGGGTGGCCGGCCAGGAGACTGCTGGGTATGCCGGTGAGGCGCTGGCCCCGGTCCTCTGGGCCCTGTCGCCGGTCGACTAGGCGGGCCGTCAGCCGCCCGATGTGGTTCAGCGTGCTGTCCGGGGGCGGCCCGCCGTGCTCCATGTGCCAGGTGACCGTTTGCAGGCCGTAGGCTGACGCAGCGGTGGCCCGGCCAAAGGCCGACAGCGGGAAGCGGGAGAGCCGCTGCATCCGCTTGTAGGCCCCCGCCAGCATCTTGGGCCAGTCGGGCTGCGGGGGGCTGGGCCGGTTGTCCACCGGCAAGTTCAGGGCTGTGGCGGTGGTGACCACTTTGAGCCCGCCAATGGTTTCCTGCTGCGGCTGGTGTTGCTGCTGCGGTGGCTGCGGCTGTTGCCTGCCCGCCGGTTGTGGTTGCTGCTGCGGGTTCTCGGCGCCCACCCTCAGAAGCTCTACTTTATCCAGATTGAGGCGTTGGCCTGATGCCCGGGCAAAGGTCTCCATGGCCTCCAGGAAGGATGGCACGGACTCCTCGCTCTCGAGCGCCACTTCGGTGTCGTCCGCGAACTGGCAGGCTGTGATGCGGTCTGGAGCACTGGGTAGTAGTCTGACTCCCACGTCTCGGCTCTGTAGCCAGCATAGCAGGGCCTGAGCGACAAAGAGGTACAGCAGGGGCGCAAGGGGGCACCCCTGCCGCACACCTGCCTCCATCACGACCAGCCTCGATTTGAAGCCGTTGACCATGGCTCGTGCCTGCGTGTTGCTGAGTAGCAGCTGTACCCAGCTGCACAGCTGCGGGCCCGCCCCCATCGTCTCCATTGCGGCCAGCAGGAAGCCACGGTCCACCGTGTCGTATGCCTTCGCGAAGTCCAGGAACGCCAGGAGGCCCCGGCGGTTCTGCTTGCGGAGGAGGTGGGATAGGTGGCGCAGGAACATCACGCTGGCCCCGATGAGTCGTTTGGGGAGGAAGGCCGATTGTTCAGGGGAGATGACGCTTCCCAGGGCTGGGCCCAGGCGGTTGGCCAGCACCTTGGCGAGCAGACGGTAGTCTGAGCACAGCAGCGTGATGGGGCGGTAGTTACCGGGCTGTTTGGGGTCGCCCTTCTTGTAGAGCACCGTGATAACGCCCTCAAGGAAACCGGCCGGCACCTGCCCCGTCATGCCAATGGCCGTGAATAGGCCGGCCATGGTGGGGCCAATGGCGGACCAGAACTTGCGGTACAGGTCGGCTGGGATGCCGTCCCATCCTGGTGCCTTGCCGGGCTGGCTCTTGACCAGCGCGACTCGCAGCTCTGCTGCTGTGATGGTTTTGGAGCCCAGCTGCTCATCCGCCTCAGTGGGGAGCCTGATGTTGGCCGCAGACAGCTGTGCCAGCACCGCCTGTCGAGCATCGGGGCTGACGAAAGTGGGTGTCCGGCAGATCTCGGCCCAGAAATCCGCTACGACCTGCGGCAGTTGTGCTGGATTGGTGACCAGGCGACCGGTGCGTGCTTGGAGCGCGACTGGGGCGGGCTGTTGCTCGGCCGTCTGGGCTTGCAGGAATGCTGTCAGGGCGGGGCCGGCCCGCTCACCCGCCCGGAGCCAATGGGCGCGTGTTTCTTTCGCTGCCTTGCGGCCGTCCTCTTGGTGTGCCCTGGCTAAGGCCGCCTGTGCCTCCGCTAATTGCTGCAGCGGCTGGGGTGCTGTGGGCGCTGCATCAACTGCCTGCTGGGCCAGCTGAACCGCTGTGAGTGCCTCCCGGGCACGGGTGCCGGGCCGCTGCCTGCGTTGCTGTGCTGCTTTGTTGAGCCGGTGGGCCAGGCTGGCGAGGCGGCGTTTGAAGCCCGGCCACCACGCGATCAGGCCTGCCGGATTGTTCTCGGCAGAGGGCGCCTCCGCGCACTGGCTGCGGATCCAGGCGTCCATGCTGGCTGCGAGGTCCTCGTGCCCCGTGAAGGCCAGGCGGGTGCGCCGGATGCCTGGGCCCCGCTCCTCACTCCGGCGTGGCAGCAGGTGCAGCACCGCGATCCTGTGGTCTGACGGTGTGTGGAAGGTGATGGCGGTGTGGCATATGTACGGCAGCATGGGTTGGTTGATGTAGATGCGGTCGAGGCGGGAGCCCCCCGGGATGGGCGCGCGGTACAGGTGGGTGAAGTCGCGGCGCTGGGGGTGGAGGTGTCGGTGGGTGTCAACCATGATGGGGCCCGCCTGCCGTCTCATGTCCGCTATCGGCCCGTCCCCTCGACGGCCCCCTGGGCCCGCTGACGAGTCCAGCTCCGGGTCCTCCACGAAGTTAAAGTCGCCCGCCCAGATGAGGGTGGTGTCGTTGTCTGCGGCTGCAACACGCGTCGCTGTGGCAGCGAGAATGTTGCTGAACAAAAGGCGTCGTGTATCCGCTGCCACTGCGGTGGAGCCCGTGGGAAGGTAGATGTTGCAGATATGCAGGCGGTGGCCCCCCCAACGGAGCACACACTCGGTGAACCGGCCCCGCGCGCATGCTGGGAGGGTTGCGGCCGGTGGCGGCTCCAGGGCTGCCGCGAGCCCTTGCCGAACGAGGGTGAGGACCCCCGCCGTGTGGGTCGAGCCAGACCACGAGTACGCCGCTACGCGCCAACCTTGGGTGTGCGCCTGCATCGCTGCATGGCGTAGGTCCCGCTCAAAGAGGCACTGGTGCTGGATGTTGGTATGGTGGGTCTCCTGTAGGCACACCACATCCAGACGCAGCTCTGCCCACTGCCGTACTGCTGCCTGCAGACGGTTCCCATGCGACGCCAGCAGCCCATGCATGTTGTGCGTGGCGATCCGGAGTGGGTGGCCGTGCACAGCGTTCCGCTGCTGGTTTCTTCCCGTCCCCCTGATTGGCATCTAGTTGGGGTGGGCCGCCTCCATGGCGGTGGGGGTGGGTTCTTCCTCCTCCTCGTCCTCCTGCCCTGATGCTGGCCCGTGGGCGCTCAGCTGCTGCCGACCTCGTTGGGCAACTTCCTGCTGGGTGTGGGGTTCGATGGCGGGCGGGTCTCCAGCCGTCATCTGCAGCTGCAGGCTGGGGATCTGCGATCCGTCCGACAGCTGGGCCTGGCTGCCGGTCGCCAGCATTGCGGTTAACTGTGCCGTGGCCTCCTCTGCTGCTTTCTGGGCCTTCCGCTCCTCCGTGTTCCTCCTGCGGGTCTCCAGGGCCTTCTGTGTTTGCGCCCTGTTCCGCTCGGCTCGCTCCGCTTCGGGCAGGTGCTCGAGCCGTCGCCGCTTCCGCTTTGGGGCCTCGGGGCCTGCCGGGCCCTGGTCGGGCTGTGTGCGTCCCTGCCGTGGCTGCTGCCTGGCTTTGCCCCCGGTAGGCTTTCGCCCGCTGCCTGCCCCCGTACGGCCTGCCGTGAACCAGAAGGCGGGGGCTGTAGCTGCTGCTGCGGCCGATGGTCCTCGCTCCTGCGGCACTGCTGCTACCGCTGCTGTTGACGTGTTGGCCGCCTCCATGCGGGTGTCGGCGTCCTGTCTCGCCGCCATGGAGTCGGCTTGTGCCTCCACTCCTTGTTGGGCTGCCGCCGCCGTGGGGTCCGGTTGTGGAGCCGAGGGCAGCTGCGGCTGTAGAGTCGGTGGCGGTGGTGGGTCCCGTATCCGTGGCTGGGCCTGCGGCGGCGGAGGGGTCGGCATCTGTTGCAGCTGGGCCTGCGCCGGTGACTGGGCCTGCAGCTGTGGGGCTGGTGGTGGCGGCGGCGCCCGCGGCGGCGGTGGGGCCTGCTGAGGCGGCGGGGCCCGCGGCGGGGATGGCGCCCGCAGTGGCGGCTGTATCCGCGGTGGCGGTGGGGCCTGCTGTGGCGGCGCGGCCTGCTGGGGGTCGGTCGTTGTACCACTCCTGGTAACGGTGACCGGTGGGGCCCTGGCTGCAGCAGCTGCCTGGTTTGCCCCCATGGGGGTGGGGAGCCTGGGGGCCGCGGCCGCCACTGCGGCCCATGTGCTGGCCCCGGCTGTGGTGGCGGTGATGTTGGCTGATGCCGGAGGCGCGGGCGGGGGTGGGATGAATGGGGTCATGCCGGGCGTGGTGCCCGTACCCATGTGCTGCATTCCTGCTCCCACCTCGGGTTCCGGGCCCCATCTGGTTCGTTGTACGGTCGCTGCGTACGGTGGCGGCATCCTGCCCGAGGGGCCTGGCTGGGCTGGGGCGGCTGCGGGCTGGGGGGCTTGATGCTGCTGTCGCCACTGGTGCAGCTGCTGCATCTGCCGCGCCAGTTCCTTCCGTGGCGGCGGTTTACAGGGCATGATGAACGGCCCCTCCTGATCTTTTGGCGTCAGCCGGTACGCCTCCAACGTGCCGGACTGGGCCACCACGCCCGATCGGCCGAAGTCATACTGCGTTTCACGCGGTAGGCCGGGGGTACCCCGCGCCAGCTTGAATCGCCAGGTATCCGCCATCACGTTGGCCGCCGGCTCCTGGAATTCCGTCTTGTCCCAGGTGCGCCGCGGGGTTGAATAGGCCATGGCCAGGAACTCGGGGATGGCGCCAGGCTCTAGGCTGACGGGAATGCCCTTGATCTCCCACACGGAGCGCTCCACCTTGTGCAGATTTGAAATGGGCAGCTGCACCTCCACTGCCGGGTCGCTGGGCAGGAGTCGGACTGATCCCAGCTGGAGGCGTCCCCGCCTGACTGCTGGTGAGGTGGCGAGCTGTGCCAGCCCGCCTTTCCTGAGCATCACGCTGATTTCTTGCATAGTGGTGCCGCTGGGGAGTTTGCGTTGGGGGCACCTGCTGATGCGCGGCCCAAGCGCGGTCCCAGCCTCCTCGGGCGGTACCAGAACGCGTAACGTGCCCGTGAGGGCCTTGCCCAGCGGCCCAAACAGCTGGGCGTGAATGTCCGCGGGGTCGGAGCCGGGCGGCCAATTGACTTCGAACGTGACGACGTCCTGCTCGAGGAAGAGCTGGGCGCCCGCCGGAAGCCTTCCCTTCAATTCCTCGCTGTCAATATATTTCCTCTCGGCCTGGGGCCGCTGTGAGCGATTTGCTGGAGCTGCCTCCCGTCCATTTGAACGCTGTTGGGGCGCGGAGGTCCGCGCCCGTCCGTTTTCAGCCATGATGGCTTATCCTATCTCAGCATTTTGTTTTACGATCGAGAAATTGTCGCGTTTGCCGCGGCCGAGAAGGTCGGCCAGGATGCGCTTCAGAAGCATCTCAGCTGCATACATTTCAGTGCATAAGGAAACAAGGAAGCAAGGAGTCCAGACGCATGAACGCATGTTCATTGCTCGACATGGTTGGCCAGGCGACGCAGAGTGATATGTTGTCTGCTGGCACGCAGCCCACGGTAATCAAAACGGCCTGAAACAAATTCGCGACACTGTAAGTTGACTCCCGCTCACACACAGCAGCCTTAATAGGACATGTCTCTGTCATTTAAAGCATCGACATTACTAGGGCGTATTCAAAAGCAATCTCAGGCAGATTATGGCCTCAGCGGCTTCAGCATCCGTCACCAGATGGCGGCTTAAGGTCGGCTTACTAATTAATCTTCCAATGTACCCCCTACCCCCAACACCCCAGTTCACCGTAGCGCATGTTGCTGCCGGAGTATACGAGCTTGAGTGAGGTCATGATCTCATCACTGTTGCAAGCTATGTTGTGCCGGTCCATGAAGATAGGGAGGCCCCCACCGTTGCTGTCGTAATTCGTGTAGCGTGTGGTACAAACATACATTGGCGTAACCGTAGGGCAGCAGGTACTGGACATGGTTGCCCTGCACACGAAGATTGACCCAATGTTATTGATAGCGGCCTCGGCTCTGGCTAGTAAGGCCACCAGGCGTAGCATTGTGGCCTAATTTGTTTTCAAGAATGAACCTACGAAGCCCAGAACGCGGCGTTCTCGTTGCGAGTGATATGACCAGCATGTCCGCACCTGTTCACATCCAGAATCCAGAACAACCACGACTGCAATGCCATGCCAGTAGGACATGCGATCGGCAAATTCGTCAACGTATAAGTGTCACCGTCCATCTTTGTGGCATTCCACGCTATACTGTTGGTCGTGGTCACACACTGGCTGGTATTTTGTGTCAGGACTCCCCGGGAGCAGCCAATTGCGTAATTCCATTGCTTGCTGGTGCTGTTGGTGTTTAACTTCAGGCCTGCATACATGAACATTCAATTGGGCATTCAATTAACTGCTGCTGCTGCTGCTGCCAGTGCCGGTCCGCATAGCAACACTACAGAACTTAAATGAGCGTTGCAGAGATAAGACTCTGACATTGAGGCAAGTGTAGTGCAAACGTACTTGTCATGGCCGCGCCAGCGGGGCACGTTCTGTCCAGGTAGGCTGCGTTCAGTCCGATTCAAGCACGGGGCGACAGCCAAACATTAAACGCTTAGGGTATATTCCCATGTAGATAGCTTATTCGGGCTGATTCAGAGTGATTTGGGGTAAACTGGAGTCCAATTAGGGCGGATTGGACGTGGAACTGGGTACCATTCAAATCAAAAATTCAATTATTAGTCAAAACATGGTTTAATGGGTCTGTTCATTTTTGACGGACATATTTCCGCTCCCGGAGTGTCAATAGCACGTATGACCGTATATGTAGAAGCCAGGAGTCTCACACAGAGAAAGTCTATACTGTGCATTCCCAAATCCTGTTAAATAGACACCTTAATACCCTAAAACCCTTATCACAAACTGGAATTTCTGTGGGGTGAATAATCGCATGCAAACATGATTCATTGGTGAATTTGTCGGAAAGGATTGACCCCTCTTCGCCAAAGTATTTTCGACATTTCACATTTTCCACACATGGCTTATCAACCTTCTGGCTTGAAATAACATGCAAAATAACCATACAAGTATGCCAAAAGTGGCCATAACATCGGTCAGGGGCGCAAGCATGTGTGTATGAGACATCCTACAATTTGGCAAAGCACTAATGCATCCGTCGACATAAAATTCATTACCGTAAAAGGTTAAGCAACCGTTGGGTAAACGTGTGCAATTATAATTAAGTGCCCGTGTCTGTCTGACATCACTGTAGTCCGATGCACCTGCATTCAAAAAAAGAAAATATGTTGCACTACATGGCATGTATGGGCATGTTACCTCGTGCAAAACGAAAATGCCAACCGTTGACTTACTGAGGTAATTGTACGAAGTCCAAACCAGACGTCGGTCTTCGTTAGTAACTGGATGGCTGTAGGCCCTGTAAATCGAAGCCCCAGCGACCGAAACACATGCATCCCAGTCAAATTTGTTTCATCGTTGCGGCCATGGTTTAACGTGCACGGGAGGCTGGTCGCCCGATTGGGAAGCAAGTGCGCTATTTGATTGTGGGCATTTTACGTACCAATCCAGAAGCGCTTCCGAAGCAGCCTTGTACTCTGAAAGGTCCTTGAAGTCCGCCAGTGTCTGCAAAAAGATAAGTCAGAAGTGACGTCTAAGCACTGGAGACTTTCAACGTCAAGTTGCAGCTGTGGTGATAAAGCAGCACAAGGTAGCACGGATTGTACCATTACTTGTAACCACGTAGCCACCACGTAGGGTTACCTGCTTCCGATCCAAGCAGAACGCGCGGGCTGACGCCCATGACATCGGTTGATCGTACAAATAATAGAGAGTGCCATAGGCATTGGCAAATGCAACAGCAGCGTTAAAGCTGGATTGCCTCGCAGCAGCTGAGCCGGTGCTTGAGATTGAAGTTGTGAGAGCAGCCTTCTTGCAGACGTATGGCAGCTGGACGTCACACGGAAGATCCTGTGGCATATCCATGCACGCATGCACGCACGTCATAGTACACCGTTTCAAGCAACTGATGAACACGTAAGGTGCTGTGACCAAGCTGACAGCAGGTGACCCAGCTGACCCATGCATGCATAAAAGAAGTAAACTCCATAAACATAAATATCAAGCTCGATTGCGTCCGCAAAATCCGGGGGAGGAAGGGGTATGGACAGTTGATTGTTAAGGTATGATGCCGGGCGTGTGAGTTTCAACCCTCCATGAATGAGGCGCTTATATATATGGCGCGTCCCAAAAGCCAATGCAAATGCCAGGCGGGGCTGCTTTCCCATCATAGTCGTGCGCATACGCCCACCTTGGAAGCCGTAATTAGACACGGCGTTTGGCAGGACCGACATTCGTTACAATCCTTTCTGAATGACTACACAGGTCAAACATATTGCAAATATTCGTAGCCCTTTTGAAATGATAGATATAGATGGCATTGATTGATTAATTTTCAGACGCCGCCACTTACATTCCAGTTCGATGCATCCTTGTCGGTGAGTGTATTCACCTGCAACATGTATAACAATCCCAAAATACAGAAGTTGTTATCACATTCGTTTTTTCTGCAATAATTCTGCAATAGGCCTGGAAAAAATCTGGAAAATAAATCTGTAATAATTATAGCACCTGCACAAAGTAAAAGTACACGTCCATACAGAAAGGAAGAAGAAAGAAAGTTTACGCTGGACCGTAAGCCCTAGCGTGTGTTGTAGGGAGCAGACTGATGCCTCATCGGCGAGTACAGCCCATTACCGCGGTGACCGCCTTTATGTTTGACTGAGATGGGTTGCTTCTCCCACCCACTCAGTGTCTGGGCTCCGTCTCAGTCAAATCACATCTGGGTACCCGCACGCCTTCTTCCCATATATGCCAGACACATTATTGTTGAAGATTCAACCGTGATGAGTTCTACAAGTGCAGGGGACAGGGACAAGGCTTATAAGGGCGGCTTAAAGAGCCATGGGACCTCTCGGTCACTAATTCAGTGCCCTAACTTTCAGGCACTTCCTAGGGATCACACTGTATGGACACACCCAAGCGCGTACCCGCAACCCAATCCGGGCTTCGACACACTGCTCGTTGCCTTGGTTGTCAGGCTGTCCTGTGGCCCAAGCGTTGCGACCCACAAGCGCCGACCCTGAACTGTAGACGAAGCGGCTCGGGTTGCTGGGGTCGCGTGTCAGGCCGAAGTAGAAGCGCGCTGCAACTTGAGAAGTCCGACCAGACATCCACGACCTGAATCCGAGGAGCATGGCATAACAACGGTTACCCGCAGATTGGAAATAAACGATCAACCTGCCGAACTTAAAGGGAAGCTGAACAGCAAGGGTTAATGTGGAACTGTACATACGCGTACGAGTGTTTCTTCAAACCAGATGTACGTATTGACGCTTATGATGACATGCATTACATGCAAGCTGTGCTCAGTCAATATACACACGACCAACCTGATCAGGTTAGCGACGTCGTAGAACTCGTCAAGATCTGGGGCATGATTGGCACGGTTGGGGGGGGGGGGCGGGGTAAGCTAAACCTTTGGCGCACGACTTCGAAAACAATGATATTAAATTTGCACACAGCTAATCTGAGAAGAGTGCACCTCGATGCGTCTTAGAGGAGGGCTCTTAAGAATGCCATGGCATGATGTTACTTTGATCGCGATTCGAAAGCACTTGGCTCCGAAGGTATACCGAGACATAGACGTACCAGTCCACGATGCCAGCCGAGTTCCACGGGAGCGGCAATTGGCGTTTGCTTCAGCGTACGACATAGGACTGTCGAAGTACATGTACTGGGATGCACCACGGACAAACGTCGCTGTTGGCGGAGCAGGCTGCTGAGAAGCGGTTAATGTGCTGTCGGTCGCGTTCAATACCGCGTTCGGCTGGCCGGCCTTGCAAACAAAAGCCGTTTGCCGAGCACATGGCAGCAGTGTTAGTGAACTGGTGTTGCCTGGCAGTGCTTGCAAGGCGCCGCACGACCCCGCACTGCCCAGAGAGCTGTTCAAAGCAGGAGTCCACACCGACATGCCAGGGCTCACGGCCACTTCCTGCGCAGTGGGCAAGAAGGTGACGACGACAATCAACATATACGTGTACCGTTGGATTCATATTAATCTGGGACATTTCCCACATGATTTGCTGTATAATGTCTCTGGTCGAAGAGCTGCGGATCGAGCATGTGTTTGTATTAATACGATCATGCTCGATTAACAGCTCTGTCAACCAGAGTATGGAGCGAGCACAATGAAGGCCTTGGCGTTGTGCAAGTGCATCTATTGTGATAATGGTGGTTAAAAACTCACTGACCTGTGACACACGCCAGCGAATGTCACCGGTCGGCCCTTGCGTGAGTGCGGTCCACACAGGCGTGGATACAACACCGCTGCGCCTCAGCCATGCAGCCACTGCGGCTTCCTCGTCCCGATCGAAAAACCATAAGAGCTCCATACCCTGCAGCGGTCCAGCGATTTGGATTCTTGTGTGTCCTTGCAAGGGATGGGCATCACTGAGCTATACAGTATTTGCTCCCAGCAATGGCACATGCACGGATGCTGGATCCGTCCTATGAAGGATCCCCTGCATTAATTGCCGATCGAATTGCTGAAGGAATGAGGGCAGTGATATGTACACACCTTCGAGTTGCAAATGCGCCGTGCCGTGTCCCAGGAGACAGCCTGACTCCGGTACAGTGTAACGTTCCAGCTTCCAAGGGCGACACTGATATTCCTGAGCGCCAGGACTTCGTTCGAGACAATGTCTGCACGTCAAGGCATTTATCACGGTAAACGCATTGTTGGATAGGGATGCGGGAATCAGCAACTTGCGGGCAGTGGAGACGACACCCACCCGCAGTGCTCTGGTCGGCAGCAGTGCTGGTCTCGCAGACAAACGGAAGGACAGTACGGCAGTTGGCGGCCATCAGGGTGCCGGCTGTGTTGTTGGTAAGTGGCAACTGGTTCATGCCGCAGTTGGTTGGCCCATACCAGTAGTCATCCATCGGCGTCACAGTGGCGGTTACCAAGGACCCATCCAACCACCTGTAAAAGATGGGTGGACAGCAGCAAATAATTGCCATAACGGTACATGACCTGATAAGCATAGATGCGTGCGAGTGGTCGTAAGTGATTGCGTGTTGCTTGGCGCGGCATCATATGGGCACGTTCGGAAGCCACAATGTCGAGCAAGATCAATCGAATGATAGAACCAAGGCAATTACAATGCTGCACTTGTCATGTAATCAATACAGAACGGCAGCTGACGTTAGCCCCTGCTGGTCACCTGTGAAGGCGCCGCCGGTGGCGGCGGTGAAGGCGGCTGTGGTGAAGGCGGTGGTGAAGGCGGCGGTGGTGAAGGCGGCGGTGAAGGCGGCGGTGGCGGCGGCGGTGAAGGAGGTGGCGAAGGCGGCGGTGAAGGCGGCGGCGGAGGCGGCGGTGAAGGCGGCTGTGGAGGCGGCGGTGAAGGCAACGGCGGCCGCGGCGGTGAAGGCGGCTGTGGCGAAGGCGGGGGTGAAGGCGGCGGTGAAGGCGGCGGTGAAGGCGGCGGTGAAGGCGGCGGCAGCGGCGGCGGAGAAGGCGGTGGCGAAAGCGGCGGTGAAGGTGGCGGCGGCGGCGGAGAAGGCGGCGGTGAAGGCGGCGGTGAAGGTGACGGCGGAGGTGGCGGTGAAGGCGGCGGCCGCGGAGGAGTTGGAGGAGGAGGAGATGGTGTACGGACATAAATACCAGGCGTATTACCTGTGAAGTGACTCGTGTTATATAACCCGGTATCTTGCGTCTTCATCCACCTACAACCAAATGGGCCGATATTATACCTCATTATATATGACCAAATGGGCCGATATTATACCTCATTATATATGACCAAATGGGCCGATATTATACCTCATTATATATGACCAAATGGGCCGATATTATACCTCATTATATATCTAAATTGTATATCTTCCTTTGGAAGCGACTGCCAAGGAAAACTGCTGCAAGGGCAGCCTCGCATAAATTACTCTTAGATATCTACTAGATATAATCATCTAGTACATACAGAACATTTACCTGTCAACTCGCATATTGTTTTCGCAAGATTAAGGTTTTAATATGCAGCTTAGGTTGGTGGCTTAAAGTGCAGCAAAGACCCCAGGCATGCAAAGGTGGTGAAAGGCGGAATGGACTGTGCACAGCCACTGCGAGGACGCAGTGAGGACCAAGGACGTTCCCTTCAGAGGGGGGGGGAATGTGACACGGTAGTTACAATATTGTACAGATGCCGTACAATCGGCTGACATACAAGCCTAAGAAAGGCGTCGCACAGCATCTCGAGTAGCCTTTGCTCCGCCCAAGCATTACACAGCGAGTGAGGCGGGCAGCGTCGGGGCGACGGGAAGTGGCAGGGCGCCGGCTGAAGGCAGTGGCGGGGCGCCGCAGTCGGGCGGCGCCGCGGGCAGGTGGAGTGGCGGACACCGGGTCGGCAGAAGAGGCGGCAAGGGTGGAGATCGAATTGGAGAAGGCTTAGGAATACGCGAGCCGAGGGCTTCGGGTCCTGCTTTGGAATGTGCACGGTCTTTTGGAGAAAGGCGTTTTCAAGCTTGACGGCGTGGGGATTAAAGCCTGTGTGACTAGTCATGACATCATCATGGCTACCGAGGCTCACCTTACGGATTCCCTCCCTGATACGTCCTGGCCAAGGACAGCTCGCACGCTACCTAGGGCTGGTGTACGGACCTGAACACCCGACCGTTTTTTGCACTTGCCGTCAGCAGTTGTGTGATTCGGCGCGATCTGCTTAGTTTGCTCTAATAAGTGCTAAGCTTCACAAGTTAAAGTTGTTCTCAGCTGATGTTCGAATGCGGGTTTCACGACCCAGGTGCGCGCCATTCTCTTGTATGGCTGTCAGGCGTGGGACCCAGGTGCGCGCCATTCTGTTGTATGGTTGTCAGGCGTGGGGCCCGTCTGTGATAGCAGGAGCGCTCGAAAAGGCGTCCTCTGGGTGGCGTCGTTAAAACAACAATCTAGCGGAGGGTCTTTTCGAAGCTTGTTTGCGGGCTGATGCGCTACAATTACATTTTTTCATGCGGCAGATAGTGGGGGCGGCGAGGCCTGTCCATCGGCTGCTGTTTGCCGAAATGGCACAGCTCCCGTTGCAGTACTACATGGCCAAACATGTTGTTGGTTGTTGGAATCGTGTTCAAAATCAGGCTAGTTCTCCCACTTTTGCGGTATTACAACAGACAAGGGGTTGGTGTCGGCTTCCTTGAAGCCGGAAAAAGGGCGGGGCCCCGTTCAATCCGTACGGGTGGAGTTGAAGGGCTAGGGCGGCGAGGGCGTGAAGTGTGAGAGTGTCAACATTCCTGCTGATAGACAGCCAGAGCTTTCAGCAATCCGCCCCATGTTTAGCATCGCGCGCCGTCTCGGCACTGTGCAACTCTTCCGGCCAGCGCATTGGCTGAAGTTACTTGACAGTAGACATGCAGTGTATCATTCACACATCACGCAGGCTGACTTGCCAATAGAAGGACAGCGGAACTGTTTGAGAGGGTCGCGATGATGACGTGCAGTTGCCGACGAGAGTGCAGAGTCTTCGCTACCGAGGTATTCGTCATAGAGGAGGCTTGAAAACATTAGGACAGGGAATGTAGAAGTCCCCTAGGTTGCCGACTGGACTTGTTGGGCGGCCCGCAGATGAATCGTGCGTGCATCGGCGGCTTGGCGTCCAACAACCAGCATTTTGCCCCTCATGGTTTGCACCTTGCAACCTTTGTAATAGCAATATGCGTCAAGACGGCTAGCAGAGCTGCTGTGGTGTGGTCGCGGGAAGAATGTTCGCAATGCAAACATAGTTGGTTGCTTGCCGAAACGAAGATTCATTTCACGCCGTCATGTCAGAATCCCACCTTAAGGAACGATGAATCTTCTGGAATTAATTATAGGCCGAGAGGTGTTGGTTTGACCTCGGCCTCGGTCCATGGAGACTGCCAAACTGGTTTGTACTCATACGAGGTTGGGTTCCAATAATAAATTTACCGTGCAATAAAGAATGTAATCTTTTACTTATGCAGCCTTTCCGTTGGCCGAAAGTCTGCACTTGTCCAATTACTTCCATCCCAGATCCCAGAACCCAGAACCCAGAACCCAGAACCCAGAACCCAGAACCCAGAACCCAGAACCCAGAACCCAGAACCCAGAACCCAGAACCCAGAACCCAGAACCCAGAACCCAGAACCCAGAACCCACGGACATGGGCAATCCTACAGGGCGGGGCCCCCCTGGGCGCTTCGCGCTGGGGCCCCGCCCAAAAAAAATACGGGACGCACTTGCTCGCTGACCCGGCTAGGTCTGGCTCACTCTGGGAAAAAGGGGGAGTCTAGACCGACACATCTTTTTGCGAATAAATAATTAACTGTTTGGGACCTCGCAAAGTGTCAAACAAACTCCAAAGGGTCCCTCGCAAACATTTAAATTCTAAAATAACCCCCCAAGGCATCTCGCAAACTTTTCTCGCAAATACAAGTTATTTGCCGCGAGCTGCGGGCGGTGGGGGCCGGCGGGCAAGGGCCACCGGGGAGTAGACGCGGCGGCGGAGCCAACGGAGGCAGGCCCGTCTCAGCCGGCAAGGGGCCGTGGCAGGCGGGGAGGAGAGGCAGCGCGGGGAGCGGGTGGGCAGGCTGCTGCACTGGGGAGGGGGGCCGGGAACGCGGGGAGGCCACTGCGAATGGCAAGCAGCCCAAGGCCAAGCCCGTTGATGGGGGGGGGGGATGGGTTGCGTGAACCTGCGTGAAGTAGGTATAGCACCCGGTACATCAAATTTCTGCAGTAGAATGCGATGCCTTTGCGTTGACAACGCTGACGATAAGATGCGAGTTCGCCAACTTGTCTTTACGGCTCACGAGCTCGCAAATTTCAAAAGTTTAGAAATAAGCTCCTACCGGCGCCTCGCAAAATAATAGCGTTTTTGTACCCAAATTAATTTTTGTACCCAAACGTTTTCAATGCAGGTTGCACCAATATAAAAAACCCCGAAAGCGGCAATGGCGTACCGTTTAGTATACCACTCAATTTCTGTGATGCCATCAGTTTAGCGTGTATGTACATACCCGTTCGTGTTGAACGATTTGCAGCTGGCCATCGCCAGGCAGACGGCAGCAGCAGCCACTGTGTTGAGATTGTCTGATGGAACGCTGCCGGTGAAGCCAGAAACGTACATTCCGATGTCGTTAGCAAGGATGTCATTATTTGCATAGAAGGTGAATCGGTTCAGGATAGTACCTGGCGGAAAGATCGAAAGGGGAGACGCGGATGGACGCTTCAGCAAGGCTACGTACACTCGGGGAACGGCCCAGTCATACAGCGCTATCCGGGTCATGAACCCGTTCATGAACCCAGTCATGCGGCCAGTCATGAAGTGCCTGCAGTCATGAAGTGCTAGTCATAGATGTGTTCATGTTGTGCACTGGTCATGTTGGGCAGTCATATCCCGGGTCATGAGATGGGTCATGCAGTGCGCCATGGGCTGCATAAGATGACTGGAACTGGTCATGGAAAACAACAATCATGACCACATTCATGACCACAGTCATGACCCAATTTCATGACTGGCTGGACTCAATTTATGACTGGCAGGTGCCTACATGACGGTTTCCAGTCATGTTGCGCACTGTAATTTGTTCATGAATTCGGCCATGAATTCGGTCATGATCTGCATCATCATACACACATGACCATGGACTGTCATATTACGCTTACAGTAAAGGACTGCCGTACAGTCCAACATGACCAGAAACAGTCATTGTGCGTGTACGCCCCATGACTGCCGTACGTTCCAACATGGCCAGAACCAGTCATTGTGTGCGTGCACCCCATGACTGCCGTACGTTCCAACATGACCAGAACCAGTCAGTGTGTGTGCACACCATGACTACCGGGCGAGTAATACCATAAAACCCTAAACCCTATAACACGAATCTACACATTGCACTCTGGCCCGGCCCCGTCTTCTTTTCCGACCTCTCTCCCCCTGCCGCCATCACCACCGCTGCTGCCTGCACCACCTCCTTTGCCTTTGCCATCTGCTTCTTGTTAGCGGCGGCCCTGGCAAGGTCCTCCAGCTCCTCCAGCTCCGGGTCGAAGTCACCTTTCCGCTTCTGTAACACATCGGTCAACAAAAGCGTTGCTTAGCACAACTCCTTACAACCAAAAAGCCGTTTTGATCGACTAAACAATTCTCACCAAGCAAGGGGGAAGCCTGCAGGCGTGCACGGGTGTGTACGGCCATCTCACCGGGCTTCACCTGCTGGCTGGCCGGCTTGCCAGCGGAGGTTGGCTGGCCTTCTTCGTCTGCAACTGTGTTACGGTGATGCCCAGCCAGTCCAGCGTGGACTGGCAGACCTTGACGTCTGCAAAAAACACAGAGCACGAGCCTTGGAGTGTGCCACAGAGTGAGTCATACCACCCAAACGTGACACTTGCTTTCCCGTTTGCAAGACACACCTGTGGTGTGGCAACACAAGTACTCTACTGTGTCGGTCCAGCTGTCAGCCAAGCCGACGTACAAGACCGTCTTGAGACGCTTGGGCAGCGCCGACTTGCTGATCATCCCTACCAGGCAACAAGATGGGCAACAGTGTGACGTAGGTGTTGGAACCTGGGAGAGGCATCGGCCATCGAGCAGGCACTTACCCTGCAGTACCGTGCGTCAAACTCGTACAGCTTCAATCCTGCTGAATTGGAATTTGCTAATACAAACCTGGCGGCGTGGCGGGTGCGGCTGCTTGCCACACGCATGCTGGCCGCTGGGTCGCATGTCCATAGGGCCATGCCAGCCATGTATGCAGCTGGCCATTTTTAGGCAAGGGGTTGCGCTGTGACACGCTTGAATGCACCCTAATTTGAATATAAGGGTTACTTACATGGCGAGGGCGGGTGCAGGTGCGGTGACACGGAGTTCCACCTTGTCGAAGTAGCCACATCAGGCCCTTTGTGTTCGGTTCTGTGGTCCATTCGGTTTCATAGGCCTGCATGTTGTTGACTGTGCCTGCTAGCAGAGCTTGCCAGCCCGCGGCATCACCTGCACATGAACAGCAATAACAACAATATCAACAGCGTTCCCTGATATAAGCTCCACTAAAGGAGGATTAACATTTAAACGCTTACATGAAGTCGGTATCACTTGAGTCTCAGTGCGGCTCTTGCAATGTCTACGAGCGAGGAAAGTCAAAGACGCTTCGGGCACATTGACTTTGTCCACAAACCTAGCTATCTATCTCCGGCAGCATTGTCTCCTCGTAGACGTCGATAAGGTTGAGTTCGGCCTTCCATGGAGCAGCCACGGCCCGCAAAGCACTGTCCACTTTGCAGTCTCCGCTGGTCGAAGTGCGCCTCTGGCCGCCCAAAGCATGGTGCAGATAGCCGACGAGAACCAGTGTAAGGACGACCTCAATATTATCAATTTCTGTTCTGTCTATGGAGCCGCGTGCCCTATGGTGCGTCCATTGCAAATTGTTGCCCGACCGGAGAGAACTGTAAGGGCATGCAGAACTACAGCACCGTCTATAAGCTAATAAACATATCTATATTGTAAGGCTTTGATGAAAGGAACACATAGAAGCTAACACAGTTACCACTCAGTCGCTTTTGGGACTTTTGGATCCATGTGGATCCAATGTGCTGTTGGGCTGTTGGCCGCTGTGGGCCGAGCGCACGGTAGCCCGCAAGTGACATAACACAGGGAGGTGTTTATAGGTTTTGTGTGCTTGATTTCCAGTGCGGACGAGAAGTATGTCGCATAGCTAAATTGTCGCCAAGTTTGTCGCCAAATGTAAACTGGAGAGCAGGTCGTATGTACTAATGTGCAATCGAGTACTGTGTACCTGTTCGCCTCACTTTAAACTGCAGATTGTTTTCAGTATTTTCTTGAGCTCCGAACCTTAAGCAAAATGTTACGAGCAAAGTGTGAAAATAGTGTGAAATCAAAAGTGTAAAAGAGCGCAGCCTGGCGCAGCCGAGTCTGCCCCTTTCGTCATTGAGATTAGCGTTAATGTATTTTCTCTAGTTTTCGTTGCCTGACTTGACGTAGTGCACGGTTTGGTTTGGGACAAATGCAGTCCTTTGGTTTCATTCCTTCGGCATCCGAAAGGGTCTTTCCATTGGCCAGCGGCTACGAAATTTCATAAGTTAAACTTGTAATAGTGAAGAAATTTCCATCAATATACTTTCCATTGGGCCCCCTTTACCGCATTACCGGTACGGTGCACAACTTTGATGGACGTACGGAACCTACGGATTGTAAGCCATTGCTCACTTTGGAGCTACATTAACCGTCTGTCAAACGAGTATTATCGCTTAGCTTGTTTGTGTTCGCGTCCTTTGACTTCCCTTGGGGCCGGATCCCATCTATGGGTCCCAGCACCGTCGGCAAGCGCGCGGAGTTGTGCTGGGACGCGACCCGGTTAAGGCATCCATACAACCCTTGCGAATGGTGCAACTCGTGGTGGTAGACCGGGAAAGCGGGGTGGTGTTCCGCCTTGAGGTTGACATGCGCATGGTCATGCTGCAGGTCAAGCGAGCTTCGTCATTAATATTAGCTCCAATGTACTCAGCGGGAGTTCCGTGGAACGACATCGATGAGGAAATGGCCCTCGCCGGTTTGCGGAGCAGGCGTCTGTCGCTTCCTAGCGTCGTGGACTGAACTGTTCGACGCACCAAAAAAGCCTATCGAGCTGATATCATTGCGATGAGTATATGCGAGGTCGAAAGTTTATGACATGGTCGGGAGCACATGTACTAGCTAAGAATATCTTAGCAGGTATCAGGAAGGGACCGAAATGTTACTTTCCATTGGCCGTCCGGCAACTTCTTGCACGTGCTCCTTCAAGCTGCAAAAATTTAATGAGGCAATATTTTGCATCTATGTTAATATTTGGTGCAAAAACTCCAAGAAAGAAGGTGCGGCGGACCCGGCTGGACCTAAGGAAAATTTCCGACCAGCCAATGGAACGACCCTCTAACGCCCATTCTTCTCTATTGGGAAACTCACTAATGCTGTTTTGTAAACCTTTTTACACGGTCATATAACTGCATTTGAGATGACATTTTTCCTAAAGTGTGAACTTTGTCACACTGTACGTTGGGTTCGGTATGGCCAAGCAAAACTACCAATCGGTCTATGTGGAAGGCCCATTTATGAAGCTAAAAGGTCAATATTCACCGATACCTGGATAATTAAGCTTTCCCAATTAACGTCTTACAGTCACACGCATTCTTTCGAGTTGTGGGAATGTAACTAAGCTGCATTGAACGCTAAGCTAAGCGATTATTGCAAGTGTTGGCAACCAGCTGCCTTGCGGCGCCGTGGCAGAGGAGCCTGCCCACCTACTGTGTGCCTCGCTCTGGGCCTCCTGCTCAGGTGTGCGCCTGCGGCTCAGTGGGCAAACATTTCTTGTAAAGCCGTATATAGCGCCCTTCTAATGCGATGGATTGCCGGCTTTGTGATTCTTTCCAGTTAGGACCGCGATGTCACACGTTCGCGGTCGTCATGCCGTCCGTCGCTAGGCTGTGGATTGCCGATGCTTCCTAGTTGCATAAATGTCATAGACCAGAGGATACGTGAGGCGACGGTTCAACGGCAGAAATCCGCTGTCTAGGCGCCTGCCTGTCCGCGGCCGTGTGCTCGTCCGGCCCCATGTTCTGCCAGGAATAGTGACCGCCCCGCGCATAGCCACCACCGGTACCCTGCATCCATGCTTGACACGTCAATTTTTTCGCTGCATTCTGCCAACTGGCGGGCTGTGTGCGTACCCCTTAGTGTTTTGCACGCACTCCCCAGTGCCCCACCGCTATAAACGAACACATTGCTCCAACTCCGAAGCCTCTTCGGACGGCGAGGAACGCACGGTTATGCACAAACACGTAGCACCAGCAGGCCAGAGCCTGGCGTCTCCGTTTTCGACCTTTGCGCAGGTCGCCGTACTGCACACAGACGCCATCACAGTGACCTGTCAGGATTGATGGGCCCCAAAAGGGAGCGCTGCTGGACGGTGGCACCAGCCTTACTTTTACTCATCGTCGTCTCCGCATTGCTGGTGAGGTGGATGGGCGGCTGGGTCGGCGGCCCCTCACAACACCCCGTATATATAGCATGCACAGTTGATACTGTCTGTTGGCATTCGTTGCTTTCTGTCAGCCACGCTTTGCCCATCAATGACTTCGGTTCGCAGCTGCATGCGTGAGCATGGCTGCATGCAAGGCTCGACCGGCAGGACGTCGGCTTGTCAAGCTTTGGGCCTGGGAGAGGGGAAAGGCAAGGGCGAAACAGGAAGCAATGGCTGCCCATCAGCTCAGCACCACGGGGCTGCCTCACGGGGCCGCACGTGGCCTCACAGAGCCTCACGGGGCCTTACTTGGGGGCTCACAGGGCCTCACGCGACCTCACGGGGCCTCAAAGGGCCTCACGGGGCCTCGCGGGGCCTCACAGGGCCTCACGGGGCCTCACGGGGCCTCACGGGGCCTCACGGGGCCTCACGGGGCCTCGCGGGGCCTCACGCGACCTCACGGGGCCTCACAGGGCCTCACGGGGCCTCACGGGGCCTCACGGGGCCTCGCGGGGCCTCACGCGACCTCACGGGGCCTCACGGGGACTCACGGGGTCTCACGGGGCCACACGGGGCCTCACGGGGCCTCGAGGGGCCTCACGCGACCTCACGGGGCCTTACGGGGCCTCACGCGGCCTCACGGGGCCTCACGCAACCTCACGGGGCCTCACGGGGCCACACGGGGCCTCACGGGGCCTAACGGGGCCTCACGGGGCCTCACGCAACCTCACGGGGCCTCACGGGGCCTCACGGGGCCTCACGGGGCCTCACGGGGCCTCACGGGGCCTCACAGGGCCTCACGGGGCCTCACGGGGCCTCGCGGGGCCTCACGCGACCTCACGGGGCCTTACGGGGCCTCACGCGGCCTCACGGGGCCTCACGCAACATCACGGGGCCTCACAGGGCCTCACGGGGCCTCACGGCACCTCACGGGGCCTCACGGGGCCTCACGGGGCCTTACGGGGCCTCACGCGGCCTCACGGGGCCTCACGGCACCTCACGGGGCCTCTCGGCGCTACACGGGGCCTCACGCGACCTCACGGGGCCTCGCATGGCCTCACGGGGCCTCACGGCACCTCACGGGGCCTCTCGGCGCTACACGGGGCCTCACGCAACCTCACGGGGCCTCACAGGGCCTCACGGGGCCTCACGGGGCCTCACGGGGCCTTACGGGGCCTCACGCGGCCTCACGGGGCCTCACGCAACCTCACGGGGCCTCACGGGGCCACACGGGGCCTCACAGGGCCTCGCGGGGCCTCGGGGGGTGTAGTATCTCATGGGTGAATATGGGGCCTTCTCTGACATCCACCCATGGCATATGGGCCTTCTTTGGTGAGATACAACAGGGGGCCTTTGGGGCGGCCTCACGAGGCCGCACGGGGCCTTGCGGGGCCTCGGCGCGTCTTGTGGGGCCTCAGGGGGGCCACACGCCACACGCTATTTGCCGTGAAGTCCGAGCCCCAGTCTGCATGCTATGACTGCCGTTCTCTGGTAACTGCCGTAATCGGGTGCCCCCCCCCCTGCTGGCCGCCAACAGGTACAGTCAGGTGCCCAACCCGCGGTATCCGAGGAGCCCACTGCCTTCAGTCCTTCTCTGTCACACTTCACGAACATCACCGATATTGGCCATGCCCGTCGACGGCTGCTGCAGACAATTCCAAGTATGTAAGGAACTGTTGGCAAACAGTGGATGGAACGTTCAGTGGGATGTACCGGGCCATCCACTGATGTCTGTAGAGCCAGGCACGGCAATTGTGATCAAGGGTACCACCAGGCCCTGTGGCAAGCAAGTTGTAGTGCTTCCTGTAGTAAGGGTCGGCCAACCGCGCTCTAAACTAAACCGGACAGACACTTCCACGCACCCTAATCCGCCCAGCGGCGGGGAGGCACGCAGGAAGATAGGGGGAGAGTACGCAGACGCGTTCATTAATATGCCCTCCCCAACGTGGTACCATGCTGCATGTCGGCACTATGTTGTTTTTGTTGCATTTGCATCAAGCCTTAAATGACTGATGTCCTGAAGGCGTGGGCGTCGGTGTGCTGCATCATTTTCGTGTGTTGGCGCAGGCCCTATATCGGTGTTCAGGTGGTACCAAGGCAGAGACGGTAAGTTAAGGCTGCTGTTGCTGGGTAATAATCCGCTAAAGACCAACACTCGAATTGTTACTGTAGCGGTATTTCCATTCATACTGCAATACGTCCCTTTCGACCGCCAATCGAAACGAAAACGTTCCGAATCACGCGCCACTCTCGAGGTGACTCTTCCTGTCCAAGTACCTGCCGCCGCGCCTTTTCGAAATCGTCGGCAGCCGTATCCACAAGCAACTAAAAGTGAATGTAAAGTAACTTACATCGGGCAACAAGCGGAAGGGGGGCGTGTATGTGGGACGCCGGAAGAGGAGCGCGCGCTTCCCGTCTGCTGCCAGACGCATCCGGCGGGAGGCGTATGTAGGCGCGGCCGGCAGCTAGCCTGGCAGCGCGCGCACCGCTTCCGGGTGGCGACGTCCCGCCGATTCAGGCGCACACGCCAGGGCCGCGCCGCTAGAGAATGACCTGACCCGCGCGGCATCGCCTTGCTGCCCCTCGCTCGTTCCTGAAAGCTCGGCCCCTCCGGCCGACGAGTTCGTGAAACTGGTGAGCGCGAGAGGGACGATACGTGCGGGCGCTAACAATAGAGCAAGGTCCAGTATGGCGACCCGACTGCGCGGCCGCACGCTCGGCAGGGTTTTATCAAAGCCGGGCCCTGCCCCAATGCTCGGTCGTAGCGATGATATGATACGACCCTAGCAATTATCCGCAGTGCAGGAAAGGGATCCCCGGAGTCACTATCGAAACCGTCCGCTTGCCCCCCTCCCCCCCCCCCCCCCACACACACACCTCAAGTACCGACCCTGCATCCACTCGGAAACCAGTTTTCAGTGTGGGATTTTCAAATTCCGCTGCCTTTCCTGCCTCCAATTGCTGCGATTCCTCGGGCAGGCCAGAGATCGACACCCAGGGGGAAAGTGCCGCAGAAAGGGTGGGGATCGGTGGGGTCACGTCAACCCCTCTTGCAGAATGTGTCAGGCAAGTTGGTGTGTTTGCGGCCGCAGCGGCCGCAAACGGAATGATTATAAGCTTTACTCTGATCCGGCTCCATTTTATTTATTCGGGGTGTATAGGGCACGGGCTTCATCCAGTTGCAGCCCGCGAGTTGCGATCAGGTCTGTAGGTGCGCCTGTTTGTGGCGGCCCGGAACCCATCGCCAACCGAGGAGCCTCATGGCGGTTTCTGATCCCGCCCCCCCCCCACCCACACACATACACACACGGGTCTCGCAAGGTGACTTGTGTTGTCAGGTCTGGTTGTGCGTCAACCCAGCCCTCGTAGCCATCGGTTAGTGCACGCCGGCGAAATAAACGGAAACACATCAGGTTACGCCCTAGAAACGATGCTGCCCAAGTACCGGTACCTTTCCAGTGATCGTGACTCAATTTTTGGCTTTCGTTCCAGGGGCCCATTTTCCAGGGGCCCATTTGGGCCCGTTTCGCTCGTTGGCTGCCGGACAAACGGCCCCTCAGAGGCCTTCATTCGTTCGTCGGGCCGGACGGAGTGGACGAACGCCTGGAACCAGCCGGAAACCCTTTAGAATGTCCGTGCCGCCGTCTAAGCTTGAAAACCAGCCGGCAGCTGTTATATAAGCTCAATTTTTGGTTCCCGCCATAACCCCCTGTTCACGCCGGGTCGACGTGCGGCTGTACGTAACTGCCCGCGGTCGCAGCTTATACGCCACTATCTAGGGTTTCCCGTCGCATAGCAAACTGTGTCAGACTCACAGGTTTCGTCTTGAGGCGCACACGTAATTATTTTCGCACAGCGGTACGGTACGGAACAATGCGCGGAGTCCCTGAGGTTGCAGGCTTGCTCGCCAATGCTTGGCCCCAGGGGAGAAACCGGGCCCCAGGGTATATAACTAATCACGGCTACCATCGCTGCGTGCTGCGGGCTCGGGCCCGGTCCTGGTCCGGACCCGAGCCAGCAGAGAAATCGTTCGTCCGGTCAGACGAACATGGTGCTTTCCAGCCCATTTCCTTCGTTTGGCTTGTGTATAAACGCCGGCCTTCGACCGACGTTTTGTTCGTCCGGCCGGACGATCGGGCCTTCGGGCCTCACGCAATGCAAGATTATTCTTTGGGGTTTCGGGCGCTTTCAGCACCCGAAACCACGCAGGTTGACGATAAAATACCAATCGGAGTTTCCCGAACACGCCTTCGGTGGGACACCCGCCAAAGCCGAGCTCTGCGCAGCCCGAAATTCCTTCGGGGCATCCCGGGGCGCCCCCATTCATCTTTTCATAAATGGCAACAACAATATCAAAACATTTGGGGTCCGAATCGGGGTAATGAATCCTGGACCTGCTGAGCTTTCGGCTAGCACCAGCTTCTACCAACACGGCGGCTCCGCCCGACACAGTTTATGGGCCGCAAACAGCTGCAGCAGTAGTAGTCCTAGCAGAGGGAACTGCAGGCATGCGCTCTCCTAGCACAGCAGCTGTACCAGATCATGAGCCTCACGGCGTGCACCTCTTTCGCAATACTGTAACTTAACGCCGCGCGGCCCCACCCCTCCCCAGCACGGCGGAAGCAGAGGGTCCCAGCCAGCGCCTCCTGGTAGGGGCCGCCGTGTTTATTTGAGCCACACGGGCTGGCAAGGCGGCCCCGCTTAGTAAGTCAGCCGGTATCAGCATGAAAGCTCTGGACGCCACAGGACCCCGGAAACCAGTCATCAGGCGCCGCGCGCATAGCATGTCATTGGTCCACACTGATGGCCACAGCCCCACCGGGGCCGCCTGCCAGCTGCTAATGAGCTGCAAATGACTCATTGTTAGCAGCTCGAGTAATGAGCCGCTAATGAGCTGACCGCCTGCCAGCTGCTAATGAGCTGCTGATGAGCCGCAACAATTTAAAAGCAACCTCGCTCGCGAGGTGAACCTCGCCCGTGGGTGGTGATTGACCGCCTCACCTGCCCGCGCGCAAGCCACGGTGCCACTGCTATTCGGCGAGTGCAGAGAGCGAGACTGACCTTCACCGTTGAGGTTTTGAAACGTGGCACGGGGTGCGTGAATCATCAGAAAGGTTCAAACCAAGCATCGTTGGGCTCAGGTCCGCCTTCTCTGTCTGCTGGGAAGAGCTCCGGAGGCACCGACACGCTCAGCTGCTCATCACTGGACTGGCAGAACCGTCGCCGATGTGTCTTGGCCCAGCTTTGCGTGTCTGATGGGGAGCCGACCAGGCCCACAGCCGGTCAATGTTATGCCGGCCCACCTGCACTCTATACGGCGGCCCTGGTCGCCGTGAGGATGCAACAGGCCGCCGGGAACAAGAGACGCCGCCGCCATGCATCCCAAGTTATGTGCTCCAGGCCCAGCATGAAGCTGAGGTGGCACATACAGGTGGCCACAGCCCTCGGAATATATGCACATGATGCCACATGTGCGGTATACGCCCGGAGGCACACATAGCAGCTAGCACAGATCGTCCGGCTGGCACGGGACCAGCACAATCAACCCTGCGGACGGGTTGGGGCCGTGGGGCCCAGACGCCCAAACACAACGCACTCGCTGCACACGCTGTGACAGTGGCTGCCATCCGGGGACGGCGGTAGCTACAAAATGGCGCATACAACAACGGCACTCAGGCTTGCCACCCACGTTGCCCTGCAGCTGCATTCGCCGCTGCACGCAGGCATCCAGGCAAACAGGCAAACAGCAGCAGAACTCAAACAGCCTATCGTACAAGATGGTGGGTGAACCTAGGGCATGGATGTCCCGCCTTGCAGCTGCTTCACAGTGACGTGAGGGCTCCACCCCAAACCAGTGTTCGTATTTTACTTTTGGGCATTCGTTCCTGTGGACTAAATGGGTCCGTTTTGGACCATTTCGCTCGTTGGCTGGCTGACGAACAACCCCTCCGGGGCCGTCATTCGTTCGGCCGGCCGGACGACGAACGCCTGAAACCGGCAAGAAACCCTTGCTTTAAGTTGCCCGTGCCACCATCAAAGATTGAAAACCAGCCGATGGTTGTAAATTGTATACTATGCTTCGAGGTATTATCCGGCTTCGAGTGCCTGGGTACGGCTAGTGCTGCTGCAGCAAACGGCAGGCCACATGCCCCGACCCGCCTTGGCGTGGGCACGGGCGCTGCCTGGGACCTGAGCTAGCAGAGAAATCGTTCGTCCGGTCAGATAACGGGGGTGCGTTTCGGTCAATTCCTTTCGTTTGGCTGGTGGACGACCGCCGGCCTTCGACCGGCGTTTTGTTCGTCCAGCCAGACGAACGGGCATTTCGTCCAATGACCCGGCGAGAGACGACGAAGATACGAACACTGCCCCAAACTTTCATAGCGACTAATGCCCCAGGGTCCCATGAACCTTGCTTCCAAGTTCACTGTTGTCTTGAATCCTTCCTCTACTATTACTGGTTATGAAGTGTTCATATGCGCCCTTGCCTTGCTTGCACTTGACTGCAGCTGTCGGGAATGATATCAAGTGTTACGCTACCGGATGCCCTCTGTATGGAAATATTGACATTGGAGCGGCTGCCACTGCTTGCCTCAAGACCAAAACCTGCGTTGCATTTAACACAGATGGGTAAGGTGACTCCATGGATGGATGGATGCATTGACGGCACATGAACTAACAGCAATTGACGGATGATGGCGTGCGTGCGGTACGTACATGGCCGACAGGTGGTTGAAGAGTTATGCAAATTCCCTGACGACAAATAACCAGTACACAGCTGCCAATGCTGGTATTTTTGTCTTGCATCCCGGGCCGCCAGGTGAGAACGTACTGAAGGCGTATTACTTCATGTATCGGGTACTAAGCTATATACCTAAATATGTGCGGCGGCGGAAAATCTGACAAAGACACTGAAACGTGGGGCGGGTAGCATGCATGCCAAATCGTATTGGAGATGTTTGTCTTGCCTTTCCTTGGGTGATCATCTGTGCGCATTACCCTGAGGAAGGGGCCAAGTCGGCCCCAGAGCCTGCTGCTGCCTGTTGTGATCATTCTGTCTGCTGCATCGCCGTATCTGCTGCATTGAAATTCCAGCCAGTCAGCGTCTTTCACATCATACCCGTGGCCACAAGACCGCCTCCCACGCGCAACCTGCCGTTACTGTTGCTAGTGTCAGTAGTGTAACTTACTCAAGTACCCCACGCCACCTGCAAGCAATGAGCTGTACAGACAAGCAATCTATCCGTGCTGGCTCAAGAGGCTCGCTGTACACTTCTCCCCAGCCTGTCCACCTTCACGGCGGCAGGCACCCTTTTCCTACGCAATGGATGTTGTCAACTGCCACCGGCATTCATCAGCAGTTGGATCATTCGTTCCCTCGACAAGGACCATGTGCGTGTCAAGTCTGTCTGGCTGCTGCTGCTCCTCTTGGACGGATCCCAAACATCTCTGCGATTTTTTCCTGCTCTTCCATTATTTGTTTGCTGTTCCCTGCTGGTGATGCCCACCACTACGTAGCCTTACTGAAGCGGCCATCCGCGTCTCCCCTTTCACTCTTTCCATCAGGTAGTATCCTGAACCTATTCACCTTCTATGCAAATAAAGACATATTTGGTAACGACATCGGAACGTACGTCTCTGGATTCAGCGGTAACGTTCCAGCAGACAATCTTAACAACGTGGCTGCTGCTGCCGTCTGCTTGGCGATGTCCAACTGCAAATCATTTAACACGAACGGGTAAGTACGTACAAGCAAAACTGATGGTCCCACAAGAATTTGAGTGGTAAACTAACAGCACGCCATTGCCGCTTTCGGATTTTTTTTTGTAATGATGCAACCTGTATCTAAGTATATATCAAAACACTCTGTACTGAATAATTGCACAAAGATAGTATGTGCTTTGGCTGGCTCCCCTAACTCCGTAAAATAGGGAAAATGAACTTTACGGCGCCAAAACTGCATTTTACGGAGAAAGAAACCTATACGGAGAGAAGTCTTTCCCAGAGTGATCGAAAACGTTGCGAGGTCTTGAATAAAATGAAATAAAATGCAAAAACCAGGGGGTAAAGGAATTTAATTTCTTAAACATGTCGTGAGAATTCTTCCAATACACTGTGTAATTCCCTGAGACCCCATTGCGACCCGGCCGACCGACCTTGCCGTTCAGTATGATCCTATTTCCGTACAATTTCAAATCACCGAATCGGCCTGGAAAGTAAGCGCTGTGATCTGCGAACAACGTAATATTATTTTATGTAAGTGTTTTACATTTGTTTTCTGGCAGAAAAAATAAATGCTCGCCCTCGCCGAGCCCCGACCGTCCGTCGTCGTTGTCGCCCCCAGCCACCGTCAGCACGCCTACACGTCAGCCTCACCTCATATATATCTGTCTTTTGCCCTTGTATCGATAGGTTGGATGAGAATCTGCCGGATCTTTGTCATACTCCACTCTTCCAAGCAACATCAATTTGCTCTTGCTGTGTGCCTCCAAGAGAATTGAACAACATCCCCTCCCTTTATCAACCATCTCCTCCACCATTTTCCATCGCCTGCCCGCCCCCCTACATCCGCCCCCCCCCATTTCCACCCCCTGCCCACACACTACACCCACGGCCCCCCTCCTGATCATGCATGGAAAGGGGCATCCAATACGTAGCCATCGCCAGCACTCTGGGAAATGGGGGGGGTCAATTCTTCGTTATATGATTCGTAAAATGGCTTCGGGCCTATGTCGTCGCTGCTGGACGACCCCAATCTCGCTTAGGGTTAAATAACAAGTGATTATTAACATATATGCGCAATATCTCGTGAAATGGTTTTCGAAATGAGTTCTTCGTCTGGCTGGCGCGCCGAAGTTCGTCTTTAGTCACCGACGGGCGGAACGAAGGCAAACTGGCTTCGTATGCCCCCCTTCATCACGTCTTGCGACGGGTGGGGCACTTAACGAAGGGTTTCCTTTCCCAGAGTGCAGCCGTACGTAGGGGCGCCGCCTGTTCTTTCTTCAGTGGACAGCATCTACAGAAAGTTGCTTGGTCTTATGAAAGCATGTAATGATATGGCCATTTTAGTTTGGTCAAAAAGCAAGCCCTATCTGAGGGTCCTTGACATTTTGGCTGGGAGTTCCGGAATCACCCACCCACCACTGCCGTGCGACAAAACGCCCCAAACCTTTGCCATGCAATATGTGGGTTCGGAGTGTTCCCATTTTGATCCATCGTTCGGATTCGGTGATTACAAGGGGAACCGGTTTTCATACCGGTTCCTAGCCGTACAGGCTAGACGGACTGTACATCCTACCCCAGGGGCACCTTGGAACGAAGGGGTCCCAAAAGTAAAGCCATCAAGGCCCACCAGCACCAAGCCCACATCGCCATCAGGCCCACCAGCCCCTAGCCTACAGAAGCAGCAGGAGGGCCGCTAGATCCACCATCACCAAACCCTCCAAGCAGGAAAGACGCCACCAGGCGCGTCAGCCCAGCACCCACACAAGAGTCAAGTGAGGTGGCAGGAGGCTCGCGCAGACAGCAGCACGACAAAGTGAAGTGCACACACGGCATGCACCGCACGGCACGGCACGGCACGGCATGGAGCCCATCGTTCGCCCGTCATTCGCCCGTCAGTCGGATGCGACGATTACAAGGGGGACCGGTTGTCACACCGTCATTCGCCCGCCAGTTGGGTACGGTACGGCAGCGCGCACATTCATTTGACGTCTGGCATGGTTTCTGATGGGAAACGGTGATGGTGTTGTGTTGATGGTTTTCATGTGAATTTATTGCGCGCAGCGATGCACAGCATGGGGTTGGAATGTGCGTGTACCGAATGCGCTTCTGGCTTTGGACGGCGAAGGGTGATTTGAGCAACGCGTCGGGGTTTTGGAGCCGGGCACTTTCCACGCGGGATATCAACGCTCGCGATTCCTTTCCTCGGCATGCCATCTCTTTGTAAGCCTAATACGAATGACCCTACGACACCCGCAACGCACTCCCGACACACACTGACGGGCTCAGGGGCTAAGTTCGGCATCATGGGTCTACTTCCTGCGATTGGGCCCCTTGCCCTTCTGTCCCATCTGAATACCCAAAGGAGTTATCCATGTCCGTCATATACACTTAATTTTACCGCATAATATTGTAATTTATATAATCGCGCTCATAGTCACCGCATGATGCACGTGAGACAAACACCTCCCTCCCTCCGGCCAGAGCTCGACACCAAAATAAATAATGAAGGCTTTAGAGCTACTGAATCTATACCCGAATATATATGACCCGCTGCGGTCAGTCATTCATGCGCGTCATGCCGCATCAGTAATGCCGTACAGAACACGGCCACCCATCGCCGAATGTCACTGCGAGCTCGCACCACGCAGCAGCCCCTCTAACGAACCTCCTTGTGCTCGGAGGCATTACTTTGAGCCACATCATATGCTTCTAATGTAACCTTACTCGTGTGAATCAGTTTGAGAGATGACATGCAAATGTTCTTTGTAAATCATTGAAGTTATGCAAGGCCGCCCTTGCAGTTTTCCTTGACAATGGCGAGGTCGCATCCAAACGACGATATCTCATTTTAGATATATAATTTCTGTCCATTTGGTTGTAGGTGGATGAAGACGCAAGATACCGGGTTATCCAGCGCGAGTTACTTTACAGGTACTGGGACTGGTATTTATATCCGTACGCCATCTCCTCCTCCTCCAACTCCTCCGCCGCCGCCTTCACCGCCGCCCCCGCCGCCGCCTTCACCGCCGCCTCCGCCACCGCCTTCTCCATCGCCGCCTTCCCCAGAACCGCCTTCCCCCCTACCTCCTTCGCCGCCGCCTTCACCGCTGCCTCCATCGCCGCCTTCTCCAGAACCTCCTTCCCCAGAGCCGCCTTCCCCTCTTCCTACTTCGCCGCCGCCTTCACTGCCGCCTCCATCGCCACCTTCTTCAGAACTTCCTTCCCCAGAACCTCCTTCCCCTCTTCCACCTTCCCCTCCACCACCGTCCCCCCTACCCCCTTCCCCAATACCCCCTTCCCCCTTACCGCCTTCCCCCCTACCGCCTTCTTCAGCACCGCCTTCTCCAAAACCTCCTTCCCCCAAACCGCCTTCCCCCCCATCTGCTTCTTCAGCACCGCCTTCCCCAAAACCTCCTTCCCCCAAACCGCCTTCCCCCCCATCTGCTTCTTCAGCACCGCCTTCCCCAAAACCTCCTTCCCCCAAACCGCCTTCCCCCCCATCTGCTTCTTCAGCACCGCCTTCTCAAAAACCTCCTTCCCCAACACCTCCATACCCCAACCCGCCATCTGCATCACCACCGTTACCAAACCCGCCCTCCCCCTCACCTCTTCCTCCCCCACCTTCTCCCCTTCCTCCGTCACCCGACCCACTGTTTCCACCTCCCCCACCTTCACCGTCTCCTTCCCCACCTTTTCCGTCTCCTTCGCCACCCTCCCCGTCTCCTTCCCCACCTTCCCCGTTTCCTTCCCCACCTTCCCCGTCTCCTTCCCCACCTCCACCATCTCCTTCCCCACCTCCACCGGCTTGCACTTTCGACATTGTCAATGTAAGTGCCGGCCAGTTTTGTACGGTTCCCCAGCCTTGTGCACAAGCATACAGTTTGGTTCCCATGAAGAGCAGTTAGGGCACCAGCGGCGCTGCGGCTCTTTCGTTGTGGCTGTTTCCCTAGCGACTGGTGAACTTACGTACGTAGCTATGGCGTGATGAGTTGTACGGCCCCGGCGTGATGAGTTGTACGGCCCCGTCAGCTCAACAAGGCTGTGGAAAAATCGTGATAAGAAGGAAACAAAGGCCTACCGCCGCAATAAATAACATCTTTATGTACCTCGTCCTTTGCACTTGTTGCCAACAGTTGCATTCGCGCACCAATATAGACAAGCTCATTTACCTGATCGGATCGGACTTTCCGGATGGCAACGTGGCCGACATAGCCCACTTCTCGACCGACTGTAAGTACCTGCCTCGCTCGTAAGGGCTGTTTGCCTGCGATCCTGCCCGGAACGTGTCCCAGTATGACAGCAACTGCTGCTTCGTTTGCCTTTGTGCTGCACGTGATTGAATTCATGCCTGCACGCGAACGTTGGTGCCCTGCTGATGCGTAGCACAGCACTCCCATCCCAATTGTTTCGAGGGTGGCATTGCGGTAATGCATCGCAGGTGACGATGACGGAGTTGCGGTGAGATCTTATTGAGGCGGTTGGGCGATGAGTAGAGTGAGGTGTCGGGCATATAAGCCATGGACAGTGACCTACCAGCCCCTTCTTGACACTCTGACAAGTTCGCATTTTCTCGGGAAATTGAATACAATGGGCGATCGAGGGATACAATGCACGCAGATAGATGGTGCAAACGCAACTTCGTACTGGAGATATGCCACAGTTCTATCTCCTTGCTACGTAGGCATGCCACATCCAAACATTGATGGACAACCCCAGCCCACCCAAGTCCACCTCCCACGTCTGCAAATACAGGACATAATCCTTTACGTGCCCAAGTCAGATGGTGTGCCCTACTTCATACTGCTGACGTCAAGCACGGGATGTGGCGCGGGCGAAAGTGCCGACAGCTGGCAATGGGCGACGCCGGAGAACTGTCCTGCCTTTTTCGGTAAGTTAGCCAACCAAGCCACTCGGTGCTGCTCCAAAGTGCTGAACTGCGGGTGTCTGCATGGGTCCCTCTTACCAAGGAAAGGAGAGATCGGAAAGTTTACGCTGGACCGTAAGCCCTAGCAGGGAGCAGTCTAATGCTTCATCGGCGGGAACAGCCCATTACCGCGGTGACCGCATTTTTTACTAAGATGGGTTGCTTATCCCACCCCTCCGCGTCTGGGTACCCGCACGCATTCTTCCCAGATATGCCAGACACACCACTGTTGAACAGTTAACCGTATTGAGTTTTACCAGTGCAGGGGGCACGGACATGGCTGAAGAGTAATCATGCGATCACCTGCTGTTCGTCCCACACCAGGGCCCCCATCGGCCACCCAACAGTCTGCGAAGGCCGGGATCGAACTCATGACCACCATTTCAGTGCCCTAACTCTCAGGCACATCCTAATATTCGCCATACATACGCGTGCGCAACCGATAACAGGTTTTAACACATGTGTATCTAAAGGCACGGTAGCAGAGAGATGAGAGTTGCGGCAAAGCGTACTCGACTTCACTGCGCATTACGTAATAATGTCACCATGAACGGCTGCTAGCTGCCCTCCATATATGCGTAACCTTCGTTCCCCGCCACCTACAGATGCGTCCCTCAGGCCGCCATCATCGAAAAATCCTCCCTCGCCCGCTCCTCCTTCTCCATCACCGCCACCACGTCCACCACCACCACCGCCACCGAGCCCACCACCACCACCACCGCCGAGTCCAGAACCATCACCGCCACCGAGTCCACAACCACCGAAGCCACCAAGTCCACAACCACCACCGCCACCGAGTCCAGAACCATCACCGCCACCGACTCCACAACCACCGAAGCCACCAAGTCCACAACCACCGAAGCCACCATCCAGACCACCACCCACGCCGCCGTCGCCGGGGCCCCCTCCTTTGCGGCGGCCACCATCGCCTAAACCCCCTTCGCCTAGGCCACCAACATCCTCGGCGGCATCCAGCAAGACCACGGATGTCAACCTCGGCACGGATGGAACCGACGTGCAATCCGGTGGCAGCACCAGTAGCGGCGATTTGCAAGAGCAGGCAACACTCGCACCGGCGGCCCTCTCGTCTGCCTCCGAAAACAGCAACGCAGGCTCAAGCAACAGCGGCGCTTGGATCAGGCCGGCAATCATCGCTGGAGCGACGTCCGGCGGACTGGCGCTCGTGGGCTTGCTTGTGCTTGTCGTAGCAGTCGTGAAAACACGCCGGAGGGCGAAAGTTGCACCAATCGGCGGCTTGCAGGCGCCCGAGGAGGCCCCACCTCAGACGGTCGGAAGCCATCGCCGGATTGCTTGGAAGGAGCTGGCAGGACAAAGTGGGGTTCGTAGCAATGCGTAGCTGTGGATGTTTTTGTACTACTCATGTGCAGAGGCAGATTACTAACAGGGAGTCCCGGGACGCCGTGTCCCGCCTTCCCTACTTGCTGCCGAACGATATGCGTTCCTGCATATGTAGGTCGCTTGTCTTCGTTCTTAGCCATTTGTTATTTGCAGGGTGGACGCCGCACGCTCGTTGACGCTCTCTGCTAGTGAAAGGGGGCAATCAATGTGTCGTGCGCAGGATCGATGGAGCCGGGTGTCAGGGTTGCTTGCTTGGTTTGTATGTGGGCTGCTATCTAGAGTATGCACGCATGCGCGTGGTTGTATACGTATGTCAGCAGCAAGGGGCTGGAGCACCAGAACCGGTTCAGCAGCAGCAAGTTCATCCCGAGCAGCAGCAGCAGCAGCAGGGCTTATTCCAGCACGCATTAGTATGCACCCTTGCGCGTCTTGAGAGCAATCGATATGACGAATGGCGGCTAGCTAAACTGTTTCAAATAAATTATGAAGCGAGCATGTACGTATTCCGACACGTGCAGCGGTGGTTTGTGTGGGCGACTTGGATCCAACGAAGGACGGAGTCCTACTTATTACAGAAAGATATAATTGTTGTAGCTTGCCCTTTATATATCTTGCTCAGTGCGATTGACATTGCACGCATGCCCGTGCTGCGGCGGCTTGGAACGAGTACTGCAATTCCAGCCGGCCTAACGACGCGGTTGGGTTGGCCCCGATAATCTCCCAAAATGTAATCAACGCCTTATCCAAAAGGGATAGAGCGTGGGGATGTTGGGGGACGATGATAGCAGGTACTGTGGGTGGGGAAGCTGCACCTCCTTTGTGACGGGTGCCAACGGAGGCGAACGAACGGTGGGACGTCATTCGCTCGTCTTATCCGTTTTAGTTACCGCACACATGATGTATTTTGGAGATGAAGTCACCGTCAGGGTGCAAATGGAGGCAGCGCTGCTGGGGGGCCACCAGTCTCGGCGTTCACGGCATTAATGTTTTCCTTGCTTGCGGGCACACCAAGTCGAGGCTCTCTTACCGGGAGAAGGGTGTGTGCCGGCTAGAGCAGCACAGCGTATGCCCAATCATTTGTGGTCCGCATGGAAATAAAATCCAGGCGGTGGCGTGAATGAACGCCATGCCCCTCCGCCTCTCCCCGCGGCCGTTGTGCCCGCAGCCGTTGAGTCTGCAGGCAGCATTACCATCTCCGCCGTCGCCGGAGCTATGGCATGCACCGTAACTACGGTCATGACCGTGCTCGAGCACGGTCCCCAATAAATACCGCAACTACGGTCAAGACCGTGCTGAGCATGCTCAAGCGTGCTAAGCCACGCCAGTGCAGATTTAGCCTGCCAAAATGCAGTGATAACGTTTCTATAGCTAGTGCAACCATATATTCCGACACAATTGGGGATCTGTCCATCCCTTGCTGGTGTTGTTTTGCTCAAGTGCACTTCATCCCAGCCATGCTCTGTGTGATGGCCGCCCTAGCTAGGCCTGTATGCCGGCAATCCTGCATTTATAGGTCATGTGCAAGGCATAGACCGCGCGAGCATGGCGGTTCCCTGTGTCTAGCAACGCAGAGCACGTTGTCAAAGTAGGCGCTTCCCTGTGCCGCCTGAGCACGGTCCATGCCAAACAGCCGAGAGCTGATGCCCGGGCTCCGGTCAACGACGCGGTATGAGCGCAGGCGGGGAGGAGTAAACAAACCGAGCTAGCAAAATATAAAGAACTCACCCAAACTAAAGCCAGGCGAGAGCAAGAAAACCGGGAGCAACCACCCGGCACCCCCCGTTGGCGGCGAAAGGCCATCGTACACGTAAGGCCCTCCGCTTTCTGCGCCCCAAAACTAATTTGGAGCCGTTGGAAGTCTAAAAATTAAGCTTTGGTGCGCCTCGCGCGCCTTTACAGCTCACTCACAACGCCGACAAGGCGACTTCCCTTCCAACGGGAGCCCAACAAACCCACACCGGGCACGGCGCCCACGACTGCAACGACTGCGCCGGGTACCCCGGAGCAACCAAAGCCCCGACCGAAGCTGACCTTCCGTGTCTGACACCTGCTCTTAGATCGACGTAACCCCGGACGAGAACTCCCTCAACTGCACCGACTGAGCCCTACCGACGACTGACAGCGAAGCCTGCCCAGCCCGGCTCGATTGCCCTGCAACTACTCGCTAACTACTAAACTTCCGAACGGCGGAGTGACTACCGAACTAAACAGCAGCTGCCACCAAGCACAAGGACCGGGACCTGAAAACGAAGAAAACGCTACCGACGCGGCCACCCAAAAGGGGAGAACGGGTTGTGGGGGTTGAGAAAGCCCCGCGGGACGCAGCCTACCCGGCCCCCCTCGCGATCAACCGACGCACGCGTCCGACCCGACGCCGTCGCGCCTGCCAGGGGGCCCCCGGCTTCCCGCGGGGAACGTCTTAAAGCGCCCTCCCGCGGCCCTTCCGCCACGAGGACCGCGAGACACTGCACCCCCCAACCCAGTCCCCAGCTCTGTCGAAACCACCACCCGTATACGCGCCCTCACTGCGGACTGCAAGTAACTGTACACGGCACTGGACCGCCAGCGACCGTGCTGCTGGATATCCTCAACACTAACCCCTGCATTATTGGCGGCCGCCGTGGCGCCGCCTTTCCGTAGACTGTGGGACGAGAAGCTCTGGAGGTCAACCTCCAACCCCGGAACAGCCCCCTGCTGCAGGTCCACCAGCCGCTGCCGCAGGCGCCGGGTAAAGTCCGCCTTGCCCAGGCCCCTCCCCCACCTCAACGGGCCCTCCAGCCGTGCGAACAAAGGCGCCTCGGCGGTTGCTCCACGGTTGCGCGCCACCCCCAAGTGCCTGAGCACGACGCGGGCGACGGGCACTCCACTGCCTGAGAAGGGACAATTCGCTTCGACGCAGCATACCAAAGAAACCAATCACCAACCAGCAGGCATCCAGAGCACAAACGTCAGCCTCTGCGGGGAACGCGGCGGCCCGACCCGCGAGGAAACCGACCAGCGCACGCAGCGCCGGGAGGGGAAGCGCCGCCTTGGCCGATGAACCGAGAGCCCGCGTAGGCTGCAGCACCGGCCGCGTGCGTAGTGCCCCTGCCAAGGCCGCGCGGACCTCCAGATCTTGCCGGATCGAAGCCGACGGTGGTACCCCGCGGGAGCGCTGCCAATCCGCCAGCGCGCTTAGCGTGCCCTCTTTTGTCGACCGGGCGTACCGGTCCCCCGCGTACGCGAGGAACAAACACACCTGTTTTCTGTTCAAATCCGCGCCAGGTGCGGAGGGTAACACCACCTCGGCGGGCACCCCCAAGATTTGGGTGTCAAAGTTGACGAAGCGCTGCCGGCCCGAGTCGTAAGTGCCCCCCGAGCCCGCTGACACCGCACTCGCCCGCATGATCATCAGTCGGGTGGCCAACGCCAGGGCAGTCGGAGCCGGCCCGTCTGGAAAAGAGCCAGCTCGAACGAAGGACACAACGCCGCCGGCATCAGAAGGGCTCATCACGGCTTTCCCACCTCCTCCGCCTCCGCTTCCGTCCCCATGTGAGACGAAGCTGCTGGCTAGCCACAGCTAGCTGGCACTTCGTTCAGCACACACGAAGACTGTTGTCACGCCCACTGAGGGTACGAACGGTAACGCACTGGACACCCTATCTCGCAAGGCACTGGCGGGAATGGAGAGACAGGTGTTTACACGACATTTCATGAACATTGGCCCCCCCGTAATTGGCCCGGTGCATGTTCGGGGGTGGCCTGAAAGAAAACTCGCTTTTAGCTGGTGGGCAATTTCATGTGAAGCGCACAGATAAGTTACTAGTACGTTTGGGGCTCGCCGTTGATAGCTCTTGCAGAACCCGAGTGTGCCCACTGCCCAACCCAAGTGAACACACAAGTAAGCACCACCCTGGCACGGACCAAGGCGGCCCGGCAGCGCCACGCACGTACGATGAATGATGCTGTCATGCCCCAACGCTGGCAGGCATGTGCCCGCGACTCTGGGTAAGCGGACAGCAGCGAAGCCAAGCCATTGCGGACGTCCGCGATCGGCTTTCGGGCTTCGGCACCTAGCTGAGGTCTGCAGACCATAGCTAGGTGTTGATTTCCAACGGCACGCACGCCGTTTGGACGGTAGCCGCGAGAGCTGCCGCATCGCTGCCACGGAGCAGCTCAGGACCTAGGCCAGGTCCTCGCGCCACGAGGCGCTCAACACTCTGGAGGCTTTAGAAGACGCAATGTCAGCCTTCCGGCTCGCCGACGACTTTGACGTGGACGACGAGTATGATGCCCCGCGCGAGACGGGGCTCCTACCTCGCGTGCCTGCGTCGCCAGCCGACCGGCGACATCTTAGCGCTTTGAACAGGGTCGGGCCACAAGACGCCCGGGCCACACAGGTCCGCCTGGCGGGCGGCCTGAGCCCTCGCGAGTCGTGACGGCCAACCCGAGCTCGTCACTCAGCCTCTGCCACCTGCCTGAACCAACCAACGGTGGCACCCCCATCCGCCAGCAGTCGCCTCCTTCTGGCGCCGGCTCCCGCCTCTTTCTCTGCAGCCTGCGGAGCATCCACGGCGCCCAACCACCACGTCCACGTTCTCCCCCGTCACCCCTGCCTTCCCCGGGGTCTCTGGAGGGCGGCTGGCCGCTCATGGCGGCCGCTGCCGCTCTTAACCCCTATGGAGGCGGCTTTGAGGCTCTGACGGCCTTGGAGGCGCCCGCCGCCGCCCTCGAGGCGGCAGGCGGGCGCCCCCGGGCAGTGGGAGCTGCGGAGCCGGAGATAGCAGCGGAGACGGGGGAGCGCGACGCTGCAACCATGCGAGCCGCGGCGACGGGTTTAGGGTTTAGGGGCTACCGCGGTGCCTCCTCACACGCCCTTGTCCGTCTACCACACGGCGGACGGACAAAGATGGTCGCACAGGGTAGAGGTTTGAGGGCTCGAGCCCCTTGGGGATCGAGCCCGGGCTGCGGGGGAACAGCGGTGTGGGACGGGGGAACCTCCTGCTGCAAGGGGACAGCCCGGGGTTTGTTTTTGACGCCCCGCGCGTGCAGTTGCCTGCGGGGGGCCCGGCGGAGGGCATGGTCAGGACTGTGCTGGGTTACCGAGAGGTGGCACAGGGGGGCGCGCGCCTGCATGCGAGCGTGCAGGATGATCAGGATCAGGAAGGGGCAGATCGCGAGTACGTAGACAGGCTCATGGCCCGACTGCACGCTAGTGGCGCGATTGGCACCAGGCCGGTGGCGCGCGGAACGGGTCCTCCGGTGGGCCCGCCTGCGCGGGATGCTGATGAGCTGCAGGCCGTACTGCACGCCCTGCGGTCCATTGGTTGCATTCCCCACGCAACCCAGCGCCCCCGCGACGGCGCGGGAGGGGGGCACGAGCGCCGGGAGTCGCACGGCGAATACGCTGCCGCCGCCCATGATAGGACAGACTCCAACGGGGTTGGGGGCCGGCCAGGATCTGCAAATGGAAGCCGCCAGTTTCGGACCCGGTCCAGATACGCCCCCCGATCTGCTCTGGACTGTTGGGCAGGTGGACACCATCCTCTCTTACAACCAGCAGCGGATTGCTAGGGGGGGCCGTGTCGCGCAGCTGTATGCCCTTGCGAGCCGGCGCACTCTGCCCGATACGCCCACATCCAATCACTTAGTCGGGCTTCCACTACCCACACAGGCGGATCCTGCGATTTTGACAATTTCCTTAATGTTGTCCAACGTCCCCTATGCCTCCTCCGAGCGGGGTTGCACGGAGGCCGAGCTCTACTGGGTGGAGCTCCGCCATTATTTCAACAGGACCTGCCCGCCGGTACCTCGCCGCGCCACGCTGCCCGCGGGTGCGGTGGGGCTGGGGGCCCCACTTGCGGCACCGCCACCGCAAGCGGCCAATGCCACCCCGCCAACAGGGGCCCCCTCATCCGGAGGTGCGCCGCCGACGCCGCCCACGCCGCCGCCTGGCCAAATTCCCCACCACCTCCATCTCCGTTGCCGTCCCCCTCCGGCGCCTCGCCGTCTGTGACACCAGCCGCGACGACGACGCCGTCGGACATGTCGGCCGGCGTGCAACGCCGGCCGGTCGAGATCGTCGCCCTTCCCCAGGACGACTGGGAGCCAGCCAAGCCCGTCCAGGGCCAGGGCTACGAATTCGATGGCAAGCCCCAGAACCATACGGCGTTCAAGTCAAGGTAGAAAATTATCTCGTCACCGCGCTGGGGCCACGGTCTAGTGCTCGCTACAAGCACGCTGATTGCAAGCACGTCGTAACCGTGCTCGTCAGCATGTTCCTCAAGGCGGACAGCCCGCCCCGGCGTACATAAACGTAGCAGCGCATCGGCGAGCTGTTCGACGATCATTTCGCCGAGTACAAGGCCGCTGGCGGGGATGCGGCGCTCTACCGCGGTCAGGCAGCGCCGCGAGAGGGCGCGCGCAACTTCGTCGACTTCTGGCTCGCCAACGTGCTACAGATCACGGCTGGCAACGGCGCCGTTATCGAGCAGGAGTACGACGCGTACGTGTACCCAGTCGGAGTGGACCCAAACACCGCCGTCACCGAGTTCACCAGCCGGTTTTCGCTGCTGCCCGCTGAGACGTACGCCGAGCCTAGGAAGGCGCAATGGTTCCTGCGTGCTGCCATCCGCGCTCTTGCCGGCTACAAGCAGCTGAATGAAGCGGTCCTGCGCCTCCGGACCGAAGACACGTTCCACCTGCTCACGCTCCGGCAGGCGGCCAACATCATCGGCGCCATGGTGGGGGGATCGGGGCTCTCCGGCTTGCAGCAGCGGCCTCCACACACGCTCAAGGAGGATGACGACGGCGTCGGCGGCGGCAGCGGCCGGGGTACAGGTGGCGGCAGCAGTGCCACAGTCGGCGGTGGCCCCAGCGGCAACAGCAGCGGCGGCAACCGTAATGGGACAGGCGGCGGAGGCGGCCGCAAGAACCAGACGGTCAACACGTTGGCGCCGTCCGGCAACAGGTCCAAGGGCAACGCCGCCGGCGCCGAGCCCGACCAGGCCACAATGGCGGCGGCCGCGGCGGCAGACAGGATCTGCCCCGGGTAGCCCACCAGGACAAAACCTGCGGCCTGCACCCCTTCCTGGGCAGCAACCACAAGCAGCGACACTGCAGGGGTCCAAGCGGCGCATAGTGACGGATCCGGCGGGGCTGCTGGCGGAGATGCAGGCGAAGGTGCACGAGGCGCGGCAAGGGCGGGGGCTGCCGGCGGATTTGACGGACAAGTCTGTGCCAGCTTTGGCTTTGGCGCCTAGCGTCTCGCAGCGCCAGGTCGACCACATGGACGCTCAGCTTCAGCAGCTCCAGCAGCTGCTGGCGGCGCAGCGCATCCCGTCGTCTGCTATCTCGGAGGCAGCGGCCCCTCTGTCGGTACAGATGCTCGCATGGCGGCAGCAAGCCGCGCAGGCATCGCCACCCCCACCACAGTCGGTGGCCCCCTCGGCAGTATCCTACCACCAGCACCCGGCCACGCCCCAGCTGCAGCACCTGCCTGCGTCGTACGCGGCCCCCGCTACGCCACCGCCGCCGCCACCCCGGCCGGCAGCGGTGGCGATGCCTGCCGCCATGCCGGGCCCGTACGATGCAACGCCCCGCCCTTCCATAGCGCTGCCCTTCGGGACCTACGCCGTCTGCCCGGTCGGCGCGACGGTGGCAGAGCGCATGCAGGGCCAGCAGAACGGCCATGCACCTGCCAAGGCTCCGGAGAAAGGCCCACGGTCGGCCGTCGCGCCCGGCTCTTACGATCACACCGCCGTCGCCGTGTTGCATGGCCCGCTGACCCAGGCCATACAGCTACTGGACAACGCACGAAACTGCCTCGTCCAAATACAGTCGTCGGCCTTGGCCGCGGTAAAGCCAGCGCCGCCGCCACTGGTGGCAGCGCAGGCAGCACCGCCGGCCGCCGCGCTGGCGTCGCCTGCAGCCGCCCTGCCGCCGTCGCCATCGGCGTTGGCGCTGGTGGCGCTCGCGACGCCGGCAGCCGCACTGGCGATGACGGACGCCTCGTTCCACCCGGCCACCACGGCCCTGTCGGACCACGACGACCTGGCGCGGCCGCTGCCGTACCTGCAGCAAACCTGGCCGGCAGAGAGCCTGCTGGTGGGCGGCGAGTTGGTGCGCGACGTGCTGGTCGACACCGGCAGTGCCATCATCATAGTCGCGCAGCGCTTGGCGGATCGGCTGCAGCTGCGGTGCCAGCCACGGCTCGAGTACACCGTCACCACCGCGGCGGGCCGCTCAACGCTGCTTGGCGAGGTGTGCGGGGGCCTGACGCTCACGTTCGGTGACGGTGCGGGTCAGAGCCACACCATCTGGCTGCCGGCCATGCTGGCAGCGGACTCCGGCGCCGAGGCCTATGGATTGCTGCTGGGCATGCGCGCACTGCAGCCGCTTCAGTCCCGACTCGACCTGCGTGAGGGCCGGGAGAAACTTGAGATGTGGCCGCCGGGACACGGGTAACTTGGCATTCCCATCATCATCCGCTGGCCGTCCCTGGGCGGCGGTGGCGCAGCACTAGCCGCGAGCGAGGAGTACGCCGCCATGGACGCAGCCTGCCAGGAGCTGCTGGAAGCCGGGATCATAGAGGAGAGCCGCTCAAGCTCCTTCGCCATGAACGCCACCCTGCCGCCCAAGCGTGCGGCAGACGGCACCTGGACGCAGCGGCGGTTTTGCCAGGACGCGCGCGAGCTCAACGCCGCCACGCTGCCTGACCTGCACCTATCGCCGCTGCCAGAGCAGCTTTTCCAGCAAGTGGGCGATGCTACGTGGCTGACCAAGATGGACTGCCGGGCCGCCTTCCTGCAGATCCCGCTGGCGCCCGAGCACCGGGAGCGCACTAGCTTCTGGTGGCGCCGGCGGCTGATGCAATACAAGCGCCTGGTGTACGGCCTGCGGAATGCCACCGCCCACTTCCAGCGCGTCATGGACCACGCCATCCGCAAGCACGGCCTGGAGGAGTTCGTCGTCTGCTATGTGGACGACTTGCTTATCTACAGCCAAACGGCGGAGCAGCACCTTGAGCACCTGGCTCGCGTGTTCGCCATGCTGCGGGAGATTGGCATCCGGCTCCACCCGGAGAAGACGCTGGTGGGCGGTGACGCGGTCGAGTTCCTGGGCTTCATGGTGTCGGCGCAGGGCCTGTCGCCGAGACGCGCCAAGGTGGAGGCGCTGCTGGCGCTGGAGCCGCCGAACTCGTCGGCGGCTGTACGGCGGCTGCTGGGCATGTTCTCGTATTACCGGGGGCTTGTTCCGCACTTCGCTAACATCACCGCGCCACTCAACCTGTTGACGAGCACCAAGTACGTGTGGCAGCCCAGCTCGTGGGGGCCGGGGCAACAGGCAGCGCTGGACGAACTCAAGCGGATCTACACCCAGATGGACGGGCCGGTGTTGAGGCGGGCCCAGCCGGACCGGCCGCTTATCCCGCATACGGACTTCTGGGGCGTAGGCATCAGCGGCATCCTCGGGCAGTTGGACGACAGTGGGCAGGAGTACCTGTGCGCGGCGGTCTCAAGATCGCTCAACGTGCACGAACGTAGGTACGACAGCTACAAAGGCGAGCTGCTGGCGGTGGTGTGGGCGTGCAAGATGTTATATTCTTACCTAGCGGCCCGCCACTTCACCGTCGACACGGACCACGCGCCGTTGTTGTGGCTCATGTCGCAGCAAGACGGCCTGCCGGCACAGTACGCTCGGTGGGCCCTGCAGCTGCAGGCGTTTGCCTTCGACGTGGCGCACCGGCCCGGCAAGCTGCACCAAAACGCCGACGCCCTCAGCCGCCACCCGCTCACGTCTGCACGCGACGGCACAGGCGCACGCGTCGACGAGGAGGGCGACCCGCTGCGCCCGCCACCCGTGCTCGTCCACTACCCGGGCGCGAGCTGGCCGCTGTACGCATACTCGCGTGCGCCGGAAGGCGCGCAGGCGCCGGCAGCGGTCGTCACGCACTTGGCAGCCGTAGCCAGGTGCTCAGCGGCCCTCGCCCGGCGTTTCTCGGTGCAGCATGACCTGGATCCGGCCACCAGCCTGGCCGCCGCCCCCGAGGCAGTCGGGCCGCTCGCTGGTCTGACACACCTCGCTGGCCCAATGCCCGCTGCACGCGCCGCATATCTTTGCGTGCACGCGGTGTGTGCTGTGGTCAGTGTGGGGCTGCCGGTCATGGCGGCATCGGAGCTGGAGATCTACGACGAGCTGGAGGCCTTGGCGGCGGGACAGCCCGCCGCCGGGGAGACGGAGGCCTTGGCGGCGGGGCAACCTGCCGCTGGGGAGCTGGAGGCCTTGGCGGCGGGGCAACCTGCCGCCGGGGTGTCGGCGCCTGGCAGACCCTCGGGGCCGCCGGTCGCCGGCGACACTACATTGCACATTGCCGTTGCGCTCGTTCGCGACGAAGCCGCCACACTACGGTCTCTGCGCGCGGTTCCGGCGCTTGCACTGCGCCTCCGCACTGGAACGGGGGAGATTCTCGGAGTAAACACATCACTTGTTCAACACATCCTCTTTCCGGCAGCAGTAGGGGGCACTGGGGTTACGATTCTGGAGCTGCCGGGCGGCCTCGCTTCTGGCCTGCTCGCGTGCCTGGGTTTGGGTTTTCAGGTACAGCGCTACGTGCACTTGTCATGCGACGCCCGCGAGCGGCGCGCGGTGGCACAACTTGCGCCTGTTTGGGGGATGCATTACGACGGGCAGCTTTCAGCAGGGGCTTGGGATTCGGGGCTGGTACCACAGTTTAGCACGCCCACGGAGCTTCTCCACTGGGGAGCGACAGCAGCAGCCGTCGAGGCAATGGGCTTGGGGGACATGTCTGTGTGTTTAGTAGTAGGCAGCTGGGGGGGGTCCACGTTTTGGGATACGCAGCACGTACTCAGTTTCTTGGGAGGATTGCAGCACTATCGCAGAGAGCGGCGTCTACCGCCGCCGGCCTTCCTTCTTGAGGGTCCTCACATCAGCATCGACGCGGCGCCGGAGGCGGGTTGGCCCCTGGGCTTGCCATCGCCTCTCGACGCCGCGGTCACTGGCGCGGCAGTTCACCGCTTGAGCTGCCCTTACACGAACCTCGCCAACGCGGTGCACTTGCAGCACTGCCTCGCTCAGCTGCGGCCACCAGAGGGCCGCAGCCTGGCCGCGCTGCTGCCGTCCGGGCATAGCCCGGCGGCGGCATGCACGGTCATGGCCCCGCCACCCTCGGTCTCGGACGCGCCGCTACGGGCGGGGCCCAACCGCACTCCCAGCCGGGTCACTGCGGCCGCCTACTCGGCGGCGGCTGGCTTTTGGCTGCGGACGTCGCGGCACACAAAGCTGGAGCTGGAGCTGGAGCTGCTGGAGACGTCATCCCCGCCGCCGGTCTTCCAGTTCACTCTCTCCTTCTGCATGGCGCTGCAACGCGCGTTCGTCACGCCGCACAAAATGCAGTATCCTGCGGCACGGCACCTCGTGGCCTCACCGCAGGGGGGGGAGCGCGCTGCCGCCGCCGATTTCTTCTGGGGCCGCGGCAGCGGCCTCGGGGTCGGTGGCAGGACTGGCGGGAGGGGCAGCGCCGCCGCTGCCGGCCTTAGCGGTTTCCGCTGTGGCGGTCCGCTGGTCGGCGGCGGCGGCCTGGGATGAGGAGCTGACGCCGCTGGCCTGCGCCTTGCTGATACAGCGGGCGCCTGGGCTAGCGGTGGTCATGGCCACGGCTGGGCTTGCCTCGGCTGTGGATGCGCAGGAGAGCGCATTGGCGGAAGGGACCGACCCTGACGTGTGGCGCACCTCCAGGGCGCGCCGGCGGGGGTCGGGACCGACGGGCGGCCGGAACGGCGCGTGCTCCGACGGGCCGCGCTGTACCGGTGGACGGGGGATCAATTGCTGAGGGCCTGCAGTGACGGCTCGACGCGGGTCTGCCCGCCGCCCGACGCTCGGGAGGCCATCGTGCGGCAAGTGCACGCGGTGGCCCACCTGGGGATACGGCGGACCTTGGCGCTGGTGCAGCTGGGTCACTGGTGGCACGGACTGCGAAAAAACGTCCAGCGGGTCGTGCGCAGCTGCAAGCTGTGCGACATGACCAACAGTGGCGGTGTCGCGCGCCCGATCCAGCTGCAGCCATTGGCCATACGGGGCATGTTCTACCGCTGGGGCGTGGACCTGGCGGGACCTCTGCCCCCGACTGCGCCATTCGGCTATACTTACGTCATGGTGTGCATTGAACACTTTACCAAGCATGCGGAGTTTGTGGCCCTGAGGAGCAAGCAGCCCGACGAGACGTCCCGCGGCCTGCTAGAGCTGGTGGCCCGTTTCTCGGCCCCAGCCGAGGTAGTGACCGACCGCGGCGGTGAGTTCCAAGGGGCTTTCGCGGCGCTGCTGCGGCAATGCTTTGTCGACCATCGGCTGATCTCCGCGGGCCATCCCCAAGCAGACGGGGCCGCCGAACGGCTGGTTCAGGTCGTCAAGGCGGCGCTGCGCAAGCACTGCAAGGACACGGGGAGGACGGATGATTGGGATCTGCAACTGCCTTGGCTGGCGCTCGCCTACCGCTGCTCGCCTCAGGCGTCGACCCGGTAGTCGCCATACGAACTCATGTTCGGCGTGCCGCCGGTCGTACCGCCTGCTGTGCGGGAGCGCATGGCGGAGCCGCTGGGTTCTTGCGGTTTCCGGCGGGGGGGGGCCAGCAGTGGATTCAAGAAACGACGCCGTCAACGCGATATGGCGGGTCTACGGCACTCTCTACGGTCACACGCCCAGAGCTCGGTAGCAGCAGCTGTCTACGACTACATATACTGGCGGATCAGACAATCCCCATACTCGAGTGCGCCTTTTCCGGAGCAAACATCAATAATGGCTTCGCTTGGTGTGGGCTCGCGCGGGGCGTGCGCGACAGCAGCTGGACTGCAGCCGGGCTCACTGCATCCAGTACTGGCCCCGAGGCCTGACCGCTGGGGCAAGGCCGCGCTTCTTGTTCCTAGCGTGAGGTCCGAGCTCGGCGCCTACACGCGCGCGAGCGACAGTGCTGCTGAGCTACCGTAACTACTATAATGCACAAGCGATAAGGCAGCCATCCAGGTTGATCAGGCCCGGCCGGCGCCACGCTAGTGCATATGAGACACCATTGTGGCGGCCTGGGCTAATGCCACAGCGAGTGTCGCTGCTGGGGATCTGATTGTGTGTTACAGTGTCATATATCCTTCGGCATCATAATGACCAAGCGAAGCGCTTCCAGCAGGAAGCGCTCGCGCCTAGGTAGAAGCTTGATTGGACGAGCAGTACGACCGGAATATCTCCCATAAGATGGAGATACGTCCAGATACGCTCGAGGGTCCTTCCTAGCGTCTCTCCGCGCCCTCACCGGGCATTTGTCCCGGAAATGTACCGACACTAACGGCGCACGACTGCCGAAACAGAACAATTGTTGTGTAATTAACCCTAGCCAAGTGCCCCTCCAAACATTCGGGCAGCGAGGGTCGGCAAGTTCGTAGTAGGGCCGTTTCGTGGAGAAGAAACACACAGAAACTTAGGAGACACCTGTAGACCGTGCCATACGTTACTGGATGAGCCGTGAGACGACCGCAGAGTTTTTTTCCACGCGACACATCTTACAGCACAGCACTGCTGGCTGGGCTTAGTTGGACCCAAAAGGCCTGCACACACGCGTACTGTATATCCGATGGCCCCCTCAAGCCGCAAAGCCTAAAACCCTAGTGCTTCCGTACTCCGGCGCACTTCCCCGCTCAGGCAGACGGAACTGCACAGCGACGACTGGGCTAAATTCGCCAACATTCGGCCATGCCCTGAATAACTCCGATACGCGCGAAATACAAGTTCGTGTCTGGCAAACGATGCCTCCACCCGCCCTACATCAAAGGCATAATATGAAGTTTGTCTAATACTAAAACCGAGTATTAACCATGCTATGGCGTGCGCCATACAAAGGAGACCAACGATGGCTGACTAATCAACAGTTCACATTCGGCTGCTGATGACGGACACAGAAACGTTCTCTGACAGGCACGCAAAACATCATATTAAATACGCAAGCATGTCCTGCCGGTCTTCTCCTTACTTAGAAGCCGGAGCAATTACTACCCGTACGCCGCGCAAGATGATGCGTGAATAATGCCACAGACAAAACCCTTTGAAGGTCGGACCTGAAGGCGCGCATCTAGCCCCCCTCTTCATCACCAGGACTGGGAGTTATTGTTGGACGAACTAATTCATCCCCGGTCAGGGCGGGCAAAGCGAGCTAGAAGGTGCGCGTGCGTGCAAGCAACTATCGATGGTCGCCACGTATTGGGCATGCAGTCGACAATCGATCGGCACTATGACGAAAATGGTGATGATGCATAGAGTATGATGAATCATCTCGAATAATCGAATCATCCATCCCACGCGGCGGCGTTCCAGTCACCCACGTCAGTTTTCCTTTTCAGGAGACATTCCAGATCGGCGCATGGTGAGGAACCCATGCGTCAAAAGAGCAATCAAGGCAACAACCGGCTATCTAGTGCTCCCAGCCACTCTGATTCTGCACGAAAAGATCGACAGTACTATCGCGTGCACTGCACACGCTATCTGAATTACTTGGGCAAGCGAGCGTCACTGCCATGATTGCCATCCCGGCGGTTGCGGTGGCGCGTGTGGAACGTGCTCGACGACCGGCGCCGTGCGACCCAAATCGCGCCGAGCACACTCAGCACGACCGCATTCGCCGCCAGCGCAGCAGCCGCAACGTGGCTCGTCCCGGTACGCGCTACCACATTCAACGCACGCCACATGAAGGAGCCACCACGGCGGTTGAGCCACCCGGATTCGGCTGTGCGGCTGACCAGAACCGGCTCCCAGGTGGCGGCCGCCCCCGCGGTGACCGTGGTCGCAGGCAAGACTGAGACCGATGCATCAACCGCGGCCGCATACGTTGCAGCGTCAGGGAACTCCTCCTCACCCCAGCCTGTCACATGCGCGGCTGCCAGTCGGCGACCGTACGCCCGGGCCTCCTCCACCTGCTCAACCGTGTGGTCTCTCATGAGCTGTACCTCAAGAGGCATCGCCGGCATCACGCCAGCGACACGGGCCAGGCTGCGGTTCAGCCCGACTGAAAGTGCACTCGAGTTGTCACGCAGCAAGCCCATGAGCTTGGCCGCAAGCTCGATCGCGAAGACTGGCGGCTGGCGGCCACTGCCGGCCGCCACATCCGCCGCGTTGCCGTTGCTGCTGTTGCCGAGCGTAGGCAGCTCCTCGTCGCGTGCGATCAGCCGCAGCGACATCGTCTTCATGAGCGGCATGTACTCCACCGTCACAGCCTCCAAAGCGTCGCTCTCAGGTGCAAGTGACAGCGCGGAGCGTAGCATGCGGCTGAGGGCTGGGCCCATGGCATCTGTGACGTCCACCAGCGTCGAGCCTCCAGCGGCCTGAGCGACCTCGTTCGCCTGGACAACGTCCGCCAGGGATGCCGAGAGAAGCCGCTCGTCGTCTGTTGCGGGCATGGCAAGATCATGCTGTGACGCTGAGCCCTCGGCGGCCAGCAGGGCGCGGCGGCGCGTGGCGGCGGCGACAGGCACAGGTCCGAGCACCGCATTCATCGAGACAATCGTCTGCATGCATGCATGGCGGGGCAGCAGTGCAAGGCAATGCGGTTAGCAGATAGCAGCGGTGAGCAGGGGTTGGAAAGTAGCGCTGGTTATAGGTCACGGTTGGCGCCCGTGAGCCCCTGCAGTTTTCACAGCACGAACTCATGCATTGTGTATTATAGTGGAGAGACAACGAATATGGCTCTCACAGACTGAGTTCCTGGCAGGCGCCAGGAGGGAAAACAGGGGGAAGCCTGGGAGGCCAGGACAATTTCCGATAGGCCCTGAAGTACCCTGTCGTTTGGGTAACCCGCAACATGCCCAAACGCGCAGGCAAGCACATTTGAAGCGGTGTTCTGCAACCCAGTCTCGGGGTGTTCGTAATCGACCAATGAGTGCCACAACCGTCATCACTTACCCGGTTGATGGGGTTCATGACTCCCATGGCGAAGCGGAAGACTGTAGCATTGGTGGCGGCGTTGCCCGCAAAGTCGCGGACTCCCCAAACCTGTACACAACGACCGCCGAGATGTAAGCCTGACAGGTCGTACATACATGTGTGTTCCGCGCGGGCTCTAATGCAGCAACAGAGTCGGCTGCCGGTGATGTATGGTTCAACCAAGCCTGCATCTGCTATGACAGCTTCGCCTTGCTTGCTGTCACCGACCTCAAACACCACAGGTAAGGGGCTCACCTGCACTGTAACCGTGCGGCCACTTTGGAAGGCGGCTGCTGGGAAGCTCAGTGGATTCCACGACAGGGTAAGCTTACGGTCTTTACAGGACGGCACCAGGGCACCTGTGCAGCACAGAGGACCGGAAGCGCGCAGATATGTCAAAACGAACAGGTAGAGATGGTAAGGAGGAGACATAAGCACGAGCATGTCTTCATGTGTGGCAGGTTGGGAAATTTTAAGCGGCGCTCCGTTGAGCGGTACGCAGCGCAGCTAGCAAGGTGCCAGCGGGGTGTCGGGGTGTGTATTTGCTCCCAATATTGTGTGCCTCATTACATATGCCTGCCAAGGAACCACGCACAGTCAGCCTTGTTATAGCCACACAAGCAGGTTCTGCAACCGTTGTGGAAAATATGTAATAATCCCAATTTTGTGGCCTACCACGAACGGTAGTTGGACAGTCACACACTTACTTGGTGCCAGAGTGGTCACCACTCCCGTGTTCGTGTTTGTGACATTGGCGGAAATGGAGACCTGCAGTGGTTCTCGGCAATCCAGGACTTCGCTGTACTGCACGACTATGGCGTCTCCTGCGACGTGTGGATGGGACACACAACAGGAAATGTCCCACGCAGTGAGAACCGGCCAGAAATGATCCCAGCACGCCGTGCGTGAAACAAACGAACATGCGGGTGGCGGGAGGTTCTCGCGTATGTCCATCCATCCAGCAGCAGCCAGATACTAGATGTAGGAAACACGATTAGCTGCGTGACGCAAGTAACTTGTGTCGCAAATAGAATAAGTTATGGAGTTAAATGCGACCGTCTGCTTCCGTTTCTGCCGCACGGGCTAAACGGACGTGTCAGACTGAAATACGCGCAACGGGGGGTTTGGTTTGCACTTACCGGGCACGTAGACCATGTCCGGCCATAGCGACGTGCGCAGAGGCACCGGCGGCTTGCGATCAATCAGCATGCTCACGGCAGGGCCCTCGAACCTCGAATCTGAGCCACCTGGGGACAAAAGTCGGGTAATAAACATGTATGTACAAGACGAACAGTTAATACACGCCCTCGTTAATGCGGATTCCATGACGGGTGTGCACTCAAGAATGATACAAGCAGCAGCATGTTAGCGCCTGTTTGTGACGTTTGAATGAGTCGCTTGGTTTTGGTTGAACGCATACCCTATCACAGCCAGCTGCTTGCACACCTACGTACCTCCAGTACCGGCGTCGCAGTAGGTGACGTACCGCACCAGGTACCTGCGTGCAGTTCAAGCCGAGACGCAGCGGGGTGATCTTGCGTGGTTATTTTAGGCAACATGGGCGACCTTCACCACCTCACAATGCATGCATCTACGAACATTTTGGACCTATCTATCTTAGTGACAGAGCATTAAATCAGTCACGGCATGGCAGGATACATTAACGATCAACGGCAGCATACAGCCCTCCGGCCCACCGCCTGTAGCCAACCCCAAATCTGCATTGCGTAACCCCCACGCTTTACCCGCCCTCCCTATCTACATACTACAGCCATGACTTACTCTCCGTCATCGGTAATGGCCTCCCATGCCGGCCAACTGCAGGGCAGCACACCCGAAATGGGCGATTTAGATTTAGGTAAAATGCATAGATCAGCGAGCAGTAGCCCAGCAGGCGAGGGATACTGCGCAGATTTGGCTTGGTACGCACGTATAACCAAGCTGCCGTCTAAACATGATGGGGGAAGTTGTTGTGATGGGTGCACACCTGTATGCGGCGAAACCGTACGCTGGGTCTTCGAGCGCCGCGAAATTCACGGTGGTGCCGTTGGAGTACCGAATCGGCACCCAGATGCCGCCATCCTGCGTTTGCATTATTTAACACGGACGACAGACACATTCGTGCACCGAATAGCAGGAAGCACTTGGGCAAGAGAGATTTGCCTCAGATTACCGTATTTGGATATGCACATTGCAAAACAATAGATGGCACCAGGTCAACCGCGGGCACATCCACAAAGCCGCATCCTGAAGGGGTGCCGCCGTGCATAAAGACGTACCCAGTCGCCCAAGTGCATGCGGAAGGAGACATACTGCACGGGCGAGGGGGGTCCTTTCGCAAGAAAGCGCCCTGGCGACCCGGAAGCTCTAGGAAGCGTGCCTGTGTGGTGCTAGGTAGCACCAGCTGGTGTTTCCACGCACGTTGCTGCGTTGGAGTTGTATCTCAAGAGCTCACCGACTGGGTGACGTGTATCCTACTTTCAGTGACCAGAGGGAGCCGTCCATCTACCGCCAGAACGGTTTGGGAAATATATGGCTTCTTGACGGTCTTTCTTGTAGGTAGTGCAGGAATGCACTTCGACAGCCCCGTCAGGTGCGTAACCGACGGAATCACACACCTTGGCGGGAGCGGTGTACTCGATAACGACGCTGCTGTTGGCGAGACGGGGGTGAGTGCGCAGCCTCTGGACACTATAACGTGGGTTGTACAGCGACAAGCGCAATGCCTGCTCCAAAGCAAAACCACGGCGAAAGGGAGTGCGGATGTGCTCGATCAAAACATTGTGACATCGGACCATCAGCAGCCATGGAACTCTGTGTGAACAGCGAGCGAGGATATATACATGCAGCCAAACACCGCGACGGCGGCTCCCGCTGTTGTCGATTAGATCGTGTGTGACTATGCCGGGACATTATAGCGCAAGTATGAGATGTTTTACCGGCTGTCAACTTCTTCACCCACATAAGATTCAGCGGCTGCCGTGCCCGCCGGGTGGGCGTGCCTTAATGATGAATACATGATGGGGCGTGCCTTTAATTCGGATAACATTTGCTTGACAGACTGTGTCGCGGCAGTCGGCATGTGTTTATGTCTCGCTCACCCTTCCTGAAGCAATGTCGCTAGCGTTGATGATGAGCGGCTGCATGGCGGGCCAGCCCTTGATCCAGGTGACCTCGGGGCAGGCACTGAAGCACTGCAAGATCAACGAGGTACGGTCCAGCTCCTCTGCGGCATCGTTCATCAAGGTCCGCATTCAAACGGGGCGGGGCAGTTAGCGTCTCGATAACCGCCGACGCGAAACGGCGGGCATCAATAGATATAGACGGGATTGAATTCGCGGGGCGGTCAGAGAGGCCGCAAACGAATCAACAAGAATAATAATAAATAATAATAATAATAGTACGCCCGACCGGAGGCCGAGGCGTGGGTTAAGGGAGCAGAGGAGGTGGGGTGACGGGTTTCCCCGGTCCCAGTCCTCCCCCGCCACCGCGGTGGGGGTTGAGAACGAGTATGTGTTGGTTATGTGCCCGTCTGCTGTTGCGTCTCGTGCGGGGAGCGTTCCATTTGCCGCCGGGTGATCACAATCTTATTGAGCGCCCGAACAGCGTGATCGTGGAGTTCGTTGCAGCATGTTTTGGCCGCTTCACTGCCCGCCCCTAGGGTGCGGAGAAGGGGGCGTAAGTCTTTTCGGATGGTACCGGCGAAGCCTAGGCTGATGGCCTCCTGTGCTGTGTAACAGACCTTCCACCCCTCCTTTGTGAGGAGCCGGGCTAGCTCGGAGTGTTGGACGGCTTTGTCATGTTGTTTCTGCTTGTGGTTGGTGTCGGCCGTGTATCCTATTTCGAGGATATGCACGGTGTGTTGACTAGGGTCCGGGGGCCCCATGTATCCGATCTCTTGTGCCTCGTGGAGAGGGATGCTAGGGATGAGGAGTAGATCGGGGCGCATTTTGAGCCGTTCTCCCTCCGGGGTGTTTGGGAGCAGCCACTGAGGTAATCTCGTGCCTGCTACATAGTCCGGCCGGTCATCTGCGGGGCAGGCGTCCATGACCGTGTAGCAGCCCCCGTTGATTCCCCGAGCGAGCGTACTGGTGATGGTTTGAACCGCCTGATTGTGCCGAAGAATGTATAGAGCGCGCATCCGTGGGTGGCGGCAGCCACCCAGGATATGCCCCCCGGAGTCGGGGTTGTGGCACAGGGGGCAGCTTCCTGACGCAACTGGGCCTCCCGGGGCCAATGATTTCCTGAAGCGGTTCGCGAGCTTGGCGTTCCATAGTTGGCCGTACAGGTAGTCGAAGCACCGTTTGGCGTGCTTGTGTCGGCCTATCTTGCGCTGTAGGGTGCGTGCGCTGGCGTTGATGTCCAGGTCGGGTATGGTATTGGCAACAAACTTCATGTAATCTGTCTCATTTGTGTAGCCCGAGTGCGTTTCCGGTCGCACTAGGGCTTCGATGCCCCGGTTGAGGTCGTTGGCAAAGTGCCCAGCATTCTTCTCAGGCCCATGTATCTTCCGTAGCCACCAGTATTGGTTACGTGGGTTATTGTCGGATGTTTCGGTTGTGCTCAGTGCGTCGGGGTCGAGCTTTGCAAGGCCTCGCGCGGCCCGTACGGCTGCTTTATCTGCTTCTTCGTTGTATTTCACGCCAGTGTGGGCTTTTACTTTAAGTAGGGAAGTTGTTAAATTGCATGCTGCTCTCTTTTTAAGAGTAGTGACTATCTGCTCAAGGAGGGCCTTATGTTTGCTGAGCCGGAGTTTCTGTGGGTTATTGATCATCTTTTTTATTAGGTAAAGGGCTGCGGCTGAGTCCGTCCAGATGGATAAGTGGGTGTTGTCCTCAGGCGTGCCTCTGCGCATGTAGAGTGCTTGGTGGATGGCACTTAGTTCACACCTCGTGATGGTTTGGCAGCCATGATGTCCAGCATTTACATCGATGTGGAGCGTCTTATTGGTGAGTGCGTCGACGGCCGCGGCTCCCAGTATTTGTCGTTCCTCGTCGCCATCCTTTACCTTTTGAACAGATCCGTCCGTGTAGATTGCGTTCTGGGAGTCGTATCGCAGCGACTGTTTGGCGTGGAATGTCCGGAAGACGGCCTGTCGCTCAGCAGAGGTGAGGTTGTCGCACGGACGGGAGAGTACCGCCGCCGCGGGTGGCCGGTCGCTCATACTGCGCACCCGTTTCCGCACCCACTGGGGCGGGTTCCAGGGGTGGGAGGGCTCCATGGGGGTGGCGGTTGCAGCCGGCATGCCAAGAGTCCGACGGAGGCTTTCGGCGTGGGTTCGACCAGTTGCGTTGCTGACTAAGAGAAGAGTGAGGCCCATCGGGTAGGGTTGGGGGGTATCTTCAAGGGTTTCGCTGTACAGACTGGCTGTGCCCGTGAACGCGTCGATTCTGCCGATCATAGTGACCAGCGGGTGGGTGAGGTAACGGGTATATGGCGCCGTTCGAGCCGTGGGCAGCAGGAGGAGGGTGGCGGTGGGTGTGCTCTCAGACCGTACTGTCTCGGCCCATCCCAAGGCCCATCTTAGGGCGTGATGCCCCTCCTCCGGCGTAGGCTCGGGGTGGGCGATGGAGAGGCCTGTGAATGGCTGCGTATATGCATCGTGGTTCGCCCCAAAGAGCTGGTCCTCTGAAAAGCGTGAATAGTATGTATCTACGCAGTCGGCTACATTGAGGGGGGATGCAAAGCGTTCGGTTGTGGCGCCGAGCGCGGTCGTGAGGCGCTTCATAAGTGCTTCGGGCAGCCGGCGCTCGTTTGCCGCTTTGACGGGTTGCAGTTTGGTGCCTCCGCCGTTCCGGTACCGCAGGAGGAGGCGTGCGACGTCTTCCGCAAAGCCGCCCCTGGCGGCGAGTCGGGCATGGTCTTCCGGGCGGTTCTGCTGCGCGTCTTGGTACCTGTACCACAGGCTGCGGAGCCGACAGACGGAGATTTGGCCTACACAGTTACCTTGGGGGCCGTAGACGAGGGCGAGTCCGATGGTCTGCAGTCCTTCAGGTATGTCCCCGTCACCCTCCCAGGGTGTTCCGCAGAGGGGGCCGTTGTGTTTCCCGATCTGGATAGTGTAACGCCCTGTGGGGTAGATGTCCTTGTCCGGGTTGCCCGGTTGGACGTTGATTTCGACAAACTGTCTGAGAAGGCGCTGCCCTCGGGTCGTGTTTAGGCATTCGGTTTCCCATCGACCTTGTTGTTGCCTTTCCGTCAGGTGCTTGTCGCGTGTCTCCGCCGCGCGCCCCGGGTCATGTCCGGCTTCCTGAGCGCGTCGATCCCGGAATGCATTGAGCAGTTCGATCCAGTTATCTTGTTGGGCCAGACGCGTGCCCTCGTCTGTAGTGGGCTCCCAGTCCACTTCGACTAGGCCCACCTGCGGTGGTGTGCCGTTAGGAGGCGCATGGGGGTGTACCGCCTGGGGGTGGTATCCGTTGGCAGCGTAGAGGGCGAGGGCTCCTTTGGTTACTGCCGTGCGTTCCCAGTCGACCAGGTAGTAGGTGCGGTGGGTGCCTTGGCTCGGTGGGTGGATTGTGCGCTGCTTCTTTGGGGTCGGTTGGTCGACGGCGACCCGTTTACGTATTTCTGCGTTGATGCACGCCACCCTTTCTTGGTCTCCGAAGAGGAATTGCGTGATACTGATTCCATACCGCGCCGGGACCTCCGCAGGCCATGGTTCCTCGCCCAGCAGCATCTGGAGGAGCCGTTCGGCGGAGCCGACCCTGGTTAGCAGGCCCTTGTGGTGCGGGTGGCGTAGGAGCTCTTCGCAATGTTGGATGGTGAGTGGGGTGTGTCGGGGGTTCCAGCCGATGGCGTCGGTGTCCACGATGCCCGTTACCGGCTTAAGGTTTTGACGCAGAAGGTATGCTTTGAGGCGGTCACGGTCGGTTAGCCGCCGTGGCTGGTGTTGCCGGGCGTGACATCGAGGCGTCGAGCGTCGTGTGGTGGGATCTGCCGTCGCGCCCCCGGGCGGCGTCGGTTGGGTCGCCTCGTTGGCGATTATCACGCCTGGGGGTGTGGGGGCTGTGTCGGCGTGTGCGGTTTGCATGGCTTCGACCGGGTCACGGGGCTTTGGGGCGAGGTACTTTGTTATGCGTCCGTACGGTATGGGTTTGGGTCCAGCCGTTTCGTCGGTGAGGCCGGTCAGGCCGGGGTTGTCTGGAATGAGCCGCAGCTCGGAGGGTAGAGATGTGGATCCGCGGTATCTGGGTGCCCGATCCCGCACGCTGGGGTCAGCATTCATGGCGAGGCTGAGCTGGTTCAGGGCTATCCTATGGCGCGATCCCACGTTCCGGCCTCCGATTAGTTGCAGCTGATCGGTGGTGATGATGTGCGTGCCCGTGTTCTGATCCCTCAGGGCCCGGAGGTCGAGACCCAGCTCAAGCAGAGGTTGTACGCATCGGAAGAGGAGCGCAAGCGCCTTGGGTTCGGCCGCTGGGTTGAGAGATCCGATCAGGTGGGCGAGGCTGCTCATTGTCGTTTCGTATGCTGTCCCTTTGTCCGTGAGTTCAATCCCCGCCTCCCTCACGAGAGCGAGCTGTTTCAGTGTGGTATAGAATTTGCATTCCCGTTTGAGTTCATGTGCCGGTACGGTGCCCATGTATCGACTTTGCAGGTGGAGGAGAGCTCTGGTCACCGCTCCGAGACGGCCGTCATCATTGAGGGAGAGGACGAGGGTCTTTGCCGCCCGGACGGCGTATAAGGTGCATACGGTGCCAACCCCCAGGCCGAGCCTCGCGGTCGGGTTGAGAATGGCGCGGGTGGGGAAGCCCATCTTGAGTCCGTAGCTGCGTTTGGCTATGCCCGCGATTTGCGCATCGAAACTGGCAATGTCTTGTGGGGTGTACGCCATGGTGGGCAGGCTGTACGCCACGAAGGGGTGTATGAGGGTTCTGATCATGTTGATGCGTTGGTCGGGGGTCGCGAGGGAGCTCTCAATGCCCCGTCCTCGTCTGTCAACTTCGGCGCGCACATAGGCCACTTGTTCTGCCCAGTCTAGCGTGGGGGTAATGTGTACTCCCAGATACTTGTACGGCTGCGTGGGGGGTGCGTACGGGATAGGCGTGTCGTCTATTCGAATTTGGTTTTTCAGAAGGCGTTCCAGGGCGGTCTGGTATTTTTGTGTGCCGGGGCCTCTGCTCAGATCCTTGTCCGAGCGCGCGCGGCCATGGAGGATGCCTTGTATCTGGCACTTGCTCACGTTGACCTTGAGGGCCCCCCACCTCGCATACCGTTCAATTTTTGAGCATTGGAGCCGCAGATCCGATACCGCATTCGTAAGGATAACTAGGTCGTCAGCGAATGCCCCCGAGCTGAAGTGATGGCGATCGTTTTCTTCCGCCCGGAGGCAGCCATATCGGTACCCCCTGCCGCCGCTGTGCAGCCATCGTAGGAGGGGTTCCATGTAGATAATGAACAGGACGGGTGACAGCGTGTCTCCCTGGATCGTCCCGCGCTCGATCGCAATGTTCGCAGTGCATCCGTGCTCGGTTCGTATGCGTGTCGCGGCGTGCGAGTACAGGTTCGCAACCACCTCGATGAGGTCATCTGGGTAGCCCAGGTCGTACATGATCATAAGCAGTTTATCATGATCGATGGTGTTGAACGCGGATGTGAAATCGATATAAAGGAGGAACAGGTCGCGCCCGGTAAGGCCCGCGTCTTCGATAGCGTGCAGCACGTTCTGGATTTGCCGTTCTGTGTTGCGCTGCCGGAGGTACCCTTCCTGGGCCTCGGTAAAGATGTGTGCTTGCTCGCTGTAGGTTACGATGTTTAGCGTGATGTGGCTGGTGTACAGCTTGTAGAGGGTGTTGGCCAGGGCGATCGGGCGTTTGTTCTTAATAAGAAGTGGGTCTCCTTTCTTGGGGATGAGGACCGTGTCGGATTGTGTCCAGTGGGGGGGGATTTCGGCTTTGACCCACATTACTGTGATCAGGTGGTGTATTGCGGTCTGGAGGTCGTCTGGAAGGGTTTGGAGGAGTTCATTGGGCAGGCCGTCCGGCCCGGGGGCTTTGTTGCGGGCGAGGTGGCCTAGGCAGGTGCGAAAGCTGCATGGGTCGAGGATTCCGGGGAGGAGGGACGGGGGCGCACCGTCCCAGCGTGCAAGGCCTTGTCTGAGTGGGTCAGGGGCCCCAGCCTCTTCCCAGGGGTATTTGCGTGGGGCCTCGCCTGGGAGGTATTTGCCTGTGCGGGGACCGGAGACTGGCTTGGCTAGGAGGGCGAAGTGTGTGTGTAGCGCGTCGAGAATGCCTTCGGAATCCGTGCACAGGTGCCCGTCCTCGGGGTGGCGTATAGCCGCGATACCTCGCGGTTGATCGTCAGGCTCCAGGATTTGCCTGTGCGCCTGCTTTGGCTTCTTTGTGAGAAGGCGTTGGAGCCGCCTGCTTGCTCTGCGCATGTGCAGTTTGCGCGTCTCATTAACCACCTTTCTGATTTCGTCCCCCTTGCTCCGGATCGCGGTGCGCAGGTCACGGGTTTCAAGGTTGTCCCATGGGTCCCCCTGGCCTTGTGTTTGGCGGGTGGTACCAGTTTCAGGTGGGTCGAGGGTCTGATCTGTGGCTTTCGGGACCGGCGTTGCCTCCTGGGGGTGCCGTGATGGGGGTTGTTGGGTCGCTTTCGTCGGGTTGGGGGGGGCCCCCGGCGGGTGCAGTGCTTGCGTGAGGTCGCGTTTCAGTGCTTTGTGTTCATCATGTAAACGGGTCAGGCGCCTGCCAATGCCCCGTCGCGCGTGCAGTCTCCCTGAGCGGGGGGGTTTTTGTTGGCAGTGACTTTCGAGGATGCCGAGGCATTGCAGCATGAGCGTCCCAAGCTCTTGGCTCAGGGAAGTGACATTCGTGGCTTGCACGGCCTCGTGATTACGCAGGTGGCCAAGGATCATCCGCGCCTGGTCCTTGCCCGCGGCGCGCTCCATTTGGGTGGAGGCGGCTGTTATGGTCTCGTGCGCGGGGCGGAGAGCGTCCAGCAGGTGGGTAATTGCGCCCGTGAGTGTCGCCTCCATCTCCATGCGTGCTTTGCCTTTGCTTTCTTTGAGGATGGGCAGCTGGATGCGGCTCCATGAGCTGGGGTTCAGGTCTGTGGGGGACTGGGCAGCGGGGGCAGGGAGGAGGCGGAGTCCCGCTAGGGGAAGGAGGGTACACAGCGGTCGGTGGTCGAAGTTGCCTCCGCAATCGTACACTTGTTCGTATGCATTGCCCTCCTTGGCCACAGCGGCGGTGGTTTGGGGAGCAAGGAGGACGTCGTCGATGCGGCTCAGGTGGGTGTCGAGTCCGAGTTGCGTCTGCGTATAGGTGTATTCTCGTCGCCTGGTGTCGACTGGTCGTAGGTCGCTGTCCGTTGAGAAGCATCTGTGTGCCCTGTCGTCCGAGTTGCAGATGCCTGTCGACCGGTCACTCGCTTTGAGCACGGCGTTCCAGTCGCCCGCCATGACCAGGTGTTCACCCTTTGCTTTGGCGTGCACCGAGGCCGCTCGACCATATTCGTATATTCTCTGCCGTGCGGTGGAGTCGGATGGGCAGTACACCCCTATGATGTGAAGGGCGGAGCTGGCTGGGGGGGCTATACGCACATGCCCTATGTACCCTTCCAGTTCAGTGGGGATAGGTTCTGCGGTGGCGCTGCCCTGTCTACTGAAGCGCTCCGCCACTCCGATCAGGACGCCTGCTTCCCGATTGGCGCGGTCGGCGACATGCGGGCGGTTGCTCAGGTAGGTCTGATAGGGCTGCATACTTTGCTTCATGCTTGCAATAGCGCGCCGATGATGAGCGCTTAGCTTGGTTTCGGTGAGCACCAGCACATCTGGCTTGTGGTCGTCGACTAGGCGCAAAATACCCTCGCGGTGCCCTTGCAGGCCTCGCGTGTTCATCGTAACGAGTTTGAGATAGCCGGTCGGTGGTGCTCCGGGTGCGGCCGGGGGTGGCTCGCTGGCGGTCTGCGCTGGCGCCTTGGCAGGTGCGGCGGGGGTGTCCGTCTTTGGCTTTTTGGGGTGGGCGTATTTCGTCATGTGTTGTTGCTGAGGTCCTGTTTTTGGTTTAGGGCGGGACTGCGGAGGGGGGGAGCTTTCCGCTGGGCGCTTGCGTGGGCGTGGACGTGCTGCATCCCGTTCCGGAGTGGGGCGCGTCGTGCCGTGCGCCGCCAGCCGTACCGGGTCGGGGGCCGGGTTCGGTGGGTTGTGTTGTGGTGTCTCGGTTGTCTCGGCTCCGTCCGGTGCGTCGGCGGCCGTGCGGTTATGGCCCGGTCGGATGGGGAGTCCTTGCATGCGGAGCAGGTGATATGTGATGGTGTGGGTTGCGGGCGCGGGCCCTACTTGCCTTTTGGTCCGCTTTCGGCTGGTGCGTGCAGGTGCCGCGGCCTCTGGAGTGGGGGCGCGCCTGGTGGCCCGTCCCGTGTCGGCGTGGCGCGCTTCAGGAGCATTCGCGGTTGCTCTACGGGGCCTAGGGACGTCTTGCTGCGCGGGCCGCGGGGCGCCCGCGGCGTCGTGGGCATCCGGCGGAGGCTGCGGGATTTCCGCATCCAGTTCTGCGTCGTCAGTGTCCATGGGGCTGGGGTCGGCAGGGGTATGTGCCGGGGGGCCCTCGGGGCTTCCGGGGTCCGTCGGTTGCATGTGTACTTCGGTTCCGGGGGAGCCCGCGTCGTCAACCTCCATCGGGGTGGGGTCGGGGCTGGCGGCGGTGTACCGGGGTGCCCCGTGCTCTGCAGTCGCTCTCCCCTCGTGGGAGGGCGAGGGGAGCGCTTCGGTGGGGGTGGGTTCCGGTGGTGTGCGTGTGTCGTGGCCAGTCTGGTGCGGTTCCGTCGTGTCCGTGATGGTGGCGGCGGGTCCGTTCTGTGTGTTGGTCGCCAGGGTTGTGGTCCACTGCTGAGGTGGCGCGACGTCCCGGAGGTCGACATGTGTTTGACATGGGGTGTTGTTGTGCCGGTGTTGGAGGCAGTAGATAGTGCCGTGGGCGAGGGGCCAATTGGTTGTCAGCTGTGTCGGGCGCGGCGATTGCGAGTCAATAATGAACCAATGGGTGTGTTGCCTTCGGACTGCGACAGCATGGCCTTCGAGATGCACTATGAAACCCCAGCTTTGGGCGTGGGGGGGGAGTTGTGCCCAGAGGGTGTCGAGCTGGTCCCCTTTGCGGATCGGAAGCTCGGTGCTCACTGATGCGATGTGTGTGTCGTGGGGTGTGTTGCCGCTGGCGTCGCGGATCCGTACGTTGTGGCGTAGGTAGTGGTTCAGCACTATGGTGGAGAAGTGGCCCGTGATGGGGTTGTGCGCGTGCTTCCAGATGGCGGCCGCCGCATAGAGGCCTTGCTGCTGCATGTGTGTTGTCATGGTACGACAGTAGCTTAGTACGTGGGTTGGATCGATGTACGGGCCCCCGAGCAGGTTGTTAATGGCGTGAATCATGCACATCTGCGCTCGTTGCTTTTCGTGGTAGGTGGGGGTTGCCTGTGCGGGCGGGTGTTCAGGTGGCGGCCAGGGGACGTCCTCGGGGTGTCGCGGCGCGTTGTTTGTGCCGGTCGTGTGGGCAGGTGTTGCAGCGTGTCGTGTCGTGCCCTCGTCGGGCCCTCCGTATTGGGGCTCATGTTGTGGTCGGCTGAGGCGGGTCGCTTTCGGGATGTCCAAGACCAGCAGAGCGAGCGCCGTTGCGAGAGGCGCAACCGCGCCTTGGCTCGTGCTTGGGACGTGTGTGAGCAAACCGGCGAGAACACAGGCACAGACGTGGCCGTGCACGCGGCGTGCTAATGGTGGTGTGGCCTGCATACATCGTGAGATGGTGAGGATGCCGGCTGCGAGGTATAGTGCAATGATGTCCCCTGTGATCTGTTGCCAGCAGATCAGGGTGAGAATGGCGAGGAATGCCAGCTGATGTGCAAGGGGTCCGGGTGCGCTCCATACTTGGCGGGTGCCGACGTGTATGGTGTGTACGGCATGTCGTACGGTGCGGAGCAGGGCGGCACCTCGGGGTAGAACTAGTGTTACAAGGATCAGGCGTCCCGCCCAGATCAGGAGGAATGCAGAGAGCAGATAGTGGACGACGTCGTTCAGGGGTTGTAGGGCGAGGTTTAGGGCGGTTGGGGTGAATGCGAGGGGCATGAGTAGTATTGTATGGGCGGCTCGAGTCCATTCGGTGTGTACCCGCCGCGTTCTGTTGGGTTGCAAGGTTTGTCGGACCGCCGCCTTAAGTATGTGTACGAGGTGTATGGCGCTCAGAGCGGCAATGCGTGCACAATACATGGCAAGGGCGACGGCCAGGGGCGCCAGTACCATGTAACGATATAACAGGATATGGAACTGTACGTATGCCATCGTTACAAACTGAATCCAGTGGAGCAGGGTCATGCCTGCCTGGTGCAGCAGCCAGAGGCTGGTCCTGGCTACCGCGTTCGGGTTCCGTCGCTCCCGGCCTCTCACGCTGTGTGAGGTGGGCTCGCGGTTACCATAGATCTGTGCGTCGCTCGCGGCGCACGCGCCTCGGTCGGTTTGTGCGGGATCCCACCATGTCCCAGGGCCGGCCCCCCTAGGGGTGCTGCCGGTCGTCGTGGCACTGTGACTGCCCTGATTGCTGGCCCTCAGGCTGATACTCACGCCTGCCAGGTTGTCGTGTCCTTCTAGTCCGTCTCTAGGGGGCGGGCCTTCGAGTGCCTTGTGGTGCAGTGGGAGAGAGTCGGCTCGCGCCGTGTGGAGATCAACGCCGTTTGTGGCGAACAGCAGAGGTCTGCTTATGAACTGTGGCGGCTGCATATTAGCAGTGCATGGCTGATTCGAACTAAGATGGGGGGGATAGCCGGTATGTAAAGACAGGCTCGTCGGCATCTCTATGGTTGCCATATGCCCGGCTCTTTCTCCCGTACGCGTGTCGAATGTCCTCATCCACGTATTGCTGCTTTCATGGCTGTTATTTGCTGATTTATATGCCATTCTACTTAGGTAGGATATGCATCGTGCGTTCCCTGGCATTAATGCGCTCCATTCCGGGCGATGTGGCGGCATGTGACCCTTCGTCAGCTTGCTGCCGGTTGGCTCCTTACAGCTCTCGTATCTTTGGTCTAGTTTGCCATTGGTAATTACGTTTTTGGAATTGATAACCATCTCTGTGAGTGCGTCCGTAGCATAGTGTTCCTTCGCGCCCTGAGTGGTGTCGCCGCTAGATGGTGGTGGAGGCCGTTTCAACACGAGGGAAGTGTTCGAGGTATCGTATGCGTGCTGTCCTATGTCATTGTCTGGGGTGTCTTGTCGAGGCAGAGGCCCTCCAGGGTCAATTGGGTTGGTGTCCTGGGCGCCTACTTTATGGTTGCTGGCTGAAAGGTGGCAATTCTTGCTGTCATATCGCAAGTCAGTGGTTGCTGTCGGGGTCACTCGTGGGCTGGGCCTGGTTTGCCTTACGCATCGCCGAGTTGAATTACTATGCCAAGCCATATCGCTGCCTACGTATGCTTCGCTGTGGTAGTTGGTAATCGATAGGGAGGTTTGCGCATTGTGGGGCTCATTTAGCTGGGTTATGGTTGCCTGCTTACAGGCATGAGCGGCTTCCAAGGTGTCTGCTGCGTCGACACGCATTGGTGTAGCTCCGGGGACGTAGAGTCGGTTTACTTCAACACTTAGCTGAGTATGCATCAACGTTGCAGCGGTCGGTGGTCCGTTGTCGACATTGACCAGGAGAAATTCGCGTCCCTGTTCGTTCGGCTCTTTCAAAAGGCTAACCAGATCTGAAACCGCATTTTTATCCGCCGACCTCAGCCCTTGGGACTCTGGATCCTTGAGCAGGCCGGCCTTTCGCCGAACCTTAAGCCCATCCATTGTCCCCGCTTCGGTCACGGTGCGGCCATAGGCGCCCAAGATGACCACGGTTAGCACGAGCAATCCAAGCATTTGCATGGTTGAATTGCAGCTTACCGCGGCCGGGAAGTCGCGACTAACTCTTCAAATTTGGTCAGCTGTCACCGAGGTCGCTGCTATTCTATAATCTATACCCAGTTGTTTTTTAGGAATATGAATCAACAAGAAAGAAAAACGGTGTGCGCCACCCTTATTTCATCAATCTGTTTCGCAATCCGCGGGCGGGCCTCCCGTGGGATAAAATAGGCATTGCGGTTCGAAATAAACGTTGTTGCTTGCTTACCATCGATACATGTGCTGCTGATGACGATGTCAGTGCTAGCCGACACGTACTTGGGACCGCACTTTGCGGCGACCATAGCCCGTGTCTGCGCTGCATAGGGGCCCGGCAGTGACATTGGAACAGGCGACACCCATGGTGCACCCATAAGCTGAAGGTACATCCCTGCAGACAGACGCACGGGAGGAGCCAGCGGCAGAGCATGTTTAGGAAGAGCTGTGGCATACACAATATCCGGGAAGGCTAGCCGTACGGAAGTTACTGTTGACGGTGCGCAATCAAGGGTTCATATATATGCATCAACACCTTCACAGCATCGCCCTACCGTTGTTGTTCGTTGCCAGATCAGGCCCAAGCATAAGCGGTACCTGCGCGCGGTTGCATGATAAATATTGACTTAGCTCTGAATTGCGTGGATTTGCATCAGGTATACATTCATCCGTCCTCGTCATGCCTATTTTAGTGGGCGGGCCCCGATGGACAGCCGTACGTATCTATCTTTTCAATTGCCTGCCGCCGGAAATTATGGTTTTGGAGCGAGATCTAGATCGAGATTATATATTGGAAAGAAACCAGTCACAGCAGCGGTCCGTGCCCGTGCGTGATTCAGTATAGGTTAGCCGCCTACATTTTCGTCGGTGTCGCTGTGGTTCTCCAGCAGCAGCTCGTAAATGACCTCGTCTCCCTGCTTGATGTCCCTCTACGTGCATTGCAGAGTTGCGGAACGACCCATCCAGTGGGGAGATAAGGTGCCGAGCGGAGATAAGGTGAAGAACAATCCATGTCAATCGGGTTTGCTTAACAAATATCCACATGCGCGACAGCGACCCATGCATGCAGTGACGAAGTACTTCCACTACGCACACTAAAAGGTGAAAGCGCCGAACGACCATGGCGACCATGACCACTTCATTTGCGTATACCGCAGAAATGTTGATTGTTGTCTCGCGTTAGTGCAACAAGCACAAACAACATCGTACGTACCTGCACATTCTGGCCGCCCAGCACTGAGATTGCCGCGTCCTGACGGCGCTGAGTCCCTTCCTCGTGGGGGCACTGAGATCGGCCGGCCAGAGTCTTAAAAACCTGCAAGTGATGCCAACCACCAACCGTCAGTTTAAACACAATGCATTCGGTAAACAGGTGATGGCTGGAGGTTTCTGTACATGGAACACCGACATTATTGGAGCGCTGAATGAACGTATATATTTATCAAGTGCATAACGGGCGACTGGATCAACACGTAGACAGCCAATTCATAACCGTTGTGATATCATTTGCAAACAACCTGGTTATAACCAGGTTCCTAGACACTTTGTAGACCGTCCAATAACCAGGTGTGTGTGCAGTACTTACCGGAGTGCCGAAGGTCAGATCCGGCTGTGATCGTACGAGGAGAGAGAACGAGCACGCGGTTGAGGCGCGGGGTCGGGGGACGGGGGGATGCAGGTCAGGAATAAATGTACGTATCGATCGATAGTAACAGAGAGATGCGTACCTACCCTAGGCTTGCAAGTGTACTTATCACCACACGTATTCATTCTAGTTACCTACGTAACCCGTTTACCTTCCGATCCGTCTAACTTACCTTGATTTGAACCAGAAAACTGTCACCGGGGTCCTTATCCTCCATATGGATGGTGCGCACCCGGACGGCGACCTGCTGTCCCCGGCGTTCATCGACTGCTGCACCGGAGGACTGCTGCTCACCAACCTGCCAGAGCTAGTCAGCACCGACTACATGGATGAGATGGGGGCAATCTTGAAGCAGAAGGCAGCGGTGCTGAACAACTTCGCGCCGTTGCTTCAATCCTCCAAGGACGGTGCGCAGAAGGAGGTTGGCGACTGCCTGGCGGACAAGACGTGCGCGCCCCCGCTCCCCGCAACCGTCGACATCAGGGGCCAGCCTCTCAGCCTGGCCCAGGGCGACAAGGCCGACATCGGCCACAGCCTGGTGATCGTGAACACCGACGGAGCCTACAGCAGCCAGCGGGACGCCTGCCTCACGCTCGGGCCTGACGGCACCGTGGGTTACCGCCTGCCGACCCGCACTCTCTGCCTCCCCCTCCTGGGCCGGCCCAGCCTCGCCCTCATGCTGCTCGCGGCCAACGACGGCAAGCTGAGCAACAGCACCAACTGCTACGCGGTCCTGCAGGGCACGAGGGTGCACCTAGGGCTCCCCCCGAACTCGCCGCTCGGCGCGACAGCCAGGATCGAGCTCACCCCGCTGGCAGGCAGCTGCCCCTACCGGCAGCCTACGAGCAGTCTGGGGCTGGCCCTAGCCGCCTCGCTGGGGCGGCCCGCGCTGGAGGTCCTTGCGTCCGGGTACCTGAAGGGAACGGGCAAGACCGACCAGCTCCAGCTGCGCGAAAAAATACGCCAGGCTCTGACCACGGCGTACCTGTCGCCGTCGCCACGGCCTCTACGTGACCTGTCGCCGCTGGTGGCACCGCAGCGCGACGGCGGGGCCGTCTCCCTGGACGACCTCATGGCCCTGGGTGACGAGGACCCCGACCCGCGGGTCCTGAACATGGACGTTGACGGCGAGAACGTAAGTCACAGACATACTGGGGGTTACAAACTAGCGCGAGGGCGCAACAGCATCAGGACAGATCTTCACATGAGGCCGCACAGTCATGCACCGCCTATAACCCATTGTAGCGCAATCCCGCATACGCAACTAGGCCGCCTGGAGAGCACACACAGGTTCACTCCCGCACAGTGTGCAGCACACCAACAGCAACCCCTCCCCCAAATGCTGGCCCCCCCACACTCGCCCCCCCCCACATACAGGGCGCTTAAGGACGCCGACGAGCCGAGGGTAGACGGCACCACCAAACGGCAGCGACTGGGCATGCCATGTGGGCACAAGCTGGCAAATAAAACGGAAACCAGTGTCGGACATGAAAGAATTTTGACCTGGGCTGGTGAGAGATGTGCAGGCGAGATAGATTATGGGGCTGGGGCCTCGGGCCGGAACCACCACACCTGCCTTGGCACTGCCCTAGCGAAGCGAAGCCGAGAAAGTAGCGACCCACGGGGTGCAACGGGCGGCTACAGGCAGGACAGGGAGATATCGTACAGTGGTAGCGGTTGGTACCCACGGGACAGGGAGATATCGTACAGTGGTAGCGGTTGGTACCCACGGGACAGGGAGATATCGTACAGTGGTAGCGGTTGGTACCCACGGGACAGGGAGATATCGTACAGTGGTAGCGGTTGGTACCCACGGGACAGGGAGATATCGTACAGTGGTCGCGGTTGGTATCCACGGGACAGGGAGATATCGTACAGTGGTAGCGGTTGGTATCCATGGGACAGGGAGATATCGTACAGTGGTAGCGGTTGGTATCCACGGGTCCAAGTGTTGGGTGTTGAGGGCGGTTCCGCCTCGAAGGACGACAGGACCACGTGTTGCAAAGCAGAGCGCCCCTGGCTGCTGCGCCAGGCAGGCATGACCCTGCTCCACTGGCTCCAGGCTGTAATGCTGGCATACATAGAATTCCATATCGTGTTATATCGTTACATGATACTGGCGCCCCTGGCCGTCGCCCTTGCCATTTACTGTGCACGCATTGCCGCTCTGAACATCACACACCTCGTACACAGACTTAAGGCGGCGGTCCGACAAACCATGCAACCCAACAGAACGCGACGGGTACACACCGAATGGACTCGAGTCGCCCATACAATACTACTCCTGCCCCTCGCTTTCACCCCAACCGCCCTAACCCTCGCCCTGCAACCCCTGAACGACGTCGTCCACTATCTGTTATCTGCATTCCTCCTAATCTGGGTGGGACACCTGATCCTCGTAACACTAGTTCTACCCCGAGGTGCCGCCTTGCTCCGCACTGTACGACATGCCGTATACACCATACACGTCGGCGCCCGCCAAGTATGGAGCGCACCCGGACCCCTTGCACATCAGCTGGCATTCCTCACCATGCTCACCCTGATCTGCTGGCAACTGATCACAGGGGACATCATTGCACTATACCTCGCAGCAGGCATCCTCCTCATCTCAAGAGTTATGCTGGCCACACCACCATTAGCACGCCGCGTGCACGGCCACGTTTGTGCCTGTGTTCTCGCCGGTCTGCTCACACACGCCCCAAGCACGAGCCAAGGCGCGGTTGCACCTCTCACAACGGCGCTCGCTCTGCTAGTCTTGGACATCCCGAAAGCGACTCGCCTCAGCCGACCACAACATGAGCCTCAGTACGGAGGGCCCGACGAGGGCACGACACGACACGCTGCAACACCCGCCCACACGACCGGCACAAACAACGCACCGCGACGCCCCGAGGACGTCCCCTGGCCGCCACCGGGACACCCGCCCGAACAGGAAACCCCTACCTACCATGAAAAGCAACGAGCGCAGATGTGCATGATTCACGCCATTAACAACCTGCTCGGGGGCCAGTACATCGACCCATCCCACGTACTAAGCTACTGTCGTACCATGACAACACACATGCAGCAGCAAGGCCTCCATGCGGCGGCCGCCATCTGGAAGCACGCGCACAACCCCATCACGGGCCACTTCTCCACCATAGTGCTGAACCACTACCTACGCCACAACGTACGGATCCGCGACGCCAGCGGCAACACACTCCACGGCACACACATCGCATCAGTGAGCACCGAGCTCCCGATCCGCAAAGGGGACCAGCTTGACACCCTCTGGGCACAACTCCCCCTCCACGCCCAAAGCTGGGGTTTCATAGTGCATCTCGACGGCCATGCCGTCGCAGTCCGAAGGCAACACACGCATTGGTTCATTATTGACTCGCAATCGCCGCGCCCGACACAGCTGACAACCAATTGGCCCCTCGCCCACGGCACTATCTACTGCCTCCAACACCGGCACAACAGCACCCCATGTCAAACACATGTCGACCTCCGGAATGTCACGCCACCTGAGCAATGGACCGCAACCCTGGCGACCAACACACAGAACGGACCCGCCGCCACCACCACGGACACGACGGAACCGCACCAGACTAGCCACGACGCACGCACACAACCGGAACCCACCCCCACCGAAGCGCTCCCCTCGCCCTCCCACGAGGGGAGAGCGACTGCAGAGCACGGGGCACCCCGGTACACCGCCGCTAGCCCAAACCCCACCCCGATGGAAATAGATGACGCGGGCTCCCCCGGAACCGAAGTACACATGCAACCGACGGACCCCGGAAGCCCCGAGGGCCCCCCGGCACATACCCCTGCCGACCCCAGCCCCATGGACACTGACGGCGCAGAACTGGATGCGGAAATCCCGCAGCCTCCGCCGGATGCCCACGACGCCGCGGGCGCCCCGCGGCCCGCGCAGCAAGACATCCCTAGGCCCCGTAGAGCAACCGCGAATGCTCCTGAAGCGCGCCACGCCGACACGGGACGGGCCACCAGGCGCGCCCCCACTCCAGAGGCCGCGGCACCTGCACGCACCAGCCGAAAGCGGACCAAAAGGCAAGTAGGGCCCGCGCCCGCAACCCACACCATCACATATCACCTGCTCCGCATGCAAGGACTCCCCATCCGACCGGGCCATAACCGCACGGCCGCCGACGCACCGGACGGAGCCGAGACAACCGAGACACCGCAACACAACCCACCGAACCCGGCCCCCGACCCGGTACGGCTGGCGGCGCACGGCATGACGCGCCCCACTCCGGAACGGGATGCAGCACGTCCACGCCCACGCAAGCGCCCAGCGGAAAGCTCCCCCCCTCCGCAGTCCCGCCCTAAACCAAAAACAGGACCTCAGCAACAACACATGACGAAATACGCCCACCCCAAAAAGCCAAAGACGGACACCCCCGCCGCACCTGCCAAGGCGCCAGCGCAGACCGCCAGCGAGCCACCCCCGGCCGCACCCGGAGCACCACCGACCGGCTATCTCAAACTCGTTACGATGAACACGCGAGGCCTGCAAGGGCACCGCGAGGGTATTTTGCGCCTAGTCGACGACCACAAGCCAGATGTGCTGGTGCTCACCGAAACCAAGCTAAGCGCTCATCATCGGCGCGCTATTGCAAGCATGAAGCAAAGCATGCAGCCCTATCAGACCTACCTGAGCAACCGCCCGCATGTCGCCGACCGCGCCAATCGGGAAGCAGGCGTCCTGATCGGAGTGGCGGAGCGCTTCAGTAGACAGGGCAGCGCCACCGCAGAACCTATACCCACTGAACTGGAAGGGTACATAGGGCATGTGCGTATAGCCCCCCCAGCCAGCTCCGCCCTTCACATCATAGGGGTGTACTGCCCATCCGACTCCACCGCACGGCAGAGAATATACGAATATGGTCGAGCGGCCTCGGTGCACGCCAAAGCAAAGGGTGAACACCTGGTCATGGCGGGCGACTGGAACGCCGTGCTCAAAGCGAGTGACCGGTCGACAGGCATCTGCAACTCGGACGACAGGGCACACAGATGCTTCTCAACGGACAGCGACCTACGACCAGTCGACACCAGGCGACGAGAATACACCTACACGCAGACGCAACTCGGACTCGACACCCACCTGAGCCGCATCGACGACGTCCTCCTTGCTCCCCAAACCACCGCCGCTGTGGCCAAGGAGGGCAATGCATACGAACAAGTGTATGATTGTGGAGGCAACTTCGACCACCGACCGCTGTGTACCCTCCTTCCCCTAGCGGGACTCCGCCTCCTCCCTGCCCCCGCTGCCCAGTCCCCCACAGACCTGAACCCCAGCTCATGGAGCCGCATCCAGCTGCCCATCCTCAAAGAAAGCAAAGGCAAAGCACGCATGGAGATGGAGGCGACACTCACGGGCGCAATTACCCACCTGCTGGACGCTCTCCGCCCCGCGCACGAGACCATAACAGCCGCCTCCACCCAAATGGAGCGCGCCGCGGGCAAGGACCAGGCGCGGATGATCCTTGGCCACCTGCGCAATCACGAGGCCGTGCAAGCCACGAATGTCACTTCCCTAAGCCAAGAGCTTGGGACGCTCATGCTGCAATGCCTCGGCATCCTCGAAAGTCACTGCCAACAAAAACCCCCCCGCTCAGGGAGACTGCACGCGCGACGGGGCATTGGCAGGCGCCTGACCCGTTTACATGATGAACACAAAGCACTGAAACGCGACCTCACGCAAGCACTGCACCCGCCGGGGCCCCCCCCCAACCCGACGAAAGCGACCCAACAACCCCCATCACGGCACCCCCAGGAGGCAACGCCGGTCCCGAAAGCCACAGATCAGACCCTCGACCCACCTGAAACTGGTACCACCCGCCAAACACAAGGCCAGGGGGACCCATGGGACAACCTTGAAACCCGTGACCTGCGCACCGCGATCCGGAGCAAGGGGGACGAAATCAGAAAGGTGGTTAATGAGACGCGCAAACTGCACATGCGCAGAGCAAGCAGGCGGCTCCAACGCCTTCTCACAAAGAAGCCAAAGCAGGCGCACAGGCAAATCCTGGAGCCTGACGATCAACCGCGAGGTATCGCGGCTATACGCCACCCCGAGGACGGGCACCTGTGCACGGATTCCGAAGGCATTCTCGACGCGCTACACACACACTTCGCCCTCCTAGCCAAGCCAGTGTCCGGTCCCCGCACAGGTAAATACCTCCCAGGCGAGGCCTCACGCAAATACCCCTGGGAAGAGGCTGGGGCCCCTGACCCACTCAGACAAGGCCTTGCACGCTGGGACGGTGCGCCCCCGTCCCTCCTCCCCGGAATCCTCGACCCATGCAACTTTCGTACCTGCCTAGGCCACCTCGCCCGCAACAAAGCCCCCGGGCCGGACGGCCTGCCCAATGAACTCCTCCAAACCCTTCCAGACGACCTCCAGACCGCAATACACCACCTAATCACAGTAATGTGGGTCAAAGCCGAAATCCCCCCCCACTGGACACAATCCGACACGGTCCTCATCCCCAAGAAAGGAGACCCACTTCTTATTAAGAACAAACGACCGATCGCCCTGGCCAACACCCTCTACAAGCTGTACACCAGCCACATCACGCTAAACATCGTAACTTACAGCGAGCAAGCACACGTCTTTACCGAGGCCCAGGAAGGGTACCTCCGGCAGCGCAACACAGAACGGCAAATCCAGAACGTGCTGCACGCTATCGAAGACGCGGGCCTTACCGGGCGCGACCTGTTCCTCCTTTATATCGACTTCACATCCGCGTTCAACACCATCGATCATGATAAACTGCTTATGATCATGTACGACCTGGGCTACCCAGATGACCTCATCGAGGTGGTTGCGAACCTGTACTCGCACGCCGCGACACGCATACGAACCGAGCACGGATGCACTGCGAACATTGCGATCGAGCGCGGGACGATCCAGGGAGACACGCTGTCACCCGTCCTGTTCATTATCTACATGGAACCCCTCCTACGATGGCTGCACAGCGGCGGCAGGGGGTACCGATATGGCTGCCTCCGGGCGGAAGAAAACGATCGCCATCACTTCAGCTCGGGGGCATTCGCTGACGACCTAGTTATCCTTACGAATGCGGTATCGGATCTGCGGCTCCAATGCTCAAAAATTGAACGGTATGCGAGGTGGGGGGCCCTCAAGGTCAACGTGAGCAAGTGCCAGATACAAGGCATTCTCCATGGCCGCGCGCGCTCGGACAAGGATCTGAGCAGAGGCCCCGGCACACAAAAATACCAGACCGCCCTGGAACGCCTTCTGAAAAACCAAATTCGAATAGACGACACGCCTATCCCGTACGCACCCCCCACGCAGCCGTACAAGTATCTGGGAGTACACATTACCCCCACGCTAGACTGGGCAGAACAAGTGACCTATGTGCGCGCCGAAGTTGACAGACGAGGACGGGGCATTGAGAGCTCCCTCGCTACCCCCGACCAACGCATCAACATGATCAGAACCCTCATACACCCCTTCGTGGCGTACAGCCTGCCCACCATGGCGTACACCCCACAAGACATTGCCAGTTTCGATGCGCAAATCGCGGGCATAGCCAAACGCAGCTACGGACTCAAGATGGGCTTCCCCACCCGCGCCATTCTCAACCCGACCGCGAGGCTCGGCCTGGGGGTTGGCACCGTACGCACCTTATACGCCGTCCGGGCGGCAAAGACCCTCGTCCTCTCCCTCAATGATGACGGCCGTCTCGGAGCGGTGACCAGAGCTCTCCTCCACCTGCAAAGTCGATACATGGGCACCGTACCGGCACATGAACTCAAACGGGAATGCAAATTCTACACCACACTGAAACAGCTCGCTCTCGTGAGGGAGGCGGGGATTGAACTCACGGACAAAGGGACAGCATACGAAACGACAATGAGCAGCCTCGCCCACCTGATCGGATCTCTCAACCCAGCGGCCGAACCCAAGGCGCTTGCGCTCCTCTTCCGATGCGTACAACCTCTGCTTGAGCTGGGTCTCGACCTCCGGGCCCTGAGGGATCAGAACACGGGCACGCACATCATCACCACCGATCAGCTGCAACTAATCGGAGGCCGGAACGTGGGATCGCGCCATAGGATAGCCCTGAACCAGCTCAGCCTCGCCATGAATGCTGACCCCAGCGTGCGGGATCGGGCACCCAGATACCGCGGATCCACATCTCTACCCCCCGAGCTGCGGCTCATTCCAGACAACCCCGGCCTGACCGGCCTAACCGACGAAACGGCTGGACCCAAACCCATACCGTACGGACGCATAACAAAGTACCTCGCCCCAAAGCCCCGTGACCCGGTCGAAGCCATGCAAACCGCACACGCCGACACAGCCCCCACACCCCCAGGCGTGATAATCGCCAACGAGGCGACCCAACCGACGCCGCCCGGGGGCGCGACGGCAGATCCCACCACACGACGCTCGACGCCTCGATGTCACGCCCGGCAACACCAGCCACGGCGGCTAACCGACCGTGACCGCCTCAAAGCATACCTTTTGCGTCAAAACCTTAAGCCGGTAACGGGCATCGTGGACACCGACGCCATCGGCTGGAACCCCCGACACACCCCACTCACCATCCAACATTGCGAAGAGCTCCTACGCCACCCGCACCACAAGGGCCTGCTAACCAGGGTCGGCTCCGCCGAACGGCTCCTCCAGATGCTGCTGGGCGAGGAACCATGGCCTGCGGAGGTCCCGGCGCGGTATGGAATCAGTATCACGCAATTCCTCTTCGGAGACCAAGAAAGGGTGGCGTGCATCAACGCAGAAATACGTAAACGGGTCGCCGTCGACCAACCGACCCCAAAGAAGCAGCGCACAATCCACCCACCGAGCCAAGGCACCCACCGCACCTACTACCTGGTCGACTGGGAACGCACGGCAGTAACCAAAGGAGCCCTCGCCCTCTACGCTGCCAACGGATACCCCCCCCAGGCGGTACACCCCCATGCGCCTCCTAACGGCACACCACCGCAGGTGGGCCTAGTCGAAGTGGACTGGGAGCCCACTACAGACGAGGGCACGCGTCTGGCCCAACAAGATAACTGGATCGAACTGCTCAATGCATTCCGGGATCGACGCGCTCAGGAAGCCGGACATGACCCGGGGCGCGCGGCGGAGACACGCGACAAGCACCTGACGGAAAGGCAACAACAAGGTCGATGGGAAACCGAATGCCTAAACACGACCCGAGGGCAGCGCCTTCTCAGACAGTTTGTCGAAATCAACGTCCAACCGGGCAACCCGGACAAGGACATCTACCCCACAGGGCGTTACACTATCCAGATCGGCAAACACAACGGCCCCCTCTGCGGAACACCCTGGGAGGGTGACGGGGACATACCTGAAGGACTGCAGACCATCGGACTGGCCCTCGTCTACGGCCCCCAAGGTAACTGTGTAGGCCAAATCTCCGTATGTCGGCTCCGCAGCCTGTGGTACAGGTACCAAGACGCGCAGCAGAACCGCCCGGAAGACCATGCCCGACTCGCCGCCAGGGGCGGCTTTGCGGAAGACGTCGCACGCCTCCTCCTGCGGTACCGGAACGGCGGGGGCACCAAACTGCAACCCGTCAAAGCGGCAAACGAGCGCCGGCTGCCCGAAGCGCTTATGAAGCGCCTCACGACCGCGCTCGGCGCCACAACCGAACGCTTTGCATCCCCCCTCAATGTAGCCGACTGCGTAGATACATACTATTCACGCTTTTCAGAGGACCAGCTCTTTGGGGCGAACCACGATGCATATACGCAGCCATTCACAGGCCTCTCCATCGCCCACCCCGAGCCTACGCCGGAGGAGGGGCATCACGCCCTAAGATGGGCCTTGGGATGGGCCGAGACAGTACGGTCTGAGAGCACACCCACCGCCACCCTCCTCCTGCTGCCCACGGCTCGAACGGCGCCATATACCCGTTACCTCACCCACCCGCTGGTCACTATGATCGGCAGAATCGACGCGTTCACGGGCACAGCCAGTCTGTACAGCGAAACCCTTGAAGATACCCCCCAACCCTACCCGATGGGCCTCACTCTTCTCTTAGTCAGCAACGCAACTGGTCGAACCCACGCCGAAAGCCTCCGTCGGACTCTTGGCATGCCGGCTGCAACCGCCACCCCCATGGAGCCCTCCCACCCCTGGAACCCGCCCCAGTGGGTGCGGAAACGGGTGCGCAGTATGAGCGACCGGCCACCCGCGGCGGCGGTACTCTCCCGTCCGTGCGACAAGCTCACCTCTGCTGAGCGACAGGCCGTCTTCCGGACATTCCACGCCAAACAGTCGCTGCGATACGACTCCCAGAACGCAATCTACACGGACGGATCTGTTCAAAAGGTAAAGGATGGCGACGAGGAACGACAAATACTGGGAGCCGCGGCCGTCGACGCACTCACCAATAAGACGCTCCACATCGATGTAAATGCTGGACATCATGGCTGCCAAACCATCACGAGGTGTGAACTAAGTGCCATCCACCAAGCACTCTACATGCGCAGAGGCACACCTGAGGACAACACCCACTTATCCATCTGGACGGACTCAGCCGCAGCCCTTTACCTAATAAAAAAGATGATCAATAACCCACAGAAACTCCGGCTCAGCAAACATAAGGCCCTCCTTGAGCAGATAGTTACTACTCTTAAAAAGAGAGCAGCATGCAATTTAACAACTTCCCTACTTAAAGTAAAAGCCCACACTGGCGTGAAATACAACGAAGAAGCAGATAAAGCAGCCGTACGGGCCGCGCGAGGCCTTGCAAAGCTCGACCCCGACGCACTGAGCACAACCGAAACATCCGACAATAACCCACGTAACCAATACTGGTGGCTACGGAAGATACATGGGCCTGAGAAGAATGCTGGGCACTTTGCCAACGACCTCAACCGGGGCATCGAAGCCCTAGTGCGACCGGAAACGCACTCGGGCTACACAAATGAGACAGATTACATGAAGTTTGTTGCCAATACCATACCCGACCTGGACATCAACGCCAGCGCACGCACCCTACAGCGCAAGATAGGCCGACACAAGCACGCCAAACGGTGCTTCGACTACCTGTACGGCCAACTATGGAACGCCAAGCTCGCGAACCGCTTCAGGAAATCCTTGGCCCCGGGAGGCCCAGTTGCGTCAGGAAGCTGCCCCCTGTGCCACAACCCCGACTCCGGGGGGCATATCCTGGGTGGCTGCCGCCACCCACGGATGCGCGCTCTATACATTCTTCGGCACAATCAGGCGGTTCAAACCATCACCAGTACGCTCGCTCGGGGAATGAACGGGGGCTGCTACACGGTCATGGACGCCTGCCCCGCAGATGACCGGCCGGATTATGTAGCAGGCACCAGACTACCGCACTGGCTGCTCCCAAACACCCCGGAGGGAGAACGGCTCAAAATGCGCCCCGATCTACTCCTCATCCCTAGCATACCTCTCCACGAGGCACAAGAGATCGGATACATGGGGCCCCCGGACCCTAGTCAACACACCGTGCATATCCTCGAAATAGGATACACGGCCGACACCAACCACAAGCAGAAACAACATGACAAAGCCGTCCAACATTCCGAGCTAGCCCGGCTCCTCACAAAGGAGGGGTGGAAAGTCTGTTACACAGCACAGGAGGCCATCAGCCTAGGCTTCGCCGGTACCATCCGAAAAGACTTACGCCCCCTTCTCCGCACCCTAGGGGCGGGCAGTGAAGCGGCCAAAACATGCTGCAACGAACTCCACGATCACGCTGTTCGGGCGCTCAATAAGATTGTGATCACCCGGCGGCAAATGGAACGCTCCCCGCACGAGACGCAACAGCAGACGGGCACATAACCAACACATACTCGTTCTCAACCCCCACCGCGGTGGCGGGGGAGGACTGGGACCGGGGAAACCCGTCACCCCACCTCCTCTGCTCCCTTAACCCACGCCTCGGCCTCCGGTCGGGCGTACTATTATTATTATTATTATATGGATGGTGACGATGCGCTCGCGTTCAGTTTCCTGTCCACGGAGTAACCAACCCAAAACGGATCATCCTTCACTGGCGTGCGTGTATCGTGCCGACAAAACAGCGTTTATTTATACTCAACGAATACGTGCATGTTGTTGCCTATCCAACGTGTCGAATCATGTTCAACATTGACCGCACTTTGTTCGGAAAGCAGTGAAAATACAGTGATGCGAGTATCTACCCACCTGTAAGAAATGGCTCGAAAACACGAGCTCCATGCCGTACCTGCAAATGTTATGGCGTGCGCGTTAATGGCTTTGCGTGCGCATATTTATGAGCCTTGGCAACCAGTGAACGCGCAGTGCTCTCCAACAAACAAGCAACAGCAACGACATGCAGTCGTTTTCAATCAATCTAGCTGTCTTCCCGATCCGCGATCCACTGCGATATGCTTGCCATCTTCGCTCCGACTCACATGTACTCATCCTGCAGAGGCAAGACGGGTCGCAACGTTGTTAACCGCATTTTAAGTATCAATCTGAAAAGTGGTGGATATGCACCGTCAGTTGGCAGGCAGTCGAAACCTTAAGACCCATGGATATGATCCATATATTTCGCCACGAAATTATCTGCTCCGGTCATCACGAAATTTGGGACTGGGCCGTCAGCTGTTGCAGCCCAACGCTCACGCCGCCAACTGTTCATCCGGCGATATTCTTCACTATGAGTTTAGGGTCCCCAACAGCTTCAACCTCTATCCCACCTGGGTCTCCATCCAGAATCCGATGCCGCCTTTACCGTAGCCGCCGAAGCCTGAACGAGACTGCAGGTCGGCACGTGATTAGTCAGGCATTGCAGGTGGGAGGTTGGCACAACCCAAATGGTTTGGCCGTACAGCGATGTAATGACGGATAGTAGTAGCAGCAACAGTACCAACAAGGCGGACAGTTAAATGACAGACTATCTAATAATTTATCAAAAAAGGGGTACATGATGCCCTATAAGTCTGTTTCACCATTTTCACATGCCCCACGGTAATTAGATCGAAACCACGAAATAAGACTAGCAATAACGTTGAGCCAAACATTTCAACTTACCAATTTATCGAACGAAAAGGTGATGCGGGTGTTGAGGGTGCTGATAATCTTTGTCTTGTACGTGTAACCACCGCCACCGCCGGAGAATGAGAACTGCATAGCAATTAACCCAACGAGTGGCATTACATTGCAGTCGAGTGCGTATGTGGCACACAATTGAGGAGCCTTGCCATGGTATTGCCTGGGCGACCGCCGCTGCTTTGCACGAACGCTTTACCAGACGCATAATGCACACATGCGCAGAAGCAGTCCGATGTACGAGCGGTGACAAGCAATTGATCACCGACACGCATCGGTCGAATCTTCGAGCCAAATCGGTAAACAACGCCAGAAACCGATCCCCCTATTTACCGATATTATACGGTAGATTTGGTAAATACGCCAGGGTAAAGCAAATCACACCTTGGTGAACTTCTTATCGGTCGCCTGCTGCAAGGCATCCAGCTGTTTGCCGGCCACCACACCACCAACTCCCGTAACAGCGGGGTCGATGTTGAGGTTACCCAAGACAGCGCTTTTGTCCAGGTAAGACTGCGCTCGTTGCAGGCAAAGGCAGGGCGGGCCCACATTCATTGTCACGTTCGTTGTGATTGTCAGCAGTCACATCTATCAGTCTTGTGCAGAGTTATAATATCTGGCCGCCGTTGCAGATAGATATTCATCAAATACTAAATTACGAGGATTAAACCTGGCCTTCATTAAGCAGCCTTAGCGGGTTAAAATGAAACCCGCTGCTGCTATGCGAATGCGAGGAATTTGCCTTCGCAGCCCCCCCTCCCCCGGTGCGTGGGCGTACCTGCGTCCGCAGCATGAGCTGCTGCAGCCGTTCTTGGCCCTCGAAAATTCCCTGTATCAGGCAGGTCACCGCTTACTTCGTCATACAAAAAGCCAAGGCAAGCCCCAACATCATGTGGATTTGCGGTTCGCTGCATACCCTGGGACCGGACCGTTCCACAGGACAGATTGGAGATTGAAAAGCGACATGAGTGTGGATAGGTGAAAGGACGACCGTGCATTTTTTGGGCGGGACCCCAGCGCGAAACAAAATACATGTACAAATGCAATGTACAATTGCATTCATTGAGCAGCTCCAGCTGACGCTATCCATGGCACAAAGCCGTCCCTACTTGACCCGCGATGTCGCCAACCTGCCTAACAGTGCATTAACTCCATCATGATAACGAACCCGCCCTGCATACATTGCCCGCCCAATCGTTCCTCATATTGGAATTCTGACGCGACGTCGTGGAATTAATCTTCGTTTCGGCAACCATCTATATTTGCATGGCGAACATTCTCCCCGCGACCACGCCACAGCAGCTCTGCTAGCCGGTCCGACCGCCTTGACGCATATTACTATTACAAAGGACAAACCATGATGGGCAAACTGCTGGTTGTCGGACGCCAAGCCGCAAATTGCACGTCCTTTTTCCGGCTTCAAGGAAGCCGACACCAACCCCTTGTCACCAACGTTCATGTTGGTTACCGTCTTCCAGTCTGTCCTTGAGAGACCGGATCAGCCTACAATAATACGCGTTTGAATAGAGCCTAGCGCTCGTACAAAACTCACCTGCGTGAATGCTGGCTCTTCCTCAAGGTCGCCCTTCGGAATGTCTCGGCCTTCGAACGCCATTTTATTCCTGCAAGGCATGCCGCAAACTCCCTTCCGTTTGACACTGTTCCATTGGCCATCCACGTACCAAACGCGGCAAGGAAGTGTTTCCACTCGCACAACAATACACAACAATACATTGGCCGTATGTACTCATGAATGGGATTTCTCGCCGATCTTACCTGTCGGGGTGCGACTCGAGGCTCTGATGCCACAAGCCCTCCAGGGCGCCCTGAACCATACCGTTCACTTCCTGCTGCCCCGGCTGCGGACATAGAAATCGCATTGAATTGTATGTCAATAACATTCAGCATCGGAGACTAGTTCTGTGAATTTAATATGTACCGGTATGCAAATCTGGCGGACTTCCTTCATCATGGAAGCATCAATAATCAACGAGTCGCCCATACCAACACAGATGGAAGCAGCAATAATCATCATTGAAGCATCAATGATCATCATGGAACCCATGGAATCACTAAAAGACAGAAGTTCGGGCCCGAACGTTTAGAGGGCCCTGTGCCCACTTAATGGCCGCTGCCGGACCCAGGCCTGCACCGTTTGTCGCCGGACTTTTTCCGTAATAATCCTTACTAGTTAAGGTGTGTACTATAAAACAAATTGTAATGAATGCGGGTTCAATTTTAGCCAGGGTTTGAGTACAAACGTGACCGAGCCGTCCGCCAGGACCACCGATCGTACCCCTACCGGAAAATGGTCATCTCCAGTCGCCAATTCATGCCAATAGCCCAGCGCCCCACAACCTCGTCTTATGAACACACAATACGGTAGAATCGTGGCGAAGCGGGCGTGCAATTCACTAATGGAACGTAAATGGCGGTCATGGGAGTCCGTCCACACCCACGGCCACCCCTACCCCATGCTGAGCCTAAGGGTAAATGCCAACGCAAGCCCTTTCGCGTCCGAAAGCTCTAAGCGCCTCCCGCGCATACCAAAAGTAGCTGCTATGTGGGGAAAATCATGTACAATGGGCGCCGTCGCAAGAAAAGGACTCCTACGTGAACAGCGTCTCTTGGACTAAACGCCCTGCTCAGAGCCAAGAGCTGCGGCTGCGCTTCAGGCCACGTACGGCGCTTTGCTCGCACACCCCTGTGGCCTTATGTTGGTTAGACCAGTACGACGGATGCGCATTGAGCCTAGGAGCCACGCACGCTTTGCAGATTTAAAAAATTCGATAGAGAAAAGGAGTTCAGGCAGGTCAAGTGCCTGGGGGTGTGGAACGGTGTGCAGTTTGAGCCCGAACTTCTGTCTTTTAGTGAATAGTCACCATGGAAGCATCAATAATCAACGGGTCGTCCATACCAACACAGATTTGGTTATCCACGTGCATAGCCCCCTGCTCACCTGGTACACGGGAAGCGCGGAATCACTCTCGTCCTCAAGCGCCTCAGCCGTCATGTCATCGTACACTTCCAGCACGCGCTTCCAGCCATCAAGCGCCTGCAATAAGGTTATAAAGAAACTGACATAATTAATTATTCTCCTTATAAAACCCATGCTGCTGTACGTGTTAAAGACCAATTATTGACAGCAAGCAAACGAATTTGTGAACCGCACGTATATGATCAGGGAGGTGGTGCTAGGGGAGAGCTCACAATGTAGCAAGCGAATTGACGGGTCTGCAAGGTAGCGCAGCACGTATGGTGTACATTGGCACGGCCTTCATAAGATTTCACACCTGGGTGAGCTTGTCTACAGCGTCCGAGTCTGGCTTAGCCTTCGCATTCTCTGCATCCAAGAGCTTCTGAGCTTGGGGCAAGATCACCTGCTCGATATGGTAAACACTGCAAGGCGCACACAACACGGACAGCGATGACGGAGGAACATTTTATCCCCGGGAAAAAGCATGCGCCAAGATAGATGTATGATTGGTAATCCGAGCAACAGCACCAGCAACCAAACCGGTGGGTGAAGCTGTTATGTTATGTTATGCGTCATGTTCTGCAGCTGCGAAAGGAATTCCGGCATGCAAAGGTAGATAGGGTAGCCACATGTCCTCAGTTTGATGACTAGTATTCAGCCAGCACGTATCAAGTCGACACCCAGAAAAAGTGCGTGTCCCATCGCAGTTTGAACGGTAAACCCACCTGTGCCAGGCAGTGCCGTCCATTTTCTGTTTGATGTCCCACGCTGGCACCCCCATCGTTGTTGAGGCGGAGCAGGTGCGTGGGTCGAAGCTCAATAAGTCTTGCAGAATAAACCTGCGATGCACCAAACGGCGTGGCATGCATCGAGCAGCAGTCCTAAGTTTGGTACTGCGACCAAGCGGTTGCTGAAGTTATGCTGACTAGAAGCAAGACAATATTTGCGAAATTGGGGAGGTGACACGCTTGGCAACCAGAACGATGAGCACGCATGTCCATCTTGTAGCGTGAGACTTACTGAATGGCGAACGTGGGCGCCAGAATCATGTCCGCGTTGCGGCCTGTGAGCTGAGCCGTGGAGGTCTTTGGCGTGGAGAAACCTTCCTCCCTGGTGACCGTGAGCTTGTAGAAGGACTCATCCTCGCCGATATCGGTGAACGTGTCCTACGCGTCATTATCACATACAATCACGCATCGCAGTGTATGCAACTGTGGTGGTCTCGAAACTAAAGGTACGGCTCCGTGCAAACATGATACATATGGCGTAAAACACGCATGAAGCGAAATGCCACAAAGCTGCGCATGCACAGCTGCAGGCAAAAGTGCACCGTCACGATGCCCTCACTAGACGGTGGCCCTACATGGCAAGTACTTGCGAGTATTTAAGACACCCTTTTGTTGCATTATAAAACACCCTTCCTTGGCTAGCTGTTGCGCAGTGATTTACGAATCAACCCCATCGTCTGTGCAGTATACACCAGAAATCAACCTGTACGCACCTCCGTAATCAGTTGAGCGACACCGTTATCATTAATGAGGCCTTGGCATAACTCAAAGCCCAGTCCTGCGCACTGTGGGCCCAACAAAGAAGAAATCCATCTTCAGGTCAAGTTGGACATGCAGATATCTAGCCATGGTAAGACCTAGGTCATTACCGGCCTTATCCCGTGTCGTTACCATTCGATCGCGATTAATGTAATAGTTTTCATGAGTAGTTGCCTTACCGCTTGAAGACGGGGATGGAGTCGGGTACCTGCGAGCAGAAGAGTATGCTTGCTTCCGTGGGAGGAGGCGAGCCTGGTAACCGACTGCGCTATCTGCCGCGGGGCGGTGTAATGGGCAGAAGACGCAGCGGAAACCTGTCAGTACTGACTAAATGAACTCGCGAAATTGCTCTTTCCGTCGCGCTCAGCGCGACTTGCACTTCGCTCTCACCGGTACGGCCAGGCCGTACCGCCAACGAACAGCCGAGAACGCTCTCGGCAAATACACAGAAAACCTTGGTTTTCTTCGTTTCACTCAGAAAACCTTCAGGTTTGATTTCTGGGCACGCCCCGGTGATGATGGCGGAAAACAATAATTGAGACATGAATTGTAAGTTACAGTTGACGATGCTGCACCCTCTTTATTATCTACGGACGTCGGGTGAATAAATCCGACTGGTTATTATTGTGGACAGGACCATATTTCTTTGCCAAATGGCTTGTAGCGGAGACAATAGCAAGGAAAGAAGTAAAAGCAGAAGGGCAATATCAGTCAAGCATACATGCATGGTTGTTTGATGACCTTCGTGCAGCCCATCAAGCCTCCTTGAAAGCCGAAGGATCCTCCCCGCAAAAAAACATTTGCTTACCGATGAAAAGTCCGCCTTGTGGCCGATGCCCAGGGTAGACTTCGCGCAACTTGGTTGCTGCGCGTGGATGGTGGAGGCGGGGCAACTAATTAAATCTATTTGATGCAGGTGCCTTGCCAATTCATTAGAAGGTAGCGGGCATCAAGCTTGTTCCAGATAGCTCAAGCTAGGCAAGCAAGCATGTATACAGTATATAATGCTACCCCAAACATTGTCTACGGGTCTGGGGACACAGCTGGCGGTTGCTTGGCGCGATCTCGCTACTTGAGATCATCGAAACAGTTGAAGAATACACGGCTACGACGTCGCCGGCCCGCCGTTTGGGGGCCACCGGCCGTGCAGAATAAAGTACCGCAATCCGCTATATATTTCACTAGCGCGAAAGAACATACAAACTGTAGCATGAAAACAATGACATACTTACGATATCAGCAAAGAACTGAAGGAAAGAGTTGGGATCGTCCTCGCCATACTTTATTCCGTCACCGGTCTCAGCCTCCAGCAGTCCCTGGTTGCCTGGATTCACCAGGTAAGGGTCCTGTGGGACAGCAGATGCGTCCCGGAACACATGGCGAGCCTCGATCCTCGATATCTTCCACGTATCATGGTAGCCTGACGTTTCATTCACCTGCCTGTCTGTGTTCTTATACAGCACACATAGAGAAAAATATAGATCAAACTGATAACGACTTGATCCTAGAGTCTCAACGGTGTCAGGTTCAAAACGGCACACCACGGAAAGCCATTTATAACAAATGTGATCCCTGCGGCATCCCCTAGGAAGTGCCTGAGAGTTAGGGCACTGAATTGGTGACCGAGAGGTCACCAATTCGACCCCGGCCTGCGCAGAGGGCTGGGTGACCGATGGGGGCCCTGGTGTGGGAACGAACAGCAGGTGATCGCATGGCTCTTTAGCCATGTCCCTGTCCCCTGCACTGGTAGAACTCATCACGGTTGAATGTTCAACGATGATGTGTCTGGCATATCTGGGAAGAATGCGTGCGGGTACCCAGATGTGATCTGAGTGAGACGGAGTCCAGACACTGAGTGGGTGGGAGAAGCAACCCATCTTAGTCAAAAAGGCGGTCACCGCGGTAATGGGCTGTACCCGCCGATGAGGCATCAGTCTGTTCCCTTAACCCACGCAAGGGCTAACGGTCCAGCGTAATACTTTCTTTCTTTCTTTCTTTCTTTCTTTCTTTGACCCCTGCGGCATTTAAAATTTTCGCCTACCTTCGCAAAGGCCATTGTGAGGTCCTTCACATCAACCTTCACGGGTATGTCGTCACTCTTAGCCAGCAGTCGCGCGAGCGTGAGATATGCCTCTGGAACCACTTGATTTCGCAACAAGCCAGCCACTGTGTTCAAAGTCCCTTCATCCGCGTCTTGACTGCGGTGCAAAGAAGAATTGGGAATGTTGTCAAGATGTTGTCGACCTTGCACCTTGTTTATAACATCAACACGTGCATTGATAAACGAATCAGCTTTGGGCTGGTGCGACGCCCCATTACTTACACTCCGGCGTACTCGAAGATGTTGGTAACGAGTTCCTTAGCCGTTGTGTTGCGCAGGAGTACCATGCCGGAACCACGACCCATCGCGTTCTTGGGGTCGATATAGTACGGAGCGGTATACCCATTCTTAAGAAGCCATTGCTGGACCTTGGTGCTCGCTTGTGTCTTGTTCCAAACCTCCCACTGTAGATGGGGGGGGTACACCAGGTTGGGTTGTAGGAGGTCGCGAAATATCGTGGTATTGAGTGCAGCATCTACCCACATATAAGAAGCGAACAACGTCCCCATTCAGGGCGTCACAAGTGCCTTTGTAAATAGCCATACTATTACACACGTATGCGAATCCCTGAGAACCATAAGTACGAACCACATGAGGTAATAACACTTTGTGCATATCTCAAAAGCCCCTGAACTGCCAGTCCGTTCGTGTAATGAACCTGTAACCTTCTTCGACAATTGAGGTAGGGCATCCTAAGCCCCCCACCCCCCACCCCCACCACACGACACTAATAAAAGCTACAAACACTGAAGTCACGGACTAGTGGAATTTATATGGGCTACTGCCTGATTTACTTACCCCTGGGATGGCGTCTCTTATAGCAACTTTGTTCTCCGACTCAATCAGGTCCTTGAGATTTGCGAAGTACGATCCGATACCGACACCGGTGTTGATTAAGTCCGCCAGATCGTATGCCGAGAGCAGTCCCTCGCCAACCTTCCCTGCAACCTTCGCAATCTTCTGGCCCGTGGTTGTAGCTGCCTTGGTGGTTTTGGTGACCTCCTTGATTGCATTCATCCTCTTCAGGGTTCCCTTTGCGGCTTTCCCCGCGGTGCTGACCACCTTGCTCGTGGCTTTGACGATGTTGTCCACCTGCTCAACGGCGGGCAGTCCGGCATCCGAGGTGAGCACTTACCAACATCGTTGACAATATCTTGGCAATTTGTTGTTGTATTTAGGAACACGTACCTCGCTCCGTAGTATCCACGGGCAAATTGATTGATCCAGCTCAGCAACAACTTCCATCCAGAACTTGCAGACATGCTCCCACATATTGGAACCCCATTGTCCAAGCATAGAATGTCTGATGGCAAGCCCATGCCTAACAATCTCATCATCAGCCGAAATAACAGCTAAATAACATCACATCCCACATACTGTACCACTTGCCTTGTCGGCCAACTTCTTGACCTCCTGTACTCCCTCTGCCAAGTCCTCAGATTTACCGAAGACGTAGAATGGAATAGCGTTGAGCAACGACTGAAGGGGCGGGGGGAGGTCGTTGTTTCTGTCAAGTCACACTGTCACTTCTATCCCTTAAAACGGATTATACGTTATTTTATCCACAGTATCTGCAAGGTAAGCTGTCACTGTGTTCGTGCACTCGCAAACATGACCTCGCAAACCATTCCGGAGTGATACTTGAGAAATGCATTTCTTGATCGGTAGTTTGCAAGCAACTTAATGCCCTTATTGCATTGAACATGAATGATTTGTTGCGTAGCACTTACCCATGGTAATGCCTTCGTAAGCATCTCCAGCTGAGGACCGCCGCACTCAGCTTGGTAGTTGGTGACCATAGAAAGCCTGCGGCATTCAGAGAATGTATGGTCGAAACGCGCATAAATGTAGGATACCCCTGTTCTTCGCGTGAAATAGAGAATAGTTTATCGTTAAACAATTAAAGTTATACAGCCATCGACAGGCACCCTTGCAGTTGCAGTTTGCCCCGACATTCACTCTTTCAGTAAGATTCATGGATGGTCTCCGAAAAGCATAATCCTTCTCGTAATACACGCAGCGGAGGGACAGAGAACGTAAAGAGACTGTGCAGCAGATGTTAACAATTCCGCCGTGATAATTCGCCGGTAACCCGTATTGTGTAATAAAGGAGGGTGAATAGAGCGAACTTGGAACAGCGACGAAGAGCCGTTTTTTGCACTATTAGGCTGTTTCGGAGTAAGACGGCCGAGAATTCCGGTCATTGCGTGAACTTTGCACAAGGACCAAACCAAATGCGCACGTAACGTGACCAGTAACCGGGCGATAATAACTTACTTGACACCCGTCGAAATGCTTCCCACGAGTTCAGCGTAGCTGCCGTCTCCTGCATACACAAAAGCACCAACACGGCGTGAAGAATGTGTCACCTACCGCCGGGGCAAGAAGCATGTGGCAAATGGCCGAGCGGCACTCAGTGTCACAATCGGCCATATGAAACTGGAAAACTGCATCACGACGAACGCATCCTAATATTCACCTGGGGGGTCTCGCAAGATGAGCAGCGGTACTGGGATGGGTACATCAATGTATCCAGAGCCACTCCGAACCTCGGTGCCTTCGATAATAGCGTATAGCCTAAACTGTCGGGACGGCCAGCCGCTTGTTTCAACGACAGATATGGACAGCGGCTGCGCGTACGCAGTCAGCTGTGCGAAGTTTGGTGCACCGGCTTTGATGGAATATGTATACTCCGTTAAGCTGGTTATTTCATCAACGGACACCTGCACAAGTAAACACATACGCATCATTACGGCTTCAGCTGTCCGTCGCAAGGAAGCAAGAGGTTAGGACGGGCGGACAACCCAGAAGACGGTTGCTTTGTTTTGCGCATACACATGCATTAATGTTATCATCAGCTACACCCTGCTGTTGCAAACATACGGAAACCCGAACTAGATGCAACCGATCTGTAGTCTGCATATCGTTACCTGTTGTACGCAGCCATTTTTCTCTGGCTTGCATTTGTTGCTGTCGTCAGCCCCGATGCTGTCCTGTATCAACAGAGACGTGGAAACATCGTCGCAGCGCTGTCGGCCGTACATTTGGTACATCCGGACACGGGCGATGTACTCAACACCTGCATGCATTGGACGGGGAGGCGTTTGGTGCGTCGCGGCATTGCCTTCAATTGCCATTCCCTAAAGATGAACTCCTTAACTCCGATGAACACTGTGATCCGTGCGATGGCCCAGCTCTTGAACGATTACGCCACATGCGATGGAGATAATTCCCAATGCTTCTAAAGCCAGCCAAACCACGCCTGCATTTGCTAAGCGATGTGACATGCGTTCCCGCTCAGGATACATTCGTAACACTGCGCTTGAGATACCACCGGCGAATGAGAGCACGCCCTTGTGCAATGGATAACATCACTGGCCACACAGGCCAAACAGTGGCATACGTACCTCTCCTTAAAGTTACTACGTCCTTGCCAACAAGGGCTGAATCAGGGGGCATGAAGGCGTCGTATACTGCCTGGTATGCTGCACCCTGTCGGCCATAGACGTCATGCATGCATAGGGAGTAAACACAAGTAATATGCATGTGGTGATGTGGTTAAGAGTCGTGTGCAACCACGTGGCAGCTGCCACATGGCGCATATGTATGCCGTACCTACGGCGGGTGATCGTCGTGCAGCCCTAATTTTATATAATTGCCTATTAAGTTGCTCCTGTCGCGAACCCTGAAGTCACGCACCAGGAGCCTGCTGCCTGCTGCTGGCGATTTCTCCCTAATTTCCGCCATTGGCTGACACCCGCTGTTGGCGTGTTCCCCTGATTCTATACGGCCGCTGTCCCGATGGCTGCCAAAAAGTCATCTTCCGAAATCCATGCACCTTTTTGACAGAAGTATTTGTTCTTGCGCGGCTTTGCATGAATGAATAATGTTTGGGTGGCGGTACCATGGGGATACGGTGTACGTTATGTCTTACCCATTTGTCTGCTGCTGGACAACGCCGAGAGAGCGAGTAGGACCCGCAGAATGAAGGACCATCAGGCGTCGACCTGCGCATACAATAGCCGCGGTCCAACTTGATTAAAGAAACATATTTTACGTACGCCGGAATAACGTGCGCAGGGATTCAATCAGCAAAACGCGAAGATGTGGGCAAGCGTCTTCTCACCAAGCAGGTATGAAACTGTATGTTGTATAAGAAATTAACGGGCACAAGCGGTAAACTCTTACTTGCAGAGAGAGATGTCCAGCTCGTTGGGGGCCGTAAAGACGAACGCGATGTTCGCCTCATCGGGTGACGGCTCCTTTGTAAGGTTGACGAACTTCGTTGCCTGTTATCACAAGTATAATGTATGTGTGGTTATACCGGCTTGCGACTAGCGCACACAACAGGAACCGCCCTCTAGAATCATTCCTTCCTTGCTGCTTGTTTAATTACCTGATTCGTGATCGATATGTACTGATTGACAGCTTCTGGGCTTAGCCCTGGGTTGGGCCCTGTGAGACCGACATAACTGATCGTCCATGGCATCGCAGGAAGCTCCAGTGTCGTGAAAGGAATGGCATTTCCAGCCTTATCCACACCAATCTCCATGCGCCTTGCGGGCTGCAAACGTGAATGTCCAAATGTCAGATGCACGCAGAATCGAGTCAAGGTGTATAGTGCTAGAGTTCTCAGCAACAAAGTGGCTGGCGGCTCGTAAAACCCCAACGCCCAGCAAATGGAGGCTAATGAAACCCTATTTAAAATCACTATGGATGGCTCAAAGTAAACAAGCTTCATATTAAAAGAAAACAATATGCAAAACCCGAAAACCCCGATCATTGCATGAATTATGATCCTGATCACCCTGCCGATGAAAATACGTACCGCTCGCTGACTGCTTTGGCCCGTGCATCCAATGGCGAGGAACTGAAGTGTGGCGTTGCCGAGGTTATACCTGAAATAAGAGGCCAGGAGAAGTTCAATGCGATAGGGTCGCGTACTTCAAGCAAATTATACCTGCCCAGTATATATCATGCGATGAATAACCAATCACTCCGTATAATATTTCCAACATTGCATGAGTGTATCTGGGTTGTGGATAACAATTAATATATCAGTAAACAGCAGGGACAGAACTCACTCGCAGTTTCCTCCGATGAGCCCGATTGTGATTGTGCGCTTGGTCACATCTCGGGCCACCAAGTCGTACACCGGCTGTTCGACCGCAAACACACCGCCCTCCTCGACCTGCGGTCATGTGTTCCAGACGGTTCACAAAGATGTGGTACAAGCACACGATACCGAGACCGACGTTGACACATTGCACAACAAGTAATTTAGCACCAACATCTCCACTGGTGAAGAGACAAGTTCAGCATACCACAGCCATGTAGCATACCGGCAAATACCCCATAAATCGACGCACAGCTTATACAGACGACAGGACAACAGCATGTAGCATTAATATATTTATTCCATAAGGTCTCGGGCTTTTGATGTGCGTGAATGTCACTGCACATCAGGCCCGCCCTTTTGTACGCCTCAACATTGCCTGGACTTACAAAACACGATTTTCTGACCGCGCAGACGGACGCTTTGCTCTCGTACCTCGAGGTCTCCCGGGAATGCCACCTTGAATGTGTGATTCTACACGCACATATCAGACACAGTTTAGTAATAATCGCGTATGATGACAATTTATTTGGTTGCTTTCATAACGAGATGTCGTCATCAGTAATACTTTATATTAACAAAACATGGTGCAACATAGAAGCGTTTGAATATTATTGCTAGCTTGAGCACTTACAGCGTACGTGACCTCCATCCTTACAACCGAGCCAATGCCGACTGCGACCAGGAAGCTGCCGTCGAATTGGCTAGGAGCGCAAGCGATGGACTGGTTGTCACGGGCGCTAATTGCGCAAACCGTTGCTCCTTGGATCGGGCAGCCGCGAGTCTGGTCAAATCCTGCACGCAGTCCGACCAAGCCATGCGGTTACCATGTACAAAACGTCCGTGCAAGGGTCGCCGAAATGGACAGGTCCCTGTAAGTGGGATGTATAATTATAGTTATAGCTGCGCACATGAATCCCTTCCGAGTTTGGGCGCACAACGTGTGACCGGCAGGCCACATGTTCTATTCGCCTTTCATGGAGGATTGGGTGACCGAAGGAGGCCCAGATGTGGGACAAACAGCAGGCGACCGGCTCTTCAGTCGTGTCGAAATGCGAGCGGGTACCCGGTTGTTGGGATTGAAGGGAGGCGACATTGAAAGCATAATGGCGGCATCGCGGTAGAGGGCTGCACCCGCCGAAGAGGCATCAGTCTGAACTCACCAACATTGGCGTCGCTTCCTGGCCACCTGCGGCGAAACAAACAAATAATATAGGTCACCGATCCTATCCGGTTTCCAGGGATACGTATCCGCTCTTCACGACATCTCTGGGATGCTATATTCACCCAAAAACATTGTCCGCGACGACATGCAAAGAGCGTTACTTGGCAACCGTGAAGTCCAGTGATCAGCAGGCGAGTGAGTCGCCACGCGGCTGCATTATGGTATATCATTCTCCGTCTCCCCTACATCGTAGTCAACGTACCTGACATAGCCACTGACTGGTAGACTGGACTCGTCCACGATGCCAGGACTCTCCGCCTGTGACACGTGCTGCATCGCGATACGCTGATATCCTCCGGCACGGTTATTAATGCTGAACTTGTGGTTCAAGACGCGGCCGTTGCGAAGCTTGGTGCGCGCTGAGGCGGTCAAGCTGCGTGTGCAGACAACAGAGAGCTGGTGTTACACATGTACAAGGGCCAAATACGTATACATCTACATGGCGGCAATACGGTGGCTGCTTTGATAATTAGGCCACACGCCACATCAAGCAGGTGGCTACGAGCGAGATGACACCGTGCGGTGGCGACTAAACACCCGTGGGGAATGGACGGTTAGGTTTTCGTGGGCCACGCATGCCACAAGCAAACAAGCATGCTGCTATTGTTAACTCACTCGACAGACTGCCCCAGGCACAATTCGGGCGCGTTGTCTGGGTCGCACGAGTCAACATGCGCCTGGAGTGTTAACTGGTAGCTGCCGGCCTCATCTGTGACCGCCGTAAACACGAACGGTGAGCCCACAATGCGTGCCGTAATTCGCACTCCAGGCGCGGGCGTATCGATACGTGTAGCGACCTGCACGCAGTCACGTCATCTGTATGTTGCGCCTGCCTACGTACTAGGGTAGGAACATGTGCAATTTGTGCCCTTTCCATTGCATACAACACGCGCGATTGTAACGCTGCAAGATGCGTGGTAATCTCATTGCAGTCACTACCCATGGACGAAAGGAACAAGACTGACCTGTCCACTGATCTTGGCTGTCCATGCAATCTTCACATCGCGGCACTCAGGCGGGCTGACAAAGCGCGCGGTGCGAAGAGGATCACCGGCGTTTAGGCTGTACTTGTTGGCGATATCACCCAAGACAACTACACAGAAACGGTAGGTGTAGCCAATCTGCCAGCAGAGAACACGCAGCGTTGGGTTACGTATTGCAAATGGGAATACGCAGCCACCGCACAAATTGACATCGAAATGTAAGATCATGTACTCGCAAAATAATTATACACAAATCAATGGACATGAGAAGTAAGCTAATTGGGCCTTTCCAGTTCTGTCGCTTCCCTAGGCTCCTTTCTAACCAGCGAGACATACACATATCCAGTGTAGCGTTCGCGTCTCACCAATCCAAAGTGTGGAATACGCAAGCGCTGGTTCCACATCACACCTGGAGATTGTCTCGAACGATATCCTGGTTGATCTCAGTTCGCGCCGGTTTGTAGGCGGTGCCGCAGGTGAGGGACATTGATAGCTGTGAGATAGTGGTAGTGTCCACCAGCTCGCCGGTGGTCGAATTGACGAGGCTGCGTGAGACGCTGACGCCAGTCTCACAGGCACTGCCAACCACCCAGCTGCACGTCAAAGCGAATATGGTTTTCATTAGGATACAAAACGTTGTTTGACATTCCATGGACTGTTCTTCTACGAGTACACGAGAAAGCGGAAAGATACGTGGCATTATGCATGCAGGCTTGAGATTTTCTCCTCGTTTGCATGATAACAACAAGCCCCGGCTGGTCAAGAGCGATGTACCTGAACTCAATCTTGTCATACACCTGTTCAATGGTCAGATTGACTGGCCGACCCTCAGGGTTATCGGGTGTGCAGCCACAGCTGGTTGTAGCGTTCTTGAATGATACGTCTCGGATACTGGCGGTCTCAGCGTTGCTCCAGTCGGGCAGTGGCTGATTATTTTTGGTTGTCCGCATGAAGGCCCTGGTTGCAGAGCCGCAACGAACGTGCGAAACGCACAGGCGGATGTCATGCATATGTGTGAAACGATGTTTCGTAGCGTGCGTCAAATGTTTCAGAATTGCATCAAGCATTTTGCAGCTTCCCATGACGGATGCGAATCTTGTCTACACCTACCCACCTGTACTGATACGGTGTGCCGGCGGACAGCACAGTGGCTCGGTGTACGATTACCGGCGAGTTAAGCGGAGCATCTGAGAGCAAGCAGGGACACATATGTAGTTAATTCGGAGTGAACCCACAGTGCGTAGCGGTTGCAGTGCACAGTATTGTTAAACTGGGTTGCACATAACTATCTAACCCCGGCCCTGGTTGAATCCCTACTCACTGTTTTCTGCTGTGATGTTGCTGAAGCCGTAAAGCAGCAGGGGATCCGTGGGCAGCTCCGACATTGCGCGGAAGCCGCGAACCTGTGCGGGATGCAGGCAACGTGTGTAACATCTTGCATCGGAACCTCTTGCACATGTATGAGTGCACTCAACCGACTTCTATGTATGTTTTGCCTCATCTCATGGACGTCCGGACATGCAACGTGTACAGTTATGAAGTAACTTCTTGCGTCAAAAAAGGCTTGCCCCATGCATGATGATTTCGTGGGAAAGGCGCGTAAGTGATCTCATACACCCACCTGACCCCACAGTTGATAGTCCACGCCAAGATGGTCCAAAGTAGCATTGCCATTGCCAAACGCAATATAGGCCTCAGTGCTGGACGCCCGCCAAACGAAGCGTGGCTGAATAGCACAGCTGGTTGAGCACAGGCTCGGAGGGTCCGCATTGCCTGTCCAAAAGAAACAAAGTGCTCAACTGTTTTGCATCTGTACATGAAGCAACCCTAAAATGTTGGTAACGGCGGCGGCTGCGTGTAGCCTATCTAATAGTTACGCATGGTTAGGGCCAATCGCGTACGTCCTCTCCCCCAGCACGGCGGATCCCTCTTGTGTCTCACCGTCACCGAGATCTGCGCCAAATAGGCAATAGGGCATGAGGATTAAGATTAGCAGCGCTCAAATTGAACAGCGATAGTCATTTTACGAGCCATCTGACCAGGTTTGAACCAGCAGGCAAGATGGCACGTGGACTCTAGAATGTCACAAGTCACGTAGTGACAGAGTGGAAGTACGCGAAGCTTACCAAAACACCTGCCCCCAAAACGTACCGCATTCCTCCACACCGCGGCAGGGAATGCCATCTCCACAACTACGTGAGGTCATCACGGCACTCCTAGAGCGTGCGGTCGTGTCTGAAACAGCGCGGCTCTGCTGCAGTCCGATCAAAGAAGATCCAGTGAAAGGGCATTGTGCTGCCACCACCGCATCCGGCAGTCCGTCCCCTGTCAGCTCGGTCAGTGCCACAAGCCTGGCATCGCCGGGGATACCTGCTCGGTGCAGATAGATAACACAAGCGACTGTTACAGAGTGCCCCACAAATGAAGCTGAATCGTCAAATAAAGTCACACACAGTATAGTGTGGTATGCATGTGCACACAATAGAAGCAACACGGATCCGTAGGCATGGCTCCAGCTCACCTCCTCAACAAAACAATGTGCGGCACGGTGAGCACACGTAAGGAGGTGGAACGTTGCCCCCCGCGCGCGCTCTTAAGTCCCAGTTTTGCAGTGTGCCCAAGCTATGATCTGCTCCCAAAGCTCACCGCTCATGCACAGGAAGGCGTTCATGTCGGTGCAGACAGCGCGACGAAAGGTGGCCGTGTCGATATCCAGGTACCCACAGAAGCCAGCGGTGGCGTTGTTCGCCACAGAGGTGTTGGTTGCAGGGATGACCGGCAGGCGCCAAGAATCCAGCAACCGGTTGCCACCCGTGTAATCAAGAGCTTGGCCGTCCGCAGACCAGTAAGGGGTGCCTGTGGTGGGATGTGACGGGGCGAGGTAGGGCCGTGGTGGCGTTTGCGATGCGGTACTCAGACCTGTTGATATGGCACTGAGACGTTTGACGTCATAGGCGACGCAGAAAGGCTATTATGTTAGCGTCGTATCACTCTCTGACCCCTCGCCGGCCCGTATCACCGTATTACCAACGCCAGCCACTGAATACGCCAAGTCCGTTGATACCGTGACAACGAAAACACAAAACCCTACGCGGCCTTACTTGCATCGATGTACAAAACTGTATGCGGCCGTGTATCGATACAACGACATTAAAATCCAGCGGGCGTTGCTTTATGACACACGTGGCTGGCAGGCACATGCCTCATTTGTAGGGTATCATACCTGGCGACAGCACGTCGCTAAAACCAAGCCACACGCGCTTCACACCAGGTGCCGCGGCTTGTGTCTTGTATGCCCACGCGCTGATGTCGTCGGCAGTTAAAAGGGACGCCAAGGTGCCGGGGCCAGAGGACATGGCGCGGCATGCCAGTTGGGCCTGCGTGCATTGTGATGACAACAAGGCGGTCATCTATAAACGGCCGAGGTGAGGAATCCACTGCTGTTCTGGACACTCTAATCTGCTGGGGCTTGGTCCAGTACCTAGATCCGCTTGCTATGCGACATTGGTTTTGGTGAACTAGGATATGTGGGTGGTGACGCAACAAGAGTGTAAGCCTGGCTCCTGAGCATCCGCGGGATAAGCCTTTACTGCTTACAATTGGTATCGAGACCTATGCCGTACGACCTCGTGCTCGGGAGGTCGCCGGTTCGATCCCTGGTCAAAGCGCATGGCTATCGGGTAAACCCTTGCGAGGGTGGGGAGGCCCCATGCATGGACGCCGAGGACGGCTCACTCTAAGGGGGGGGAGTGTAAGCCTGGCTCCTGAGCATCCGCGGGATAAGCCTTTACTGCTTACAAAGAGTGACATGCAGCAGAATACATCCGTGTCTGACCGCAACTATGTAGCGCAATAGGGTTGATGCAGATGCGCACTCCTCCCTGCCAGCTGCCTTGCGTCGGATATGTCGAGCTTTGGGTTCATGCCAAGACGCTCTTTTATGTCCTTGCAAAAGCGCCCTTACAAATTGTTCGGGTTGTCCTGCTCTATAAAACGCACCTGCTGCCAGCTTCCGCGCACGTCGTCTGCAGCAAATAGTGTATAGACTAGCGAGCCCCTGACCCGCTGCCCAGCCGCGCGATTATCGAGCAAGGTGCTGTCTGGGATGTACAAGGACGTCTGCGAAGTGGCCAATGCCGGCGAGGTTGTGCTGACGGCACGCGTCACGACGTCTGCAAGTGGGAAGACCATAAACGAAACGTGTGATGATACCATTCGGGTTTCAACAATAAGGTTGTAGGAAGAAAAACGATTGACACGCAGGCTGTAGCATGGCAAACCATGCATCTGTCAGAAAGGAAAAGGTCGGTACTGTACTGCGCGAAGTGTTTTACAATGTCGCGCCCCCCTGACTCTAACCGACATGACAGTCTATTATGTGAGGGCAACTTACCGCAGCAAGTGTAAGCCACCTGTATCTGGTTGTTTGCGGACACTAAACGCCATGAGGCAAGCGCTTCGTTGGAACCGCAGGCCGCATCATGCCGGTCTGCACTCGGCGGGGATTGGGGCGTTTCAGGAAAAAGCAGGGTCGCGCCACCGCATGTTGTTTTGGTGGGGCTGTCATGGATGAGGGGCCGCAGGCGCATAGATACAGCGAGCAACAATTTCAAGAAATACCGTTTCATGCCGTTCAAAAGCAAGAGTATACAAACACGGCGGTGACTTGTATGATTACATTGGATGGGTCAAGGATATAACAGTGTTTACTTGGTTTATGTTACTTGGTTTATGTCGATTCGAGGGCGAGACCAGCAGCAGGGCACCCACTCGGCACCCACCAGTTTGTTTGCAACTACGTTCTTGACCTATGCGGATATTTGACGGTTGCATATGTACGTACCAAGGAAATAGACAGCATCCGTTACGTCGGAAGTAGTGTTGACTTGCCGGCACTGCCAAGCTTGGGTAGGCGCCGCACAGCAACGGTAATTCATCGATGCATTGTACGAAAAAGTGCTGTCTGACCCTTTGAACTGCAAGCCTGAGAGTAAGGACCCAACACCAGTGCCTCCTGATCCACAAGCGATGGGGGTGATTCGGCTAATCGCCTGATACCGTTGATTTCCTGCGAAATTGCCTGAAGTTGACGTGTTGGTAGACTGCCATGCGTTGCACTGTGGGTTATCCGAAAAGCCAGGCCTGCAAAAGCAACAAGTTGACGTCAGTGGACTTGCTTTGTGTTACAAGACAGCAGCCTCTTGACGGGGCCAGGGGACACAGATACGGTCACACACTTGTGAAGATAGGCTATCTAGGTCTACCTCACCATGTGCAGTTATACTGGAATGCCACATTACTTCCACTTGTGTCCAAGCGGAGCCTATTCAAGAAGCTGCCTGACCCAGGGCACGTAATATTCAAGCCTGCAGTCAGACGGCACATTTGTATTAAATTGTGCGGGTAATATGGTACCTAACATTACATGATGCGCGACGACCACTAACTTCATGCCTGCTGAGTATTTGGTTGGACACATGTATGTGGAGTGTTGTGAGTGAGCAACACTCATATACTAAGAGAAGTCGTAGCAGTCAATACGGCCCATGGAGGGGCCGGGCGCTTTGCTGACTTTAACAGGTTATGAGCCGATCGCTAGTGCGCGGCTGGCCGCGAGGTCGCCGGTTTGATTCCCGCTGGCTGTTGACCAGGGCTGGGAGACCGGGACGAGGCAGTCTGGGGGAGAACGTGAGGACTTACGGAGTGTCGCTCACGGGGGAGTGTTGTGAGTGAGCAACACTCATATACGAAGAGAAGTCGTAGCAGTCAATACGGCCCACGGAGGGGCCGGGCGCTTTGCTGACTTTAACATGGAGCACATGGCAAGCACTCTGAAGGTTTTCTGAGTGCAACGCTAGAAAACCAAGGTTTTCTGTGAACTCAGAGGAGTTGTGCCCTCATAAGGGCGTTGGTACGGCACATGGTGCCAGTTAAGGTGTCCGCGAAGGCGTGGAGGAGTGATTTTCGGGTTTTGTAGCTACATAGGGTGGTTGCTGCGAGGCTGTGGGCATTAAGGCCTTAGCGATAGCTTTCGCGGTAGCCGGCCCTCACCATAAATTTTAACAATGGACATTGACCTTGCGTCCGACCAGCTGGGCTCTCTCGTAGAGGAAGCATCGAAGCGTCTTAACGCTCTTTTGGAACACAAAAATGTCAAAGCTGCTCTTTTGGAACACAAAAATGTCAAAGTATACGTTGTGCGCCCCAAGGGGTTGCTGCTTGTAAGTACACTTCAGGGTGGCTATTTTATTTTAAGATATGAATATATATTCTGGTAAACATTTTGGAAATCGGAAGATAATTTTACCGTGCAACAAATTGAAGGTTTAGATATTCCGGCCCTCACAGGCGGGCATGAAATCTCCCGAGGCCGTGTTCAGCCGGGAAACTCCCCTCCTAGGCAGATTCTGACAGATATTCTCAGCGCTTCTGAGCCAGGAGTATCTCTGGCCGTAAATACGCAGCAAATTAAGATAGCCACTCCTGTAGACTTACTGTTTAGGTTGGTAAGGTTGGACCACGCGACGTAGTTGGTTGTGTATGAAGCCACGGTCCGCATCGTGCAGCACTGGTAGTCAATGCGCCATTCGCTGCTGGATGCAAGCACCAGCTTCCACGACGTCATCACCTCCCCGCTGTTGCAACTCACACTGTGACGGTCCAGGAAATAACTTGTCCCGCCACCGTTGTCATTGTTCGCAGTACTGTAAGCGGCAAATGTCCGGTGGGAAGATTGTCGTTTTAGATGGGCTTCAATGATAAAAGGCTATTAGGCTAACGAAGGCTCATATCCAAAATCTGCAGGAATCCTGGGAACTTCTGTAACTACTGTCGCAGTAAGGGTTCTTATGCTGGGATGGGGGAAGGAAGTCCCGGCTCCATTGCATACAGGTAGTTGGATCAAGAACAAGCAACGCCATCAAGCCCATAATCGTTAACACCTAAATATATATCTGCAGGAACAGACAACGACGTCCTCGTGGGCCCTAAGACAGCATTAGGTAGACACCAGGCAGCCAGGTCCATTTTCAGTCCACCCGAACAGCAGCCGGGTAGGAACGCTCATGCACGCACCTGACATTGCGGCAGTCCATCAATGGCGCTACCGGCGTACAGCAGCGGTACTTGAACGCAACAGTGTTGTTTGCCGCCGTGGTTGTCGTGGCATATCGCTTCACAGCAAATCCAGACAGCATTGAGTTGGTCCCGGCGCAGGTAACCGCCGTGAGGTTCGCGAGGAAACGGGTGTCACCGTTCTCACGAATAAAGGAACCATCAAAGGCCGCAGGGGTCTCCTGCCAGCTGCCGCACTTCGGGGGGCTATACTGGTACGCGAATGGGCCCCGAGCGCACGTGTATTGCCAGTTCACAGCCGAGCTCCAGGGTCGGGACAGACGGAATGCGTTGAGGAACATCTGGTCCGGACAGGTGACGTTGAGACCATCCAGTGCTGCCAGGGCGCCGTCATAGTATGTCTGGCTGGCTGTGCTCATTGCCCTTGTCGTCTCTGATTGAAAGCATCATATGGCAAGGGCAGCGCTCTTGAGGTAAGCAGGTGTGCGTCGATATGCATCTGGCCGGAAACCAGTAGCAGATTTAACACCAAGGCTGGAGGCCGTTGGTTGTATTACATACAGGATGTTATACATATAAAATCCTGTACGTAACAGGTTGACAGATCGATTGCTTGGGGCTGCGTTTCGATAACCAAGTCGTCACTTCCCTTCCATGCAAAGTTGTGTCGTTTTAGTGCAGCCAGGCCGAACGTCTAGTTCGATCACTACTAACAGCGCTTCGGAAATGTGTCAACGACAACGAAGATGATTGGGACGTGGAAGTCTACCAAATCACATACGGCCACCGAGCGACGAGACAAGACAGTACCCGGCTAAGCCCTGCTCTATGTGTGTTCGGGCGGGTGTGCGTGCTGAATCTCGAAATGAGTGGTGATACATGAAATGCGATGTCAAAGCCCATTACATGAAAATACATTTCATCATATTTATCATATTAATATGTACGTCAATGCATGTGGATGTCGACTTACTCATGTCACTTGAGCACATGAAGCCCAGCTCGACTTGACAGTTCGCGTCTGTTGAATGGAACACAGCAACAAGAGGGGCGCAAACGCCAGGTTGTAGACGCGCAACGAAGGTGACCAATGTATGCGCAACCTGCTGGATTTCCGAACCAATGCTGCAAGTACATAACAATCACAGATACATACATACCATTCATTCCATACTGGCAAGCGCCGTTTACATCACAATTCCTGAGCATCACTGCACCGCAGTCCTCGCCATCCGCGCCAATGTTATTTGGCTCCCCTACACAGCGCAGTACGAAAGGGCTTGTTGTCAGCAGCAGATGGTAAGGAATTTATCTATTATATCTTACTGAACCCCGAATAACATATCGTTCTACCGCGTTTTGGAAGGGGAAGCAGCAAAGGCTTATCTATGCCGCGGATGCGAAGATAGGAGCCAGGCTGACAGTGCAAATTGTACCGTCCTACTTACCTGGATACCAGGCGGTAAAATTTGCTGCCGTCCCCGCAGGTTGATCCACCATGGACCACTACGTACGCAAGCAATAACAAACCCAGGGAGTCAATGAGTTTCCAATTTTCATTCGATTTCCAGAACCAATTCCAGATCTGTGAACTGTTCGTAGGGGGAAAGGCCGACTCATGACAGGGTGATGACAGGGTTCGCCGCCCGTCGTCCAATAATAATTATAAATACCATTCATACTACAAGAATCAGCGAAGGTAGGCGTCCAAGCGTCTTTACGACTCACCATGTTCTTTCGCAACTCGAAGAAGCCCACGAAAATCGGCTTGGGGTTATTGATATCCAGTTGTGCCCGGTAGACGGTATTTGCTAGCACCTTCTTGACGACTGCAATGCAACAGCAATGACAATCATGTAAACAATGTGTATATCTCATCAATCACACTGTCATATCATGTACATACCGTTGTTGAATTCAGTGTCGCTAGTGAATGTTGCCAGGTCACCATTCGGCATGAGCGCTCTGCATCTGTCGCGTGCGCGGCTCCAGAGTTGGGCTGTGCTCATGAAGACGGCGAAGGGACGTTCCGACTCGGCGGTAACCAGTAGAGGCTGAATGGGTGCGAAGCCTGAAGGAAACATCACAATGTTAACATCAGCAGCTTCCCCCAAATGCAGGTATGTACGCACTTGGGAGAACAGGTGCCAGTGGGCATGTCATCTTCACGCGTGGTGACATTCTGATGGGCTGATGGGCTAATGGGCTATCCTAACAGTGCATGATACAATAATTGGGTACACACATGCACAGTCGATGGGGCCAGCTGTCCGATCCGTGGCTTGCACATTCCTCATGCAAGAAATTTGGCTCGTCGTTTATGCCTAACCACTACCACACAAATTATTTGGGCATTCATCACCATACATATTGGGGCTCGTACGACTGGCCATGGGTGGGGACCTAACCCCTGCCTCACACGCCTACCTTTGCAAAGAGGTCGGAGGTTGGCGTCACACGACATGAGTGTAGCGCCACTTTGTGCCTGCGGCTGAAGATCCAATGCATTGCATGCACCGCCACTGCTGAAGTCAGGCTGGCCCAATGCCCACGGAACGTAATAGCCGAATGGTCCGGTGGGGACATCATCCGTAAGTAGTGTTGGTGACTGACAGCACTTGAACTCTGTAGGGAAGAATTGCATACAGGAGGTACTCTCAACGAAAAACAAACACGGATACCTCCTGCAGCATGTCATGGCTTCTTCATCATTACCAAGTAGACATTTCATCCAATAATAACCGTGCACCCCCAGAATGCTCGGATGTTTACCACATATACATGGCCAGGGCATGCTCTGCTACCGCTATACATATATATAATGATAACATATAAATAGTCTCCGCCCAAACAGTAAGGAAGTCAAAGAAGCATCTCGGTAGCATGCATTTCAATACATGTAAGGAAACAAGGAAGCAAGGAGTCCACCAAGAGGACGCATGTTCCCTAACTCGACATAGTTGGCCAGGCGGCGCAGAGTGACAGATTGTCTGCTGGCACGCAGCCCACGGTAAATAAAAAAAGGCCTTAAACAAACTCACGTCACTGCAAGCTGACTTCCCCACAAACACACATGCCTTCATAGGACATGCCTGAGGTCCCCGTCACTGAAAGAATCTGCATTATTATAAAGGCTTATTCGGAGGCAATCTCAGGCAGATTATGGCCTCAGCTTCCGTCGCCAAAGGGCGGCTTAAGGGCGGCTAATGAACCAATCTTCTAATGCACCCCCTGCCCCCCACACCACCAGTTCACCGTAGCGCAAGGCGCCGTTGTATACGAGCTTGAGTGAGGTCATGATCTCATCACTGTTGCAAGATATGTTGTGCCGGTCCATGTAGACCGGTTGTCCCCCACCGTTGCTGTTGTAATCCGTGTAGCGTGTGGTACATACATTTATTGGGCTAACCGTAGGGCAGCAGGTGCTGTCGATGAATGCCCTGCACACGACGGTTGATCCAAGGTTACAGCGGCTTCGGCTCTGGCAATTCAAGCCACCAGACCATGTTTACTCGCCATATGTATTGTGACCTCAGGTGACCTAATTTGGTTTCAAGAATGGACCTACGAAGCCCAGAACGAGGCGTTCACATTGCGAGTTACATGACAACCATGTTCGTACCTGTCATCCTGAGTGCCGAACTTCCACGACCGCAATGCCATGCCAGTAGGACATGTGATCGGCAATTTCGACAACGTACTTGAGTCACCGGTCTTTGAGGCGTCCCACGCCGTTTTGACGGTCGTGGTGACACACTGGCTGGTATTTTGCGTCAGGGTTCCCCGGAAGCAGCCAATTGTGTAATCCCATTGCTTGTTGCTGTTGGTGTTTAACTTGAGGCCTGCACGAACAAGACATTATTGGGCAATAAATCCGCCGCTGCGTGCTGCTGCTGCCAGTGCCCGTCCGCATGTCAACACTGCAAAACTGTAATGACGTTGTATTAAGACAGAACTCTGGAATTAAAGCAAACGTACTTGTCATGGCCGCGCCAGCCATGCGCTTTGACCAGGGATCGAACCGGCGACCTCCCGGACACGAGGTCGTACGGCATAGGTCTCGATACCAATTGTAAGCAGTAAAGGCTTATCCCGCGGATGTCAGGAGCCAGGCTTACACTCACGCACCATGAGTGTGTCGCTCAGCACTGCGACAAGATCATCGCGGCCGTCACCAGTAACATCCTGCAAATGCGACAGGCACGACCAATTATTAGAACGTCGTCTGTGTAGCATTGCTCGGTAGCGTGCAAGAGCAGGTGGTTTGAGAGGGACGCCGGGTACATACCAAGCTGGGGAACCAACGGCCAGCCGGCTATCTCGCTAGCCGATGACCTACCGCGAGGAGAAGCACCTGTGGCTTGTCCATGACGCCAAAAGAAACGGCGGCGCTGGTCTCAAACCTGCTACTCCAAGGCTGGCTGAGGGAAGCATGCCCCACCAGTGTGCCATCATTCTTGTACGAAACCATCAGCACGTCCTGATAGGAACGAAAACAAAGGACCAGGTAATCAGCGTGCCATGCCGTGCATATCCAGAAGCGAGAGATGCGCATATGGTATCCATAAACGGAGAGTTTTGACATACCCGGTTTCCACTTTTCAAGTCGGCGCCGAGCTTTCCAGTCAATAAAGAGGTGACCCCGCCGGGCGTTGGAGTAACAGTGACGCCATTGACCCAAGGGTCGGCGCATACTGCCCGTGAAGGTCGATCCAGCGAAAGTGGTGGCGCTGCAGGCACGGGAATGGGTGAAACGGGTCGAGGACAGAAAATGTATAAATTTACGCCGCCGCCAACGACCTGGCGATTGTGCAAGGGGGCTTTTCGTTTCAGTTTTTCGATATTCTAGTCATGCGTCAACCACTCGTAAACCCTTGCCTTGAGGACTTGGTGGCCCCGTGCTACGTCGGACGCCGAGGCAGGACGGCTCACCCTAGCGGGAAGTGTAAGCCAGCAGGATATTGCGTATCCGCTGCTGGATATGCACTTTGCTGCTAAACTACCATCATAACTCTGACAACAAACAGTAACTCGCACGCCTCACTCAACTTACTTCTGTAACAAGTGAGGCGCAGGGCGGAGCTTGTGGTGCAGCTGGATACTGCAAACCCGAGGGTGCAGTCTGCAATGGTTGCCTCTGTTCCCAAGCATGATACGCTGCCAATTTGCGGACGCGTGGATGACGTAGAGTCAGAATCCGGCGCCAGTCGGGCTCCCTGTAGGACCGACGTCGCAAATCCCAGTTGCCTGCGTACAACAGCGTGGAACGAAACAGAGAGGAATGATCGACTGGAGAATGTGCATGATGCACGGACCGACCGTCGCCGCTCACTATGTTCTGTCGTAGCTAGGACACCGACTGACTAGGTTTCCAGTCAGCAGATGCACGGACCGACCTGCACATAACGATGGCGGCTTCCGGAGCGACCAAAGTGCCGTCGCACTGGGCCACTCGTCCCCAGTTTCCGTTCAGGTTGACCTCTGGGATGGGAGAACGGCGGAAGGAAGGTAGGGCCAAGTCAGGGGAATATGCATGGCCACATGGAGCAAGCCAGCCAGAACTAATTAAATACAGCACGCACGCACAACGGGAGAGCAGACAGGCATATATGCAGGCCTGTACCCGCTATGATGACGGCAAATACGCGCACTGATGAGGCGGACTCACCGACACGGCCCTCATACGGATTGGAGCCCGCAACGACGCGCAGAGTGAAGTCTGCGAGATAGGTCGATGGGCAGCAGGCAGGCATATAGGTAGGTGGGCGGTTATGTATATATAAAGCACAAGCAAGGCACGTGAAAAAGGCAAGTTCCACAACCAACGTTTGCAAAAACGGGTGTGTGGCAGATCGAAGAGCAGCAAGTTGGTGTTTCGCGCTTCCACCTCCACCCCACGCATCTTTCACCATGTATAACATGACCAAGGTACGCCATTGTGATACCAAATCTAACGTGCATCTTACGCAAGCACCCGAATTGGCAGCGCAGCGCTTGGGGAGAAGAGGATCCACTGTCCAAATGCAGTGCGCCTGTATGTTTACTTACTTGCGGGAACACACGCCACTCCCGCCGCGCCGCTGGAGCGCTGACCGCTCGTAATGCTGGTGCGCTCGCAGGCGCCAATGTTGGACTCGTCTCCCCGGCAATTCAGGCCCCAGATTTTGGTAATCGGGTTGTTGTTGGCGTAGGGTAAACTCGAAAGTACGCGAGCGGCTGGAGAGGAGCACATAATACGTCAGAAGGGTAATTAGTAAAGACAGCACGAGTAACCAGAAGAGATGCAGCAGCTCGATTGATCCACTGTAATATGAACATGCGCGAGCTGCCTCACAATCCTTTATTCGTTCGGCTACCCAGTCATGTCCTAACATATCTACTACAAATAGTGCAATGGTAGGCGTGTGGATGCTGAACAGTGCCTGTCCGCATACAAGCCTAGCACTGACGAGCCATCCGCCGGGCGACAGGCCGGGCGACGGAGTCGACTGACCTGAGGATGGGAATCCGAGCTGCCGACTGCGGGCGGGGGAGGAACGGATGCCAACGATACATACCGAAAACAGTTATCAGGAACTGCTCGTTTAGTGCCATACGATCTGGCTCAGAAATGAATCACCACCCTCCCTAGCAAGCTTTATCTTCTAAATGCATGAGGATGTGTGGGGGGGACAACAGCCCTGCATACTCAGCCCATTAAGAATGCCCGCGCGTCGCTAGCCCATGGCGATCCGACGTAGGCATGCCAGTAGTGTTATGACAGACATGTGTATGTGCGTGCGTGTACCAGAAGTAGCTACGTGCACACCGCAAGCATACATGCGCAACGGATGGGACTGCTCACCAAATGACTCGGGCGTTGTCTTCATCAAACCCAGCGTCGTCAATGTTGCTCCAACTGAGGACAAGTGGAAACAGGACAGCAGACCGACCGGCGTATGGCGATCAATGGATGAACAAGCACACGCGCCTGCGGGACAGGACGCCCCTCCGGCGAGCACCGAGCCATCCATGCATCCATGCGAGGAATGAACTTCAGTCCATCCCCCGGACGCCACCCGAGCGAGCAGGTGCTCCTTTACACCCGCGGCAGGTTTGTCATAGCAGCGTAAAAGCCTCGGACTGTTCGATGGTGCACGGCATCTCCAGCAGCAGTGCGTTTCTGTTGTCGCACAGAAGTAGGCTACTTGCGTCATGCATTGCGCCGTGTGGCCATCCGGTCTATGGCTGCTGGCAGCTGAAGTTGCACTTTATAATGAGCGACCGCTGGACGGATGTATTGAGTGGCTAAGTATTATCTATCGGGGGTGTCTGCTGCCGTTCGCCTCGGTCCACACACGATGTGTATGTGCCGTTCGGAGGCAGGACGCATGAATGTACCTTCCGTCAACAAAGACCTCAACGCGGCCTTGCATGCCACCGGCGATGGTGTCAGCGAGGCGAAGCTTGAGCTCCGGCTCATAACATGACACGCCGACGAGCCTGCCTCCCGCACAGCTGTCGGTGTAAGTCTGCGGCCGGTGAGCGAGAAAGTTAGGCGCCCGGGAGCGGAATATTGGATTGGACGGACGTCACTCGACAAGTTACAACTAGCTTGTCACGGCAGATGTTACGTACAGGATTCTATACGTTACGTACAGCAGAGAAGATGGAGAGAGCGAGAAGGAAAGGGAGATAGGCGCTGCCGCCGTTATGGTTTGGGCGCTTCCGATTCTTTTAGTGAAAGTGACATTTTTAGACCTCCAGCCATCGCACTGCCCACATTACAGCCTAGTCACAGCCGCATGTTCAATGTGATGCTCGCTTGTCGAGTTGTGAATCGAATTGGCGCCCACTCCATCGCACCCTCCAGGCACGCAGCCGCACATACAGGAGCAGGACCCAACCTTCAGGTAGGGGCTGCAATGCAAGCTCACCATGTTGCAGCTGAAGAACGAGGTGTCGGTCGACTTGCAGGTCATGTCGGTCGCCCCCACTTTCAAATCCGAGCGTGACCACGCGTCATCGGCCGTGTAACCCCGTTTGTACAACCGCGCGGCGTTTAACACAACGGCTGCACGGCTGGTAGGAAGGCCCAAATGTCTGCGCGCACATACAGCAAAGCGAGGGAGATTCAAGTTAATGGCGTTCGAGGGCAGTATCGGTTTAATTTCCACACATTCAAAGTCAATACTGTGCCTAGCCGCGTGGAGCAAGTGTCCTCTCCTTCGTTCGCCCGAGGGGAGCGAGAGCGGAACGTGGCTCCCCATTGCAGCCGGCGCCATTAAATGACAAGCGGTATCGTCAAGCATAGCGACACACTTACCTGCACACAACTGCAGCATCGGTCGCATCGAAGTTATTCCTGCGGCAGAAGTGAAGGGCGGAAGTTGTGGCCAGAAAGCTTCTCGGTAGGATGGCACGTGATCCAACTTTTGAGCGCCTCGGGTGACCATCAGACTGGGTACGTAGCGGGCCGTGAGGAAGATCATGATGCTCAAGGCGCCAGCCCTCCGGCCGTACTTGGTAACACTCGCGCGGACGCCGGGTGGTGGTGATCTATGTATCAGCACCAGCTCCTGGCCATTGCCGTTTTGAGGAATCGTGTCCTGGACAACTACTTGTTCGTTTGTGTTGGATAGGGACCCCGCCATACATCGCGGCAGTGACACTATCGCGGCAGAGTTTGGGCGGACGGTAGTCGCCTCAAAGAAAGAGCGGGTTAGACCCCGCCCCACCCTCACAAGCTGATTCGAGGCCTGGGTTGCATGGCAGGCAGCGCCCGAGGGGCAGCGAGAACTTCTTCACGCGGAACCAACCCTCTATTTCCCCCCCCCCCCGATCTGCTGGTGGTAATCTTTCAGTTGATCTTGGCGGACCCCGGTCCCGGTCATGACCCGTGCAGTGGGCCGCGCCGTCCGGAATTACCGGTGGTAAGGCGCTTGTATGGGCCACCTAATCTCCAATCAAGGCACCGACTGCCGTTCCTCCCCAACCACAGGGGTTCGGCCAGCATGGTCACCATGCCCCCGGAGGCACGGAAGATAAGCGCTATTGGCAGACGCAAGACCGCACACATGTACTGCGTCAATCCCGAGAGGTATACGTGCTGGAGCTCGACAAGGATGCCTTTGTCGCGGCGGGATGGACTGGCGTGTTGGGGAGGCCCGCATGCCCCGAAACCCACATCTTGCCTTCCCAGACGGATGAAGTTACACATGAGTGAGGCACCTAAAACGGCAGGGCCCCGGGTGAGGAGATCGGAAACGCATATTTTCTGGCGCGTGCCGAGCGCGAATCGGCTGGTTAACCATGAGATCGGTGGTTGTGTGTAGGAAAAAGTAATTCCTGGAGTTGTATTGCCAGTACTGACATGTTGCCGCTTCGTGGCATGCCTAGAACCAGCCATTCAGGCATATTCGTGTATTGTGACCATGGCTCGCCTGCTTTCAAGGAAACCGACCCTCTTTCAGAGCTCGCAGCAGGTACCCTACGTCCCAGCTCCTTCTTCGCGGCAATGCAGCTGCTCATTTAAGATAAAATCAACTTGCACATATATCTTTATATATGAATTCTGTGTATGAAACGACGGATGCGCCTTGTGCTCCGTTCACAAAAAATGAGTGACCCCAAAAGAGTTACGGAGTCATCGGCGGTTCGGCGCACAACGCAAATTGAATCATTAAAGGGATGTCTAGCTGTATTGTTGCGGACCCACCAAGCGTGGCAAGTGCAGACCTTAAAACTTACGCGCACACAGTAGTCCACTCGGCGCCGGAAGATGACTGAAACTCGAGCCGCCCTGCAAACGTAGTGACGCCTGCTGGAAGATAATCGTCGACAAGGCGTATCTCTGCGACGTAGGGAAACACACAAATGGTTGGCGCAAAAGGCAGGCATGGTGGATATCCAGGCATACGGCCTTTCAAGGGACAGCAGAGGGCAGCGGCGAAACCTTTGACAACATGTAATAAGAGATGCAGCAACCAGCAGGATGCGAAGTCTGGACAAGTACCCGTTTCCACCTACGTTGTGCGGTGGCCGTGCTCAGAATCGCGGCAAGCGCCAAAGCGGCGCACAAAAGTCCCATCTCTGCAAAGATGACCTCCTAAAGTCTGCCGATTGAAAGAAACATCTAGGAAAGTTGTCATGACGGATTGCTGAATTCGTCCGATTTGCGGGACAGGCGCGCTGGTCTGAGGTCGAAGGCGAGGTTACGGTGTAATGTCGCATGGGTCTGTGGGTCGCTGATGTGTATCATACTTGAGATGTGGTTGGTTTGGAAGATGTATTTTATGGTTGGAATATTTCCATTGCGTTGATCTCCTGGCAGTCTGGTGGTTTGCATACCTGTGGTTGGTTTCTGGTACGGCAGTCATGATCTGTTGGTTCTTAAGGGTCATTTCGACGCTGTCCCAGCGTCTCGTGTCACGATTGACTGCTCGACGCTTAGTCGTAGCCTGATTCGCGACAGTGAGTATCATGTGAGGAATTAGGATCATTGGGCGAATGTAGCCCAGGCCTCTCGTGGAACGACGAGACCCGGAAATCGCGTACCGAGGAGCACTACTCGTTTGTAACGGAACCCTGACATATTTCGTAGTCAGACTACTGGCCGGTCTATGAATTGGGCTACGGAGCAGCGAGTTCGTCAGCCTGATGGTGCTACCTGATGGCGTTCCTTCGGCGGCTTTCCGTTATTCCAGCTTTGGTGCTGCAGGCGGAATATTCCTATCTGCTGCCATTGCTTCACTTTCCTCCTTCTCTTTCTACCTTAACACCACAACCTTCTGGGTGCCGGCCACGCACGGTCAGAAGTAGGTGTAGTAGCCTGACACGAGACTCCAACCGAAGAAGTATTGTGGGCTGAAACCTGATATTGGCAATGGCAAGTTCGGATTCCTCCAGGTCGTTACAGGCTGCGCTGGCGATATTGGCGCTAGATCGGCCTCAGCCAGTCGGGACACCACCCGATGCCTACGATCACTGCGTACTACCGATAACTCGTCCACGTATTATTGACCTAGCAGCATGGAAGATAGCTCTCTTGCGCATGCCCAGGAGCGCGGACCACGGACGCGCTCACTCGCCATCACCACCGATCATCGAGCAGATCAACCTCCCTGGAGAGAAAATATCCCATCGAATATCGCACCGGAAACGCCTCCGCAAATATCAGACAAACACCCACAAAATAAACTATTCAACAGAAGGAGTTGGACTACGGAAAGGAACACATCAGCCAAAGACCCAACTGACCCAAGGCCGGAAACCGGTAACCAACTAACCGCCATGGTAATACGCCAATCGGACGGTGCAGCAAACCAGCATGACAGCTGTCACGCCGCATTACCGTACGCGCTGTGTTTCACACACTCTGAGCACCAAAACTCCCCCCCCAGCCGACAGAAACGGCGGAAGGCGCCGTAAGGGCGGCGAATACACAAGCGAAGAAACGCCAAGAGATAACGTGACGAACTCAGCCACCGAAAGGCTACTAGTTACGAGAAGGGAGGCAGAGCACTGCCGCAAAGCTGCTAATAATACGCGCGTGTCTCAGCGCCGTAACCGCCTCAATGTCCAACGGCCAAAGGCCTCCACGTCTACAAGAGCTCACAGGAACATCGCAGCCGACTGGTACTGGCCCTTCAGCATGCGGCGCGCAACCAGCGCGTTCGCGAACACGATCAACCACACACCCCGCCGTCCCGACGAGTTGCGCGGCAGGCACATCGCCACCAGCAAGCGACCCGCCTCCCGGAGCGACTTCAGGTAGCGCGACCGAGGCTCGTGCGCCTCCGTGAGATACCACCCCGGCACCAAAATATACGCCACGAAAGCGGCATAGCGAACCGCTAGCGGCAACGCCACATCCACCAGCGGCATCTCCGGGCACGAGACGATCGCATCCAGCTTCCCCTCCAGCTGCAAGCGCTTGTAGAAGGCCGGCTGCATCGCATCCTCGTGTGAATCCGCATCGCGGCGCGGATCCAGATCATTGGTGACGACGCGAAACCCCCGCTCCTTGAACACCCATGCGATGGTGCCCGTGCCGACCCACGGGTCACAGACCCACGACACCGATGACCAATCAAGCCGCTCAAACAAGGACTCCAGCATAGCGGGTGATGTAGAAGCCCCCACTGGACCACCGCGCAGGTGCGGCGCCGTAAGCGACATGCGCGAGAGGCTCTGCGCCGTGTGCTCGCCCGGCATCAAATACTCCAGCGCCATCTTCAAACCCTCGCGACGGCCACTCGCCCAGAAATCGGGCAGCTCCACCTCCTGCACCACCACATTCGCAAACGCGCGCGGCGGCTTCTTGCCCTCAGGCACCAAGAACGAACGCAACTCCTCATACTCCATCCGCTCCTCACTGCCATCCTCATACGACACAACGAAGGGCTTCCGGCCCTCTCCCACGTGCTTCACACGGCCCCACATGTTGCGCGGCGCGCCGCGCCTCCCCGTGGCCTTCTTCCGCACGACGAACCGGCCATCAAGACGCTCCTCCCGCATCATCCGCGACTTGGCCTTAGCCATGGCCTTGCGCTGCTCCGGCGTAAGCGGCGGCGCGCCCTCCTCCTGCGTAGCCGCAGCCACCTGATCCACCGTAACCCCCGCCTTGACGCAATCAGGGCAAACCCAGTCACCCTCGGGGACACCCGGCAGCCCCACGCACTGGAAGTGCCAGCCGGAATTGCAGCTATCGCACAGAAGCATGTCCGCCTCGCCGGACGGCACGTGGCAGACCTCGCAGCACAGATCAGCCGGCGGCTTAGCAAGAGAGGGGTCGATGGTGCCGTCGATGCCCGGCAGGTGGCACGGGGCCAACTGGCTCGGGTGCACCGTCATCTCGGTGCCGCACTTCCCTTGCAAAACCATGAGCCCCATCCCCGTCTCGTCGACGACCCGGTAGATCTCAGGGCGCACGCTCGGCTCCAGCGCGTGCCCCGACGTGCCCCTCACGTACACGAAATCACCGGGCATGATGCGGAACAGCCGCGGTGCGTTGGCCCCCTTGCGGCGCTTCGCGTACCAGTGCCGGTCGCGCTGCTGAGCGATGAGTGCGTTGCCAGCCGCCACGCTCCGCGCTGCATCCGCCCGGCGAAACAACTCCACTGCCACACTTGACACGTTATCGAAATCGAGGCTGGACCCGAACTTCTCCTTCACCGCCGCCGGAACGGCAGGCGCCACGCCGTACAGCAACTCGTACGGCGAGTAACCCGTGCTCGCCTGCGGGCTCAGGCGGTAGCCCATCACCGTCCAGTAAAGCGCCTCCTCCCAATCAATCTCCTTCCCCTCGCGCTGCGCCTGCTGCAGCGTCTTGGTGAGCGCCATCTTGACGGTCTGCACGCAGCGCTCCGCGAGGCCGTTGGCCTGTGGCCGGCGAGGCGAAATGCGCCGGTGGTCGATGAAGCTGCCGTGCAGTAGCCGATCGAACACGCCCGCGAACTCTCCACCGTTGTCCGTGACGACCTCCGCGCAGGCTCCGAACCGCGACAGCACATGCTTGTGGAAAGCGCGCGCCGTGTACTGCGGCTCCTTCGCCGGAAGACCCTCAACTTCCAAATGCTTCGAGAAACTTTCGACCATGATCATGCAATAGCGGCTGCCGTGCGAGGACGCCTCAAAGGGGCCCGCCAGGTCCACGTGCCAGCGGTAGAACAGCCCCATGACCGGCAACGGGTTGAGTTCAGGCCGCTCCGACGACAGCCCGACCCGCACCCTATCGCACTCAGGACAACGCTTCACCTCCAACGACACATCCTCCGCCATCCCATACCACCAATGCGACAACGCCACCAGATGCAACGTGCGCCGGACGCCAAAATGCCCGGTGCTGTTGTGCCACTTGCGAATAATGCCCGCGCGCTCCAACGGGTTGGGCACATGACGCCAGGATTGATCCGGCATCTGCCGGTGGACCATGCCGCGCTCCATGCGATAACTGGCCACCCTACGATGGATGCGCCGGACCTCAGCGGCCGGAAGATCGGGCCGGATATGCTCGCCATGCCTCAAATAATACAACGCATTCTCATCGGCCCAAATATCAGGCACGCGCGGCTCCAGCGCGACCTCGACGGCCTGGGTAGTGAACACGAGCGCATGAACGCGGGGGATCTCAACCTCTTCCTCAACAGGATCAAACTCGCCGCGGCTCGTGACCGGACCCCCATCCCCAGACTGATACGGCACCGCACCCAGCACCGTGCGCTCGTAGACCGCCAGCGCGACATTCATGACGAAAGTGAGAGCGAACAGGTCCGGGACCATGGCCATAACCACCCAGCGCTGCTGCTCAGTGACCCACGGTACGGCGGTCGTACCGGCACGATAACCCAAGACCCGCTCGCACTCATCCGCCGTGAGACCCGTGAAACCCCCCACACTCACATCGTAGACGGGCGCCGACACATTGGCAGGCCCCCCCCCAGCCGAAGCAATAGGGGAGATAGGACGCAGGACCCGCAGCGGCTTGCCCAACTTATTGAAGGCCGCGCCCGAGGGGGTGATATCCCCAATCGTGGCGTTACGCATCACGCGCCCGGGACCCAACACCTCACCAGCATGCTGCTCTGGGCTGCGGGTGGTGTGCAGCAGCACCATCCCCCACAACTCGCGGTGCAGCAAATTGGACCACACGTGGACAAAACGGTGCTGGTGCGACCCCGCCTGGGCTGCATCCAGCGTGCACGCCGCACCGAACGCCTGCGAAAACGACTTGCTGCACTCCGGCGGCGGAAAAGACTCCGTCACCGACTCCAACTGCACGACATACCCCACCATCCTGCTACCACGAAGCTTCTGCAACGACGCGACAATGCGCTCGACATCCGCCGCCTTGGCCGCCGTACCCTGAACCGACCCAGGGCAGCGCACGTTAGCGACCACCAACCACGGCCCCTCGTCGGGGTCCATGACTCGGCCCAGGACGGCATCGGTGAGCTCACACACTTGCGCGGGCAGCGCAAACACCGAATCGCGCCACGCCGACAGCGGCAGGCGCGTGGGATACAGGCCGCTCAACTCCGCGCACTGCTGCTGCGTCGCCGCACGCACTATCGGGTCGTCGGCGACGTAGAAATAGCGACGCACCGGCAAACCCGCGCGAAGGGCCATCTCCAGAGCGGCGGCCGGCCCACTCGACAAATCGAGAACCGACACACCCGAGCGAAAAGCGGACGGAAAGAACGAGCTGGTGATCTGCCTCGTATCGACCAACAACGGCTCGGCTCCCACCCCCACCGGCGACACCGTGTGCACGAAGAACCCTGCCTCCTCGGGCAGGACAGCCAGCGAGGCGGCCCTGGTGGCCTGTACGCGAGCCAGGTGGCACGAGTACGACTCCGCCGGGTCATCCTCCTCGGGCGCGATCAGGGACGGGTCCGCCAGGTAACCGTCGTCCCCTTGCGTGAGCTCCCAGCCCGTGAACACAACACTGCTGACATCGGCAGAACCCGCAACCCTCGTGCACATGACAGCATGCAAAACGCCCGCGGCCAGACGACGCTCGCTATCAGCGCGCGGATGCTCGGCCAACCACGAAGCCATGGCCCTGGGGCCCTCCTCTGCCTCCGTCGGCACCCGCTCATCGGGCCCAGTAATCGGGGCTCCATCCAAACGCGCCCCACTCAGATCATCGGCGGTGGCGCGAGGCATGCGAGACGGCAAATCAGCCAACTGCTGCCCCCCCGGAAGATATGCGATATCAAAATCATACTCCTGTAAACACAAGGCCCAGCGTAACGACTGCCCCGAAAGCGACTTGGTGGTGATCAGCCATTTCAGGGCCTGGTGGTCGGTGTATATGGAGAACCGCCGCCCGTGCAGGTAGCACCGCAGGGACTTGCAAGCCCAAACCACCGCCAACAACTCGCCCTTCGTAGGCTCATAATTGCGCTCGTGCTTGTTGAGCGACCTCGAAATGCACAGGCACAACCGCTCATTGCCCTCATCGTCCTCCTGGGTGAGCACGGCCCCCAGCCCCTGCTTGCTCCAATCGGTGTAGAGCCGCAACGGGTTCACGGGGTCGATGCGCTTCAGGACGCGATCGGTGGCGAACTCCTCCTTCAGCCGGTCAAATGACTCCTGCTGCTCGGACCCCCACTTCCAAGGCACTCCCTTCGACAGCAGCTCGTACATCGGCCGGCAGATGCTCGAAAACGACGGAATATAACGCTGGTACCACGTCATGCTTCCCAGCGCGGCCCGCAACTCCGTCAAATTGCGTGGCGCCCGCAACTCCAGTATGGCCGCCACCTTCGTGCGCACCATCGACGTGCCCTCGGGCATAACCATGTGCCCGACGAACTCCACCTCCCGCGCGCCGAAATAGCTCTTATCGGGGTGCAGGAACAAACCCTCGGAACGCAACGCCACCAAAACCTTCTCAACATGCTCCAGATGCTCCTCCCAGCTGCTCGAATGGATCATCAGGTCATCAACATAGACCTTGCAGAAATCACCGAGCTTGTGACGGGCTACAATCGAATCCATAACCCGCTGGAACTTGCCCCCGGCGTTCATCAGCCCGAACGGCATGGACTTGAACATCCAGATCTCGTTCCGCCACCAAAACGCCGTCTTGCTCTGATCATCGGGGTGCACGGGGATCTGGAAAAACCCCGACCGCGCATCCACCTTGCTGAAGAAACGAGACCCCCCCATCGCCTGCAGGTGATCGTCAATGCGATGCATCCCGTAGTAATCACGTTGCGTGTGCGTGTTGAGGCCGCGGTAATCGATGCAAAACCGGACGTCGGTCCAGTTGCCCTCCGCGTCGCGCTTCGCCGGCATCGTGGGGCACGAAGCATACTTCGTCTCCCCCTTGCACGGAACAATAATGCCCGCATCACGCATCTCTGCCAACTTCTTGTCCCCGCACGCCAACTCCCCGGGGCTGTAGCGCCGCGGCGCACTGACAATGTGCGCGTCGGTGGTGAGATTTATGCGGAATGGCCCCTCGGGTCCAGTGTAACCCGTAAGGTCCCCCAGCGAATAAGCGAAGGAGCTCTTGTTGCGCACCAGCAACTCCTTCATCGCCGACCAACCCTGCTCGTCCACGTCCGGGTGACCACCGTAAATCCACCCGTGCTCCGCATCCTTGACATATCGCTTGTCCGGGGGCATGCTGCTTTGCCCGTCCGGAAACAGAGAACCGATCGGCAAAACCCCCGGCTCCCAGCGACCCGAAGCGGCGGGGCCGGACGGCCCTGCAGCCCGATGCGCCCCTCCTTCCACTGCCATGAACCCCTCACGCGCGGCCATCCCGGTATGCAAAGCCCCGCCCAAGGCGTTCATCAAACCCGGCCCGGCCCTCGCCGTGAGGGTGCCGGCCACGCACGCGGTCGTGACGAGCAGGAGCCCGAGCACCACGGTAGCCAAGGTACGCTGCCGCGCCCGATCCCAAAACGGCGGCCTTGGCGGGGGCTCCTTGCGGCGCCGCAGTATATTCACGCGCCTGCGCTGCCGCCGCGACATGCGTGAAACGCCGTCATCGGCCCTGTTGGCCACGTCGGCCAGGAACACGATGCCAGCCCAAACCTGCCGAAGCACCCACATCGGCAGCACGAACAACCCGCGCAGATACCCCGCAATCCACACAAACGGCATCATGACACACGCCGCGAAACCCCAAATGACACGCATCAGCCACCAACGCATCACCCACCAGACACCACTCGCGACCTTCCCATCGTCCGGCTTGGGGGCGTACGCAGCTCCACCGCCCGCGACCTTAGGCGGTTGATCCGGGAGTCCGCCGGCTTTCGCCGCGTCGACCGGCTGCTCCGGTGGTGCCTCAGACTGCTGCGCCGGAATACCGCGCCGAGTCGCGTCCGTGGCTGCGGTGGGACCGCCGCCCGCTTCCTTGGCGCCAGCGGGCGACCCTGGCACGGCCTCCTTCTCCGGCTGCGCTGGCGGGGCGCTGCCGGCACCTGCTACAGCCGCACCGCCGACGGGCTCCGCAACGGCGGGCGGTTCCGACTTCTGCTGTTGCTGGCTGGCAGGCACCGGTGTCTGCAACAGCGAGCTTGGCGGCGCCTCCCCCCCCAGCACCGGTGACTGCACGCGTTGCCCCGCGGGCATCTCTGGCGCTGGCTGCTCAGCCCAAGAGACCTGCGCACCCCGCACGTAGGACGTGTGGACCCGCAGAGCGGCGGCGATGGCGATCGCGGCCTTGTCGCCGCCGAGCGGCGCTGGGGGTCGGGGCGGCTCGAGCAGGAGCGAGTGACGCAGCTGGGGGCGCCCCTCCGGCAGGTCGGGCCTGTACCACATGGTCGGTCGCGGGTAGGGGTCCACGTAGGCGGCCACTTGGTTCGAGTCAACCTTGCCCCATAGAAAATCGAACTCGCCGTCCCCATCGATGACCAACACCGGTCCCGTTGGCTGCAGCACCCGCCGGCGTCCGGGGTCCCCCGGGCACAGCACCACACGCAGACTGGCGACCTCGCAGAGCTGCTCCGACATGCCCATGGTGGTCTTCAGCCGCACAGGCGACGTCCGATAGGCGACGCCGTGCCGCTGGCAGAACTGCCTGTCGATGCACGACACGTTGGCCCCCTCATCCTTCAGCGTCGCGCGTACCGGCACGTCCCGCCCTTCATGCCAGAGGCCGAGCTGGTGGTCCCAAAGGAGGTACAGGTCGCCGTGGTTGTGCGACCGAAATTCCTGCAGCTCCCGGGACTCGTCCGGTCCGCTGGGCCGCGTCACCGCTGCCAGGCGCGAGGCATGCGCCGCCGCCCGCATCGCAGCGTGGGGGCGGACGGTGGGGACAAGCGGCATCGACGGCCCGCGGTACGGCACACACAGCGACGACTCATTGGCAGCGCATGAGAGAGGTGCGCCCCGCACGCTGGAGCCGCCACCATCTGGCCGCGGTTCAGTTGGCGTGGACAGCGCGTCTGTGCCGCCGCCAGGCAGCTGCACGGCCGCCGGCGGTGGCGATATGGTGCCACCGCCGTGCAGCGCGGCAGCCACCAGCGGCGGCTCTTCGGCGCCGTCTCCAGCCGACCTGGCGGCGGCGCCCCGGGCGCGCACGTGGCTGTTGGCGAAAGGCGCGGCGTCAGCAGCGGCAGCGGCGGCTGGCGCAGCCAGAGTGTCTCCGCCGGGCACAGCTGCACGCATTGGTATCGACGCCGCGGTGCCGTGGGCAGCGAAATCGGCAGCGGTCGACCCAGGCGCGCCAGCGCCGCCGCTTGGCGACGGCCCTTCCGCGGGTGGGGCCATCTGGTCGCTGCTGTCCGGCGTCACGCTGGTCGCCAGCGGCGGCGCATCAGCCGTCTGCGTGACGCTGGCGGCTGCCATACGCTGCACCTGGGCGCCCTGTGGTGCGGCGGCCGCGTCGTCCAAATCCAGGCTGCCCGGAACGACCTGCACGATAACCTTGACGCCGCTTTTCGCGCCCTCGCGTACGACCTCGGCCGGCACTTCCACCACAATGCTGCCTCCACTGTCCGAGCTCCGCGGCTCAAACGGCTTGTAGCCGTGGCGGCGGGGCCGGAAGCTCACAGCAGACTCCGTGGGTACAGCAAACGGTTGGGGGGTCGGCTGGCCAGCCAGCCGCGTGGCATTGGTCTCGGCCGGAACGGCGGGCTCCGGAACCGCCTCAGGGCACTCGGCGGCGAGGTACGTGCAGCCGGCGAAGTATGGGCTGGCGTCCACGTACTCATACTCCTCCGAGTAGGCGGCATGGTACGGCGCGTGCTCCTGCTGGTCAGCAAACGTGACGCGCCGCTGTTCCGTCTGTCCGGTTGGCGCCGGCTGCTGCCCCGGCACCCCCGCCTGCTCCACGGCGGCGACGTGACCCCGTGCAGGAGGTCCGCCAGCCCCCGTCCCCGACGGGCCCTGCTCGCCACCGTACCCTCCACCGCCGTAACCGTAGCCCTGACCACGGCCACCCGCGTATCCGCCCCCGGGCCCGCGGCCTCCATATCCGCCTCCTCGTCCTCCACCGTATCCGCGGCCCATGCCCATGCCGCGGCCTCCACCGTATCCTCCGTATCCGCCTTGCGGCGGGTAGTCGCCCGGCGGCGCTTGCCGTGGCACCTCCGCCTGCCCCTGGCCGCGACCTCCCCCCGCCGCTCCGCCTGGCCCCCAACAGACGTTAGGGTGGTGATAAGGCCAGCGGTAGCAGATCGGGCATCGGTTGTTGTTGCGGGCAGCATGGTGATGAGGGCAGGCGTCGACGTGGTGGTCAGCCGGCGCGCCGCGGTCACGGCACACCACGCACTGCCCGCTGCCTTGCGCCGCCGGCTGCGGTGCTTGCGACGCAGGCTGCTGCGGCGGCGGCGACGGCTGCTGCTGCTGCGGCTGCTGCGGCGGCGTCTGTTGCTGCTGCTGCGGCGGCGGCGGCTTCCGCTGTTTGGACTTTTCTGACCGCTGTGAGGCCGCACCCTGCGTTTCCGCGGCAGTGGACGTGTGAGCGCGGCCGTCCTTGGACTGCGGCTGGGCCGAGGGCTCCTGGCGCACGAACAGGCTGACTTGCAGCGAGTGCAGCTTTTGGGCCTTGTCGACCGCCTTGCCGAGCGCCTTCAGCATCTCCTCCGGGGGCATGCCGAGGTGGCCCTGCTCCTCCGCGAACGCCGTGCCCACATCCTTGCGGAGCTCGTCCGACAGGATACCTCCCATGAACGACTGCAGCAGGTCTTGCGGCGGGATCCGGGTCTTATACCGGTCCTCGAGCGTCATGGCGTGACGCAGGCGCTCGAAACACGGTCGCAGCTGCTCCCCGGGCCGCTGCTTCACCATCTGCTTTACCGTAGCCACGTCGGCAGGCGTCAGGTGTAGGTTATACGAGTCCCCGATCGCTTCCCACAGCTGCAGCATGCGGTCCTTGTAGGGCGTCGACAGCGCCACCTCCTCCCAAATCCGATGTAACCCCTTTGCGCTCTCTTGGGACGATATAAACTTCGGGAAGAAATCAAAGTACCGGGGGTCGTTGGTGTTCAGAAGCCCCAGCTGCTCCTGAGCCGCCCACGTCTTCATGTCGTCCTTGAGTTTGGCGACGGACATGAGCGTCACCTCCTTGATCTTCATGGCGGCCTCCGGAGGCGCCGTCTTGATCCGCACGCTTTGCACCGGCAGCTGGTCGCCAGCGTGGTCCGGAGCCGGCGTGAGGCCAACGGGAACGGCCTGCTGCGCCAAACCACTAGCGCTGAGCGCCGCCGCTGCGGCACGCTGCAGCCAATCGGCCCGCCACGGCGCCATACCGTCGGCGCGGCGTGCATCGCCCGCCCATGCGTCCGGGTAGCCCGGTGGCAACTGGTAGCCCGCAACCGCGGGGTAGTAAGGCGCCCATCCCCCACCAGGCATCGGCTGCCAAGGAGGGTGCTGGCCAACGGCGCCGACGGCTGGCTGCCAGAGCGCCGGGAACGGCTGCTGCAGGTCGCCTGCGCTATACGCAGCCGCAGCCGGCTCGCGGTCGTGCAGCGGGGGCGGCTGTCGGTCCTGGGGCGGGGCTTGCGCCTCGCCTGCCACGCCACTGGCGGCGCCGGCCTGCTGCTGCCGTGGCAGCTGGGACCCGGCTGCCTGATCGCCAGCCAGGTCGGCTGGCTCTCCCCCGATGTCCAGGAATAGCTGCGCCAGGCGGCTGCGCCGCCGGGCGGGTGGGGGCCCAAGGGGCCACATGTGGGGAGCCGTGGGCGGCGGCTGTAGCGGTAGCTGCTGCTGCGGCGGCGGCGGCATCAGCGGCTGTTGCTGCAGCTGCGGCATCAGCGCCCGCTGCCATGGCTGCAGCTGCTGCGGCGGCAATGGCGGCGAGGCGGCATAGGCTGCTCCAGCGGCGGCGACAGCGGCTGGGTCGGCGGCGGCGAAAGGCATATTTGGTACCGCGGCCGGAGGTGATCGCGCAACGGGGTCTCGTCCGGCGTCGGCCACAGCGGCAGCGAGCGCGGCAGCCGCGGCAGGCGCCGCGGCCGGTGGCACATGCGCGCTGAGGACGCCGCCGAGCCCGGCTGCAGGCATCATCGGCAGCATGCCGCCAAGGTTGCCCCCAGCGGCCGGAAAGGCTGCAGCTGCGGCGGCGGCAGGCGCCAGCGCAGGCTCCGGACGCGGCATGCCGCCGAGGTTGCCCCCGGCGGCCGGAACGCCCGCGGCTGCGGCGGCGGCAGGCGGCAGCGCAACCCCCGGATGCAGCACGCCGCCAAGGTTACCCCCAGCGGCCGGCACGACCGCGGCTGCGGCGGCGGCAGGCGCCAGCGCAGGCTCCGGACGCAGCATGCTGCCGAGGTTGCCCCCGGCGGCCGGAACGCCCGCGGCTGCGGCGGCGGCAGGCGGCAGCGCAGGCTCCGGATGCAGCACGCCGCCAAGGTTACCCCCAGCGGCCGGCACGACCGCGGCTGCGGCGGCGGCAGGCGCCAGCGCAGGCTCCGGACGCAGCATGCTGCCGAGGTTGCCCCCGGCGGCCGGAACGCCCGCGGCTGCGGCGGCGGCAGGCGCCAGCGCAGGCTCCGGGTGCAGCATGCCGCCGTAGTGGACCGCAGCAAGGGCGTCGCCAGGGGCGAGTGCCGGTCGAAGCTCCGGATGGGGACCGAGCGGCCCGAAACCCGGCGGCGGGTGGAGGGCGGCATGATGCTGTCCCCCATTCGCCACCGGAAGCACACGCCGAGGCGGCCCCGGGTCGGGCGGAATGTTGTCCGCTGGAAGCCGCCCAGCCGGCCCGCCGGGGGCTGGGGATCGTGCGGTCGGCGACCGTGCCAGTTCCGAGCGCAGACGAGCCTCCTCCGGCAGCCAGTGCTCCAGCGGTTGCGGAACGTGGGCACCCAACACATGGTCGAGACCGCGCCGTGGGGAGGGTGCACCAGCGTCCTCGGCCGTGGGCGGACGGCGCTGCCCGCTAGGCCCAGCGGCAGCGGGGTCGCCACCGCCGGTAGGGTCCATCTGCACGACGCCACCCGAAGCGCGAGCCTGCAGCAATGCCTGCGCCCTGAGGGCCGCTGCCGACGGCGCCCGTGGGATACCGCTGACGCGCCTGCTGGGGCCGGCAGCTCCGGAGCCGGCGGTGTCAGCGACGATTTCTCCCGCGAACAGCGGGTTGTCGTGCAAGGACGTCGCAGAGGCGGCACCGGGGTCACTCGCACCGCGCTGCTGCCCCGCGTGACGCTGGCGAAAACGGTGCTCCGGCTCTGGGTCGAAGGCCTGCAGCGGCCGACCGGAGGATCGCGTCGGCAAGCGCGCCCCCGACGGCTGCTGTCGCGAGGCCGACGAGTTCGCCGGGTTCTCCAGGGTAACTGGCGATTACTGCTCGACAACGAATAACTGATCTAAACTGGATGGGCGAATATCGACTCCTCCTGGCTGAAGCCAGGCAGCGCTCCTGGGCAGAAGTAGGTGTAGTAGCCTGACACGAGACTCCAACCGAAGAAGTATTGTGGGCTGAAACCTGATATTGGCAATGGCAAGTTCGGATTCCTCCAGGTCGTTACAGGCTGCGCTGGCGATATTGGCGCTAGATCGGCCTCAGCCAGTCGGGACACCACCCGTGACCAACCTTCTGACACGAGACCATGCCTGGCTTCAGCCAGGATCGAGCTACGGGACCGCTTGGTGATTACGCGATGGAGCTATAAATTGATGATTATGCCTTGAAGATGCCGGCGATTATTATCGAGTGCCGGCCTGTGATGTTCATTGTGATGCCCGCCGAGACCTGAGCGTTTGGAAGGGAGATCAAGTACCCTTTGTGAAGACCGATGCATGATCTGGATGCCTTTTAGTGGGTTAATGAGTGCGAAACGCGTCCGGCTCCTTGTCGTGTACCCGCCGGCCATCGATAGGGTTGTCCGTCGCTTGCGAGTTACTTTGCGGGAAGGTTGCAAGTCACCGGGCAGCGTTATTATAGCCTTAATTAGGAGGTTACACAGGTGGGGTCCTGTTTGGCATGATTTAGCAGCGCGCGCCGAGCCACCAGCGCGAGGGTGAGCCAAGGGACGGGGGCCGAACGGAGAGCCTGCCCGTGCCCGCAGATAAGCGGCGGTCAGTAGCTTGCGATGTGTGCCGGCTCCTTACGGCATAATGCGTGATAGCCGACGGGTTTGACTTTTAGCAAGCCGGCAGCGTGAAGAGCTTTGACAACCGGCGGCCCCTTGTGTACGGCCTTGATACCCAGGGGGGGCGTGCTAGCCAGGGTTTTCCCCCGAGTGCGGCGTTCCAGGCGCAGACATCTGGTCCTCTGATAGGGCGGTCTTCTTTTGTATGTGGCGCTTTCCGGGAATGGCTTTATTCCGGCCGCGCGGGTGCACCGTGTTTCACTGCCCAGACGTGTCATTCTAGTGCACCGTTTCTGCCAGCCGTGCTGGACAAGGGTTCTCCAGGGGATTTCTGAGGGATGTTCTGTTGAATAGTGTTTTACCAGGGCCAGGGTTTTCCAGGGGATATGCAGATTGCCGTGCAAGCGACTTCGAGAGTCACACGTGCAGGGCCGAGGAGTTCCTGGATTGGATTATGTTTACGGAATGCAATGGCTCAAAAGTCCTTAGTCCTGAGCCTATTGACTGTGTTCCGTTCATGGTGTGCCGCTGAGTTCCGCTACGTCCGTTGGTTGGTGCATGAGCCTCAGGAAGAGTGTCCTGGCTGGCGAGGGCGGCCCAAGGGAGTGCTAGCCTATCCCAGCAGTCGGCCGTGTTCACCTGTTGCATGCCACCTGAGTAGGTCCAGCCCGCAGCCTTTCTTTTGCCCGGTGCAGGCCTGTTGAGCCTGTGCACTGGGTGTCGTTTGTCTCCTTCGTTGCCTTGGCGGTGCTCTGTTCTGCTTTGCGGGTCTGCGCTTCAGGGTTTTCCTTTCTAGATAGGTACCTTTTCTCGGTCTGGGTGAGCTGTGCGGAGATTGATTTGTCTGGGGCAGTTGTTTCTGGCGTGCTTTGTCGTGAGCCTGGCGTTTTGCCATTGTCGGTGTTGCGTTGCTATTGCTAAGTGACAGGCAGCAGGTTAGCGTTAGTCAGGCAGGTTCCTTGCTCTGGTGTGTCAGCCGCCCTTACGGCGCCTTCCGCCGTTTCTGTCGGCTGGGGGGGGAGTTCTGGTATCCAGAGTGTGTGAAACCCAGCGAGTACGGTAATCGGGCGTGACAAAGTGTATGACAAATGTGCTTTTGCTGGTGTCTCAGATAGCCGTGGTATATGTCAAACGAAAGACAGCAGCAATAATTTCAGCTTCTCAGAATAAATTACTCTGTGTGCTGATATACACTTGATGCACCTCATCCCGACCCTTGCTTCGGTTGCGGTAACAGTTACAGTACGGCCGTCCCCCCTCCCCGGACCCCTTTTGGTGCTTGAGCTTACACTGCAATAGATTCTGTTGAATCTTACTGTTAAATGTGCGGTGAAACTTCTGCTCACTTGTTCCGGCGCTGTCCGACGGATAATCACACTTCTGGCCAAAGCGATGCTGCGAATCGTTACAGTGTAACAGGCAAAAGCTCACAAATTCCAAATCGCATTGTCGAAAGTCTCCAACGCCCACGCAACCCGAACCAACCCGTGCCAGTAGTGTCCTCGGGCCCGCCCATGAGGCCCACGCAACTAGTCGCAACTCTGCTTGTGCGTTGGCTGGCAATAACTGTTAGGCTTTGTTTCTATTCCGGAAGGACGAACGTTGCCTGGAGCACACACACACAACCCTCTCAGCCGCGCCGATGCAGCGCTAGATAGCCGCCGCTTGCCTTGCCTTATAATCGAAGGGAGCGAGCAAGCTCCCTGTCGCCGCTGCTGCCGCTCCCGCCGCCGGGTTCGCCCGGGAAGGGCGCGGCGGCTCCCGGCCCCGCGCTTTGGCTGTTGTGGCCCTAGGCGGGGTGCACATGCTCCGCGACTCGACCGGCTTTACGTCTCCATCAACAGGCTTTACGTCTTCACGAACCCGACTAGTTTTGTTGTCGCGTCAGAAATTGCAATTCCCACCCGGTCGGACCACCGCCCAGCGCTGATCACCCTCCTGTCGCGGGGGACACGGACACAGGGGCCGGGTATTTCGCGTGTAACCTACCTATTTCCTGGGGTACGCAGACCTCAAGCAACGCTTTGTCGACTGGGTATAGGAAGAATGCGGTCGCACGCAGGTCGCAAGAAACCGGGCAACATCGCAGTCATTGAGTGGTGACCCCGCCCCGCCCCCCTTTATTCGGCGGTTGACATTTGAGGCGGCCAGACTCAACCGCCAAGCGCGGGATAGGAGGTTACGGGCCCGTCCCGTCCCGTAGATATCGAGTTTGCAGTGAAGGCGCTGGCCGAGGTAGTGCGGGCGGCCCGTGGCGCGAGGGGGGAAGCACGAAAACGTCCAGGATATAGTGGCTCAGGGGAGGCGAACGTCCTAGCCGAGGCCTTGCCGCCTTTTTCCACCCAACACGCGACCACGCCCCGGCCCCCTCCCCCAGTCTGTGAGCGCTCTTCAAGACGCTGCGGTTCGGCTTGGGACTGATGTGACGAATGGAGGCATCCCCATGAAGGTGTATAAAGCCTCGCTGCAGCCTCACCAGGCAATGACAGGAAAATCACACTGCTTGGCACATACGATCGGTTTTTGACGAAGATATCTGCCAATCGGCTTGCCCCAGTTATTGGGCAGTCCGCTCTCCTGCCGGGCCGGCTCATTGGGGCAAACGTGCACTTGCTGCGGCAGTCTGCCGCACCTGATGAAGGAAACACACCGCTCGTGCGTGGTTGCGTTTCTAGGCATCCCGACGGCCTTCGACAGGGATTTTCTTTTTGGTGCTGTGAAAGCGATCTAGCGATTGGGGCAGTGTCGGGACTGCTGGCCTGGGTGCGCCCATTATTGGATGGCTGACACAGCCTCGGTAGCTGTGGTGAACGGGTTTCAATCAGGCCGAGTGACGCTAACGGCGGGGGTGCGGCAGGGATGCCCACGGACACCCCTCCTCTACTTATTCGCAGCGCAAGCTCTGCTCTGCTGGCTTCAACGTAACCAGGTCGGCATTCGGCTGCACCCGGATGGGGACGGACACCATCACGACGGCTGTTCAATTCGCGGACGACACGGAAGGTGTGCTGGGAAGCATGGCGGCGATGCCGGCCTTTGTTCCGTGTATGGAAGTGTACGACCGGGCCTCGGGCCAGCAGCTCAACCTGGGTAAGCTGGAGCTGTTGCCCCTGCTTGGCATCGCCCCGGCCCTCCAGGGCCCGGTGCAAGGCATGGAGGTGGGCGAGACGGCCATCCACGGGCCTAAATCTCCCCTTCACAGATGACCCACCAGGTCCGGGCAGGGATTGGGAAGCTCAGATGGAGAAAGTGCGGTCGAGGTTTGAACCGATCGAGTCGCTTTACGTGTCGGTTTCTGGTAGCTTCGGGCACCCGGCACAGGAGGCCGGTCGGACGGACCCCCCTTCGAGGGTATTTTTCCTTTCCCTTTTTTCCTTTTCCTTTGCAGGCCGTGGGTTACTGTAAGGCCAGCGAACGGGCCTAGTAGTGGGTCAGTCAGTAGTTTTTCACAATAATTAATTACAGAGGAGCTGGATAACAGCTGCATAGTAGTTTGCAGCAGTATGGGGAGCCGAGCCTAGAGGCCAACTCCCCCATGGCTAGCTGCGGCTCACGCTCTGTCCCCGTGAGGCTCGCGCGTTCGTTCCTGACGGCGGGTAGACCGTGTTGTATCTGATCCGGTTGGAGGCCCCCGTGCCCGAAGCGCCTTTCGGCAGTGCCAGGCCGGATGCGTGGCCCGCCAGCTCTAACCCTCCGGGGGCCTGCAGCCCACTGTAACAAATACTACCTCCGCGGCATGCTGCACCTGTCGTGGGCGGGAGGTGGAAATAATGGGATGCTGGTCCAGCAGCTCCCTGCAGGCGTTTCGCGAGCGTACGACCCGCACGCCTTGCGGACGGCTGCCCAGCAGCAGATCCCCGGCGGCGGCGGCGGCGGCGGTCAGGTTCCGCTGGGCGGCGGCGCGACACCTTCCCGGCGCAACACCTTCCCAGGTGCCCGCTGCAACAACACCCTGCCCCTCCTACTCCCGTCCTCGACACCAGAGCGATGCTACCCCAACTGCAACAGCAGCTTGGCGCCCTGACGCCCCCATTGCTAACCGAGGTGGGGCGTGTACATCGGTGATGCATTCGTGGGGGGGCCTTGGAGATCTGCGCTGGCCGCGCCGGGTCCCTGTTGCATGAGTCATGATTCCTTTATTGTTAATTTGGTGGCGGCGGGTTTGGGGGTGTTGCTTTCAGTGGCGCCCTATGCCCTGCAAGGCGGGCGTTTACCACGCCCTTAAATACGACGCCGGTTGGATGAAAGCTATTGATCAACTGCCCAGCGCAGTGGTGGTTTCCCAGCGGGGTCGGAAGGGGCTCGCCGCCCTTCGCCACCTGTATTTCGCCCCTACGGAACGGTCGTTAGCAAATGAGGTCATTAGGGAGTTCGATGAGGAGTACGCGACGGCAAATAAATTAGAAGGTTACGATGAAGGCCCTAACCGAGAAGGCGTTTAAGAGCCGCAACGGCAGCGTAGGCCCGTTTTTAAAGAGTGTAGGCGGGCGCGCGTCGTTGGCGGCAATGGCGGTTGGGCCTCGGGCGTCGTTCGTTTGCTCGTGGTTTCTCTTCCTTGGTCCGCGAAGCCTGCTTCTTAGAAGCAAGGTATCTTTAAGCACAGCGTTCCTGTAAGATAATGGCAATGGCAATAATCCGTAACAAGAACTATTCCTCTGTCTGTCAAAGTGTGACTATTTTACAACCGTTTTTCAGTCGTGACCGGTTCAGCAGGCTCGCCCACGAACAACACGATCATAGCCCCGCCTATGCGAGAGAGCAGTTGACAAGGGGTTGGTGTCGGCTTCCTTGAAGCCGGAAAAAGGGCGGGGCCCCACTAAATCCGTACGGGTGAAGTTGAGTGCTAGGGCGGCGAGGGCGTGAAGTGTTAGAGTGTCGACATTCCTGCTGATAGACAGCCAGAGCTTTTTTCCCGAAATGCCTGCTAGCCGAGTCGTTAGCAAGGCCTGCCGGCGCCGCGCGAAGCGCGTCATCCCGTCGGGTGCATGAGCGCATGTGCGCATCGACCGAAATACGGCATTTCCAAAGCGAGCGGCGAGGGCGTCAACTGTGAGAGTGTCGACATTCCTGCTGATAGGCAGCCAGAGCTTTACATCTGAAATGCCTGCGGCTTCAGCAATCCGACCCATGTTCGCGCGCCGTCTCGGCACTGTGCAACTCTTCCGGCCAGCGCATTGGCTGAAGTTACTTGACAGTAGACATGGAGTGTATCATTTACACATCACGCAGGCTGACTTGCCAATAGAAGGACAGCGGAACTGTTTGCGAGGGTTGCGACGACGTGCAGTTGTCGACGAGAGTGCACAGGCTTCGCTACTGAGGTATTCGCCATAGAGGAGGCTTGACTGCTTTAACATTAGGACAGGGAATGTAGAAGTCCATCCCCTAGGTTGCCGACTGGACTTGTTGGGCGGCCCGCAGAAGACCGCTGCATCATGCGTGCATTGGCGGCTTGGCGTCCAACAACCAACAGTTTGCCCCTCATGGTTTGCTCCGCAATATGCGTCAAGACGATCGGACCGGCTAGCAGGGCTGCTGTGGTGTGGTCGCGGGAAGAATGTTCGCAATGCAAATCCTTCATTTTGGGCGTGCGTGACCTACCTACCCTGTCTTTAATTCAGCGCTTGCATTCTACGGTTCTGATCTTGATCACCGGTCCTTTCTTTCCGGTTTCCCCAAAACTGTCCAGATCGCCTCCGTACTGTAAAAGTGCTGGGTAATTCCGGACGCTCCTTCCGGCTGGCGCTTTTTGGGCGGGGCCCCAGCGCGAAGCGCCCAGGGGGGCCCCGCCCTGTAGGATTGCCCATGTCCGTGCCTGCGATGTCTGATGTCTAATGTCTAATGTAAAAGGGCAAGTGCAGACTTTCGGCCGTCGGAAAGGCTGCATAAGTAAAAGATTACATTCTTTATTGCACGGTAAATTTATTATAGGAACCCAACCTCGTATGAGTAAAAGCCAGTTTGGCAGTCTCCATGGACCGAGGCCGAGGTCAAACCAACACCTCTCGGCCTATAATTAATTCCAGAAGATTCATCGTTCCTTAAAGTGGAATTATGACATGACGGCGTAAAATGAATCTTCGTTTCGGCAAGCAACCAACTATATACAAACTGCGGTACTCACACGCCAGAATTTGCCGCGACTACGCACGGGTGTAAGGTAACCTGTTCGACACTAGGAAGGGTAATGCAGTGTGACGAGCAAGGTATACCGTACGTACCGTACCGTACGTACCGCACACTTCTTCATCCTTTCTTTTTAAAAAATATTCTCACTGGGTTTTTTGATCTGGTGTAATCCTGTGACCGTTTTATTGCTCACTTTTGGTGGTTGTACATTTTTCGTTCTGTGGCCCTGCTTATGGCGGCTCACCGATCCTAATCGGGGACTTTCAATCCTACCTTCATGAAACTTTGAAACACCACGTCATATGTTCCACTTCTACAAATCTCCAGTGGTCAGTGGAAGTATACTGCTCGCGGTAAAAGTATGCGCATGGTCGAATCTGAGATATTATCCCACTGTCGGCGCCTCGGTCCTACTATATTCAATTCAGTATATTATTGATATCTGCACCGTGCAACGGTATATGGCCGCCATATTTGCACGGATATGGACGGCCATATCCGTGCAATATATGGGCGGCCATATCCGTGCAATATGGCCGCCATATTTGCACGGAGCCATAAAACTACCTTGGGCGAAAATCTAACACCCAAACTTAACCCGACCTACAATCCCGAACCCTAAAGTTCTAGCACTCAAAGTTACCCAAAACTACGAAGCACGCAACACGTCAGAAATGTCAGACCAACTCCACAAACGTCACCCCTCCACAAAATACAAGCCAAGTCAGGCACTAATTCGAAACAAGGGGTTGGTGTCGGCTTCCTTGAAGCCGGAAAAAGGGCGGGGCCCCACTAAATCCGTACGGGTTAAGTTGAGTGCTAGGGCGGCGAGGGCGTGAAGTGTGAGAGTGTCGACATTCCTGCTGATAGACAGCCAGAGCTTTTTCCCAAAATGCCTGCTAGCCGAGTTGTTAGCAAGGCCTGCCGGCGCCGCGCGAAGCGCGTCATCCCGCCGGGTGCATGAGCGCATGTGCGCATCGACCGAAATACGGCATTTCCAAAGCGAGCGGCGAGGGCGTCAACTGTGAGAGTGTCGACATTCCTGCTGATAGGCGGCCAGAGCTTTATATCTGAAATGCCTGCGGCTTCAGCAATCCGACCCATGTTTAGCATCGCGCGCCGTCTCGGCACTGTGCAACTCTTCCGGCCAGCGCATTGGCTGAAGTTACTTGACAGTAGACATGGAGTGTATCATTTACACATCACGCAGGCTGACTTGCCAATAGAAGGACAGCGGAACTGTGTGCGAGGGTTGATTGCGACGACGTGCAGTTGCCGACGAGAGTGCACAGGCTTCGCTACTGAGGTATTCGCCGTAGAGGAGGCTTCAATGCTTTAACATTAAGACAGGGATCCCCTAGGTTGCCGACTGGACTTGTTGGGCGGCCCGCAGAAGACCGCTGCATCATGCGTGCATTTGCGGCTTGGCGTCTAACAACCAGCAGTTTGCCCCTCATGGTTTGCTCCTTGCAACCTTTGTAATACAAGTGTGCGTCAAGTCGGTCGGACCGGCTAGCAGAGCTGCTGTGGTGTGGTCGCGGGAAGAATGTTCGCAATGCAAACTTAGTTGGTCGCCGAAACGAAGATTCATTTCACGCCGTCATGTCAGAAATCCACTTTAAGGAACGATGAATCTTCTGGAATTAATTATACGCCGAGAGGTGTTGGTTTGACCTCGGCCTCGGTCCATGGAGACTGCCAAACTGGTTTTTACTCATGCGATGTTGAGTTCCTATAATAAATTTACCGTGCAATAAAGATTGTAATCTTTTACTTATGCAGCCTTTCCGTTGGCCGAGATTCTGCACTTTGGTTAGGACACCACAGTCCACAGTCCACAGTCCACACGGACATGGGCAATCCTACAGGGCGGGGCCCCCCCGGGCGCTTCGCGCTGGGGCCCCGCCCAAAAAGCGGAAGCCGAGTTAGCGAGTTGGGACACAGCTCGAACACGGCGGCCTGACTGCCGCGGTTGGCGACTGGCGGGATAGCTGCGACAAGCCCTTGCCGTTCCTGTGCACATACGGGGTTTCATGGTGGTTACAGTCTTAAGGTTGCGAGCATGACGACAAGAGCAGCCCGCATAGAGCTGTCGATGGGCATTCGGGCATACGAATGCCTTGGCCTTGAAGATCGTCCGGACGCCCGCGTTGGCCTCGACGGTACCACCACCGTTGTCACGTAGATGTCAGTGTCCGTGGCAATTCGAAGTGCTTGGCATCGTTGCCGTTGACCGCCAGATCATCAGCGATGGGCTGGCGAGCTGCGACGACTGCGCGACCCTGTCGGTCTACATGCATCCTCTGTACGCGTTTTGAGGTCATGCTGGGCGATGGTGCTGCTGGAACATCAAAGGGCTGGGAACCCAACGCCAAGGGCATCATGTCGAGGCTTAGGCTGCTCTAGGATGCGCTGCCGGACGCGGCTTAGAAAATGATCTGGCCGATTTCTGCCTGATCCTGACGGGGTCTCCTTTCTGCTGAATAGACGAAGGTTGACCAGGGTCGGCCGCGAAAAGCAGCATGGTAGCCGGAGGGCTGGCCAAAGCACCGCGACGCCAGCGGATCCATAAAAAGTATCAACATACAATGCTACGACGCATGGTTGTGGTGAATAGGCCAAACGTTACCGATACGACTCAGCTAGAAGCTGCTCCGATAGGTCACAGAAAGGTCACTGTTTGTACAATCCAATTTGATTCTGTGCGCCTCATAGCGGCGAAGACGCTTGTCCTGTCCCTCAACGACAAGGGACGCCTTGGGGCAGTAACCCGAGCCCTCCTGCACCTGCAGAGCCGATACATGGGCACCATACCAGTGCACACATTCAAACGCGAATGCCGGCACTATACCACACTCAAACAACTTGCTCTCGTGCATGAAGCCGGTATCGAACTCACGGACAAAGGCAGCACCTATGAGCCGGCAGCAGGCAGCCTCATTCACCTGATCGGGGCGCACAACCCGACGGCCGAGCCCAAGGATCTCGCGCTCCTCTTCCGATGCATACAGCCCCTGCTGGAACTTGGCCTGGACCTCAGGGCCCTGAAAGACAAAAACACGGGAGCGCATCTCATCACCACCGACCAGCTGCAACGCATCGGTGGCAGGAAGGTGGGCCCACGCCATCAGATAGCCCTAAACCAGCTCAGCCTCGCCCTGAATGCTGACCCCAGTGTTCGCGCCCGGGCGCCGCGCCACAGAGGTGTAGCACCCTTACCCCCCGAACTACGACTCCTCCCGGACGGCCCACATCTAACCGATCTTGCGATGGAAGCGACAAGACCCACCCCCATCCCCCACGGAACCCTAAGGAAGTACGTACTGGCCAAACCCCGCGACCCGGCCGACACCGTTCCGGCCGCCCCAGCTGAAAACCCACCCCCTCGCCCAGGCCCAACAACCCCTCGTGTGGCGACGGCAACCCAAACCGCGGCAGCGTCGTCCGGCACCGCAACAACCCTCGAGGCACGACGCCCGGCCGCCCGGCCAGCCGCCAGGCGCCACCAGCCGCAGCGAAAGACCGATAGTGAGCTGCTCAAAGCATACCTCCTTCGGCAGAACCTGAAACCAGTCGACGGTATCACAGATGCCGAGGCCATTGGGTGGGACCCCCGGCAAACCCCACTTACCCTTCAGCACTGCGAACGAATCCTGCGCCACCCGCTCCACCGGGGCCTCACGTCCCAAGTAGGCTCCGCCGAACGGCTACTCCACATGCTCCATGGGGAGACGGCGTGGCCTGCGGGGACACCAACCCAGCATGGCCTTAGCATCACACAGCTTCTCTTCGGGGACCAAGAGAGGGTAGCATGTATCAAGGCGGAAATCCGGAAACGGGTCGCCGTCAGCGCTCCGAACCCCAAGCGACAACGCACAACCGACTCGGCTACCCAACACACACACCGAACGTACTACCAGGTTGAATGGGAACGTACTGTCATCACTAAAGGGGCAATAGCACTGTACACCGAGAATGGCTACCACCCGAAGGCAGTGCACCGGTACGAAACCCCCACCGCCCCCACTCACCCCGAAATGATAGTCGAGGTAGAATGGGCCCCCACCGAAGATGAGGAGTCGCGACTGGCCTCGCAAGACAACTGGACAGAGCTGCTGAATGCATTCCGGCATCGGCGCGCCGTTGAGGCCGAACAGGACCCCGGTCGGATGGAAAATGCACGCGACCACCACCTGACGGAATGGCAACAGCAAGGTAGATGGGAGACTGAATGCCTCAACGTGACCCGAGGCCAACGTCTCCTACGGCAGTTTGTCGAAATCAACGTACACCCGGGTAACCCGGACCGGGACATCCACCCGCCGGGGCGGTATACGGTCCAAATTGGCAATCGTAACGGCACACACAGGCATGTACCATGGGACGGCAGCGGGGACATACCCGATGGACTGCAAGCCATTGGGATGGCATTCGTGTACGATCCCCAAGGGCGCTGCGTCGGCCAGGTGGCGGCAAGCCGCCTCCGCAGCCTGTGGCTCCGGTACAGCGACGCCCAACAGAAACGCCCGGAAGAGCACGCACAGATCGCGGCCGCGGGTGGCTTCGCGGAGGATGTCGCACGCCTCCTCCTGCGGTATCGGGACGGAGGGGGCACCAAAGCACACCCCATTCGAGAGGCCCATGAGCGGAGGATATCTGAACGGCTGATGAAACGCCTCATGACCGCGCTGGGCGCCGCAACAGAGCGCTTTGCATCCCCCCTCAACGTAGCAGACAGCACCGCCATCTACTACTCGCGGTACCCAGAAGATCAGCTCTTCGGAGCCAACCACGACGCGTATTCGCAACCGTGCACGGGCGTATCCGTCGCGCACCCTGAACCTAAGCCGGACGAGGGGCATCATGCACTGCGATGGGCGCTAGGCTGGGCCGACGCGACACGGAGCACAGATAACCCCACCGCCACCCTACTCCTGCTGCCCACGTCCCAAACGGCGCCCTACACCCGCTACCTCACCCACCCGCTGGTCACCATGATCGGTACAATAGACGCATTTTCAGGAACGGGGGACCTTTACAGCGAAGTGAGCGTAGACGCTCCAAAACCCTACCCAAACGGACTCACCCTACTCCTGGTTAGCAATGAATCCGGCCGCGCGTACGGTACCAGCCTCCGCAGAGCGCTTGCTATGACGGCAGCCCGCCACGTCGCCACTGGCCCCGCCCTCTCTTGGAAGCCACCCCAATGGGTGCGCAAGCGGCTGCGTAGTATGACCGAGAAGCCACCCGCCGCGGCAGCTCCCTCCCGCACGTGCGACAACCTCTCCACGGAAGAGGGAAGCGCCGCGTTCCTGGCATTTCCTGCCAAATATGCTCTGCGATACAACGCCCAAGACGCCATATACACAGACGGGTCAGTGCAAAAAATCAAAGATGGCGACGAGGAAAGACATCTCCTGGGGGCCGCGGCCGTCGACGCACTTACCAACACAACGCTCCACATCAATGTGAACGCAGGCCACCAGGGCTGCCAAACTATTACACGGTGCGAACTGAGTGCCATCCATCAAGGACTCCAGATGCGCAGAGGCACGCTGCACGACGAAGCTCACCTAACTATATGGACGGACTCTGCCGCGTCGCTACATCTCATTAAAAAGATGATAAACAACCCACATAAGCTTCAGCTTAGTAAGCACAAGGCGCTGCTTGAGGAAATCGTATTAATCCTTAAACGACGAGCGGCTTGTAACCTGAAGACATCTTTGCTTAAAGTGAAAGCCCACACTGGGGTAACTTACAACGAGAAAGCGGACAAAGCAGCCGTACGAGCCGCGCGAGGACTCTCCAAGCTAGACCCCGACGCGCTGAGCGCAACCGAGACCTCAGACAATAATCCTCGAAGTCAACACTGGTGGCTGCGGAAAATGGCTGGGCCTGAGAAGAACGCTGTGCACTATGCAAACGACCTTAACCGCGGTATCGAGTCCTTGGTCAGCCCGGAAACGCACTCGGGATACACGAACGAAACAGATTACATGAAATACGTCGCCAACACTCTGCCCGACCTCGACATAAGCACCAGCACTCGGACTCTACAGCGCAAGGCGGGCCGACACAAGCACGTTAAACGGTGCTTCGACTACCTATACGGCCAGCTATGGAGCGCCAAGCTTGCGAGGCGATTTAAAAAACCAGTGGCACCTGGCCGCCCTGCCTCGTCGGGACATTGCCCCCTATGCAACCAACTCGACTCAGGGGCGCACATCCTCGGAGGCTGCCTTCACCCCCGCATGCGAGCCCTATACATACAGCGGCACAACAAGGCGGTCCAAAACATTACCAGTACGCTAGCCCGTGGGTCCAATGGAGGCTGTTACATTGTAATGGACGCCGGCCCCGCGGACACCCGACCAGACTACGTGGCCGGCACACGCCTGCCCAAATGGCTGCTCCCGAGTATTGAGGATGAGAAACGCCTCAAACTCAGGCCCGATATACTCCTTATACCCGACATCCCCCTCCATGAAACGCAAGCGCAAGGGTACAAGGGACCTCAGGACCCTAGCCAGCACACCGTACACATTGTTGAGGTCGGCTACACCGCCGACACCAACCACACACAGAAACAGCACGACAAGGCCGTACAACACGCAGAACTGGCCAAACTCCTCACGGAAGCCGGATGGAAGGTCCGCTACACAACACAGGAAGCCATCAGCCTCGGCTTTGCGGGTACTATCAGGAAGGACCTACGCCCTCTACTCCACACCCTAGGCACGGGCAGCAAGGAAGCCCGAGCATGCTGCAACGACCTCCACGACCATGCAGTTAGGACACTCAACACTATCGTTATAACCCGCAGACAAATGGAACGCAACCCCCATGCGGAACCGACACCGGCCGGCACGTAACCAACGTGGGACAAGTCTTAAGTTCCTTGCGGTGGTGGGGGGGGCTGGGACCGGGGAAACCCGTCACCCCACCCCCTCTGCTCCCATAACCCACGCCTCGGCTACCGGCCGGGCGTATCATTATTATTATTATTATTCTGTGCGCCTCATAGCTGAGCAGCCTCGTCCTGTCTAGCCAAAACAAAGGTAACGAAGGCCTGGCTTGACCGGTTTGAAAGTTGTACCCATGTACGGCGTCGTACGGCGCAGGAAGCTCTGAAATTGCCCGCAAAGCCCAACCGCCAGAATTCTAGGATGAAGGAGAGGCAAGCTACATTTGTATGCCACGGTGGGAACTCGGCGCCTTGACATTGGGATAAACAAGGTATCCACCCGGCGAGTCAGTATATCGAAAATATCCTGCCTTGTGGCTTAACAGTATATGGCCTTGCTGGACTCGCTCGTTCGCTCGTTCGGGCCTTCGGCCCTCACTCGCTCACTCGCTCGTCCAGCCGGCCATATACTGTCGCGCCCCTAGGCAGGATATTTTCGATATACTGACTCGCCGGGTGGATAACTGGTACTTATCGGTGTTTGTAGCTTTGGAACTGGCCACCTGTGGCCACTGCATACACAGTGTGGCCCGACCTCACGCAGTCACGCCTGGTCCACCTACAGGCTTTCAAACGCAGCCACACAGACCTCGGTTTTGCCTGGTGGTGCGATCCACAGGCATCGGTTGCCACAGGTTGCCACGAAGTAAGTAAGGTTCCACACATCCACGGCTGGCAGATATCGCATGTGAACAGACAGCTCCTGACACTATTGTCCCCACCGCGACCATAGCATTCCGTCCACCTGGCCCAGGTTGCTCTCACATGCAGGGGCAGGTTCCGGGGCTCAACTTCCCCGGTGCTTCCATTCCCCGCCGAAGGGGCGGAATATTTGAATATTTTGTAAATCATGCAGAGCCGGGGCCAGCGCTTTTTTTCTACAGTGACATACAGTGGTGCATGAGCAGAGGTTGGCACGGTCAGTAAGATCTGTGGGTCGCACAGGCACGCACGCACCTGACGCACCGGTACACACTATACACACTTTTCACGTTGCACAGCAGCACAACTACGCAGACTATGTCTGATGAGCTCCTCCGTTCGACGATATGTCTAGGAGCAGGGGTCCATTGCAGTCCGCCATATGGACACCGTAAGGATGCAAGCGGGTGCGGGTGGGGAGCGTCCTGCCGCAGACTCCGCTGCCCGAACCCCTTACGAGACGCGACGTCAATGGGTTAAGGAACACGAAGCAATCGCAACATCCAAAGGCGTTTATGCTTTCATACATACGTGTCCTTGCGACACGGAGCCCGTTAACTGCTGTAGTTCAATTGCGCCCGCCGTACTCAGGCTAAATTGAGTTTGGCCTGTGTGCCCATAGGCGCCAGGTCTACCCGTACCCATGCTCTATAGCGCGCAGCCCTTACTGGGCGGGGTGGGTGGGTCTGGCGCGAACGGGGAGGTGAGCCTCTCATACGGCGGGTTATCTCGCTCGCTAGATACCTCAACATTGCCACTACCGGCTCCGGTGCGGACGTTGCGAGCGGTACGTCCAAGGGTTGTTGAAACGCTCGCGGTACCGTCTCGCTCGCAGCCGGGTTGTCGGGCTTCTTCAGCTTGGTTTAATTCTCCTGGTTGCAGGGTATCTCCGACGCTGGCGGGGCTTCCAGCCCCGCGGGCTCTCGCGATGTGTCACTGTCTCTCGGGTCGTCGGCACCTCCCTTGGTGCTTGACCTCTCCCAACCTGGCTTGGGCTTGGCTCTGGACCTGGGACAGGTGGGTTTGCTTCTGTTCGATCGGCTTCTTGACGCGCCGAAGGCTGACTCCCAGTGGTCTGTTCGGGCTTGCGGATAGGTCACGGAGGTCTCTGCTGCCGGGCGTGATTTGCCGCCGGCACACCTCGTGGACTCTCGGCTTCCTGCCGCTGCCCCGGCGTCCGGGCCGTGCTCCCCTTCGCCTACTGTGATACCGGTGAGACTCGCATGCTCGCGCGTCTACCCGGGCTCGTTCTCACTTGCGTGCTGGTGGCGCAGGCTCGGCCGACCTTTGCTGGGCTTCGCCTGGCTCGCGTGTCTCAGCTACCCCGCCGCTCGGAGCCGCCGCCGCTTCCGGGTTATTACTCACGGGGGCTGGCAAAGGCGCAAGAGGTGATGGACGCCGCTCTCGCCGACGCCACCCGCCGTCGTCAGGAGGCGGCCGCGTCCGAGTTGTCCGCGTGGCTCGACGGCGTCGGCGAGGGGTTGTGGCTGGGCAACGTCACACCTGAATACCTGCTGGTCTACTTGGTGGAGAGGTGGGAGCCAAACCACCCGGGCCGCAAGCAACCGGAACCCGGCCCGGATGCAGTGCAGGGCGTGCTGTCTTCGCTCAGCGGCTGGTTTACGCGGCTTGGTCGTGTGGGCCCTTACAACCCCATCACGGGTGAGGGCAATCCTTGCGACAGCCCTTGGGTCGCTGACTACCGCGCGGGCTACAAGCGGCTGCAGATGCTGGCTGGGTATGAGGAGGTCTCCGCGGTGCCGCTCGCACCTGAAAAGTACGAGCGCTTGTGTGAGTACTTGATGAGCCAGGTGGAGGCGGCGCCGGACGCCCGCACGGAGTTGCTCTACTGCCGAGACCTGCTCTGTGCGCAGTTCATGTACCAGACTGCGTCCCGCGGTTTCGACACCGGCCGGCTGGGGCTGGGCGACTTCTGTGATCCAGCGCAACCCAACGTGCCAGACGGGCGACTCCCTTTGCCGCCGCCGTGGGAGTGGGCGGCTGAGACGTCGTACGTTCTGTGTGTGCGTCAGCGTGGCACTAAGACCTTTCGGCTCCAGCGGGCTCCTGCGGTTTATCTGCAACCGAACTTCACTCGCCCGGCGTTGTGCTTTCCCCAGACGCTGGCTCGCTATGTCTGGCGGGCCAGGCAGCCCGACGCCGCGGGTTATACCGTGGACGACTACTTGTTCCGGCCCCTCAGCTGCGACGGGAAGTCGTTCAAGAACGAGCCGCTGAGCAGCTCGGCGTTGGGGGCCCGCATTCGGCTGCATCTGCAGCAGGCGGAGGTCTATGCGGGCGAGACCAACCACAGCTTCCGCCGCGGGGCTTTGCAGGCGGCGGCTCAGCAGGGAAAAGAGAAGGAGGAGCTGCAGGCTCTGGGCCAGATCAAGAGCTCGGCTGTCTTGGCGCGGTACCTAGACCCTGATCGGCACCTGACGGGCCGCTCTCCGCAGCGACGGCGGGTGCGGTAGGGGTGTGGGTGGCTGCTTTTGAAGGCTGTGTCGGTAGGGGCGACGGTGGTTGGCTGCCGAGCGGGCAACTGGCCGGTGCTGGAGGGCGTATCGTACGTCTGCTCACCTATGGTGCTCTGACGGGTGTTCCTCGATCGGTTGGGCTGGCCATCCAACCCATACGGCGGTTGCCGCGGGAAAAGGGGGCGGGTGGGAGGGAAAACTTTTCCGCGGCTGTCCGCACCGGCGACTACGTTTATCGAGACTTCCGTCAAGACTACTAGTAGATTGTTGCGGAAGGAAGAGAGAGTCTGTGCCTCCGCATTACAAAGCGGAGTTGGTTGTCGTACCTTGGGTACAGCAAGGGCCGAGCATTTCAGTCTCATTCACTGCTGTAGTTCAATTGCGCCCGCCGTACTCAGGCTAAATTGAGTTTGGCCTGTGTGCCCATAGGCGCCAGGTCTACCCGTACCCATGCTCTATAGCGCGCAGCCCAACTCACACCGCGGCACGCGGCTGGTACGGCTCCCGGGCTCTGGGCTATTCAGGCGTGTAACAGTCTCCGCTCCCTTCTGCGTCCTCTCGCCTTACTCACTCGCCCACTTCCGTCTCATAGTCGAACACCCAGACAACCTCGTCAGGGGTTTCTCCTTCTCTAGCCGTCCCCGCTCCACGCCGGGCCACCAGGCCGTTGTCCCAAAGCGCGTCAGGGCCATACAGCAGAAGTGCTGAGGACTGGGGTCCCCCATTCTGAACCCGTCTCCACGTCCGGCCTCACCCACCGCTCCCACATCGCGCCCCGCAGCTCTGGCTTGGTGACCCTCACTCAAACCGGTTTGTCAGACGGCGCGGCGGCGGTCGGTGGCTAGCTTGGCTCGACGAGGCGGGGTTGGTGTGGTCCTTTGCGCGGGGATGGCAACTTCTGCTACTCTCCGTTTCTATCCCCGGGTTCCGCCACGTATGCCCATCCAAATCACACCGTCCCGGCCCACCAGAGGATGCGGCGGCGGCGGATCCAGCGGCACCGCCGCCAACTGCGGCGGGTCCAGCGGCGCCGCCGCCAACTGTGGCGGACCCAGCGGCACCGCCGCCAACTGCGGTGGAGCCAGCGGCACCGCCGCCAACTGCGGCGGGTCCAGCGGCGCCGCCGCCAACTGTGGCGGACCCAGCGGCACCGCCGCCAACTGCGGTGGAGCCAGCGGCACCGCCGCCAACTGCGGCGGATCCAGCGGCACCGCCGCCAACTGCGGTGGAGCCAGCGGCACCGCCGCCAACTGCGGCGGATCCAGCGCCGCCGCCGCCAACTACGGCGGATCCAGCGGCGCCGCCGCCAACTGCGGCGGATCCAGCGGCACCGCCGCCAACTGCGGCGGATCCAGCGGCACCGCCGCCAACTGCGGTGGAGCCAGCGGCACCGCCGCCAACTGCGGCGGATCCAGCGGCACCGCCGCCAACTGCGGCGGATCCAGCGGCACCGCCGCCAACTGCGGTGGAGCCAGCGGCACCGCCGCCAACTGCGGTGGAGCCAGCGGCACCGCCGCCAACTGCGGCGGACCCAGCGCCGCCGCCGCCAACTGCGGCGGATCCAGCGGCGCCGCCGCCAACTGCGGCGGATCCAGCGCCGCCGCCGCCAACTGCGGCGGATCCAGCGCCGCCGCCGCCAACCGCGGCGGATCCAGCGGCACCGCCGCCAACTGCGGCGGATCCAGCGGCACCGCCGCCAACTGCGGCGGATCTAGCGGCGCCGCCGCCAACTGCGGCGGATCCAGCGGCACCGCCGCCAACTGCTGCGGAGCCAGCGGCGCCGCCGCCAACTGCCTGCGGACCCAGCGGCGCCGCCGCCAACTGCCTGCGGACCCAGCGGCACCGCCGCCAACTGCGGTGGAGCCAGCGGCGCCGCCGCCAACTGCGGCGGACCCAGCGCCGCCGCCGCCAACTGCGGTGGATCCAGCGCCGCCAACTGCGGCGGATCCAGCGGCACCACCGCCAACTGCGGTGGAGCCAGCGGCGCCGCCGCCAACTGCGGCGGACCCAGCGCCGCCGCCGCCAACTGCGGTGGATCCAGCGCCGCCAACGGCGGCGGATCCAGCGGCACCGCCGCCAACTGCGACGGACCCAGCGCCGCCGCCGCCAACTGCGGCGGATCCAGCGGCGCCGCCGCCAACTGCGGCGGATCCAGCGGCGCCACCGCCTGCGGCGGCAGCGGGGCTGAGTAGAGGCGCGGCAGGCGCCGGCTGCACTTCGCCGGTTGCCCTTCACCCACCGGGGGCGGCCCGCCTGGTAGCTGCGCCGCCCACGGGGCGAGGGCAGCGCCAGTTCTCGGCGGCGGAGCGGCAGCTGTGGCCGCGCCACCCGCCGCCTGAACTGCGGCGGCGGAGCTTCCGGGCTTCCGGCGACGTCGGGCGCGACCGGCGTGCGGGCTGGAATGGGCCGGCCGCACTCGTGCTTCGGAACGGGTGGCGCCGTGCCGATGGTGGCGGGAGGCCGTCCGGCACTCCGGCGGGGCGCGCCGGGGTGTGCCCTACGGGCCTGGCCCCTTCCTGTGCCGGGGAATGGGGGCGAGCAAAGCGGTTAGGCGGACAGAGACTTCGCTCTGCCGACACCGTGCGCGTTGCCAGCGACGGCTGCCCGTGCGCCCTATGGTATGCATCGGGCTTCCCGGCAGTTCTCCGACTACACGTGCCCTGCTCGTTCCCGCTCTGTGCTTTCACCCTGGGCGTCACCATCCCGGCTTCCGCCCAGTCTATGCGTAGTGCCCCTTGCGGTGCCTTCTCTTAGGCATTCTCCCGAGATGTGCCCCCAAGCTGACCCGTCCGCATCTGCCAGGTGATCAAAGGCCTTCCACCTCCTAGTGCGTTTGTGCGGCGTTCCGCCGCACGCGGTCTTAACGGCATTCCGCCCGCTGCGCGCTCGCTGCCAGCCTTCCGCCTAGGAGTGCATTCCGCATTGGCATTCCGCCGACCTCGGGTTTCTCCCTCCGGTGCCAGATATAGGCTTTCCGCCCGGCCGCACATACTAAGAGCGGGCTTTCCACCCCGACTCGTGTACACCCTGAACTGCCGGTCTCACGGTAGAACGGCTTTCTCAGGGCCTGATCAATGGCCTTCCGCCTCATAGTGCGTTCGTGCGGCGTTCCGCTGCACCCGGTCTTAACGGCATTCCGCCCGTTACGTGCTCTCTGCCGGCATTCCGCCTAGGGGTGCATTCCGCATTGGCATTCCGCCTAGGGGTGCATTCCGCATTGGCATTCCGCCTAGGGGTGCATTCCGCATTGGCATTCCGCCTAGGGGTGCATTCCGCATTGGCATTCCGCCTAGGGGTGCATTCCGCATTGGCATTCCGCCTAGGGGTGCATTCCGCATTGGCATTCCGCCTAGGGGTGCATTCCGCATTGGCATTCCGCCTAGGGGTGCATTCCGCATTGGCATTCCGCCTAGGGGTGCATTCCGCATTGGCATTCCGCCGGCATTCCGCCTTAGGGTGCATTCCGCGTTGGCATCCCGCCGGCATTCCGCCTTAGGGTGCATTCCGCATTGGCATTCCGCCGGCATTCCGCCTTAGGGTGCATTCCGCATTGGCATTCCGCCGGCATTCCGCCTTAGGGTGCATTCCGCGTTGGCATTCCGCCGGCATTCCGCCTTAGGGTGCATTCCGCATTGGCATTCCGCCGACCTTCGGGTTCCCCCCCCCCGGTGTCAAATGTAGGCTTTCTGCCGGGCCGCAAATACTAGGCGCGGGCTTTCCGCCCGACCAGCGCGTACTCTGGACCGCCGGCCTCGCGGTCTAACGACCATCTCAGGGCCTCTGTGATTTCGAGGGTGCCCTTGCCGGAGTACTAGAGCTCCCGCCCTGGCCACTCACATGCACCTCTGGTTCCGGGAGGTTGTCCGGGGCTGTTGGCGGCCTTCCTCCGCCATTCAGGTTGAGGCTCTGAGTTAGGTGGGAGGGCACCTCGGCAGACATTAGCGGGGAACGGTGGGCAAGGGAATCCCATCGCCCAGGTCTATTTCGACGCGTTGGTTGCGCGAAGCTCTTGGGCCGGGTCGTAAATACTCGGCCTCGCAAGCTCTGAGATAGCGGATTTGTTGACCAGCGGCGCTGGCGGTTAATTCTCGGCCTTGCAAGCTCCCAGCTAGCGGGTTTGTTGACCAGCGGCGCTGGCGGTCAACCACGTTGCTGGTCGCGCGCGCCCTTGCCGAAATGAGCCGGTCACACGCCGTGAAGCCTATCGGCCTATGCTAGAGGCTTCTCTCTGGCGCCGTTAGTCCCACGGTCAACTTGCGTGAGGCCACGATCCCAATTCAACCCGCCATGCGGCAAAACTCGCCTTGCTCATCTGCGCTCCCGGAACTTGGCAGAGAATCCGCGAATGAGTTTTGGAGCTTAGAAATGGGCGACGACAGCGTTGTCGGCTTGCCAAGGGCGTCTTCGCCAAATGGCGCAACACTAATGGAAAACTTTTCCGCGGCTGTCCGCACCGGCGACTACGTTTATCGAGACTTCCGTCAAGACTACTAGTAGATTGTTGCGGAAGGAAGAGAGAGTCTGTGCCTCCGCATTACAAAGCGGAGTTGGTTGTCGTACCTTGGGTACAGCAAGGGCCGAGCATTTCAGTCTCATTCAGGTCCAGCATAATACACGGCATATGTACGAACCGTAAGCCGTATTTTAGCTCGGATTTCATTCTCACAGCAGCTTAGCAGCTTAAGCACACACCAATAGCGTCGCATCGCTTCACCGCATGAACGATGACGTTGTGCTTAGCATTTCGATTTCGCGGTCACGCTTTGATGCTGTAGTTGCCTTTTAAGAGACGGCCGATGGAGGCAGGCAGGATGTGATATCCTGACTGCCCCTGAAATTAATGGTCGACCGAGGAAAAAATATGCGACCCTGACGGACACCGAGTTAACCGCTGCGTGTGGAGCAAAATCGTTGTCGGAGCAGTTTGAATTCCATACCGAGATGGTTCCTGAGAATGTTGTGTCACAGTTGACATCTAGAACTGCGTTCCGTGAAAATATTGCGCTGCCTGGAACTGCGAGAGCTGCCTTGGCCGGTCAAAACGAGGGCGGCTTGCCAGGGGCGCTGCAAAACAGCTCGGAGCCACCCATGCGGCAGGATGGAGTAGAAGGCGATGGTAGGCGCGAGCCAACAGAACTGTTCAAGCCCAGTCGCTTACGGCTGGACTCACGGGTCGTGCTGGCCCACACGACGTTTCAATGGCTTCCGACTTCACTGTGGATCCTCCTCATTTGGGGAAAGGTCAGCCGCTTAAGTGGGAAGGGTTGAGCCTTCACGGCAAGCAAGTGTTAGGGGCGTGTCGTCCCCTGCTGTCCACCGGTGGAAGATTGCGTAGCCCCTGCGCAGTGGAAGCGGGGGACACATGGGAGCCTACCGCCCGCATAGGCTGATACACGACCTACCGGTCCACGAGTTCAGTCTGTTGAGTGTCGGCGTCACACAACCATACCTGGCAAGAGCAGCCAAGCTCTTCCTTGGCCGCACACCCAAACACACGAACCCACAGGCGCGCACGTACGTGCCGTTTCGGTGAAACTGTATCGCCACAATCGTTCCGCAGCACAGCCCCTTCCAGCCATATCCCATATGTGCGCTGTGTCTGCGCCAAGCAAGGGACACAAGCTTGGACGTCGGGCTGCCGTGCGAGCGCCCCAATGTGCTGGCCCTGCCCTCCCTTGCCGGAACTGCATCCTCCACCCGCGCATATTCCCTGAGACCGCCGGGGCATGCGCCGGGCCCCCACCTTCGACTTGACTGCCTACCTCTCCGCCAACTCCCGGGGAGCTGCCTGGGGGAATTCCAATCCCAACCCCAACCCCGCCCCTTTCCACCCCGCCACATACAGCTGGAGGGTCGGCTGCGCGCCTCCTGGTGGGGCGTGTTTGCACCCACCATCACCGGCCACCTGCTGCTGCTGCTCCTGCACCTCACCACGATGGCCCTGGCGGTGAGTCAGGCCGAGCCGACAGTGGAGTAGTTCCGCACGACCTTCCTCCCGGGGGGCAATTATATAAAAACGACACCACAGCGGAGGGGCGTAGGCGACCGAGAGGGGGGCTGCAAAGGGGGTTTTAGGGTTTTAGAGCCATGGTCTGCCCGGCGCGCATTCCACCCGGCGCAAACTCCTTCCAACCCAACTCTTGCGTGAACCGACAAACACCCGACACTGACCACATCCAACACACCCGCTGGGCCGCACTACTGTCCTTCGCACGCGTCATGCCATTCTGGGGCCCCGCAGTATACAGATCCAATCTCATGATGATCCAATCACCCGATAATCCTGCCTGCTGCTGTTGCTGCCGCATCGTCTGACTTCCATTCTGCCCACAGGTGCGGCTGGTCCGCAAGCAGATCGGCCCGCCTCCTCCGCCCTCCGCTAGCGCCGGCACGCTGCTGACCTACGCCTGTCTGAGGCGACGGAGGGAGGCGGCTCAACGGATGGAGGCGGCCAACGACGCAATCGAGTGCACATCCGTGCTGCTGACAAAGGTGGGGGCGGGGCGGCAGCCCGAGGGATGGGGGTGGGGGAGACACAGAGGTTGAGGAGTGCGGTTAGTGCGGCCGTTGGGAAGTTATCGTCGTGCGGTCGTTGGGAAGTTGGGGGTCAGGTTGGGGCGGGGCGCTGGTGGCCAATGTGGCTTTTGGGGGAGGGTGGAGGGGGTAAATGAAGGGGATTGAGTTGCGCGAGACGCGGCCGGTGGCTTGCAGGTCGCTCTCTTGTTTTCTATACCCCCTTCACCGCCCTTCACGGGGCTCAACACGCACCTCCTCCACTCCCTACCCCGCCTCCCAGCTCACATCCTGCCTCAGTCCCCATCGCACACCACCTCTCGCTGCTCCATCCCCTCCTCCGTCCTCTGATGCGGTATCTTTGTCCTCACCTGCCCTCGCCTCCGTCCTCCGCTGTCGCCTCGTCAGATGATGTTCTGTGGGGCGCTGCAGCGGGCCGCTCTGGGGGTCACCCCGCTAAGGCTCATATTCACACCCATATGGTGAGGGCTCCGGTGCACCGGCCGGGGACAGAGGGGAGGGAGACGAGGGGTCGGGGACAGGGCGCAGGGGTGCTGTGGGGAGGAGGCGGCGCGCCCGGAGAGCCCGGCTGATGGGGGAGGGGAGAGAGGGCACAGCTGGGGGCTGCAGCCCCGACAAGCACTGCTTGTTTGGGCCCCAGCGGGCGAGCACCGCCTAGCACGTTGGCGCCTTGTATTGGCGCCGTACTTGGCAGCATGGCATCACACATCACACACACGCGCACATGTGCGATTCCCCAGCTGCTGCCAGGTTCTCACTGCTGAGCGCCATCCCCGCCGGCCCTCCCTCTCTGTGCCGCACCCGCCTCCGCCCCCGGCTGCCTGCCATGCGCTGCCCTGCCGTGTCAGGGTGGGCTGGGCGGTGACCAGTGCCCTGCACTGCCTCAAGCCCGGTGTGGAGGTGGTGACGTGGTCGGGGCCGCTGCGCCGCTCCCTCGCCGCCGTGTTCCTGCTGCTGTTGGCGCTCAAGGTGGGGGGCGGGATAGAGCGGAGGCTGGGTTAGGTCTCAAGGGGGGGTTTGGATGGGGGTTCATTATTAGGGTTGGGCTGGATCATGGGGGTTGGGGGTTTAGGGTATCGTGGGCCCCCCTGGCCCCGCCCTTACGCCTCCCCCGCCCCCGGCCCCGCCCCTACGCTGCCTCCCCCCCCCAGGTGGACCACGCGGGAGTGAGCTCCTGGGCGGTCGTGTTCCTGGTGCCCTTCTGGGGGTGCGTTGTGCTGGTCACAATGGCCTGCACGGTGGGTGGCTGGGGGGTGGGGGCTGACACTGGGTTCCCTCCCGTCCTCGTCCCCCTTCCCCCTCTGCTTCCTCCCTCTCCCATTCCTCCCTTCCCCCCACCAACACACACACATACACAGCACAAACTGCACATGGGCGCTCTCGCGATTCATGTTCGGCATGTAAGGCTTCAATGTCTCTTAAACACGCTTCGCACGCCCCGCCGCATAAATAACACGATCTGACCGAATTCGTGGTGCTTCCACATAACGCATTACCGGTACCCGCTTACACAGCCGCCCCCCGCAATCTCAGCGATTTACCTACACATCCCTTGGAGCCTCGCCTCGTCCTCGTCGCGCCTCGACACCGTGGCGGCTCGGCTCGTACTTGCTACACCCTCTCGGTTTGTATATAACGTCCTCTGCTGTTTGCAAGCTTACATCGCTGCTCTTTGGCAGACGAGACGGCTTTCTTCTCTTACATTACCGCTCACGGGCTCCGGCCTATACGTGGATAACCCCCCGCTCCCTCGCCAACACCCATGCCCACCGCGCACTCGCAGGTTGGCGGCCTGATCCTGACCCACCTGTGCGACGGCCCGCGCCTGCACCCCCGCCTGTCGTCCCGGCCCCGGTCCCGCCTTCCGCTGCTGCTGCTGGAGGGCGCTGCGGTGGGCGTGTTGCTGTCCTTCGCCCTGCCCCACCTGATTGCGGTCAGGGCGCTGCAGAGGCGGCTGGAGGACAGAGACAGTGATGGGGACAGGGGCGGGGCAGGCGGCAGCGTGGGCCTGCAGGTAGGGGGAAGGGTTGGGGGGTGGGGGGGTCGGTGACAAGGGAAGGGAGGCTGACATGCGGGGCGGGGCCGCAGCGGGTTGGGTGGCCCTGGGGCTGCAGATGGGGGGACAGCGGAGCGGCTAAGGAGGGTAAGGACCTAAGGAGGAAGATGAGGGAGGGTTTGGAGGGAGGGGGGGCCGTGCGGTGGCTTTTGCTGATGGCGGGGGAGGGTGGGGCTGACATGGCAATGCTTGACGGGAGGAGGGGCGTTTGGAGGGTGGTGGGTTTGGGGCGCGTTGCGGCTGATTGCGGCGGCAATGGCTGCGGCGGGGAGGGTGGGATACGTTGGGGGGGGGGTCGGCTTCGAGGTTGCGTTACTGGACACGCAAGCAACAGGAAATGTATGTCCGCGGAAGCGCGGATACGGACCGCAGCAGCGGCCCACTGAGAACCCGGAGGCCACGAAACGGAGGCCTCGCTGGAGGCGACGTCCAGGGGACCGACCTATTGGTCGGTTGGGCCGCCTTGGCCCCGCACGGCCCCGGCCCCCCTTCTCCTTTGTCTCAGGACATCATGGGCCCTATGTCGCTGTCCTGGCTGGCCATGTGGCTGTTCTCGCTGGTGGGGGTGGTGGGACTGGCGCTGAGGGAGGCGCGCAATGAGCGGCTGGCGGCGGCGGGGGCGGTGTGGAGCGCTTACGAGGGGGTGGCGGGGACGATGACGATGCGGCTGGGCTGGGAGGAGGAGCAGCGGAGGAGGGTGGACAAGCTGTCGGAGGAGGAGGTGAGGAGGCGGAGGGGTTTTAAATTTTTGGAGGGTGCGGTTGTGTCTGGGCACTTGGGGAACTTGCATAGGGAGACAGATGGTGCGGGGCCAGGGTGCCAGACGGTAGGGGTAGGGGCGCCCGGTAAGTCGGGTGGAGGGGTGCAGGGCCGGGGATGTGGTAACCGACAGGTGCCCCAGACTGGCGACAACACCGGCAGGGCGGTCCAGAGGGCGGCGGACTGATAGAGGCCCACCCCCCTCCGGACCTCCGGTCGTGTTCCTTCCGGTCTCAAGACCCGCTTCCGTCCTTGTCCCTCCGATAGACAGACGGCTAGCGCTCTACTCCAGCACAGTCTGACTGTTGGCCACTCGGTCAGTCAGTCGCCCCACCGGTTAGTTGGTGGCCACCTGACCCTCCCTGGCCGTCCCTGGAGTGCGCCCAAGAGCTGTCCGGTGTCCGACCCCCAACCACCTCGGCCATCCGTCCCTCCGCTACGGAATTGTTTTCCTTACCCTCCCTGCCCCGCCCGGGTTGCCGGTTCCAGTCCCACGGCTCATCGCCTCTCCCTCGCTCTCCCTCTTCAACGCCGGTCTCGCGACCTCCCCTGTGCAGCCCCCAATGTGTTTCCTCCCTTCCGCCTCCAGTTGGACTGCTCCACCTTCCCCCTTCTACTATCTGCCGATTCCCTCCACCATTGCGAAGATGCGAACGGACCGTTTCCCTTCACCCCCTTCCCCAACCGAACAGTTTTCCTTCACCCCAAACACAGATACCCCTTCCTTCCCGTATTCCGTTCTGGATGTGTGTCTACCGGCAGTTAACCCGGCTGGTTGAGGCTGTTATGGCCGGCAAGACCAAGCCGAGCCGGCTGCGGAGGGTGGGGGACCAGCTGTACCGCCGACTGGAGACCGAGGCGGAGACGGAGGCGGAGGGGGGGCAGCAGGGCCAGGGAGGGCGACCGGAAGCAGGTGCGCAGGGGCACGTGTGTGCGGCCATTGGGACCGGCGGCGCGGCCCGGGGCACAGGCTCTGTCCCGGCAGCGGAACCGGCAGCAGGAGGCGCAGGGGTTGCAGCAGCAGGCGGCGGCGGCGCGGCGGGATGCCGGGGCCCGGACGTAGCGCCGAGGGTGGCGGGCCCGCCAGCAGCCCCCACGTCCGCGTCATCGTCACCGTCAGTCGCGGTGTCCACATCCAGCCCGTCGCGAGCAGCGCCGTCATCCATTGAGGTGGTGCCGACCGGCGGTGGCGCGGCGGCTGCGGCTGGGACTGGGGCTAGGTCAACGGCCTCGGCCGCGGACACCGCAGGAGGAGGAGGAGGAGGAGCAGCTGCTCCCGACCCGCAGCCAGAAGAAACCTCGCTGCCGGCTTGGAGGTACGTCAGCAGCGGCCGAGGCGGCAGCGGGCGCATTGTTGGAGGCTGCGGAGGCGGCAGCAGCGGCCGCGCGCCGCGGCAGTGGGGTCAGTCGGCGGCGGCATTCCTGGACATACAGCCGCTGGAGGAGCGGGGCGAGGGGGAGGCGGCGGAGGGCCATCAGCCGGGAGGCAGGTGGGTGCCGGTCTGTGGGTGCCGGTCTGGACTTGTGGAGCGTGCGTGAGTGCAAAGGGCACAGAGCGGGGCTGCCTTCAAAGGGTTGCAGGCGGTTGGTTGGGGTATCGCATCTAGCGGTGTCATTTGCGAGCCGGGTCGCCGCGAGCCACGTGTTGCTCCACGAACCAGACCGGCGTCTACTGCCTTGCTCGGATGTCAGAACCCCCGAGGCTGTGTGCCCCTCACACAGTGTACCCGAACCAGGGGGGGCCGCAGCAGCTGGGGAAATGGGGGAAAATGGGGGCCTGGCGGGCTTTCCTCGGAACCGCCCTCGGAGCCGTCCCACCCGCCCCCCTCGTGTGTCTCCCACCGCACTTGGGGGGTCGCCCCCTGCTGCCCGCCCCGCACCCCCGCTCCTGCAGTCGCGGCGGGTGCAGCAGCGGCGACGTAGCCCGCAGTGCCGCTGGTGCTGGCGGCGGTGACGGCGACACAGGCGGCGGCGGTGGCGGCGGTGGCGGGCGGTCCAGTCACGGGAGATGGCGGCCGGGCGCAGACCCGGGCCACAACGGACGATGCCCTTGTCCCTGTCCCTGCCCCTGCTGCTTGGTTTCGGGGCCAGGCCCGTCGGGCGGCGCCTGTGCCTGCGCGTACGATGGGCTGCCACTCCTATACGGGTCAGCAGAGGCAGCTGAAGGTGAAGCCGGCGGTGGGGTCAGCGGCGGGGGCGCGGCGGCGGCGAGTCCTGCAGTGCCGGTGTCGGTTCCACCCCTGGTGGCTGCTCCCGCGGAGCTGCCGGCGTCCGCTGCTGCTGCCGCTGTGGCGGCGGAGGCGTCGGCGGCGTCGGCCGCGGCGGGGGCAGGTGGTAGCACAGCAGCGGGGGAGTCGGCCGGGTTGGTCGGCGGCGGAATCACAACTGTGCCCAGGGCAGCTGTGGGGGCGAAGGAGGCGGCTGGCTCGGTGGTGAGCGCGGGCGGGCGCTGTGGGAGCGCGGACGGGAGAGGGCCAGGGCCCAGCGTCCAGCTGCCTCGGTGCACCGCTGAGATTAACCCAAGCAGCCGCTGGTCCGACACCGCCGAAAGCCGCCGCCGCAGCGGTGGTGGTGGTGGTGGCGGTGGTGCCGATGCCGTCGCCGTCCCCGCAGGCCGTCGCACGCCCAGCGGCTACCTGGGCGCTGCGCTGCGGCCCGACCTCGTGCCACCGCCAGGTACCGTTCGCGGCAACAGCGCTTCGGCGGGTCAGCAGTCCCAGCCGTCGGCGTCCCATTCCCAGCAGCAGCAGCAGCAGCCGCAGAGCTGCGTCATCTGTTTCGACGGCGAGGCGAGCTGCGTGTTCCTGGAGTGCGGCCACGGGGGCTTCTGCCGCCGCTGCGCCTACCTGCTGTTCGTGCGGCCGCCGCACGAGTGCCCCAGCTGCCGGGGGAGCATAGCCCAGGTGCTGCAGCTGGAAACAGACGGGGTGGAGGTGGGGGAAGTCGCGCGGGTCAAGTAGGGCGGAGAAGGGGAGGAGGGGTGGATGGCGTGAAGTCGAGGGGCGGCGGCGGGGGCGGGGGCGACGGAAGGAGGAGGAGGCAGAGGGAGGGCGAAGGGGTGGCGGCGCGAGGCTGCTGTGGCTGGGCAGGGATGGCGGCGGGTTGGGGACTTGGGATTTTTTTTGGCAGGCGGGTACCTAGATGGCCGGTGGGTAAGCGGTACAGTACTCAGTCGGTTGCGTTGACAGTTGTCGACTGTTGGACGAGCACCTGATTAGGCAATGTACACATAAGAGGACGCTCCTAGGGAATCCCGAATCGCGTTGCACGTTCATGATTGCTGGTGGTGGTGGATACCACGTACGTACCCTGTTGCTATTGATCGTGTGCAGCAATTGACCGCTGTTTGCAAGCTTGTCTCGCTGTTCTTTTGCAGACGAGGCATCCTTCTTCTGTTATTTTACCGTTCATGGGCTCCGGCCTATACGTGGATAACCCCCCGTCACATACATACGGTATGACGCGGGCAGGGCAAGGCCTGCTGGAAGATTGCCGGCCACCCGCCCGCCCCCCATACACAGCATACGGTCAGCGAGGAACATGCTCCCCCGGCACGTGCACGCGCGTCATTCAACGCTGCCCAGCGGGCAATCCAGGGGCAGCGGCAACCGGCGGCCGGGATCGGCGTTTCTTGAGCCATGCCATGTCGTGTCGTGTTTCTTTGCGTTGCGTCAGTTACCGGTACGTGTGCGGTGACGGCCGACAGCACCCAACGGCGACACAACACAACACCCCACCTGCCGCGTAACCCGCCAGCAGCAGCGGCATTAGCAGCGCGGGTGCACAACCGCTTCGTTGGCCCCGGATGACGAGCATACGGTAGCAGGGATGGTTTCTGCTGCATTGGCAGGAGCGCACCAATCTGCTGGGGGAAAGGGTTTTATGCTCCTGGGGGTGACTACCGTAGCTCTCTGTCCCAACGTTGCGACGGCAGGTCCAAAGCTGTACCACTCGCGTGTGGTTCCCTTGACACATATCGCTCTGTCTCGCTTTGCAGTGCCTCGCCCGGTTGGCTTTTGCGCTGGTTTTCACCGTTGCTTTGCTGCTGTTGGTTTCTACCAATTTTTGTTGATGCTGCTTGTCCCGAATTCACGGAGGGTGCGGTCGGTTGTGCTGGCGGCTCGCTGGCCTCCGATGTGTGTGTGGTAGGGGTGGGGGGGGGAGGAGGGGGGGGAGGTGGGTGCCTGAAGGCGGCTGAGTGCAAGCAGATACACGCCGCACTCCGAATCAGGATCGGCAACATTATTGATGCTCTTCTTGACTGTATGCCTCTGTTGCGTGTGGCGACGGATCCGTGAAGTGAAAGTGCCTTTTGCCGTCGTGGAGGGCTGCCACCTTCGAAACCAGCAAGCACGGTGCATCGCGGCGCAAGATGGCTGGCAGGGACTGCAGCGGTCCGCGCTCGGTTCCTCGGAGGTGTGTTGGGCTCGTCCATCGCGCAATGGGGCGTGGCAACCATATATTATCTTTTGTCACTGGGAGCGCTGCGCTTTGCGCAGTTGGCGGTCAATTTTGCAAGAGAGCGTTTAACGTCTGGTGTTGTGTTGTGGTGTTGTTGCGGCGGCGGCGTTGGGCATTTGGGCGAGATGAGAGAGCTACATTTGTTCTCTTCAGGCGCCTATTCGAGCAACAGGGCAGACTTCGGCGGCAGCGTTGCCTGCAGTGCGTAGAGATTCTATATCATTTTGAGATTCCTTGTTGGGTTTAATTTGAATCCAATCTGGATCGCTTCGTCGTCGCGCGTTTGAGCGAATGGACCGGACCCGAGTGAGCTTCAGCGGCTACCGGTACCGTAGGGGCCACAGTCAGCAGCGGGTAGCTGCTGCCCGGCCCCGTTATGTTGCGCGGTGTTGCTGTTGTTATTACAGTGTTGTTGTCACGCCATGAGTGTGCGCGCCCCTCACCCAACGTGCCATGGTTTATTGGGGTCCGGGGCCACATTCCGCCTCTGCCCTGGTCGTCTCCTCCACAATGAACGGATCGCTGGCTCTACCACCTTCTACCCCGATATACCCTTCCGACGGTCGAGGCTCGAGAGCCCACCATGACGTAACGGCCACAACAAGTCAACCACCACCACCACCAGCTGCTGCCGCCCTCATCCTCGCACTTCCGATGTTCCGAACCCTCCCAGTCCTCACGCAGCGCACTGCGTCACCCACCCGGACCCACCCGGGTAGCAGCAACCAGCAGGGACTGTCGCTGGGGAGGAGCGGCAGAGACACGTAAACAACCGCCAACCGTCTCAACTACCAACCAGTCAAGCAGTTATTTTTGGTCATGTGGTCACGTGAAACGAGTCAAATCATGCAACCGAGCAAGCCGGACGAACACAGCCAATTCGCCGGGGAGGGTCGTCCGCATTCCAGAGTTCCTGCGGGTCTCCGACGGTCTGCATCGATAACACTGCTGGCTCCAACTTAATTGGGCTAGGCACGGCTAGCTACGGCAGGCAACTGCATGGCGGGCGGGGGGGCGCGCCGAAGTGCGACGGTGGGGCGCGCCGGCAGGGCGACACACACGCGGCCTACTA